>JAKSZU010000014.1:24699428-25351928 GCA_026018925.1 Tupaia tana | reverse complement strand
ACTGTCATCTTTATTCTAACACATGTCATTCTCAGAGGTTAGAGATGGTACTGTGACAGTGTTTAAAGCTTTTGCTAATTACTTGCATTCTCATTTGTTAGGCCACAGCAAGTTGAGTGGCCAGACTGATACAAGGAAATATCTTTTCCCCATAGAGAGGTGCCCATGGCATTATGTGGCAGTCAATACTTTTATAGAGAAGAGAGATGAATAATTGAGGAAAAAACAATAATTACAAAGGGGTAGAAGGACATAAATGTCCGTTATACAATAGAAAGTGTTAGAGCCGTATGATCCAAAGGCATTCAGGGCTTAAAAGGAGAGCAATATTTTCCACTTGGGGAGGTCAGAGAAAGCTTCATGGAGGAAGTGGATATGAGTTGGCTCTTGAATAATATCAGAGGATCCAGAGGGGTGTAGAAGAAAGTAGGACATTGTAGCAGAGGAACAGCATAAGAAAGGCAAAGAAGAGGAAAGCAGATCGCTAATAGGAATGGTGGATGGTTATTTTGCCCAAAGTAGAGGAATCGGGAGGAAATAATGAAGGACGAGACTCCATAATCAGTTGATCTGCCTGTCTCCAAGAGGATATAGAGTCTCCCACCTCACCCCAGTAATCTAGCTGCCCAGGTGGGTGTCCCTGGATTGGGAAGTACTATGATTGTTAGTGGGTCCAGAGTAGGCAGGCTTTTTTTTTTTTTTTTTTTTTGGAGAGGTCTTTGCTATATATAGGGCACAAGCGCTCGCCCGAAAGACAGAGAGAGACAGAGAGACAGAAAGTGAGAAATCACCCCCCAGGGGGGATGGCCACGCCACAATCCCTTCTCCTCTGTTCTCCTCCGTTCTCCTCTCGGGATCTTCAGCACACACGCACACTCACCCTGGCGTGAGTTTAAGCCGCAGGGTCCGGGACTCAAACTGCGGTCGACTACGTGGGAGTCCAGTGACATAGCCATTACGCTAACTGCTGGTCCCCAGAGTAGGCAGGCTTTTAGTTAGACCCTTATGCCCACTCTGGCTTGGTCAAGCACAGATACTAGCCTAAAATCAGCTTCTCTAGCTCAATGTCTCTCTCAATCTTTTTGGGAACTGTGCTCCTAGTGTCCTTACAAAGGCTTCTATGGGTGTTTCATATGTTTCTCTGCTTGCTTTAGGCAGCCTGGTACCCAGAGGACACTCCCAAACTATTGGGTTGTTGGAAAAGCCATGAAGCATTTTTGCATAGAAAAATACATCATCAGGGCCAGCAAGTGGAGTAGTGGTTAAAGCACTGGACTCCCACATGGCCGACTGCGGTTAGAGTCCCAGACCTGGAGACTTGCTACTCATGATGGGTGTGTGTGCGTGTGTGTGCCCAAAATCCCAGGAGAATGGAGGGGAAGGGATTGCAGCATGGCCATCCCCCCTGAGGGGTGACTCACTTTCTCTCTCTCCATTTCTTGCTGTCTCTCCAGAAAGCATACACACCCTATAACAAAAATCTCTCAAAAAAGAAAGAAAAATATATCATGACTTTTCCAATGACCCAGTAGTATAGATGTTAAACCCTAAATAGAGGGGCCAACAGATGGTGTGGAGGTTAAACACATACTGGGAACATGTACCCAAAATCCTGAGAGGAGAATGGAGTCGAAGGGATTGTGGTGCGGCCATCCCCCTGGGGGTAATTTCTCACTTTCCCTCTCACTCTCTCTCTCTCTCTCTCTTTCTCTCTCTCTCTCTCTCTCTCTCTCTGGTAAGCGCATGTACCCTATGGCAAAAACTTAAAAACAAACAAAACCTAAGTAGAGAGGCCAGCAGGTAGTGTAGTGGTTGGGGCACTGGATTCCCACATGACCATCCATGATTTAGGCCCTGGACCCAGTAGCTTGAAAATCATACCAGTCGCTGTGCGTGTGTACCCAAAATCCCAAGAAGAGAATGGAGGAGAAGGGATTGGGGGTGACCATCCCCTGTGAGGGATAATTTCTTACTTTCCCTCTCTGTCTCTCTCTAGCAAGCACATGTACTCTATGGCAAAAACCCAAAAAACAAAAAACCTAAATAGAAGTCTTCCCAAAGGCAGGTGGATAGACAAGATAACCTGGTATAGCATCCATGCTTACAGAGGGAACCTCACTCTTCACCCTCCTGGCTTCTCTCTTCTGCAGCAATAAAAATAAGGTTTATTTTGTTTTGTGTAATTTATTTTGTTCACAATGTTATAAAAGAAAAATATAATAGCTCTTTACGGTTGCATGCATTACAGTATGAATTTCACTGTCTTTGGATTCAGCCTATTATTGCATCAATGATTTGGGTTAAATGTTTATGTAACAGAAACTTTCTGTTTCTTATTATGTGTTAGGAATGTGATGATCAGTAAAATTAATTTAACAATCTTGTTTGTTTTCTTTGTAGTTATTAAATCTAGTACAAAGATGGGAAAAGCTTCATGAGAGTGGATCTTGGCTTGTTGGAATTAATGAGCGGCCTGCGTGGTGGGCATGTAGCCTAATTGATACTGGCCCTGGGCAGGTTTTCACTTTTAATCATCAATGCACTGCAGCCTGCTGGAAGCATCGAAAGAAACAGGCTGGCTAGGATGTGCCAGTAGACAGGTCAGAGCCAAGGGAGGCCTCATACGGCCCAAGAGTTCACAACCCTGTTGCTGGTCACAAGCCTTGGTGGATCTCCCTTACAGGAGGCAGGGAGATCTCTCCCTTGGTAGTTTAATTTGACTGAAGTCAAATATCTCAGGAGGTGCCAGGGCCCATCTCAGGTCTGAGAGGAGGCTTATATATCACTTGCTCCATTTTTCATTCACTCAAAAGTATGTATTATGGGGTCAGCAGATGACACAGTGGTTAAGGCACTGGACTTCCACATGGTTGACTGTGGTTTGAGCCCTCAACCTGGCGGCTTGAAAATCACACTGGGTGGGAACCAGCAGTTAGCATAATGGCTATGTTGCTGGACTCCCATGTAGTTGACCGCGGTTCGCGTCCTGGACCTGGTGGTTTAAAACTCACGCCAGGCGTGTGTGTGTGCGTGCCCAAGATCCTGAGAGGAGAATGGAGGAGAAGGGATTGCGGCGTGACCATCCCCCCTGGGGGGTGATTTCTCGCTTTCTATCTCTATGTCCCTCTCTGTCTGGCAAGTGCACGCTCCCTATAGCGAAAAACCTCTCAAAAAAAAAAAAAAAAAAAAAAAAACTCACGCCAGGTGCGTGTGCGTGCGTGCCCAAGATCCCGAGAGGAGAATGGAGGAGAAGGGATTGCAGCATGACTATCCCCCCTGGGGGGTGATTTCTAGCTTTCTGTCTCGCTGTCTCTCTTTGTCTGTCTGGCAAGCACACGCGCCCTATGGCAAAAACCTCTCCAAAAAAAAATCACTGGGTATGTGTGCATGCATGCCCAATTCCAGGAAAATAGAGGAGAAGGGATTGCAGTGTGACCATGCCCCCCCCACCCCCCTGGGAGGAGTTGATTTCTCATTTTCCCTCTCGCTTTCTCCCTATCTCTCTGGCGAGCTACGTGTCTTATGGCAAAAACCTAAGGAAAAAAAATGTATCAAGCACCAATGCTGTGCCAGGCACTGGATACAGTAATAATCAAGACAGACAGGTTTCCTGCTCTTCCAGAGTTTCATTTTAGTCTGGGAAGCAGACAATAAACAAGTCAAGAAAAAAATCAACAAGATAAGGTAAGTAACGAGTGCTGTGAAGACTATGACTGAGTAGCCTGATGAGAGTAACTGGGTGTGGGGTAGAAAGGGCTGCTCTGTGAAACTGCCATTTCTGCTGAGACCTGAGACAGGGGAAGGAGCCAGCTTTGCACAATGCTGGGAGAAAAGCATTCTAAGTATTGGAAACAACAGGTACAAATGCCCCAAGGCAGGAAAAGGCTGCAGTTATTTGTGGAGCAAAAAGGAAGCGAGTGTGGCTGAAGCCTAATGAGAAAGAGAAAATTTTGGAGAGTTGAATAAAGGTGGATTATGCAAAGCTCTATAAAGTCAATGCCAATAGACTCAAGGGGAGGAAAGCCATACCCCACCTCTTGATTGGAGAAGGACATGGCTCTAGAAGAACATGTGAGATAGGAGATCTATAGTGGCTGTCTTTGGAAAATATAACCTGCCACAGGCCTGCAAGTTAGAATTCATACTTCCCATAGGGCAGGGACCTAGCCAGCCATCCTAGTGGATAAGGTCTGAGCTCCTGGAGGAGAATGAAAACAAAGGTACTTGCCTTTACCTTTAGAAGAAGCCTTTCGAGACCGGCAGGTGGTGTGGTGGTTAAGGGCGCTGGACTCCCACATGGTCAACCATGGTTCGAATCGTGGACCTGGTGGCTTGCTTTCTCACTTTCCCTCTCTCTTTCGCTCTCACTCTGTCCCTCTCTAGTCAAATAAATAAATAATAAAAGTAAATAAAAATAAATCTTTTTAAAAAAAGAAGAAACCTCTCTAAAACCCCAAAATAAAAAAGTCTGATGCCCAGAATAAGTCAAAAGTCCCTTGGTGAAGATTCAGTGGATATGCATTACATCAGAGAGCAAGAGAGTTGGAAATCATGTTAGGGACTCCCATCACATATGACACCAGATAATGATGGTGGTGATGATAAGCTATTTACTGAATGGGGCCTGCAGATGGCACAGTGGTTAAGGTGCTGGATTCCTACATAACCAACCATGGTTCAAGTTCTAGACTCAGAG
Organism: Tupaia tana; assembly: GCA_026018925.1. Classification (NCBI taxonomy): domain Eukaryota; kingdom Metazoa; phylum Chordata; class Mammalia; order Scandentia; family Tupaiidae; genus Tupaia; species Tupaia tana. Next base: position 25,347,232 of record JAKSZU010000014.1, on the reverse strand, counting down.
GCTCAAAAATCACTCTGGGCATGTGTGCATGAGTGTCCAATCCTGAGAGGAAAATGGAGGAGAAGGGATTGCAGTGTGGGCAATCCCCCGGGGAGTGATTTTTCACTTTCCCTCTCTCTGTTTCTCTCCACTAAGCTCACACATCCTATAGGAAAAAAAATTACTGAGTACTGCTTCCTTTTGGCCAGAACCGCCATCTTCCAGTAATTCACCAAAATGACAAAACCAAGGGAAAGAGGAGAGGTACTTGACATATGTTCTTTAGGTCTTTTAGAAAACATGGAGTGATTCCTTTGGCAATATACATGCACATCTACAAGAAAGGTGATATTGTAGACACCCAGGGAATGGGTACAGTTCAAAAAGGAATGCCCCACAAATGTTACCATGGCAAAATTGGAAGAGTCTACAATGTTACCCAGCATGCTGTTGGCATTGTTGTAAACAAACAAGTTAAGGGCAAGATTCTTGCCAAGAGAATCAATGTGCGTGTTGAGCATATTAAACGTTCTAAGAGCAGAGATGGCTCCCTAAAACGTGTGAAGGAAAATGACCAGAAAAAGAAGGAAGCCAAAGAGAAAGATACCTGGGTTCAACTGAAGTGCCAGCCTGCTCCACCCAGAGAAGCACACTTCGTGAGAACCAATGGAAAGGAGCCTGAGATTCTGGAACCTATTCCCTATGAATTCATGGCATGATGGGTGTTAAAAATAAACTAATCTGTGGTTTATAAAAATGTTTTTCTTAATTGAGTACAATTGTATTCCCTCCCCAAAGCTAATTTTAACTGGGCTCTAATTCTTTATTTTGTGATATCTTTATTTGAATTTAGTATTTTTTTAACCTGAAAGATGTTAGGTGGCTTATAATGCAACAAATAAAACTCAGTTCATTAGAAAAAAAAATTTATTGAGTGCCTATTTAGGACCACACACTTTTATATTTCCATATATATACATATATACATATATGTATGTATGTGTGTGTGTGTGTGTATATATATATATATATATATATATATATATATATACAATTGAATGCTCCAAAACAAAATGTATAGCCTTAAATGCACATCTTAGTAAAGAAAAATGATTGAAAAGTAATGAGCTAGGTAAGAATCTATCTTTTTTTTTTTTTTTTTTGGAGAGGTTTTTGCTATAGGGTGCGTGCGCTCGCCAGACAGACAAAGAGAGACAGAGAGATAGAAAGTGAGAAATCACCCCCCAGGGGGGCTGGCCACGCCGCAATCCCTTCTCCTCCATTCTCCTCTCGGGATCTTGGGCACGCACGCACATGCACCCGGCGTGAGTTTAAGCCACCAGGTCCGGGACGCGAACCGCGGTCGACTACGTGGGAGTCCAGCAACATAGCCATTACACTAACTGCTGGTCCCATGGTAAGAATCTATCTTAATAAGCTGGGAAATAAGACACAGTGAAATAAAGTCAAAGTAGAAGAAAGGAGATAACAAACTAAAGGCCAAAAGTTGGAGAAATGAAAACAACTATGTAACAGAATCATCCAAGCCAAAAGCCAGTTCTGTGAAAATGGATAAATCTCTGGCGATAATGATCAAGAAAATGTTGAAAGAAGACTAAAATAATTCAATGTCAGGAATGAGAAGGAGAATAAATACCACTATGTTTGCTCTAGGCGATAGAAAGAAAATAAGAGGTTATTACAAATAATTTGGGGCCAGTAAAATTGAAGCTACTGTATGTGTGAAATAAACAAATTACCTGAAATACATAACTTACCAAAATTGACTCATCTTGAAATAGGAAGTCTGGGGACCAACAGGTGGCATGGTGGTTAAGGCGCTGGATACTCCCACATGGTAGACCGCGGTTCGAGTCCCAGACCTGGTGGCTTGGCTTGCTTTCTCATTTTTCCCCTCTCTTTCTCTCTCTGTGTCTCTCTCTGGTCAAGTTTCAAAAAAAAGGAAGCCTGGATAATCACATAACCACTGAGAAATCAAAAATCGTCCCATGAAGAGATGTTGGGATTTACTGGAGTAAAACATCCCATGAGAGTATTATGATTCTCTTCCTCATATGAGGAAACTGGGGCTCTGAGAGTTCAAGCAACTTGCCTAAGGGCTCAGAGCTGGTAAAGGTCAAAGGTAAATTTGAATCCTGGTTGGTCTGGCTCCAAAGCCAGGGAGCTTAGCCATTACATCGCCAGCCTCCTCTTCAAGTGCTATAACTAGCAGCAAATTGTGAGGATAAAGGAGAAGGCCCTGGTCTAGAAGCCCAAAAACAAGGAGTCTGATTATATCTACACAGAGAAGGAATCTGGGGATTATTCTCAGGATCACTCCTCTTTCACTTTAAGACCTATTGAAGGGGCTGGCAGGTGGTGTGGTGATTAAGGCACTGGACTCTCACATGACCAACTGTGGTTTGAGTTCCAGATCTTGTGGCTTGCTTTCTCACTTTCCCTCTCTCTTTCTCTCTGTCTCTCTCTGGTCAAATTTTAAAATAATAATAATAAATCAAATAAATTAAAAAAATAAAAAAGACCTATCGGGAACCAGCAGTTAGCGTAATGGCTATGTCGCTGGACTCCCACGTAGTTGACCGCAGTTCTCGTCCCGGACCTGGTGGCTTAAAACTCACGCCGGGGGCATGTGCGTGTGTGCCCAAGATCCCGAGAGGAGAATGGAGGAGAAGGGATTGTGGCGTGACCATCCCTCCTGGGGGGTGATTTCTCGCTTTCTGTCTCTATGTCTCTCTCTGTCTGTCTGGCAAGCGCACACGCCCTATAGCAAAAACCTCTCAAAAAAAAATTAATTAAAAAAAAAAGACCTATTCAAATGCCACCACTATTTTTCTGTAGGGCATCATTACCCCTCCTCTCAGCCCCATAATGCCCCAGCCTCTCTCATCTTTGGATAAACATAGCAATTTTATATATTGTCACCAGTGTTTTCCAACCTTGAAAATGTGTGGCTCCCTGAGAATATAGACTTCAGTTTGACAACACTGCATTAAATGTGGGGGCCGACAGGTGGCATGATGGTTAGAAGCGCTGGACTCCCACATGCCAACGCCGGTTCAAGTTCCAGACCTCATAGCTTCACTTTCCCTCTGTGTGTGTGTCTGTGCCTTTCTCACTTTTCCTCTCTCTCTCTCTCTCTCTCTCTCTCTCTCTCATTCTCTCTCTCTCTGTTTCTCTGGTCAAATTAATAATAAATTAATTAATTAAGTAAGTAAGTTATATAAAATAATTCTTTAAAAATAAAAGTTAAATGCAGGTCAGCCAGAGGCTTGGTGGTTAAGACAGCTGACTTCCACATGGCTAACTGTGTAGTTTGAGTCCCGGACCTGGCAGCTTGAAAAACAGCCCAGGTATGTGTATGTGCATGCTCAAAATCCCCAGAGGAAAATGAAGAAGGGATTATGGTATGGTCATCCTCCACAGGTTCTTTCTCACTTTCCCTCTCTTTCTCTGTCTGTCTCTGGTGAATGCACACACCCTCTAGCAAATAAATTTTTAAAAAGTTAAAATGCCGGCATTCTGACTAATCTCTGGGGCTCTGAAAACTGTAAGGCCATCGTAGCCTTCTAGACCATCCACATTATGTTTTTGTTAAAAGACATTTAAAGATTTTCACAAAAATAAAAATTTAAATAGTTTTATAGCAAAATTTGTGGTTCCTGAAGATAGATTTTATCTTGTTTTTGTTTTTTAAAGAGAGATTTTTGCTACAGGGTGCACGTGCTCACCAGAGAGGCAGAAAGACTGAGAGACAGAAAGCAAGAAATCACCCCCCAGGGAGGATGGCCACACCACAATCCCTTGTCCTCCATTCTCCTCTCAGGATTTTGGGCACACACACACACACACACACACACACACACACACACACGTGAATCTGGCATGAGATTTAAGCCACTAGATCCGGAACTCAAATCGCAGTTGACTATGTGAGAGTCCAGCGACATAACCATTACACCACGGTTATGTCTGATCCCAATAGATATCTTTATAGCAAAGATGGTTATCTGCTGGTCCCAATAGATATCTTTTTAGCAAGGATAAGCTACTCCATGGCATAATGTAGCATTTCATTCTCTCTCTAAATGAAAATTAAATCCAGTTTAAATTCTGTGGAACACTAGATTATAGTTTTAGCTCTCTGCCCCCTCCTGGGTAGGATACTAGGATTATGCATCCACATCCTTTGCCAGGTAACTTTGCAGATTCCTCACATCATGGGTGGGAGCTCACAGGGTCCCAGAGCGCTCAGTGAAAGTTTGTCTGTCTGGGTTTGCTTCTTGAATCCATAAACTTGGGCAATTCATTTAATCTCTCTTGCTTCATCTATAAAATGAAAACAATAATAGTACCTACTTCATAGGGTTCTTGTGAGAAATAAGTGAACATATACAAAGTGCCTGGCACATAGTAAGTGTACAATCGATGCTGGCCATCACTGTACCCATGTATTTGTTCACCCAAATATTCCTCCTAAGTCCCTGTATCTCAGAGCACCTGCATCCATGTGAGCTCAGGCCTCTGCCACTGATGAAATTCATATCTTCATTCCCTCCTTAGTCTTGGAAGTTCCACTGACACTTCTGAATTGAGACCACCCCTCTTCAATCTGGAAGGCATTAAGCCTACAATTCTAATCTTTTTTTTTTTTTTAAAGAGAGATTTTTGCTATAGGGCACGTGTGCTCACCATAGAGATGGAGAGAGACACAGAAAGAGAGAGCGAGAAATCACCGCCCCAGGGGAGATGGACATGTTGTAATCCCTTCTCCTCCATTTTCCTCTCAGGATCTTGGGCACACATGCACACATGCACAGCATGAGTTTTAAGCCATAGAATCTGGGACTCGAACCACAGCCAACTACATGGGAGTCCCATGATGTAACAATTACACCATCTGCTGGTCCCTAATCCTAATCTTTTTATTATTATTTTTTAGATTTTTGCTATAGGACACGTGCACTTACGGGAGAGACATAGAGACAGAAAGTGAGAGATCACCCCCAGGGGGGTGGCCACACTGCAATCACTTCTCCATTCTCCTCTCAGGATCTTGGGCACACACACACACATGTGCCCAGTGTGAGTTCAAAGCTGCCAGGTCCAGGACTCGAACCACGTTCAACTACGTGAGAGTCCAACAACATAACCATTACGCCATCTGCTGGTCCAATCCTAATCTTTTTAAAAAATATTTATTTTATTTATTCATTCATTTATCTTAATTTAACTAGAGAGAAGGAAGGTGAGAAAGCAAGCCACCAGGTCCGGGACTCAAATCGTGGTCGGCCATGTGGGAGTGTCCAGAGCCTTAACCACCATGCTACCTGCTGGCACCCTTATATTTTTTTAAAAAAAGCCTGTATGAGGGGCCAGCAGACAGTGTAGTGGTTAAGCTGTTGCACTCTTACATGGCCTATTGCTGTCTGAGTCCTAGACCTGGTGGCTTGCCTTCTTACTTTCCCTCTCATTCTCTCAGAATTGCTCTCTGGTGAATTAAAATAATAATAATAAATAAATTTAAATAATTCTTTTAAAAAAATCTATTTGGAAGTTGTCTCCTGGGTAGCCTGCTGCTTTTAGCTTCTCCTTTCTACCTTGAAACACAACAATCCTTATAGGAGTCAAGAAAGTTGAAACCTCAAGGATATGAAGTCTGACTCTCCCCAGGGACGGGTGGAATGCCTTTCATTCTTTTGAGGTGAAACTGCAGCTGAACAAAACTAGACATGATTATTTTCTCAACAGGCCATTCTGCTACATTTAATTTTCAGTAAGTCTTCACTGCTAGGTTGAATTCCTCAGCTTTGTTTTGTTCCTTGTGTACCTCAGAGCTTAGGATAGAACTCGCACTTCCTAGATGATTGGTAAATGCTGGGTAAATGAATAAATGGAGACTATGGGTCACAGGGCCAGGACCATTTTCAAACTGGGGGTAGAGATATGACATGAACACACACTCTGCCTATCTCATGCTCAAAACTGAGGCCCATTCAAGAAGAAAATGAGGCATTTGGAGCCTGTACTCAAGCTCTCAAAAACTTAAGTCCACATCAGTCAAAACAGGAAATGTTTCATGTTGGGGAAAGTCTTTTTACTAGCCAAATGATAAGTAGAGATTGACTCTTTATAGAAATAATTGGAATAACAATAATAACAACCGGGAAAAATAATGAAAAGCTATTGGATTATGAAATGGGGATTGTAGTGTCTCAGTATTGACTGATTGGCATGGTATTCCTTCTGGAGAAAGAAATGTGATACACTGTAAAGTTATATGTGATTCAATGCAAAATGGACAAGATTATGATGATAATAAATTTAAAAAAATAAATTAATTAATTAAAAAAAAAAAAAAAAACTTAAGTCCACAAGGAACACAAAGTTCAATCATGAAGATCACTTGCTCTGGTCCACATTAGAGAAAGCCCATTGAAGTGCTCAAGGTTCAGGAGGCTTTAGGGAAGGAAGGGACAGGATGTGACCTAAGGTCTAAAGGTCTGGCAGGACTCAGACAGTCAGGCTGGGCGTGGGGGCAGTGCTTATCAGGTGTCGGAGAACATCATCAGCGCAGGAGTGAGTCTGTTGTTTGTAGAAAGTACCAAGGAGACAAGTGTGACCTGGCTATAGGACTTGTGATAGGGAGTCATGGGAGATAAGCTTGGCTATTTCAGGCTGTGTCCTGAGTGTGGAGACCAAAATGTCAGGCTGGGAGTGGGTCCTGATGAAGCAGGCAGCAAAGGCCAAGTTCCTGAGATGCAGTGTGACCTGCATCCATTAGCAGCAGGGGCTCCCTTTCCTTTCATTGCAGGACTAGGTAAGCCCTGAACCTAAACCACAGATTGAGAAATGAGCCTGCCAGAGGGGCAGAGCCCTCAGTTCCTGTAAAAAGATGAAATTGATATTGGTGAGGATTTTTTGCTTGCAAGCAACAGAAAAATTCTAGCTAACTTAAGCTAGAAACAATTACATTACAAAGAAATGGAAGTGGATCACGGAATCAAAGAAAACAATGAAACAACTGTCCCAGAAAACAAGGAAAGAGGACAGTGAAATTAAGGGAGCTGGGGGTTAAGGAGTAATCTCTTCATGGTGCTGCCTTGGGCATAAATGAATTCCATTTTCAAGTCTTTCCATTCATGATTCAAGGGGGAGAGAGCAACTGATTTCACCTGTCTTGGGCCACATGCCAACCTCTTGGCCAGGGAAATGGAAGGAGCCATCATTTATTGTCTACTAAGATCATAACTACAGAAACAGGACCTCCAAACCAAATCCTCAAATCTGACACCAGGTAGGCCAAAACAGTAGTTTTCAACTATATAGCGTGTGCCCTGGGAAAACTAGAGCCCAGGTAGGTTGTAGGTTGAGTAGAGGGGAAGGATAGAGCAGTTACCTGAACAAATACTGGACCCCAGAGCTTCAGCACTCACAGTCCACTTTGAGTTCTTCCTTTAGGGACCTGCAGAGTGACCAGGGTGAGAAATGAGCTATGTGAAGGAAAGGGCTTATAAAGGTTCATGGTGGGAACCCCAATAAACCTATGGAGCTTCCTAGCTTCGTAGTTCCAAGTGAGAGGCAGGATGGTTTTGGCATTTCCAGGGATACACACACACACACACACACACACACACACATATATATAATGCTAAGAGGGTCAGGGTGCTCCTCCAGCTTCCTCTCAGATGAAATGGAATTTCAGAGGACAATGGGGCAAAGACCAGAGCCTATGCAGGGAAGAAGCGGGAAGAAACTTTCTGCTTTATCCAATTAAGACAGTCACATGGGAGCAAGGGTTTGGTGGAAAAGTGTAATTACCCAGCCTGCCCGTTCCTGAAGCCTGGCATGAAAAGAACGGGGCCACCTGGGACTCTTGATGCTGAACAGCTGGAGTACATGCAGATTCTGGGCAACTGAATCCTCTCTACATGGTTGCAGCTTCCTCTGAAGCTTGCCTGCCTGGCCCACCCCAGTCTGAGAAGTGGGTTAGATTCTCAGCACAGATGGCATAGGGTAAGCCTTTTAGGAACCACAGAGGAGGAGGTCTCAGTGTGGGTGGCATCAGGAGGAGATAAGAGGGTTCTAGATTCACGCCACTCTTCTCTGCCCAGTGCCGCAGGAAGCCAACTTCCGTCACCCTGGTTCCTCACCCTCAGCTTCCTGTTGAGTTTGGCCAAGGGGATGTTTCAGTAAGAGATTGGCTGATGAGATGAGAGAGAGGTCAAGTCCTTATTCCCCATTCTAAGCCCCAATGCCAGGCCATGGTGTTGGCTGCAGCTGTATTCCCCGATGGTAGGCCAGAACTCCCCACAGTTATGGCCCAAACATGGCTCTGGCAACACCACTGCCCCTTCCTACTCCTTCCAGCCTGGAGCTGATGAAGGCCTTCTTCTGTGGCTAGGCCCTGGGTGCCTCACTGTCCTTTGTCATTCTCAAAACCCTACCAACCTGCAATCCTTCCTTGGCCTCTCTTCAGCTTACTCCCTGAGCCACGTCTTTCTGTAGGCCTCTGCCAGGTACAACCTCATACTGTGGCACAGCTGCATGGAAACCCCCTGTCACCTTGGCCCCTTTTGGGGATCCCCACTCAGGGCTGTCTTGGAGTGACAACAATCAAGGAATCTTGATCCAGTGTTCTCTAGTGTGTGGCAGGGCCCCTAAGAAGTCTTTCTGTCACCTCCCTGTCTCCAACATGGAGGACAGTAATAGAGACTGGCCAGCCCAGAAAAGAAAGACCTCAAGCCAAGGAGAGGCCCTCTGATCTCTGCTGCCCACCAGAATGGGGTCTCTCCCTCTGCCTCAGTCCCTGGTGCTACTGTCTCAGCCTATTCCTTCCCTCTGTTCCCTTGATTCATTCTCTCTGTTTCTAGCAGGAAACAGGACCCTTTAAAACCTACCCCTAAAATTCACCTGTTCCTATGACCAGAGACGATCCATTTGTCCACCGCCCTCCCCTTTCAGAACATGGTAGGGAGCAGCGAGAAAGACTGGGAACCTTCTGTGAGCCTTGCACACCCCTCGCCCCAGACCTTGGTTTCCCCAGGAAGCAGCCCACAGGGGCTGGCCTGTCTCAGACTGAAGACAAGACAGCTGCTCATTAAGGAAGCTGAGATCCGAGGGAGGTGACTAATGGTGTCAGGAGCTGAGCAGGGTGGGAGCAGAGAAGTGAGCAGCACTTTCTGTGGGAGAAAAGAGAAGAGGAAAGAGCCAGTGCCCAGAGCCGGCAGGGCTCTCACCCCCCAGAGGAGGCTTTCAGCATGAAACGAAACCAGCCTCCTCCCACGCCTGGTCCTGTCACCTGGAGTGGGGGAGGGGTGGCTTGGACATGGATACAGGCGAGGATGCTTATTCACCCATTTCACAAAGATCAGTTGACTGCCTAGTGCCCACAGGGAACTGCAGTGAATCAAACATATCCCTGTCCTCAGGGAGCTCGTTCGTTTCCTGATGCATTCATTTTTTTCTCTTGTCAGAGAGAGACAGAGAGAGAAAGAAAGGGAGAAAACACTCCCATTCCCCTCCCCCTCCCCATGGAGAATGGTTATGTTACAATTCCTTCTGTTTCACCTCTCCTTTCTTTCACACCTGTGCCTAAAATTTTAGGATTTTAGAAACATGTGCCCAGCGTGTTTCTCGAGCCACCAGGGCCAGGACTCAAAGGACGTGGTTGGCCATGTGGGATCCACACCATGAAGCCCGCCTGTCCTGATGCACTTCAATGCAAACTCCCTACCACAGGGAGCCCACAAAGCCCCACATGCTCTGTCCTGTCTTATCCCGTGTGCCCTGTCCCTCTGTCACTCTGCACTAGCCACAGAGGCTTTCTTGCAATGCCTTGAGCACGCCAAGTCCATTCCTGCTTGAAGGCTCTTGATCATCTATTTCCTTGCCTGGAACATTCTTCTCCCAGATTTTCTCATGGCTGCTTCCTTTGGTCACTCAAGTCTCAGCTGAGGGACTCTGAACAGACAGAAGACTCTAGGCAGTAGAAAAAGCTTGTTGAAAGTCCCGAGGTGAGAAAGACTGGAATAACTAGAAAGAAACCAGTGTGGCTGAGGCAGAGGGCAAGGGATGGGGGAGTGATTCAGCCTGCCTTCTCCTGAAAGCAGAAACTGAGACAAACGCTGTGATGCAAGGGAGTGAGAGCTCTGGCAAGTGTGGCATCGATTGTGTCACAGCTTCAAGAAACCAGGGAGCATTCTGGAAAGCTTTATAAAGGACCTCAGAAATGTCCACCTGGGGCAAGAAAGAGGGAAGCACTTACCCAGTGGCTCCCACCTCCATTGTCAAGAATTGCCACTGCACTTTGGGGTTGCCCAGATAGGGAAGCTGAGCAGTTCCCTGGCAAGAGAAGCCACGAGCAGAAAGCAAGGTCGGTCGGTCAGAGGCCTGAGAGTGTGGCGCTGTGGGGTCATGGGGCATGAACTGGCTGAAACCAGCACAGAGCTGGTGGTCATGGCAATGTCTGGAATAAGAGAAGCTGAGAGAATTTGTGGTTCACAAGAGGTACCCGATAGAGTAAGAGGGACAAAATGTGAGGTTGGCGATGGGAAGTATGAGCAGTACATGCCCAAGGGGAGGGTGGGAGTGGGCGAGTGTTCCCAGTTGGACCTCCTGTTTGTGGGATGGCCAACCAGGCTACCACCTACCCCTTCATGTCCCGGGAGGGAGGGCACGTCTCATGTTTTGGGGAATTTACTGAATATCCCATAGCATCATTCATGGGAAAGGTGAGGGGCAAGGCATGGACTGTTCCTCAAAGTACCTGCCTGTGATCTATGTTGGATGAAAGGCTGGGAGGATTCTCACAGGACTCTGGCCCCAGTGCCTAAGTGTGCACATTCACTCGGTAATCAGTATCTATTCACTGAGAACCTACTATGTGCCGGGCCTGGTACCGGGCACAGTACCGGGCACTGCGGATATGCCAGTGAACAAGAAAGCCAGACCCCCACCCTCATTGTGCTCACATCCCAGTAATGGCAGGCAGATCTGGTGCACACTGCATGCATTTCCGATGTGTACATAGAACAGGCTTGTGGGGGCTGGCAGGTGGCATGGCAGTTGGGGTGCTGGACTCCCATGTGGTTGACTCTGGTTCAAGTCCCGAACTTGGCGCTGGCTTTCTCATTCTCCGTTTCTATCTCTCTCTGGTCAAATTGAAGAAGAAGAAGAATTTTTTAAAAAACAGAATAGGTATGTGCTACTTTGTGGGGGCCTATGATGCCACTTTGCTTCCTCCACAATCCTCTCCCCCTGCCTGTACGTGCTCCCCTTATCCAGCCCCACACTGCCCACCCCAGGCAGGCAAATGATTCCAAGCCCCTGGCACTGGGGGCCAGCTCATTCTGATTTCTCAAGAAGTTTAATTTTGCCAACAGCCAGAGGCAATGACAGCAGCTCTGGAAAGCTGGCTGCGGGTACTTGGGGCTGGGATAGGCAGCCCAGAAATAATTGCCTCTTTGAGTGCTTTATTGGAATGTGCACGTGCTTCCTGCTTATGCGGGCCCAGGGCCCTTCTTAATGTGAGGAACGAATTGGGCCTGCGAGGCTGGTAGGGGCTGCTTCAAGGAGAGAGGAGAGGGCAGGCCAGCCTCAGGGAGTAACTTGTCCATCCCTCAGTTCCTTCAAAGCCACATTATTCAGGCAGGTGGCTAGAGGGCACCTGCAATCTCTGCCTGTCACAAGCACCAAAACTTCACCACCAGGGGCAAAAGGTTTCCCCCAAAGTCTCCCGCAAAGTCCTGCACTGGGCTAGAAGTGCTGCGCTCCCTGGCTGAGGGTGGGCAGGATCTGAGCTCGGGATCTGAGCTCCCAACGCTGCTTTGCTCTAGAGCCTCTCCCTTGCTGCTGCCCTCTGTGCAGGGTGCCTGCTCCTCCTCACTGTAGGCAAAGAACAGAATGCGAATGATGATGGGTCCGCATCTTCCCTGGTGCCACATCCTAGCTCCACCTGCCGGAACTGTGCCTGCACAAGATGGCTGTCCTCCCTGCAGCTCTTGGGAGTGAAGGGAATGAAGAGGCAGAGAGAAAAGCGGAAATGTCGTAAACAAAGGAAGAGATTTTCTTTTCATCTGCTCTGAATCTAGTGGGATCTTCCCAAGGTCATGGAGACTGTCTCCCCAACCCTAGGCCAGCCAGTCCCCTAGGCCTCCCTGGGGATCCCAGCCCATACTTCTGACATGCCTGGCGTCTGCTATCCTCAGCCAGGTGGTGGACGTGGGGGAAAAGGGGCTCCATCTCCATGCAGTTATTTCAGCTCTTTGATTTGGCTGACATCCTCTGGGATTACAGGCTGTTGATATATTCTCTCTAAAATAATCACCCTTCATCGAGGTTATGAAAGTCTAAAATAATCACCCTCTATTTAGGGGTGCTACAGTGTTGAGGCACCTAAGGGAATGGCTGTCAGGGTGGGTGCAGGGAGCCACAGCCCTGTTAAGGACACGAAGACCTCCAGGTGCAGGGAGCACCCGTGAGCATCGCCTGCAACTCCAGGCCTCTTGTAGGCTCACAGGAGTGTTCTGCCATATTGTCCCTCCCATCTTGGCTCCTTGAATTTTTATATTGATTCTTCAAAATCCTGATCAAAGATCACTTCTTCTCCGAAGCCTTCCCTAAGCTCTTTCCAGGTCTAGTTGATCACTCTTTTTCAAGTCAGTTCTTTACTCTGCTGGTGGCCTGATCTTGAGCAGTTACTAGTTATTATGGAAACTGTAAAAAGGGGGCAATATGTCACCTACAGAGTTAAGGAGGAGTTAGAGATAATGTATCTTTAAATTTTCCTATTGTGCCTGGCACCTGGTTGGGATTCAGAAAATGACAGCTCTTGGAGTGATGATGACAATGATCCCACTTTTTCAGTGGTCTGTTTACGCATCTGTCACCTCTAATAGATGTGGACCCCCCCTTAGGACAAGGGCCACAGCTGAGTCACTGCTATATGTGTAGCACCCTGGCTGGCTCAGAGTGAACACCCAGTACAGGGTCATGAGTTTCAGCATTATCATTAGGACACTTCAAAGGATATTACTGGTCTCTAATGGGTGTTTACTGTACTCCAGGCACCCTTCCAAGCAGTTCACAGATGGTCTCCTTTCATTTTTACAATGATCCTGTATGGTGAGTATTATCATCCCCATACTGCAGATGACTAAGCTGAAGGTTATGGAGGTTAGACTGTAAAAAGTGAGGGGTGGAGGTGGGTTTTCAACCAGAAGTCTGACCGAGAAGTTTTTGACCACCTACCAAACTCGACTACCTAGTGTGCTCCATGCCGTGTTATAATCCTCTAACCACTGGTCTGTCTCTTCTGCCTGACAACAGGAACTGGGTTTGGTTTATTTCTGCAGCCTCTGACTCCTGCGTAAATCCTGGCACACGGTAGGCCGCACAGTCAATGTTTCTTGGATACATGGATGAGAAAAAGGAGAGGGAGAAAAAGAGAAGGCCAAGGGCAGATAGTAGGGTTGGGGTAGGGCAAAAGATCTTTTGCTTGGAGGCCAGAAAGGGGCACGGGCAGGGCTGTGGCCTGCCCTCAGGCTCACACACATTTCCCAGGGCCCCTGGCATTCCCACCATCCTGAGGTGCAAGTGGATTCGAAAGGGTGTGTCCTTGGGAGCTCAGAAGCATGTGAACTGCGGGCTCAGGCAGCTCTTTCCCACTCCTGAGACCCCTGACCTGAGTTGGAAGAGACAGACAGGCCCGTAGTGCGTGAGCGAGCCAGATTTGAGAGAAGGGAATGACCGTAGTTAGCAGCATCTCTATGCCCACAGTGGGGGCCAGTCTCCCCTTCCTTGAACTCAACATTTGGGGCCGGCCCTCGCTCAAGAAGGTCTTGGGGGGGACGCCAACCTTGACGGAGGTCAACCTCTCCTGTGAGTGGGTGGCTGAGTCTCTGTTCCCTGTCATCCTGTCAGCACCCGGAGGAGGGGGAGGAGGTGGGGCCTGCCTGCCCATCTGACCTGAAGGCCGGGGTTGCGGGGACCTTCGCCAGCTGTGCGTTCTGCTTCTTCAAGCCCAGCTGGTGTTACAGAGGGAGAAGGAAATTTTAATTTATATTTCTCCTCTCAATTCAGAGTCTGGGCAGCTATTTTGACTGCTTCACTGGAATATGCTTTAATTCTGCGTTTCGTTTTCTCATTACGGCTGGAAAATTAAAATCTCTCTGCCTTGGGCAAGTGAAGGCTGAGTGAGGGACGGCTGCTGCTGCCACACATTTCTTATTTAAGTCAATTTGGAGACATCGAATGTTTTCTCTCAGGGCAGGGGACCGAGAGGAGAGGACAGGGCAGATATTAACCTCCCTCCTTCCCATGTTGTGGACATTAATCCTCCCATTATTCCTGTAGCCCTTGCTGACCTGGCCTAATCACAACCTTAATAATACCCTGCACTTGTAAAGCTCTTCCCCATGCGTTATATCTGGCTGATCATCACAACAGCCCTGCAAGGAAGAAGGCAGGTGTTCCCCTACCTGTTTTTTATTAACAAGGGACTCGAAGGCCAACACATTCTACAGATGAAAGATGGAGGCCCCTGAGGTCCTTGGGGAGGGGTGGTCGAAGTCAGGGGTGGTCCCCTTCAAGTCCCCTTGCTTCAGAGGAGACAGTCATGGTGGGATCTCTTCTCACTGCTCCTGTAGCACTGAATGGGAGACCCTCTCAGGAACAGTGTGATCAAGGTCACCCCCGTCTACTCTCTGAGCCTCAACTTCTGTACATGTAAAAGACAAGTTGCCTAAATTATGCCTATAGCTACTGCAGCTCTGTGCACAGACCCAGGGGAGAGGAGGGAGGTTGCTTTCTGTTGTATTGCTCTGATCTCTTTCCATCTCGCTGTCCTTGGTGACCACCGCTTCTCTCCTGCACATCTGCTGTCTTTGCCCTGTTCTTCTGTTCTCTATGCATGCCTCTTCCTGATTTGCTCACAGTCTCTCAGACGGATTTAGCTAGTATGAGGTCTCTCAGTGGAGAGAACATCCCCTCAGCCCGGAGTCTGGAGAGGATGGTCTGGTGGGAGGTGGCTTTTGGACAGCCTTAAAGCCTCAGTGACATGTGTTTTTACTGAGCTTATGTGGCAGAGGTGGGTGGTTCTAGGGGTTTCCAAGATTTGGAACAGTTTTCCGTCACCAGTGGACAGCATTTCGGGTCTGCCCAAAAGGTCTAGAAATGACCTAGAGCATTACAAGTTCTAACTGCCCTGTGGGCAAACAAGAGAACCAGCCTCCTAGGGGCCCAGGTTTGGCAGAAAAGGCGTTCTCGTTCCAGCTTTGCCCCATCCCCAGATTCCTTGAGAACTTGGTAATTTCCCTTCTTCTGCTCCTTTTTGTGGCACACCAGGGTCTTGCCAAGTGTCTCCCCATGGGAATCAGAGCCAAGGCACCACATGACCCTAAATCTCTCCAATAACTTCATGTCTTCCTGGTGTGAAATGACAGCCACTCTCACCTCCTCCTCCTCTTCCCTGGAGAATGAAAGCCAAGGGCCAAATTGGTCTCTTCTTCACCACCTCCACACCAAGGTGCACAGAGGGAACTGCAAAACTAACAGAGGCCCCCAGAGGGACGGCTCAGGCAACTAGGAGCTTCCTAGGGTACAGATGGAAGGAGAGCCGCGGTAGAGGGGAGAGTGTGTGTGAAAGAGTGCTTCCTAGAGATAAAGGCCTTGAATTGCAAGTCAAAATCCAAAGAGGGCTGCATTGTTAAGGCAGAGGGAAAAAAAATAAGTAAAAAACAAAAAAAACAAACAAAAAAAAAAAACAAACAAAAAAACCTGAGAATTTGGAATTAGGCAGATCTGGGCTTAAATTTTAGTTCCATCTGCAGGTGTGAAATCATGGGCAGCTTCTGGAGTCTTCCGTTTCCTCTTCTACTTTTCACAGCAGTGGTGGTCCCATAGTGTTGTTGCAGAATGAACTGAAATGATGTGCACAGGCACTGGCCAGGTTCTCTGGCATACATTAGGTACTCAGTAAGTGGTTACTAGTAGCCGTGGTTGTTTCTATATCACTATTGTTGTTGTTGCCGACGGAGCGTTAGGAAGTAGCGACTGGAGACCAGACTTCCTTGTCTGTAGAGACACTCAGCCACAGTGAGTTGGGGAGGAAATGCCCAGACAGGGGTCCCCACCAGAAGCTATCTGTGGTCTCATGAATCCCAGCCTTACTGCTCCAGTGCCATCCTGTTGACTCAGACTTGGACTGAAAGGCTTTGATTTCCTTGGGACAGCTTACTTTACACTGGGAACAAACAGCAACTTGGGAAATTAGAGTCACAGGAACCGGACAGAGTCCCTCTCTCTGTCAGATAAAGGGGCCCCTGTTCTGATTCCCGTCAGCAGCTAGAGATGACGTTCGGGCTGCTGCTGAACACGAGGACCAGGCCAGAAGGAACAATGGTTGGGCAGGTGCCAAGATCTTGGGAATAAGCTAAGCTGCTCAGAGGGAGACCAGAGCTGCCCGATGAGTACTGCTTGCTCTCTGTACCTCCCACTGCCCGCACCCCCACTCATTTCACATCCCTCCAACCCCATCTCTGACAAAGAGGGTAGGACCAAGCTGAGACATCAGAGGGTAGGTGGATGACATCTTAGACACAGAGGGCTGCTGTGGTTCGAATGTGTACCTCCCAAATCCATGTGTTAAAATTTGGCAAGCCATTGTTAACAGTGCTGAGAGGGTGGAGACTTCATCTGATTTTGGAGTTGAAAGGTGGGGCCTTTGGAAAGTGACTAGGTGTCAGGTTAGGGTCCCCATGACTGAGTCCCTGTGGGTTTAGAAGGAGAGAGAGAGAGAGAGACAGAGACAGCTTAAGTTCTGTTCAAACTCTGCCCTCCACCATGTTATCCCCCTACAAGACCCTCACTAGCTGTGGCCCCTGGACCTACGATCCCCCAAACTATGAGCTGAATAAACCACTACTTTTATAAATTACCCAGACTCAGATAATTCTGTTGTTAGCAACAGAAGAGACCAGCACAGGGATCCTCTCCTAGGGGAGCTGATTTGGAGTGCTGGGCTTCTTCCTACATCTCTAGGTCTGGGGAACCTGAGTAAGATTGGAGGGTGGAACCAGCAGATGGTGTAATGGTTGTGTCGCTGGATTCCCACGTAGTCACTGCGTTTCAAGTCCTGGACCGGGTGGCTTAAAACTCATGCCAGGCACGTGTACATGCATGTCCAAAATCCCAAGAGGAGAATGGAGGAGAAGGGATTGCAGCATGGCCATTCCCCTTGGGTGGGGAGTGATTTCCCACACTCTCTCTCTAGTGAGTGCACATGCCCTATAGCAAAAATCTTTCAAAAAAAAAAAAAGCTTGGAAGGCTAGAAAAAAATGGGGTAGCAATCCTAAAATCCTGAGAAGGGAGAGTCCTCAGCTTCAGTATCAGCTTCACCTCACCTATCTGTCTTTTCCAATCTCCCAGTTCCCTGTTTCTCCTTTCTCGCCTCACTTTTCTCCTTTCCAGTCTCTTTTTTTCCACCTCTCCCTCTGGCCGGCTTTGTGAATTTCAGCTTCTGTGCTCAAATCCTCTTTACATACAGGAGCATCTCTCTGTTTCTCTTGTTCCTTTTCTTCTCATCTGTGTCTGATTGCCTTGCCTAGAAGCAGCAATTCCTGCCTTCTCTGATAGAGGCTTAAAAGAGAGCTAAGCCCCAGGGCTCCTCAGGGGCAGAGGGGGCAGGGGCCAGGCTGCGTGGGAGAGGAAAGCATGAGAGCATAAAGACGGCACAGACCAGAGGAATGCAGAATTGATTGGGCTCTGGTGACTCATCACCTCGGGGAGGGACCTGGAAAATGATGTCATTGCTGGAGCTGGTGGGGACACTGGCAGCTGCACCCTGGCCCTGCCCTAAGACCTTTCTTGCCTTGTTATCTTCTTTTTGCATCCTTGTCACAGGGCAGTCCCAGGGAAGCAAGTTTCACCTTTAATGACATTTAGAACCACGGAGTGGTTTTCTTAGACCAAGCCCTTCCTTCCCACATCCTCACCTCCACCTCCTCTGCCTGTCGTGGTGGTTGTATTAATGTGCACGTGGGCATTCACTGTCTCACACATGTGTGCATGCTTTTTATGTGTGTATAGCTCACGTGCATGCACACACACACACATACACACACTCACACATACTCCCACCTGCCATCTGTTTCTGTCACTCAAGGAGTCATATAAACTGGGCCTCCGAAGAGTGCTAGGAGACTCTAGGGGGCTGATTGGCCCTGTGAGCAATCTGAGGAATTGCCCCTGCGTGCCTCTGTCTGCTGGCATCTTGATGCCTTGCGCCTCTTGTCTTCAGGAGCCACACTCTTGAACCCAAGCCCAGCATTTGGGTAGCCATGTGTGTCTTCGAGAATGTGCATGTCTAATTTCATAATCTAAGGGATAAGGTTGGGGGTGGGGAAAGAAAGTTGCATCTCACTTGGTAACTATGTCTTAGGAATCTAGCTTAAACCAGGGCAGAGGAAGGGTTCCCGTTCCCGACACAATTGTGAATATTAATACTATGTAAATCATATGCAAATACGTTGAAAGCAAAAATAAATAGCTGGTGGGTCTTAAAAATGAACAATGAGTCTGAGGTGAAGGCAGTGGAGGAGGTGCAGCACAGTAATGGGGTGACTTCAGGGTCTGGGTGAAAGATGCAGCCTACTCTAGTCCTCTGGAGATCCTGGCCTGTCTTGGCTAGTGGAACTGATCCCTTCTGGCCATAAACAATCAATTTACAAGTCTTTATTAACTACCCACTGGCACAGTGGCAGAGGTGGGTTTTGTGTGAAACTAATAAACCTTAGGCTTCAGTGCTCCTCGTGTGCACAGACCCCTTCCAAAGCCTGTATTTAATGTTGTGTTCATAATTTTGTATTCTTTTTTCTTAAGGAGGGCTTCCCAAGTTACGTAAAGTTTGGTCTCCACAAAACCTAGGTCCACCTCTGCAATGAAAAGGATAATTGTGTGAAACGCCCATAAGTTCTCTGTTCTTAGTTAATTAGCAGCCTCCTTTGAAATGATCTCTCTTTCTATTAGAGATGCCATCTGTCCACACGGCTTTATGCCTTCCTTCAGGAGGAAGAGGACCCCAAGATCTCCAAGGCTATTCCTGTCTCTAGGACTCCATAGTTTTCTGCCTTAAGGCTGATGTAGGAGGAAGAAGAATGTAGCTGCTTTGTTGCTAAGGAGAATGTGGTCCTCTTGCCCAAGCCCTAAGAACCCCAAGGAGCAAATACCTAATAATAAATAATAGTGCCTTATGTTTGTAAAATCTTTGAAAGTTTCCAAACAGAATGTGTCATCTCATCTTCTCAACAACAATGAGCCAGGAATGAGAGGTATCATGGACATTTGTTGCAGGCAAATAAAACGGGGTTCAGAGAGGTCAAATTACAATAATATTTCATAAGCACAAAGCTGTTGTATAGACAGGGACACTTACATATGTTCACACATTTAATCTGTTTAACCACCCTTTGAGGTAAGTGATATTATTATGTAATGATACAGAGTGTATTTGCACTCTGGAGAGAGAGAGGGAGAGACGGGGATCCTGACAGGGTCCTGTCCTGCCAGGATTGTTTACCCAGGCTCTTCAGCTCATGGGGATTTTGGGCACACCTACATGCACACTCACACTCACATAGCATGTTTCGGGCCAACCCAGTGGCTTTCAACACTTCAATTCTGTTTGCTACTGACTGTGCCACTAGGCTGGGCCATAGAAATAAAAAAATTATTTTTTTAAAATTTCACTTTCTCCATGAGGAGAGAGACAGAGAGAAACAGGAACCCTCAACAGGGTCTCACCCTGCCATGATATGCACCCCCAACCCTCAGCCAGCCTGGTGTGTCTCAGGTAGACCCAGGAACTGAACTAGGGTCCTCCATGTGGCTCCAGCACTGCAGAATGGAGCCCCACTGCCTTTGCCACTGTGGCTATGGCAGAGGTAGGTACTATTATTTCCTTATTTTACAAAAAGGGAAACTGCACAGAGAGGTGAAGCCAAACTACAGAATAGCAGAGGCAAGATCCAAACTCAGGCTGTCTGGCCATAGGGTCCTTGCTCTTAATCAGTACTTGATCATTTGTACTTGGTTCCAGCCCAGAATTAAGATCCAAGTCTGCCAGACCCCAGAGCCCTTTCTCGTCACCACCGTGCACCACCACTTCTCTGTGATCCAGGAGGGAGAGACAGAGGGTTGTCCTAAGGACCAGGGTCTAGACTGGGAAAGGGTCGTGCAGGAAAGACAAGTACCTGTTCCCCCTGGGCTGGTAGCTCAGCACAGGAGTTGAGCCAGAAATGAACAACCTGTGAAGAGTCTGAGGAGACTTCTGAGTGAAGATGGGATTCCGGTTACCTCCTGGGCCCTCAAGAAGCCAAGTTTGATCACCTGCTCCTCAACTCTTAGAATTTCCAGAATAAACAAGATCAAGATTGTGGTCAGGGGGACCAGCAGTTAGTGTAATGGCTGTGTCGCTAGACTCCCACATAGTCGACCGCGGTTCGAGTCCTGGACCCGGTGGCTTAAACTCACGCCGGGCACGTGTGCGTGCATGCCCAAGATCCCGAGGAGAACGGAGGAGAAGGGATTGTGGCATGGCCATCCCCCCTGGGGGGTGATTTCCTGCTTTCTGTCTCTTGTCTCTCTCTGTCTGTCTGGCGAGCGCATGCACCCTATAGCAAAAACCTCTCCAAAAAAAAAAAAAAAAAAAAAGATTGTGGTCAGGGGCCAACAGGTGGCGTGGTAGTTAAGGTGCTAGACTGCCACATGGCCAACCGCAGTTTGAGTCCTGGACCTGGCAGCTTAAAAATCATGTCAGGCATGTGTGCATACGCGCCCAAAATCTCAGGAGAATGGTGAAGGGACTGCAGTGTGGTCATCCTCCCTGAGGGGTGATTTCTCACTTCCTTCTCTCTCTCTCTCTCTCTCTCTCTCTCTCTCTCTCTCTCTTCAGTGAGCACATGCATCCTATGACAAAAACCTTTAAAAAAAAAAAAAAAAAGAGAGAGAGATCTGGCCAGAGGTGTGTTTAGGGAGGTCACCATGGCATTAAAGTAAAGGATCATAGGTTTAAGGTTGGGGTGAGCTAGAGGGAGACCAATTAGGAGATGGTAGCAAAACTTCAGTGAGAAGTGATGAGGCCCCAAATTAGCCAGGGCAGTGGCTGTGGTGTGGGGAAGGGAGATACTGCAGTGGCACATGAAGGCAGGAAGCACAGGGTCTGCTTCAGATAACACAGTCACATTCAGGCCCCAGTGGATGAAGGGAGGTGGAGAGTGTAGGTGGTGTTTGCGTGGCGGCAATAAACAATGAGGCCTGTAGGACAAGCAGCCCCTGGAAGCTGCCAGAGTTTATAACATCCCATCTTCCTGCTCCCTGGTCCCCAGTCAGTCCTCCGGTTCCCACAGGCTGTGTGTGTGTGTGTGTGTGTGTGTCTGTGTGTGTGTGTATAGGGGAGAAGTGTCAGCCCTGGGCTCTA
The DNA here is from genome assembly GCA_026018925.1 of Tupaia tana. Lineage (NCBI taxonomy): Eukaryota > Metazoa > Chordata > Mammalia > Scandentia > Tupaiidae > Tupaia > Tupaia tana. Next base: position 25,325,759 of record JAKSZU010000014.1, on the reverse strand, counting down.
GGGCCACATCACAGGGAGGTGAGCTATGGGGAGCATCAGGGAAGCGTGATTTAGAGTCTCATTCCCACTGCCCTTCACCGTGCTGCAAGGACAGTTCAATGTAATATATAATTACCGCCGCCCCACAAGGCTGCGCTGTACACAGAGCTCCCCACCTTCCTCCCGCTCGCTCCTGCCTGCCTTCAGACTATAAATCAGTTTTCAATCCTGAGTGCTACCTGTAAATGTTCAAGCTCAGGATCCTCGCCTCATATGCCTACGTCCCTGGGGGGTGATTCAGGCTCCGAGTACCCCCTCTCCTAGTACTAATTCTGACATCATTCCTATCCCCTGGTAAATGGTGGGAGGGGCAGTGGGAAAGCTGGAATTGGCTCTGGGGTCTCTGGGCCCCTGGATTGGGGAGCGGGAATGGGAGGCTCTGGGTCTACCTGGCTTGACTGGACACTGCCTGTTGTGCAGCACTGTGGGCATGCTCCGGATCAACTGGGTGGGAAGGCATTGAAACTGACCCCTCCTCCAGAATGATGACCTCTTCCCAGCTGAATGTGCTGGAGGAAGCACCTTCCCCAGAGAGTCTTCAAAAGACACCACCCTCACCATGGGCTGATAACGAGGACGATGAGGCACCTGTCATGGCTCTCCCCTGAGCTGGGAAATCCCATGGGGTGATGAAAGGGCAAACCAAGAGAATTCTTTTGTTCTTAGAAAGAAGACCTTCCTATGTTGCTCATACTGGCCTGGAACTTGCGTTCTTCCTGCCGAGGCCTCTTGAGTAGCTAGCATTATAGGCACATACCACCACTCCTGGCTAGAGAGGAATTCTTGTTTTGTACCTAGCAGGTATCTTGAAGATATTGACCTTCAGGGCTAGCAGGTGGCATGGTGATTAAGGTGTTGGACTCCCACATTGTCAACCAAGGCTCAAATCCCAGACCTGGTGGCTTGCTTTCTCTCTCTCTCTCTCTCTCTCTCTCTCTGGTGAGTGCATGTGTCCTATAGCAAATTAAGATAACAATAAAAATTAATTTAAAAATGTTTTTAAGGAACCAGCAGTTGGTGTAATGGCTACGTCGCTGGACTCCCATGTAGTCAACCGCAGTTTGAGTCCCAGACCTGGTGGCTTAAACTCACACTGGGCGCATGTGCATGTGTGCCCAAGATCCCGAGAGGAGAATGGAGGAGAAAGGATTGCAGTGTGGGGGTGATTTCTCACTTTCTGTCTGTCTGTCTCTCTCTATCTTTCTGGCGAGAGCACGTGCCCTATACCAAAAAACATCTCCAAAAAAATGTTTTTCAGATATTGATCTTCCCTTTAAAAAAAAAAATAGCAAGGGGGGACCAGCAGATGGTATAATGCTCATGTAACTGGACTCCCACATAGTCAGCTGTGGATAGAGTTTTGAATGTAGCAACTTGAAACTCTCACCAGGCACATGTGCACGTGTGCCCAAAATCCCAAGAGGAGAACGGAGAAGAATAGATTGTGGTGTGGCCATCCCTCCTGGGAGTGACTTCTTGCTTTCTGTCTTTCTGGAGAACACACATACCCTATAGCCAAAAATCTTTTTTAAAAAAAGGAGGGGGGCAGCAGGTAGTGTGGTGGTTTAGGCACTGGACTTCTATAAGGTTGACTGTGATTCGAGTCCTGGACCTGGCAGCCTAAAAAATCAAGCCAGGCACATGTATGTGCATGCCCCAAATTCTGAAAGAACAGAGGACAAGAGATTGTTGCGTGGCCATCCCCCTGGGGGATGATTTCTCACTTTCCCTCTCTTTCTCTCTCTTTGTCTCTTTCCAGCAAGCACACACACCCTATGGCAAAAACCTTAAAAAAAGAAAAAAAAAAAAGTTAGGTTTCCCACTTTCTCTTCTTGGCCCTTCTTTGCTAGGATGGCTACAATAGCCTCCTTACTGGTCTACCTTCACCCACTAGCACCCCTCTATTATACCCTCCTGCTGAGTGGAAATCAGAGCATGCCTCTCTCTCCTTTCTTAGGATAACACCGAATTCCTTACCATGGCTCACAAGACCTGACCCTGCCTGTATCAGCCTTGTAAGCACCACTCTTGTGCTCAACCTAGCCATGCTAATCTCTGTTTCTCCAGCGCTCTTGCCACAGGGCCTTTGCAATGGCAGTTCCCACAGCCTGAGATGCTCTTCTAGTAGCTACTACTCTTCTAGGTCTCCTCATATGTCACACCCGTCACTGATAGCCACGTATGAAGAAGGTCCCCTTGGTCCTGACCTATTATCATAGCACCCTGTTTGTTCACTTTATAGTACTTGTTATCATTCGGAATTCTATTTGAGTGTGTGTGAATTTTCACCCCTAGAGTGGACTCTCTGTGGGAACAGGGGCCACATTGTCTTTTTTTTTTTTTTTTTTTTTTTTTTTTTTTTTTTTTTGCATCATTCAATGGGACATAGTCATACCATTATCCATTCTCCTCCATTTCTTCATCCTGTCAGGACTTTGGACATCCACACACATGACCCAGCTATGTTTTTCAAATCACCAGTGTGGGATTGAAACCAGTCAGCCATGTGGGATCTGGTTCCTTTAACCACAGGTCTATGGCTGGCCCCACATTGTCTTATCCACCACTGTATTCTAGATACTTAGCAACAAGCCCCATATACAGCGGATATTGGGGAGGAGGGTGGATGCCAAAAAAGAAGTCTTTTTTTTTTTTTTGCTATAGGGCGCATGCGCTCGCCAGACAGACAGAGAGAGACAGAGAGACAGAAAGCAAGAAATCACCCCCCGGGGGGATGGCCACGCCACAATCCCTTCTCCTCCATTCTCCTCTCGGGACCTTGGGTATGCACGCACACGCGCCCGGCATGAGTTGAAGCCACCGGGTCCGGGACTCGAACCGTGGTCGACTACATGGGAGTCCGGCGACATAGCCATTATGCTAACTGCTGGTCCCCTACCAAAAAGGAAGTCTTAGCTGAAGCTACCCCTACCTAGTCCCCTCTGGCACCCCTATTTGCAAATAGCCATACAGATCCACCTTCCCTAGGACATCAGGCCTGCACCTACCCTGGAGGAACTGGAAAGGCTCCCCAGAGCCTGGCCCTTCTTCTCTTCCTTCTAGAAAAGCTTCAGCTGTGGCCCCTCCTGGTTGTCCCTAGAGTTATCCTGTGGGGAGGGGTGAGTAGCCAGTGGTTACCACCCTCCCACTCTCCATGGAGATCCTTGGATGGCTGGAAAGCAACTGATACCTGGGCCAAGCTTCAGGCAGAGGCAGAGAGTTGCAGGGGGGGGTGTAGAAGTGAGGAGCCTTGAAGGAAGAGGGTATACTGGGGACAGGGACTAAAGGTGGAGACACTGAAGGGTGCTGAGGAGAAAGCTTTTCCACACATTAGGATATCCAAGACGTAAATGCAAATGAAATGAAAGCACCTCTTGAATAAGCAGCTTTTATAGGGAGCTCTTCTAATCCCTAAATGGCTTTGCTGACAGCTAGGAGCTTCTTGGTGGGGGAAGGGTTGGAAAATGGGGCCACGTGTCAAGAACCAACTCCTCGGTGCCCTTGTCCCTGTGCTTTTATAATGGATTCAGGACATGCTTCTTGTGGCTAATGGAACTCAGTGATCTCTAACCTCGGCCTCCATATTCCACTCCCTCCCCCCAACACCAGAGCCTGAGGAGCCTGGCTTGTGTCGCAGGAGGCTGAGGCTTCTGGATGCTGCGTGGTGGGTCTCAATGCCAGGTGAAGCTGCTGAGTGGGGCTGCAGTGCTACCGCTCTGTGAGCGCGGGAAAACAGGCCTTGCGTGCGTGTTTGGTGTGTGGTTGTGTGCACCAGTAGGTTTGCGTCCACTTACGCACATCCTGTGCACGAGCAGCGCCATGTTTGTCTACGTGTGTGAGTCTGTTTCCACAGATTCACTTACATGTTTCCTCCTCAGTTAGGGAACGGCTGGCCTCTTGGGAGTCATGCTTTCTCAAGATGGGATGGGATGACAACGGTAATGCACGGAGGCTCCTGGCTGGAGAGAATGTAGAGAATGACTGACTGGGGACAGAGTGGAGGCTGGCAGGGCATGGGGGCTCCAGGATCTTATCTCCCAGAAAGCCCATTCCAGTGCTATTCAGCTAATGGGAGGGAAACAAAGGAGGCCCAGGAGAGGTCGGAAACATATTACCATTTCCCTGGCCTGTTCTGCCCGCCACTCTGACCCTTCCATTCTAGGCTTTGCTGTCTCTCTCGCCCTCCAAAGCACTCCCCTTGACCGTGGAGTTGTGAGCGGTAGGGCTGGCTAGGCCACTCTCCCGGCCTCCTCCACCCTGGCCCTGACTCAAAGCCAGGTCTTATCTACCCAGAGGTGGAGGGATGGAGCCACTCCTGAGTGTTGGATACCACTGAATTCCTGGCAGGGCAGGGACACCTAGGTAGTCCAACCGGGTTTTGGAGCACCAGACACTGGAAAGCTGCCCCTTGGGCATGAAGCTTGTGGAGGCTAATTGGCCTTGATGCTCTTTCATAATGGATTTAGGGTTGGGTGAATTGTCACTGGAGAAAGGAGAGGAGAGTTCAGAAGCTCACAGAACACCCACACTAAAGGGACCTGGGAGGTCACAATGCAGGAACTCCTTTCAGTGGTCAGGGAAGGTAAGTGGTACTGCAGCCCAGAGGTCTCAGAGGGACCTCACAAGGAACCAGCAGCATGCAGGGGGACCATCTCACTGGAAAAGGTCCTCCACCTCACTGCCCAGAGGCAGCCACTTCTCCCCGTGCTGGAGATTCTAGCCTCCTTAGCACAGCCTGGCATACAGTAAGTTCTCAATAAATATTAATTGCTAATGAACATTTTTTAAAGAATTATTCATTTTATTTTATTTATTTGTTCATTATTCAATTTGACCAGAGAGAGACATAGAGACAGAAAAAGAGGGAGTGAGAAAGCAAGCCACCAGGTTCAAGACTCGAACCACGGTCAACTATGTGGGAGTCCAGCACCTGCTGGCCCTGTTGTTAATGAATATTAACCATCTCCTGGCGGTAAGTCTCTGCAGGTGGTCCTTGTAGAGAGGGATCAGCCTCTAGGATGCTGGGGATGGGAGGAGCAGTGCAAAGCAGGCATGGTGTCAAAGGGCAGGCCCTGTGGGCTCCACTATGGCCTCTCCTCCTGACACAGCTCCCAGGGGGCGTCCTCCATCTGGACCCTGCAGGGAGTTCTCCCTTTGTCCCAGGCAGACCCAGTGACCTTTTGCTCAAGTCTGCAAATATATTCTTGGCTAGTCTTGGAAATGAAAATTGTGCTCAACATTTGTATAGGGCTTTTCTGCCACCCGGCCCTTTACAGACATTAGCTAATTAAATGGAGAGGAGGAGGCGGTGGAAGAGAAGGGCCTAGCCCACGCAGTCAGGGACTCCAAGCCCTTTTAATCTAACCAGCTCTACTTTCACTCCTCCCTTCTTTCTTGCCCAGCTGGATTTACTCCAAAGAGGTAGCAACTACTGAGGAGTTGGCCACTGAGTCAGAAAGCAAGGGTGTGGGGGGAGCTTGGTGACATGTTGAGATAGGTAAGGGCGTTCCTGGGGTCGTCCTGCCCCACAGCCAGCCATACCCAGCAACTGGTTCAGTCTGAAAGTACAGTATTGTGTCTGCCATGAGATGAAGACAGACAGTAACTCAAATGAGAGCAGGTTGTCAAAGCTTCTTTCTTTCTTTCTTTCTTTCTTTTTTTTTTTTTTTTTTTTTGAGAGGTTTTTGCTATAAGGCGCATGCGTTCACCAGATGGACAGAGAGACAGAAAGTGAGAAATCACTCCCCAGGGGGGATGGCCACGCTGCAATCCCTTCTCCTCCATTCTCCTCTCAGGATCTTGGGCATGCACACACACGTGCCTGGCGTGAGTTTTAAACCACCAGGTCCGGGACTCGAACCATGGTTGACTACATGAGAATCCAGCGACACAGCCATTACACTATCTGCTGGTCCCAAAGCTCCTTTTTGAAGTGCTAGTGGGGCAGGGCACAGAGCTGTTCAGCCTCGGTAGGGACTAGGGCCTCTCGTTTCATCTGGGAATCACAATCCTAGACAGTAGCTCCCAGCCTGGAGAGAAGTGTGGAAACCTTTACTCACATGCTCTTCCTGGTCATGAGGGCTGCAGGGAAGCAGAATGGCTTGCACTGCCTGCCTCTCCTCTGACCTCTCCCCATAGTCCTCAGACCCCATCTGTGCTGGTTCCTCCAACAGGCAGCAAGCCAGTTCTCACCTTGGGAGGAGAAAGAGAGACTGCTGCAAGACTAGAACTAAGGAGAAAGACCAAGAAAGAAACAGACAAAAAGGGAGACATAGACAGGTTATGGAGACTGACCTCAGGAGAAAATGTGACCAAGGTGGGAAGAAGGAAGAAGACTGGAAGGAGAGAGGACGGAGACACAGCTCCACAGGGTGATAGAGGTGGCAAAGACAGGATGTTGTGGTATAGCCAGGGGCAGACCTAGTGGGGCTTCTCCCAGAAGTCTTGCGAGAGCTGCTCAAAGCCTTAGAAGGTGAACCTCTCTCCTGCTCTCTTTCATACCGTCAGAAGGCTGGAATCAGCAGACACCCACCTCAAAGGAGTGCACTTCTTCGAGAGACAGGCAATGCACATTCTCCTCCCTAACCCCAACACAGACACTGGAAGACGGAGCCTCAGCCATCCTCCCATGGCAAGTGTCCCGCTGTCCTGGCTGCCCCTGACCACTCTAATCCCATCAGTCTGCTGGGTGCTGATTGGAGAGTCAGCGATTCTGGAGGCCTCGCCAAGTCCTGCAGAGGAGGGCCTGACCTCCCCTCGCCGTAATTATCTGTCTCATAAAAAACAGGCATTGAACTTCATAAAACCAATTAAGACTGCAGGGCCAGGGCACAGGGGCAAACAGGAGTCCAGGCAGCTCTGGTGACAGTGGGAGCCAGCTCCAAGGACAGAGCAGTACCCAACAGCTCCCTCCTGTCAGGCCCAGCCCCAAAGGCCACCAGAACAAAGCTCCTGTAGATGCAACAGAAGAGGCTGAGGCTAGACCCATGTTAGGACTGGCTGGCTGGGAGGGCAATGAGCACTAACGCTTCCTTCCCTTTTGTGACCAGCAGCCCAGCAGAGCCTGGCTCCTCCCTCCACAGCTCTCTCTGGTTCCAGAAAAACCTCAAGAGCTTCCCATCAAGTTACCAAGGCAACAGTAGTCCTGTCAGATTCACAAGAAAGATGGGAAGAGAGAGAGAGAAGAGGCTGACAGAAGGCCCCAAGAGGACACCAGAGTGGGGACACACATCTGAGGACAAGCAGGGGGGGCAGGGGCTTTGGGCTAGAGCAAACGGCTGCTGCCTCCCTGTTCAGCGTGTTTTTCTGCAGGTGGTGGGTCCGTTTTACACAGCCCCTTCCTGCGTGGGCGAGAAGACGCGTCAAAGCCTCCTTCCCCGTTAAGGGGGGTGGGGTGGCAGCAGAGGAGGGCTCCTCCACAACTTCCTAAGATGGCAGACACTGCAGCTCCTGGCCTAACCCAAGGGTCAAGGGTACTCTTGCTTTTAAAGGCCAGTGAGGAGGCCTGCCAGTGGCATGGTGATTAAGGCAGCTGGATCCCACATGGCCAATTGCCCAGTTTGAGTCCTGAAAGGAAGGAGGGGGGAGAAGGAATTATGGCATGACTATCCCCCACGCGGGATGCTTTCTCACTTTTCCCCCTCTCTCTGTCTTTCTCTCTCAAGCATACGCATCCTCTGGCAAAATTTAAAAAATAAAAAAGGCTGGTGGAACTCTTCCACAACCACTTTCTCTCCATCACGGCCCCCTTGGGAGGCAATATTCCCAAGGTATGTGGGCTGTGTTGAAGTCAAACAGGGCTTGGTCATTTTCTGAGACTCTGTGACTATGGGGAAGTCACTTCTCTCTTGGTCTCAATTTCCTTAGCTGGAAATGAGGATGATTTGATGAAGTCCCAGGATTAACAAGACCAGAAATATCATGTACTTGTACAGGGCCTAGCCCTAGGTCAATTTTTTTTTTTTTGGAGGTTTTTGCTATAGGGCACATGCACTCTCCAGAAAGACAGAGACAGAGAGACAGAAAGATAGAAATCACCCCCCAGGGGGAATGGCCACGCCACAGTCCCTTCTCCTCCATTCTCCTCTTGGGATTGGGCATGCAAGCACACGCACCCTGCGTGAGTTTAAGCCACTGTGTCCGGGACTTGAATCGTGGTCAACTACATGGGAGTTCAGTGACGTAGCCATTATGCTAACTGCTGGCCTCTAAACTGTTAAAATTTTATCATTATGATTAAATTTTAGTATCATTGTGTGCCTCTATTTACTCTTATGCAGAATACAAATCAAAATTAGATCTAATTCAATAGATTGAGGAACCAGCAGTTAACGTAATGGCTATGTCGCTGGGTTGCCACGTAGTCGACCGCGGTTCGCGTCCTGGACCCAGTGGCTTAAAACTCACACCGGGCGCCTGTGTGTGCGTGCCCAAGATCCCGAGAGGAGAATGGAGGAGAAGGGATTGCGGCGTGACCATCCCCCCTGGGGGGTGATTTCTCGCTTTCTGTCTCTATGTCTCTCTCTGTCTGTCTGGCGAGTGCACGCGCCCTATAGCAAAAACCTCTCCAAAAAAAAATTCAATAGATTGTTTACAGAATACATGGGAGAAAGCCAACACCTTAGACCAATAGTTTAGCCATGAAAAGTGCTCAGTGAATAGGAGCTATCCCTATATCCACCACCTCCCTCCCAATCCCAGGTCTTCAGATTACACACTGTGGAGCCATCTAGGAGTTGACCCAAATGCCCAGTTCCCTAAGCAGTAGGGGCTGTGAAAATAAGTTTTTGGAGCTGTAGTAGGAGGAGTCATTCTTTTTTTTTTTTTTTTTTTAAATACTTGCCAGAGAGCACGTGACCAGAGAAGACAGACAGACTGACTGAGGGAGATAGAGAAATCACTCTTAAGGCATGCAGTCACACTGCAATCCTCTTTTCTCCATTTCTCCATTTCTTCATCCTGTCAGGATTTGGGGCAGGCACTCAGTAGACATGTAGTTGACCATGTGGGATCCAACTTTCTATACACAGCACTTAATAGATGAGCTATAGGGTCTGGCAGGTGGCATGATGGCTTAGGCCCTGGACTCTCATATGTTCAACCATGGTTTGAGTCCTGGACTTGGTGGATTGCTTTCTAACTTTCCCTCTCCCTCTCCCCCTCTATATCTTTGTCTCTCTGGTGAGCAAATCTGCCATCTGGCAATGCTCCCTCTGGTTTTTTAAATTTTATTTTTAAATTTCATTTATTTATTTATTTTACAAAAAAGAAAGAAAGAAAGAAAGAAAGAAAGAAAGAAAGAAAGAAAGAAAGAAAGAAAGGAAGGAAGGAAGGAAGGGGAGGGAGGGAGGAAGGAAGGAAGGAAGATCCGATAGACACAGGGATTCCCCCACAGGCCTATGGAATTGCTTTCTCTTCAGATTTTCAATCAGAAAAGACCCCATCCTACCCTCTACTGCCTAAGGCTTAGTGGGGCTCAGGCTAGGTTACAAACCTCAGCTGTTAGAACCCCTAGGGCATTTGAAGAAGGTGAGGCAACCCTGCCCTGCCCAGAAGGCATCCTGTGGCCCTGTGAGATGAGGTAGGCCCTTAAAAATCAGAGAATTTCTACAAAACCAGACTCCAGGAAGAGCTAGTGACTCTGGGAGGGGCCAAATCTAAGGATGACTTGGGCATGTCCTCTCCTAGATCAAATTCACAGCTGTGGGGCTGTGCCTTCAGCTCTGCTGGCCACACAGCCTGTCTCCAGCCAAGAGGGCCAGTCCTCCACACTAGCCACCACACTCTGGACCCCCAGTACCTTCTCACTCAGAGAGAACTTGGAAGTGCTGGAAGCACCTCTTCTGAAGCTGTGAGACCAGGCATTTGACCCTCTCCATGCCCATAAATCAATGCTAACACAGGCCGTGTTACTGGAAAGGAGGAATTCCTGAGAGTCAGGTGGCCTTGGGGTGACAATGTGCGGGATGAGGAAGACAACTGGCAGAAAAGCAGGAGCAGGCCTTGGGAGGCCTCTGCCTTCTGGGCCTTCCCTCTGGGCAGCAGCTGCCCAGAAAACCTCAGCTGTGTCTGGAATGCGCCATGCCCCACTGACCTGCTCAGCCTGTTCCCAACTGACTCCCAGATGATCCCGACAGAGTTCTGTTAGACCTGGGAGAAAGAGAAAGCCTTTTCTTTTTTTTTCCCCCCCATGATGAAGAACCCACTGGGCAGGGCATGGCAATAGCAACACAGACTAATCTGAAAATAATTCTCTAGAATATTGAGACATTCAGCTCCCTAAGATAGCCAAACCAAGGTCAGCTGCCACCTGCCCCATAAGCTCATCTCTCAGAGGCAAAGAATGGGCTCCTTCTATCTGAAGGAGTCTCAAGACAAATCATAAAGGCCAATTTTCTTTTACGTCTCTGTCTCTGCGGGCTAGAAAAAGATTGCTTCCAGCTCTTAAAGGTGCTGCCCCTCTCACCTTCAGATTAACAGATGGACAGACTAATTTTCAATGTTCTCTGAGCCAAGGCAAAGTTGTCAGTCCAGAATCCTCTCTTGGGATGACCCAGGAGCGCCCCCTGCTGTCCTGTTTGGCTGAAGCTTTTTGGGGGTGGAGGAGAGAAGGGTTTGTTAAAGTAGATTCTAGTTACAATGCCCAAAATACAGTCATTGCAGGAGGCCCCACCAGAAGGGGCCCAGCGTTAGGCTGTCCTCCACACATGGCCAGAGCCTGATCGGAGCTGAATTTCCCTTGGGAGCTCAAGGACTGTGGAGAGGAATATCTAGAAAGCAGCTGACCTGAAAGAAGGGCACCTTGGCCGTCCCACTCTGGGCCCTGCAGCCTGGTCTCTGGTCACATGCCAAGAACCCTAAAAAAGGGCTGTCCAACCTGCAAATGTTCCCAGCTTCAGGAGTAGAGTCATGGTACATGTAGTAAAACCAGCCTCTTCCTCTGAGTCTAGTGAAAGACTGAGACATAGTGAGATGTCAGGACTACAAGAGATGTGGGGGATATGATGGGGAATGTGCCAGCCTTGGGGAACACAGGAAGGGAGATCCCACTTCTCCCCAGAAATTCCCCCATGGGTCAGTGGGACACATCTGTTTCCAAAGGAACCTCCAGCTCTTGTCTGAAGGCTCAGGATAGACCTGCAAGTTCCTCAGGTCTATGAACCTGAGGATTCCAGTCCACTCCCGGTGGTCTCTCTTGGGTCATCCACCATCTCCCATCCCTAGTTCTTTCTTCAACCTCATCTAAATTCATCTTGCTACATCCTAAATAATGGCAGCTAGAAGGGAGGCTCTTCTCTCCAACACATCTTGATTTTCAAGATTAGACACAGAGAGGGAAAAGAAAGGGGATGATGAGAAACTAAGAGAGAAGAATAATCAGGAGTGGGAGGCCAGCAGGGGGCATAGTAGTTAAGGTGTTGGACACTCTCACATGGTTGACCACGGTTTGAGTCCCAGACCTAGTGGCTTGCTTTCTCATTTTCCCTCTCTCTCTTTCTCTCTCTGTGTCTCTCTCTGGTCAAATTTAAATAAATGAATAAATAAATAAAGTTAAATAATTTTTTTTTTTTGGAGAGGTTTTCGCTATAGGGCGCATGCGCTTGCCAGACAGACAGAGAGAGACATAGAGACAGAAAGCGAGAAATCACCCCCCAGGTGGGATGGTCACGCCGCAATCCCTTCTCCTCCATTCTCCTCTCGGGATCTTGGTCACGCACACACACGCACCCAGCATGAGTTTTAAGCCACCGGGTCCAGGATGCGAACCGCGGTCGACTACGTGGGAGTCCAGTGACATAGCCATTACGCTAACTGCTGGTTCCCATAAAATAATTTCTTTAAAAAAAAAAAAGAAGGAATCAGGAGTGGGCCAGCTGAGGTGGTGCAGCAGTAACGCAAGGGTCTGTGATGCGGTAGTCATAGAGGGGGGGTCCTGTTTGCATCTGGATGTCTCCCTCGTCATCCTGAGAGGTGCTGGCTGAGACTGGGGTCGGTGTGTGAAGCCATCCAGAGTGCGAAGATTCTGTTGGATTGCTGTCTCTCTCCCTTTCTCTTTCTCTCTGTTTCTTTCTCTTGTGGAAGAAATCAACTAAAAAAAAATTTATTATTTTTTTTAAACAGAATCAAGAATGGAGACGTGACTGAAAAGACTCAAGCAAATATCTGAGAGAAATCACTAACTTGCTAGAGAAGTAGGGAATAAAATGCAGCATGGTTTCCAGTCATTCTCCTTCTCAACATTCTGTGGGTGCATGTGTGTACTCACACTAAATAAACACATAGACACGCACATGTGGTGCACACACACACATATACCCATGACATACTTTGACTGTGGGAAAGGCTAGGTTTCCTCTCTCTCTCTCTCTCTCTTTCTTTTAAGAATTCTTTTATTTAACTTTATTTATTTTTCATTTGACCAGAGAGGGACAGAATGAGAGAGAAAGAGAGGAAAAGTGAAAGCAAGTTCTCAGGTCCGGGACTCGAACCCAGGTCAGCTATGTAGGAGTCCAGCACCCTTAACCACAATGCCACCTGCCAGCCCCCAAGGCTAAGCTTCTCTTACCTAATGAATTTGACCCCCACTTGCATATTTATCTTCCTTCCTCCAAGCCTCTAAGCCCTCTAGCACTAGGTCTTCGTGCTTAGAAGGGCTAAGCTGATTCAATGGGGAGAAGGTAGGGAAGGGAACTAGTCCTCTCCCTTCCTCCCTGCTAGAGCACTACCCCATCGAATAACTCCCCCCTCACTCTTACCTCTTTTATCACTGCCACTGACAGCTGCAAACACAGCCCTTCCCACCCTGAGCTGTGGACTTTCGGGGATATGCCTACTTCCCGGGACAGGAGACAGCTTGGGTAGAAGGGTGGGGTTATGTGGGGGATCTAGAACCATAGATACCAATACCCTCTCCCTCTAGTACCCCCATGATTAAAAACAAACAAACAAACAAACAAACACAAAGAGAAAGCACTCCCAAGCAATCCCCACAGCCACTTCACAGTCACCCCAGCCTTCCAAAATCCGTGTCCAGGCTGCCCCAGCGTTACCCTCCAAAGGTAGCCTATATTCTCAGACCTTGGGAAGTCACTCCAGGATACCTCACCCTGAAAGACAAATCCACTCCTGGAATTCAGGGAGACAGTGATGAATTCGCCCACACACTAGCAACCTACTTCCATTAACTCTTATGTCCAAATAATTTCTTTAAATCACCAAGGATGAGGTGGGGAGGGGAAGGCAAGTGTGCAACATCAATCTCCGGCAGGGATTCCTCCTTCAAACCTGGCCAAGGCCAGCCAGGAGAAATACCTGCACACATGTCCTCTAGAGATTTCTGGGACGAAGTGACGGAAATGAGACCCCATCCCATCTCTGCAGCGTCTTCTAAGTTATTGTCCAACCTCTCGCTTGGGTCCTTGGAAAGACAACACAGACATGGGCTCACCTACTCCTTCCTGGGGGTTTCAGAGCTCTGGCTACTCCTGGGCAGGATAATGCCCCTCAGGAGGGCATCCCAACCCCTCTGGCAGCCAACAGCATCTTCCGTGCGACCAGCACCCAGGATAACCCTAGGAGGTAGGGCTTAAGAAGGATAACTAAGATTTGTACTACAGCTCTTCTCTACCTACCCTAGTGACTACACTCCTACAAACGAGAGAGTGGAGACTCAGAGGGGCTGGCTTGTTCAAAGCCAGCTGGGATCTCCGAGTCTAGCACAGATCTCCCTCCAAAATCTGCCTTTAGAGAGGTCATGCCCTAGTAGAGAAGGGCCAGAAAGTAGGTAACATTTCAGCTGCTAAGTGTGCTCACCCACCCTCGGCTCTGGCACACAGGTTCATCTGATCAAACTTACTTACGTTCTAGCCCCTGCCCTGCATACGTGGCCCGCTGCTAAGCCAGCTCCAGCAGGGAGGTTTGTACATCTTGGGGATAGGCCAGATGGAGCCTGGAAGGCAGACAGGACAGAGAAGGGAATGGCTGGCATTTCTACAGGGTCCGGAGCAGGCCAGGGGAAAAGAGCTGGGCAGATGGGCCTGAGCTAGCCATGTGGGAAGGCTGGGCTATGAGGACAGTGTAGGCATAATGTGGCCTGGTTGAAACTTGGCTTTACCCAGTTGGCGATCCGAGTACTTCTCCCTTCCTCCCTTCTCCCCATCTCTCTCCAAATTGCAAGCTCAGATGTGATTCTTTCCAAACGGGCACCCTCCCTTACAAAGGAACGCCATGGACTGATTACTGACTTCAGAGCCTTCTGGCAGCAGCAGGCTGGGGAGCTGGCGGCCCAGAGCACAACAGGAGTACTCTGTGATGTACTGTTCCAGCAGATTGGAGAGGGTTCCCCATGGCTCAGACCTGAGGCTGAGAAGCCAGGATAGAAAATGCAGGAAAGAGGAGGCCCCTGAGCTCCTGGCCAACCAGCTGGCTTCCTGGTAGCCAGGAATACAGGTGTCCATATGGGCTCTCCCTGCCTGGAAGGAAAAAAAGCATTATACACTCCTGTGATTCTGTTGCTATTGGGGCTCGGTATTGGGTCCCCTTTAGAGCTGTTCTACCTCTTCTAGGCCCTGAAGTTCCCAGAAATAAAGGAAAAGTGAGCAGGAACCAGTCGCTGCTGGCTTCCTCTAACTTTCATGCCTCTTAGTAGCAGAGACTCACCTCCACTCTCAAGTGTTTCATTGAATGGTGTGGGACAGAGTATCTTTACTTTCTAGCATCTTGTAGGGCTGCCAGTAATTTGAGTTGTCTAGAGGGATTGTCTTAGTCTGTTCAGGCTGCTAGAACAAAATACCAAAAACTGAATGGCTTATAAACAACAGAAATGCATTTCTCACTGTTCTGGAGGCTGGAAGTCTGAAATCTGGGTGCCAGTATGAGCACCTTCTGGTGAGGGCCCTCTTCTGGCTTGCAGATAACCATCTCCGTTTATCCTCACATAGTTGAGAGCGGAGAGAAGAAGCAAGCTCTCTCAAGACTCGTTTAAGGGCACTGAGCTCCATCCTTAAGACCTCACCTAATCCTTATTCCCTCCTAAAGGTGCCACCTCCTAATATGATTACATTTCGGGATAGGGCTTCAGTATATGAATTCTGGGGGAACATAAACATTCAGGGACCAAATAAATCATGAGATGTCAAGAGGAGCAAGACACAGATACTTTGAGATTGACTGCATCTCTGAGACTATTATCAGGTTACCCTTAAATGAGAACACTCCAAATCCTCCCTATTGATCAAGCCATAGAATCTCAACTCTTCACGAGTGGCTGCTGAAACAGAGAAGCAGCAGACAACACAGAACCACAGTCTTAGAGCTAAACTGTCCTTTGGGACCTTTGTAGGCCAGGAGCCTTCTTCACCTATTTGGTGGCAGATTGAAGTATGTGCTTTTGGATTTTGGAGAGGGAAGCAGGAGATTCAGGGGAGTCTTTCAAGCATAGAGGTACTCACTAGATGTTGGGTGAGGGCAACTGGGACAAGAATATGCTTCCAACAGAAGCTGGTGTCCTCTAATTTGAGGACAGAGGAAAAGGCTAAAGTAGGAGTAGTAGGGCCTTGCTACTTCAGCCAAGGTGGCCAGGGGACCTATCCTGGTACCTCTACCAAAATGGAGGTGCAAGAGTAGGTTATCCTCAGATCAGCCTCCTAAACTGGCATGGATCAGGCTATTGCTGAGCCTACTTTGGCCCTGATCTTTGTCTAGACACTTCCTCTCCAGCTGAGGGTGAGAAGCTGGGCTGCCATTAAAGAGCCTGATTAGTAGAGCACCCTACAGGGCTGCTAATGGGTTGGGGACATTAAGCATAAATGGTTTCTCAGACATTGGGATGAACAGAGCCCAGGAAGAAACAAATATTTTAATCTCAAATAAGTCGAAGCTGGGAGGGGAGGGGTGCTCCCCCTGCTTACTCTGTATCTATCATTTCCCATTTTCCTCCTGCTCAACAGTTTCTATAATTTCCAGGCCCAGGAATTCCCTGCCTAGAGACAGAGGAGTGTAGCAGGTGTGGTGGAGGAAAACAGGTCTTCACTCACCCAACATATGGGAATGAAAGAGGTTTTCAAAGATTTGTGGATAAGAGAGATTCTTTTTTTTTTTTTTTTATTTTAAGAATTTTGCTATAGGGTGTGAGCACTACCATAGAGATAGAGAGACAGAAAGTGAGAAATTATCCCCCAAGGGGGATGGCCACATCACAATCCTTTTTCCTCCATTCTCCTCTCAGGATTTTGGGCACACACATACATGTGCCCAGCATGTTTAAAGCTGTCAGGTCAGGGACTTGAACAGTGGTCGACTATGTGGGAGTCCAGCAAGGTAACCATTACGCCATCTGCTGGTCCCAGACAAGAGAGAGCCTAAGGACTGCCTTGGCCAATAACCTGAAGGTCAAGAAGTCCTTGGCATCTTTTAGGATCTGTGTTAACTCAAGTCCACTTCTTGGCTGAGGAGTGGAAGGAAAAAAAATGAAGATCAGCGATGGGACACTGTTTCAACCTTTGGTGAGTGCGCATGTTCTCTGTCAAATTAAAAAAAAAAAAGGGACAAGCAGGTGGCGTAATGATTGAGGCACTGGACATGGCCGACCACAGTTCAAGTCCTAGTCCTGGCAGCATGCTGTCTCACTTTCCCTCTCTCTCTCTCTCTGTCTCTCAGGTGCATGAGCGTACTCTAGAGCAAATGAAAAAAATAACAAATTAAATTAAATAAATAATTATTTAAAAAAAAATTTATACAGAAAGAAATGTAAATTCCAGGTCCCAACCCAGCCCTACAGAAGCAGAGCCTCTGGGTGTGGCAACGGTTGTTCTTATTTGAACAAATCCTCCAAGTGATTCCTAGTCACTTTTTACAAAAGGAAAAAATAATAAATTTATTTCTTCCATGAACAAGACAAATGGGGAAGGAAGGCAGCATCCCCAACAGGGTCCTCATGCTTTGTACCAGCCTTCAGCCAGCACCAGACAAGTGTATGCCTGGTGTACTTGGAGAAGTCTCCAGGCTTGAACCAGGAACCTTCCCATGGGGAATTGCCTCATAGAGTATTATGCTTTACTGCTGAGCCACTGTCTGTCCCCCTACGCACTTCAAAGTTTGAGAACTATTGCTCTTGGCTCTACCATTCAGATAGAAGTGGAATGTCAAAAGAAGGAAGAATTTAAGAAACACCAAGTAGCCTCATCCAAAGGGGGAAAAAATGGAACTTTCTCAATGTGGAAATCCAGAGCCAGGCCTCTGAGGAGGCCTCTGATCTTCTCTGGCTGTAAATGTCATACAGTGTCTAAGTGGCCCTGCAGAGGAGGAGTCTGGGGAAAATAACCAACCGTGACCTTTTGCATTTTGCCCAGAGCAAGACAGGATAATGGAGCAATCTGTTTCAGGTAATTTATCTCTTGCTCAGCCCCAGCTTTTCCGAGCTACCTCTCCCTCCAGCTGGGGCCTCCTGACAATGCTACCCCTTCCCCGCTCCTGGCCCTCTGCCCACTCTATCCCTTCTTATATCTATCCCCTTTTATCTATTAAATGACAACAGGTTCACACTATTTCTTAAGCAGACCAGCAGTAAGGTCCTATTCCATAAGAAATAAGAGGAAAAATCCACCATGCCCTAAAACTATAACCTATAATAGGGCAGCCTCTCTTCACATCCTCCTCTCTTCCCCTACACAGGCCATACCAATTCATGATGCTACCATAAAGACAGAAGGCACTTTTTCCCTGACCTTTTACATTTATTTATTGAGAGGGGGTAGCCTTGGCAAGGCCTCACTGTGCTACCATCCTTGCCCCAGCCGCCAGTCAGCCAGAATTGGGTGTACATGGGCACAAGTTTGCACTGACCTAGGATCCAAACCTAGGCCTTCCATGTGTCTCTAGTATTGTGCAGCATGCCTCTCCACCTCAGCCACCATGGCAGGGCCTTCCTGATTTTTTTTTTAAAGAATTATTCATTTAATTTTATTTATTATTATTTTTTAATAGACTATAGTTTAGTTTATTGTTAATACCCACCATGCCATGAATTCACAGGGAATAGGTTTTCAGAAGCTCAGGCTCCTTTCCATTGGTTCTCACAAAGTGTGCTTCTCTGGGTGGAGCAGGCTGGCCCTTCAGTTGAACCCAGGTACCTTTCTCATTGGCTTCCTTCTTTTTCTGGTCATTTTCCTTCACACACTATAGGAAGCTATATCTGCTCTTAGAATGCTCAATATGCTCAATATGTACATTAATTCTTTTGGCAAGAATCTTGCCCTTAACTTGTTTGTATACAACAGTGCCAACAGCATGCTGGGTAACATTGTAGACTCTTCAGTTTTGCCATGGTAACATTTGTGGGGCATTTCTTTTTGAACAGTACCCATTCCCTTGATGTCTACAATATCACCTTTCTTGTAGAGTCACATGTATGTTGCCAAAGAAATCACTCCATGTTTTCTAAAAGGCCTAGAGAACATATATTGGGTACCTCTCCTCTTTCCCTTTGTGTTCCTCATTTTGGTGAATTACTGGAAGATGGCAGTTCCAGCCAAAAGGACTTATTTATTATTATTCAATATGACCAGAGAGAGAGAAATCAAGTCACCAGGTCCAGGATTCAAACCGCAGTTGGATATGTGGAAGTCCAATGTCTTTAACCACCATGCCACCTGCCAGTCCCATTTTCCTGATCTTTTATATCACACCTGAATTGCCACACTTACAAAGAAAAATGTGAAATAAGGACAGAATCCAGGCTCTAATCCATAGGTTTCCTGAAAGCCAGTAGCTCATGGACTATAGCTCATTCTCCTTTATTTACTTTTATTTTTTTAGGCTTTTGACAGAGAGCGGGAAAGTGAGAAATTACCCACCCTACCCCGCCAGAGGGTGACTATGCCACAGTCCTTTCTCCTCCATTCTCCTCTTAGGATTTTGGGCACGCATACATATGCACCTGGCATGATTTTCAAGTCACTGGGTCTGGGACTTAAACCACAGTAGCTCATGTGGGAGTCCAGTACCTTAACCACCACATCACCTGCTGGCCCCTCTCCTTTTATATCTACTATACTAAATACCTAATACAATAGATGCCCAATGAATGTTTGATAAATTGAACAGAAGGGTGCTCCCAGAGAACAAGATCTCTATTTGGAGCCACAAAAAGGTTAAGACATGTGTCCTCCTGGAAAGAAGCCCTGTTCTGCTACCTTGCACCCATATACTGCCATATTCATCTCTTCATTAGTTCAGCGACCATGTACAGCATAACCTGCCATATGTGAACCTGAGATCTTACATTCTAGTGGGGAGAAAGGTAAATAAACATTTAATATTGCAGTTGGTGTTAATTGCCTTTGAGAGAAACAGAATAGGGTAAGAGGAACTAGAGATGGTGGGAATAGTGGTCAAAAGTCTCTCTGAGGAGATAGCATCTGAGCAGATACTTGAAGGGAATGAAGGAGCTAGACTTTCAGCTATCTAGGAGAAGAGTGTTCCAAGCAGAGGGGACAGCGACTACAAAAGCCCTGAGGTAGGGGCATTTTGCAAGGAGTCCAGCAGAGCTGGAGGGAACGAGCAATGGGACAAAGGTAGGAGAAGACGGCAAACAGAGACCAGTGTTTGAATTATGCCAAGCCTTGTAGACTACAGTAAGGATTTTAGATTTTTTGCTGAGCGAGATGAGAAGTCATTTGAAGGTTCTACACAGACGAGTGACATGTCTGGGCACCAGCAGTTGGTGTAATGGCTATGTCACTGGACTCCCACGTAGATGACCACAGTTCGAGTCCTGGGCCCAGCAGCTTCAACTCACGCCGGGCATGTGTGTGTGCATGCCCAAGATCCCAAGAGGAGAATGGAGGAGAAGGGACTGTGGCATGGCCATCCCCTTGGGGGGAGGTGATTTCTCATTTTCTGTCTCTCTTTCTGGCAAGTGCATGCGCCCTATAGCAAAAACCTCTCTAAACAAAACAAGAAGAGTGACATGCCTGATTTGACAGGACTACTCTGGCTGCTGTGTTGAGAACAACCTGTTAGAAGCAGAGCAGCAGCAGGAAAACCACCTAGCAGACTGGTGGGTGGTCGAGCCTACTAATTTTCCTTGCAAGTTCATTACCTTCTACATTTCAGCTGGGAACATGGCCACTTGGAAAAAGGACTACATTTTCCCAACCTCCCTGTAGCTAAGTGTAGCCATGTGACTAAATGCCAGCCAATGGGATGTGAGCAAAAACTATTTGCATTTTTGGGGACATGTTCTTGAGGGCTCAGCACAGGAAGGTACTGTGCTATTTTCTGGGTTTTATCATTTCGACTTTATTGAGGTATAATTGACAAATAAAAATGGCATTTAAAAAATAATTATTTAGGGATCAGCAGTTAGCATAATGGCTATGTCACTGGACTCCCACGTAGTCGACCGCAGTTCGCATCCCGGACCCGGTGGCTTAAAACTCACGCCGGGCGCGTGTGCGTGCATGCCCAAGATCCTGAGAGGAGAATGGAGGAGAAGGGGTTGCGGCGTGGCCATCCCCCCGGGGGGTGATTTCTCGCTTTCTGTCTCTCTGTCTCTCTCTGTCTGTCTGGCAAGCACACATGCCCTATAGCAAAAAATTCTCAAAATTAAAAAATTAAAAAATTAAAAATTAAAAATAATAATTATTTATTATTATTATTATTATTATTATTATTATATGCTATTGGGCACATGCACTCACCAGAGAGAGATAGAACAAGAGAGGGAAAGTAAGAAAGCAAGCTGTCAGGTCTGGGACTCACACTTCAACCAGCCTTGTGGGAGTCCAGTGCCTTAACCATCATGCCACCTGCTGGCCCCCAACATTGCATATGATTCATATATACAATGTGATGGTGTGGCCATTCCCCCTGGGGAGTGATTTCTCACTTTCCCTCTCTCTGTCTTTCTCTGGAGAGTGCACGTACCCTATGGCTAAAACCTAAAAAAATGAAAAGGAATCAATGGAGCCAACCCTCTGGTCTCATGGTTAAGGAAGTCCAATTCCACATGGATGACCACAGTTTGAATCCCAGTGTGTGTGACTTAAAAAATACACCAGGTATGTGTGCATGTATGACCAACATTCCAGCCAGATAGAGATGTGGAGAAGGAATTGCAGCATGACCATGCCCCATTGAGGGTGATTTCTCCCTCTTCCTCTCTTCCTCTCTGGCAAGCACACATACACTCTGGGGGAAAAAAAAAAAGGTGAACTACTGACCATCGGTATCAAATGTTGCCTCTAGAGTAGGTAAGGTGAGGACTAAGAAGTGACTGCCGAAATTGGCAACATGGAGACCAGAAGATGGTACAATGTTTACATAGCTGGACTCCCACGTAGTTGACCCTAGTTCGAGGCACAGACCCGGCGGCTGAAAACTCATACTAGGTGCATTTGTGTGTGTGGCCAAGATCCCGAGGGGAGAATGAAGAAGGGTTTGTGGCGTGGCTATCCCCTGGGGGTGATTTCTCATTTTCTGTCTCTGTCTCTCTCTCTCCAGTCCTATAGCAAAAATCTCTCAAAAAGAAATTGGCAATAAGTAATTAATGACACTGACAAAAAAATTTCAGTGGCGTGTTGAGGACAAGAAGAATGAAAAGAGTGGGGCCAGCAGGTGGTGTGGTGGTTAAGGCACTGGATACTCCCATGTGGCGATCATGGTTCGAGTCCTGGAGCTGGTGGCTGCTTTCTCACTCTCCCTCTCTCTCTCTCTCTCTCTGTCTCTCTTTCTCTCTCTGATCCAATTAAAATAAATGAATTAATGAATAAAAATTAAATAAATAATTCTTTTTAAAAAATAATGAAAAGAGAGGGGCTGGCAGGTGGTGTGGTGGTTAAAGACACTGAATTCCCACATGGCTAACCATGGTTTGAGTCCCAGACCTAACACTTTGCTCTCTTGCATTCCCTTTCTCTCTCTCTCTCTCTGTCTCTATGTGGTCAAATTTAAAATAATAATAATAATAATAATAATAATAATAATACAAATGAAATTAAATAAATAATTCTTCAAAAAAAATAAAAGAAAAAGAAAGAATGAAAAGAGAGGAAGTAGAGACAGAGTGTAGACAACTCTGAATTCATGCAGGTAAAAATGATTACATCGACCTAATTTCTACCCTTCCTATTACAGTTCCAAGCCTTCTGAAGGACATGAAGGTACCCAGCAACTACACCTACCTAGCTCCCCTTGCCCACATGGCTCAACAACCCCTGCAATCTCTCCTTTGCGAAATTCTCCCTGCTGACGTGGAGCCCTGGCCTCCCTGCAGCTCTGCCTCTGCCCTGCTGTCTCCCAAGGCCGCTCTCAAGGACCACCTTGGCAGGCTAGGCAGCCAGGCCTGACTCTCCTGTATCATAATTAGTGCTGCCGCTAACGATGTTTGGTCCCTTTGGAATAGCAACCTGGGAAATTCTGATACTTCCAATTTTCCCCCTCAGTGCTTTCCCAGATGCAATTTCCCAGACAGGGCCTTGTGCTCCAGCCCCGGGCCCAAGCAGCCTCTTTACCAGGAAGAATTGAGCCCATGCCTCCAATGCTACTCCGGAGGGCCTAATCAGTTAGCTAAAGTCATCCCCTGGCTATTATCATGGAGTTTTCATGTTAACACAGGCGCCAGCTATGGGGAGTAGTGGAGTTGCTGTGGGGCACCAGGTCAGCTCACGTGGCACACAATGAGCATTGCTAGAAGCATGATCAGAAAACTGATGGCTGGAGTTCTCACGGCCTCACTTCCAAAATGATGAAGAAAAGAAGGGACATCGGCCATGCCAACAAAGGCCGCGGCCGCGTGCAACCTATTTGCTGCACGAACTGCGACTGATGCGTGCCCAAGGACAAGGCTATTTAGAAGTTCGTCATCTGAAACACAGTAGAGGCCGCAGCCATCAAGGACGTCTCCGAAGCAAGTGTCTTCGATGCCTGCGTGCTCCCCAAGCATATGTGAAGCTACATTACTGTGTGAGTTGTGCCATTCATAGCAAGGTAGTCAGGAACCGATCTCGTGAAGCTTAAAAGGACCACACACCCCCATCCTGACTTAGACCTGTGGTGCTGCTCCCTCGCCCTCCACCAAAGCCCAAGTAAGGAGCTGAGTCTTTAAGGACTGAAGAGCTGTCCTCTGGGAAAAAATAAAATGCAAATTATACATGAAAAAAAGGAGATTAGAAGAGAAGAGAAGAGAAGAGAAGAGAAGAGAAGAGAAGAGAAGAGAAGAGAAAGGCAAGGCAAGGCAAGGCAAGGCAAGGCAAGGCAAGGCAAAAGCAAGGCAAGGCAAGGCAAGGCAAAGGCAAGGCAAGGCAAAAGCAAGGCAAGGCAAGGCAAGGCAAGGAAAAAAAGAAAAGTAAAGAAAAGAAAACTGATGGCTGGAGAGAAGTAGTCCTTCCAAACAAACTCTGGAACTTTCAGCAGAAATGCAGCTGGTCAACCAGGCCCTCTTCCCTAAGGAGCCTGCCTGGTGCTCCTGTCACTGCCCCATGGCTTGGCATTCTGGATCTGGATTGGGTCAAGTCTTGGGCCCAGATCTCCTCTGTCAGAGCAACCTCAAGCCCTTGCTTATTGCCTGGAAAGTACTCAGCTCATAGGAATGTCCTATCTCCTGAGTCTAAGGACTTTTCCTCTTTGCCACAATGAACCTCCAGCTCTTTGGAGCAGGGGACTATGGAGGGTCTTGGAGTAGAGGCCAGAATTTTGCTTTGGTCTAAGGACACCAGGATTGACTGGATCTTGGTTTCTGCTACAAAGATTAAAGTTGGGGGGACCAGCAGTTGGCATAATGGCTATGTCTCTGAACCTCCATGTACTCCATTGTGGTTTGAATCCCGGACCCGGTAGGTTCAACTCACACCAGGCACGTGTGTGTGCATGCCCAAGATTCCAAGAGGAGAATGGAGGAGAAGGGACTGTGGCATGGCCATCCCTACTGGGGGGGTGATTTCTCGTTTTCTGTCTCTGTCTTTCTGGCAAGTACACGCACCCTATAGCAAAAACATCTCAAAAAAATTAAAAAAAAAAAAGAATAAAGATGGAAGACCAGCATTTATAAGGTACCAGATACAGGGGAGGCCCAATGTAAGGTTTTTTTATTGTTATTGTAAAATATACATAACGTAATATCTATCATGTTATCTATTTTACTTATTTATTTTTGTAAAGAATTATTTTATTGGAACCAGCAGTTAGCATAATGGCTATATCGCTGGACTCCCATTTAGTCAACTGCAGTTCGATTCCCAGACCCAGTGGCTTAAACACGCTGGGCGCGTCTGCGTGCATGCCCAAGATCCCGAGAAGAGAATGGAGGAGAAGGGATTGCGGCGTGGCCATCCCCCTGGGGGGTGATTTCTCACTTTCTTTCTCTCTGTCTTTCTGGCAAGCGCATTCACCCTGTAGTGAAAAACCTCTCTCTCAAAAAAAAAAAAAAAAAGGAATTATTTTATTTAACTTTACTTATTTATTTACTGATTTTTTTCTTAATTTGGTCAGAGAGGGACAGAAAGAGAGAGAGCAAGCTGCCATGTCCAGGACTCGAACTGTGATTGGCCATGTGGGAGTACAGTCCCCCAACCATCATGCCACCTGCCGGCCCCTACTTATTTATTTTTTAATTTGCCAGAGCACACATGTGCTTGCTGGAGATAGAAAGAAAGTGAGATAGCACCTCCCCCTATGGGGGATGGTCAAGTCATAATCTCTTCTCCATTTCTCCCTCCTTTTGGAATTCTGGGCACACACTCTCATGCACTCAAAATGTTTTTTCAGCCACTGGGTCTGAGACTCAAATCACACTATCAATCATATGGGATCCAAGTAGCTTTAACCACCACACCATTGGCTGGCCTGATTTTAGCCATTTATTAAAATTTTATTTTAGGGACTAGCACAAGTCATAGCAGTTATGTCACTGGACTCCCATGTGGCCAGTCGTGGCTTGAGTCCCAGACCTGGCAGCTTGAAAATCACACAGGGCGTTTGTGCGTGCATGCCCAAGATCCCAGAAGAATGGAGAAAAAGAGACTGTGGCATGGCCATCTTCCCTGGGGGTTGATTTCTCACTTTCCCTCTCATCATCTCTGTCTCTCTCTCTGACAAGTATATACGCCCTAAGGCAAAAACTTCTTAAAACTGTTTTTATTTTAATTTGCTATAGGGCTCATGCACTCACCAGAGAGAGAAAATTAGAAAACATTCCCAGGGATGATGGTCATGCTGCTATCCCTTCTCCTCTTGGGGTTTTGGGCATGCATCCAATGTGTTTTTTAAGGTGCCAGGACTCGAACCACGCCATGTGGGATCCAGCTGGCCCCTAATTTTATCCATTTCAAAGTGTACAGATCTGTGACATTACATACATTCATGCTGTTGTGCAACCAACACCACCATCTATCTCCAGAACTTTTCATCTTCCCCAGCTGAAAGTCTGTACCCATTAACCATGAACTACCTAGAGTGTAGGGTCTTACTTGTTTATATCTTGCAATTCTTCCTGTAAAACAGAGACTATCCCCATTTTCATGCTGCAGATAAGACAGGGAAAGTGATGATACCTTATGTAAGGACAGGAAGAAGATGTAAATCCCAGTCTGCCTGACTCCACAGTCTGTGCTCTTTGCAGTTCCCCTGAGCTGCGGAAGGTCTAGAGCAGGTGGAAATGGTATTGCTGGGTGATGCTGGTGGTGACTATGACTTTGCATATATCGTCACACACTGGACTGCAGCCCACACAAAGAGGGGTTCTAGATTGTGTGGTCTATACTTCTCAGGTTTGCCTTCCTTTCCCTCTGTAGGAACACAATATTTGTTTTGTTTTGTTTTGTTTTCTTCTTTATTTTTTCCTGCTATATTTTGTTCTCTCTTGTTGAAATGGGCCCTCCAGCCAAGAATCTAGTGGGAGAAAAAGGTGGGGTCTTCTCTCTTATAATCCTGAAGGGCCAGTATTGCTACCTAACCCTTTTTAAGAGCCATTGGCAGGATGAGTGATGGGGAGCTAAGAGGGCACCTATGTCAAAAGGAAGATAAATGTGCTCCCATGCGTAGGAGGACACTTTGATGGAATACCTGGGACAGGGCAACATTTTTCTTCGAAATACTATGAGACAATAAAAACAAAAATAGGTCTTCTTCCAACCTGAGGGCCTGGGGCAGAAGACCTATTTTTCAGTGGTTAGTCCATGTTCAAAGGAGTTGTCTTAGACCTCATTCAATCATTGACTCATCAAATGAGTCCCAAAAATGTCTACTATATGACGGGACCAGTAGATGGTATAATGGTTACATCACTGGACTCCCACGTAATCAATTACAGTTTGAGTCCCAGACCTGGCAGCTTAAAACTCATGCTTTTACCTGAACCTGCATGCCAAAAATCCCAGAAGGAGAACCGAGGAAAGGGTTTTTGGCATGGCCATCCCTCTGGGAGGGTGACTCTCACTTTCTGTCTCTCCATCTCTTTGTCTCTCTGGCGAGTGCATGCACCCTATTGTAAAAATCTCTCTTTAAAAAAATGTCTACTATTGGCGTAATGGCTATATCGCTGGATTCCCATGTAGTCGACCGCGGTTTGAGTCCCGGGCCCAGTGGCTTCAGCTCACGCCGGGTGCGTGTGCGTGCGTGCCCAAGATCCCGAGAAGAGAATGGAGGAGAAAGGATTGCGGCGTGGCCATCCCCCCTGGGGGGTGATTTCTCGCTTTCTATCTCTCTGTCTCTCTCTCTCTCTGTCTGGCGAGCGCACGCGCCCTATAGCAAAACGTCTCCAAAAAAAAAAAATGTCTACTACATGACTGTCTCTGCTCTCAAGGAACTTACAATCTTATCAGAGAGAGACATTAATCAAACAACCTTTTTAATAAATATGTAGGTTCAAACCATAGTGAGGGTGATGAAGGAAAGGGGCATGATTCTATGAGAACGTATAACAAAGAATCTGACCTAGACTGGGGAGTCAGATTTTGTTGAAGATTTAGACCTTTGGCAGGGCTCATGGCATAGCAGTTAACATACTGTTCAAGAGCAAACAGATCCATGGCAATCATGGCTTGAATTCCCATCCCAACCTGAAACACACCAGACACAAGTGTCAGTGCCCAAGAACTGACCAGCTAGAGGACTGGAGGAAGGAGATCATGGCATCACCATATCGTATGACGGGTGCTCCTCTTTCCCTCCCTTCAGACTCATGCATGTGCACATGTGCTCTCTCATGATTAAAGAAAAAGAGAGAAAAAAGAGATTTTGAGTATATCTTGAGAGCATTGTTTGTGTTTTGAAAAGATTACTTTGGCTACAATGAGGAGAACAGATTGAAGGGGAACTACTGGTATTCAGTAAGAGACAATGGTGTCTGGTTTCTGTGGTGGTGACTGTAGTGGTACAGATAGAGAGAAGTTATGGATCAAAGAGATATTTAGAATACAGCACTTGCATGACTTAATGATTGGTTGAATATGGGGTGAGGAGGAACAGGGTGATGACAAGGATTCTGGCTTATATAACTGGGTGGAAGACCACAAATAAAATCTTAGATGTGTTGCCTTTCAGATGCTTTTGAGATATTCAAGAGCCAAAACTGAGTTGGCAGCTGGGTACATGGTCTGAACCTCCAGGGAAAGGACAAGGATAGAGATAAATATGTGGACTGTTTGCTCAAAGTAGTTCTAAAGCAGTAGATGAGTTCTTCTAAGGAGAGAGCATAAGAAGAAAAGAGGGCCACCTTTTGCTGCATCTACTGTGAAAACGAAGACCATTCTCAGCAATCAGACTATTGACACTCTAGAAAATGTCAATATCCCTCTGAAGGGATGCACAATTACTGTGAGGGCCCCAAAGGAATCCTGCAGAGGGTCTTTAATCACATTGATGTACAGCTCAGTCTCCTTGGAAATAAAAAGAAGAGGCTCCAGGTTGACAAATGGTGGGGAAATAGAAAGGAACTGGCTATAGTTGGCCTCATCTGCAGTCATGTATAGAACATGATCAAGGGTGGTAGACTGGCTTCTATTACAAGATGAGGTCTGTGTGGTCTCATTTCCCCATCAATATTACTATTCAGGAGAATGGGTCTCTTGTTGAAATCTGAAGTTTCTTTTCTGAAAAATACATCTGGAGGGTTCAGATATGAGCAGGTGTTGTTTGTTCAGTATCTCAAGACCAGAAAGTTGAGTTGATCCTTGAAGGAAACAACATTCAACTTGTTTCCAATTCAGCTGCTTTGATTCAGCAAGCCACAACAAAAATAAGAATATAAGAAAAATTTTGGATAGTATCTATGTTTCTGAAAAGGGAACAATTCAGAAGGCTGATAAATAAGATCTAAGAGTTCTCTAGCTACAGAAACAAAATGCTGGATGATTTCTAAGACTGATATGTGATACATTTTTAAAAATTATTTTTATTTAACGTTATTTTAATTTGACCAGAGAGGAACAGAGTGAGAGAGAGAGAGAGAGAGAGAGAGAGAGAGAAAGTGAGAAAGCAAGCTGCCAGGTCTAGGATTCGAACCACGGTCAGCCATGTGGGAGTCCAGCACCCTTAACCACCATGCCACCTGCCAGCCCTGATACGTGATATTTTAAAGACATAATAAAAGAGAATCATTGGTTTGGAACTTTTTCTTAAACTGATTACCGTTTTCCAACTACTTTGCAAGTAAACAATTCAGGAGTAAACCTAGTGTGCAAAGAATATAGAAGGAACAGAATTCTTGATGGAGGTTAGAGGAAGAAAGAAAAAAGAAAAGAGGGCCTGAGGCCAAACCCTGAGGAACTCAGGCCTGTCATTTAAGGGAGTGGGTCTGAAACTGTGGTCCATGAAACCTTGGGGTATCACCAAGACTCTCTCAAGGGTCTGTGACCTTAAAACTATCTTTATAATACTGTACTAGTTGCTTTATCATTGAGTTGACATTTGCACTGATGATGCAAAAGCAGTTGTGGATAAAACACCCTGCACCTCAGTATGAATCAAAGCAGTAGTGCTAAATTGAACTAGTAGTCATTGTACTCTTCGCTGCCAGGCAAATGTACTAAAAACCATTTCGTGTTCACTTTGGAATTTCCTTGATAAAACAGGAAAAATTATTCATTTCTACTAAATCTCAAACCTTGAGTACATCTTTGCCATATTCTGTCTGACAAAATAGGAAGAACGCATAAAGCACTTTCACTATATTCCAAAGTGCAATGGTTGTCTCTTGGAAAAGCACTACTGCAATTGTTAGAGTTTCGCACTAAACTAGTCTCTTTTTTCTTTTCTTTTTTTTTTTTTTTTAATTAATAGTTGGATCTTTATTTAAATATGTTCTGCTAAATTAGCATTTTCCACCAACTCTGGGAGCAGAAACCTTCACGGGCTTTATCATCTTTTGCTTAGGTGCTGCCTTAGCAGTAGCCATTGCTGTCTTTTTAGGTGCTTGCTTAGCCTTTTTTGCTTCTCTGGCAGCTCCTGGGAAAGAGGAAAGATCTAGTCTCTTTTTTCATGGATCACCATTTTTATTTGAAAGAATGAGTAAGAGACAAACTATGATTATTCAGATTTGAGCATCTGACAGATAGTTTCCCAAAAATGAACAAAGTGAGCCTATCACTTTAAGTACAACAACTAATATTTGTTGTCAGTGATAAAAATCCAAGCTTTCAAGTGAAAAATTAGAATATTGGAACACTTGTATCTGCCACCACGAACTTGAAAACTTTCCAATACTTAAAGACTTCTTTGATGAAATTGATGATGATATAATTGAAGTGATTTTTTAAAATGTTGTGTAATGAAATCAATCAACATTTGGAAGATCTATATAATTCAGTGGACCTATAGTTTCCAAATGACCAATGTATGATGTTATAAAATCTCTTCAAAGTTCAAGTAAACCAACAGATTTTAATGAAAAAGTATAGGAATTCATTGACATGGTTTCAGATTCTACATTGTGACTGAACTTTAAACTCAACCACATGTTGAGTTTTGGTGTCGTATCAAAGAAAAAAAATCCACAATTATTTAAAAACAAAAATACTATTCACTTTCCCAACTCAGACCATATTTCTTTATATGCTTTAACCAAAACAATGTATCAAAACTGATCGGAGGGACTAGCAGATGACGCAATGGTTATGTCGCTGGACTCCCACAAAGTCGACTGCAGTTTGAGCGCTGGACCTGGAGGCTTAAAATTCACGCCAGGCACGTGTGCATTTGTGCCCAAAATCCCAAGAGGAGAATGGAGGAAGAGGGATTGCAGCATGGCCATCCCCCCAGGGGTGATTTCTTGCTTACTGTCTCTCTGTCTCTCCAGCAAGTGCATGCACCCTATAACAAAAATCTCTCTCAAAGAAACATAAAAAATAAATAAAAAACACCACAACAACAAAAACTGGAGGGCCAGCAGGTGGCATGGTGGTTAAGGTGCTGGACTCCCACATGGCCAACCACAGTTTGAGTCCCAGACTTGGCAGCTTGCTTTCTCACTTTCTCTCTCTCTCTTTTGCGAGTGCATGTCCCTAAAGCAAATTTTTAAAAAAACGACAATAATAAATAGCATTAAATAGATAATTCATTAATAAAATAAAACCAATTGGAGGGGCCAGCAGGTAGCATAGTAGTTAAGGCGTTGCACTCCCACATGCCCAACACTGGTTGGGCGACTTGCTTTCTCACTTTCCCTCTCTCTCTCTCATCAAATTAAAAACTAATAATAATAAATTTAATTTAATTTTAAAAACTTGATTGCATGTAGAAAGAAGCATGGAAATTCAAGTATCTTCTTCTTCTTTTTTTTTTTTTTTTGAGAGGTTTTTCCTATAGGGCGCGTGTGCTTGCTCGCAAGAAAGACAGAGAGAAACAGAGAGACAGAAAGTGAGAAATCACCACCCCCAAGGGGGGATGGCCGTGCCACAATCCCTTCTCCTCCATTCTCCTCTCAGGTTCTTGGGCACGCACGTACATGCGCCCAGCATGAGTTTAAGCCACTGGGTCCGGGACTCGAACCGCGATCGACTTCATGGGAGTCCAGCGACAAAGCCATTACACCAACTGCTGGTCCCAAAAAGTCCAAGTATCTTTTATTAAGCCAGTTATTGAGGAGATCTGTAAAAATATAAATCTCATCACTATTTGTTTTTTGGAAAACAATTCTTTTTTCATCAGAAGGTATTATTATGTTAACATATAATGGTTTATTATTTTTATCTTAAATGGATAAATAGTCATTTAATGTCTCCATTTTCACTTTTAATATAGTAAATATAACCACAGAAACAAAAGCTCTTGGAAGTCTTCAATTATTTTTGAGTGTAAAGAAGTCCTGAGGCCAAAAAATTGACCACTGCTGATTTAAAAACTAACATCCTCTCATTTTAAGAAGTTACTCTATTTATCCCCACAAACAAACAGTTTGGAATGAGGATCTTTCCTAATTTGTAAACATCCTGGTCTTGAGGGACAAGGAAACATTACAACTCACAAACAATGACAATGTTTGGGAGCTATAGAAATGGGCTCCTTTAGTTCCCAAATGGGTCCCACTGAATCTCCCCATCAGAAAGCCTCACTCTGTCTCTCTTCCCCTCTAGAAAGGGCTCAAATGATTTAGTCAAACCCAACATCTCACTCCATCAGTGCCACTCCCTCTTCCCATCAACACATTCTACCTTTGATTTTTCAGGCTGAGACTGGCCAGAGGCAGTGTGAGAAAGGGAGGATGAAGGGGGCAGATAGGGTCAGACCTGTTTCTAAAACGCCAGCACATCCAATTTGTCTGGTGTTTTGCATGCATTTCCTCTTGAGTTCACAGGCTCCTAACTCAGCAGAATTAAAATGGAATGAAGTAATTAGAGCAGCAGCCTGTGAGGATGTTCTTGGCCTGGCATACATAGGAAATGTGGGGCAGGGGTAGAGAATGGAGAGCAGAAAGCCCTAAAGTAAAGGATGAGGCAAGAGATCCATCTCCAGGACAGCTACTTGGGAAAGCCTTCCCCAGTTCCCCAGTTCATCAGTCAGTCCATCAGCAGCTCTCCCTTCAGCTCTGCTTCCTAAGAATCTGCTCCTGGGGACCAGCAGATGGTGTGATGGTTACCTCGCTGGACTTCCATGCAGTCAACTGCGGTTCAAGTCCTGGACATGGCGGCTTAAAACTGACACTGGGCATGTGTGCATGCGGGCCCAAAATCCCAAGAGGAGAATGGAGGAGACGGGATTGTGGTGTAGCCATCTCCTCTGGGGGATGATTTATGGCTTTCTTTCTGTCTGTCTCTCTGGCAAGCACATGCTCTCTACAGCAAAAATATTTCTCTAAAAAAATAACCTACTCCTGTCCTAATCAGGCTCCAATCTCTCCTTTTAGTCCTCTTTTTAGACATTTCCACCATAAGCTCCTTACTTCTTCTCATACTGAACTCACCATTCTTCCCCTCCACCATGCTTCTTTGTGCTTGTGAACTTACATTTATAAAAGTATTGTGGGAACCAGCAGTTAGCGTAATGGCTATGTCACTGGACTCCTATGTAGTCGACCGCGGTTCGAGTCCCAGATCCGGTGGCTTCAACTCACGCCGGGCGTGTGTGCGTGCATGCCCAAGATCCCAAGAGAAGAATGGAGGAGAAGGGATTGCAGCATGGCCATCCCTCCAGGGGGTAATTTCTCGCTTTCTGTTTCTCTGTCTGTCTCTGTCTTTCTGGCTAGCGCACGTGCCCTATAGCAAAAACCTCTCCAAATAAATAAATAAATAAATAAATAAATAAATAAATAAATATAAAAGTATCGTGTATTAAAACAATTTCTCACATGTTTAACTCTCCTATGAGACCACTGGTTCCTGAACCTCTGAATTTCATGTATGCATTGCATCCTACTCCCTGAGCAAATTGCCACCTCATAACAGCACTTTTCCCCTTTGGTCCCATACTAATTCCTTCCATTAATTTAAACCCACAAGTCTAAAGTGATGATGCAGTCGTGAGTTTAGGTGCCAGTTGAATTTAAGCGCTAGTGCTGTGTTGAGAGCAATTGTGCAGCTGGCTAAGAGATATAATTTGAAGGGGTTGGTTGGTGGGTTATTTGTGCCTGTACCATGAAAACACTGAATACCTGGCTAATTTCAAAAATTGTTGACCACATTCAATTCTCCATAAAAGACAACCAGAGGCTCTTCTCTTTGGGGCAGCCTATTCCTGTTTCACCAGACTTTCCTGTTATGCCTGTTGGATCCCTCTGTAGAATTACTATTTATCCTCAACAAGATGAGATAAGCCCAGGCCACGTGGGGCTGTGGACTCTGGAAAGCCAGTCTCTCCTCTATGCTGTCAGGAGGAACAGCCCTGGTTTAGAAAGGAGATTGTTGACCCTGATTCTCTTGAGACCTGGAACTCTCCCTCTCTCATCCTTTTTTTGTTTTTAAGAGAGAGATTTTTTGCTATAGGGCACATGCACTTGCCAGAGAGACAGAAAGCGAGAAATCACTCCCCAGGGGGAATGGCCTAGTCTCAATCCTTTCTTCTCCATTTTCCTCTTGGGATTTTGGACACATGCGTGAGTTTTAGGCTGCCAGGTCCAGGACTGGGTCAACTGTGTTAGATTACGTGAGAGTCCAGCGACATAATCATTACACCACCTGCTGGCCCCTCCCTCTCCCATCCTTTGAGTCTAGGGAGGGTGGAAAGTAGCTTAAGAGCCTGCATTTGTCTGAGTCATGTTGCTGGCATAAGGTCCACTCCACAAGATGAGACGTCCTATATCAGTCCTGCCTTTGGAATGAGAAAAGGAATCTTTGACCAATAATATCCCCTACCCCACAACACACACACACACACACATACTTTTTGGGATAAGACGAAAGACTGCTTAGTTTTCATTTTGTCAAGTAAGAAAATAAACAAAACAGCAATAACAAAACTGCTACCATCTACTACAACATCTTTGAATTAACTTCAAGCTAAAGAGGAAAGGTTTTTATATTGAGTATTTATGTAAACACTCACTACATTGTCTTTGTTTTTTCTCTTCTCATCATGATAGTGAAACGGACCAGTGAATGCTCTAGTATGGAGACTGGAAGAACAAAACTAGCCTGTGAAGCGCCCCTAGGCAGAGAATGGTATTTATATGTTTGTCTATTCCCAGGATCTAACTCAGAATCTGGCTTATGATAACTGCTCTCTATATGTTTGTAAAACAAAGAGGGAGAAGGGAAGAAGGAATTCTCTATCTAAGGACCAGGTCAGGTGACAGATATCAAGCCCCGTTAATCTTAGGACCCTGGAACAGAGTATCTCCTCTGAACTCTACTTTATGACTTCTTTATAAAGCAACATCTGATTATCCTACTCCTTGGTTGAAAATTTTCCAATAGTTTCTCCTGCCCATGTAATAAAATCCAAACTTCTTAACACAGAGCACCAACTAATCCTTTCATAGTTGGTCTCCAGCCTCCTTTCAGTCCCCTTTCAGATCCTCCTGCAGGACGCCCATTATCACTACTCAGAGAAAAATCCCCATTCTCACAGGGTCCTTTGTACCTTTGCATCTTCTGTTCCCTCTGCCTAAAATCTGTTTTTGTCTTCCTTTAGAATTGACCAACTTGGAATCGGCAGGTGGCATGGTGGTTAAGGGTGGTGGACACCCACATGGCCAACCATGGTTCAAGTCTGGAACCTGGCAGCTTGCTTTCTCATTTCCCCTCTTACTCTGTCCCTCTCTAGTCAGATTTTAAAAGTAAATAAATAAATAAAGTTAAATAAAAAAGAATTAAAAATAAAAAAGAATTGGTCAACCTATCCTGTAAGATTCAGCTTAAGTGTCTCTTTTCTTCCCTCCTTAACATTAGTTATTCCTTCCTCTGAGACCACACAGTATCTATATAATAGCAATTATAAACCTTTATTGTGATTTCTTTCCCCTTACCCCCTACAAGATTGTGGCTCTTGAAGGGCGGGTACCATGACTTTTCCATTCTCATATTTCAGTAACTAGCACTGTTTGCAAATAAATGACTGAAAGAAAAACAAAGCAAAACAAAACAAAAAAACAATGGGCCAAACAACTAACCCTTTTTCTTTCTCTATTTTGAAATTGCTATAAGGTGTGTGCACTCACCAGAGTGAGAAGGAGAAAAATATCCCCCAGAGAGGATGATCATGCCACAGTCCCTTTTTCTTCACCCTCCTCTTGGGATTTTGGACATGCATGCACACACACCTGGCATGTTTCTCAAGTTACTGGGTCTTGAACTCAAATGGCACAGTCAGCCATGTGGGATCCAGTCACCTTAACCACTATGCCACTGGCTTTCTAACTCTTCTTGAGCAGTCTAGAGTTAGAAGCAACTATGGATTCAGGGAATAAAAGTAGGGTCCTTTTTCCATAAGCTATGAAAAGAGATCTGAGACAATTTGGGTCTACTAAAACCACAATGCAGCCTTCATCACCTGAGGCATTGCTGAAGCTGAACAAGGATAATTTAGGGTTTTTTTTGTTTGTTTGTTTTTGTTTTTGAGAGGTTTTTGCCATAGGGCACATGAGCTCATCAGAAAGATAGAGACAGAAAACAAGAAATCACACACACACACACACACACACACACACACACACACCCGGGAGGATGGCCACTCCACAATCCCTTCTCCTCCATTTTCCTCTCAGGATTTTGGGCACCCACGCACACGCACCCTGCGTGAGTTTAAGCCACCGGGTCCAATACTTGAACCGTGGTCAGCTACGTAGGAGTCCAGCAACATAGCCATTATGCCAACTGCTGGTCCCCTGTTCTTGCTTTGTTTTTTGTTTTTTTATTTTTGTTTTTTAGAGTTCTTTTGCTATGAGACGTGTACCCTTACTAGACAAACAGAGATGGAGAGAGAGAAAGTGAGAAATCACCTCCTGGGGGGGATAGCCATGCCACAATTTCTTCTCTTTCATTCTCCTCTCGGGATTTGGGGTACTCATGCACACATGCATGAGATTCAAGCTGCCAGGTCCAGGACTCAAAGCACAGTCAGTAATGTGGGAGTCTAGTGCTTTAATCACTATGCCACCTGCTGGCCTGTTTTTTGTTTCGTTAAAATTATTTATTTAATTTTATTTTTCATTGTTATTAATTTTAAAATTATTATTCTTACATTAAATTGCTATACATCATTTAGATTGTGAAGAGGCTTTACCCAGCATGATATACACCTCAGTCCAGCCTAGTTGAGACTATTATACACATCCTGGTCAACAGATAATAAACTTTATCTGTGTCCCACGAGTGTCTTACCTCTCCATTTCCCCCCAAAATTTCTTTTCCTACACTCTTCCCCTCCCCATGCTCTTTCCACTTTATCACTAGTGTCCATTAAAATTTTTAATACCTTTATGTTCTCCAGTCTTTCAGTATCTACCATAGTCAGTGTATGTTAAGTGGAGACATACAATGTCTCTCTTTCATAGCCTGACTTGGTTCACTCAGCAACAAATCTTCCCCATTTGCCAACTTCCTATCAAATTCCAGGCCTTGTTGTTTTTTATGGCTGAATAGTACGCCATGGAGTATATGTGCCACAATTTTTCCATTCATCTGTTTGTGGACATTTGGGTTGGTTCCATGTGTTAGCAATTGTGAATAATGCTGCAATGAAAATAGTTGTGCAAGTGCCTTTCCGACTGAGTTCTCTCCTGTCCTTTGGGTAGATACCCAGGAGTGGAATTGCTGGATTATATGGTAGTTCTATTTGAAGCTTTTTGAGCAACCTCCATATCATTCTCCACAATGGCTGGACCAATTTACATTCCCACCAACAGTATAGGAGTGTTCCCCTATCACCACATCCCCTCCAGCACTTATAATTACTATTATTATTTTTAATCTTCGCCATTTTGACTGGGGTTAGGTGGTATCTCATTGTGGTTTTGATCTGCATCTCCCTTACAATGAGGGATGTTGAGCATTTTTTCATATGATTTTTTTTGGCTTCTTTAGAGAGTTGTTTATTAAGCTCATTTTCCCATCTTTTAATTGGGTTAATCACTTTCTTCCAGGTAAGCTGCCTGAGTTCCCTGTGTATTCTGGTTATCAGGCCCTTATCTGAGGCACAGTTAACAAAAATTCTCTCCCATTCTGAGGGTTGTCGATTCACACTAATTACAGTGTCCTTTGCTATGCAGAAACTCCTTAATCTGATGTAATCACACCTGTCTATTTGGGGAATTATTGCCTGTGCTTTGGGGGTCTTGCTTAAGAAGTCTTTGCCTACCTCGAAGTCTCCCAGAGTTTCCCCAGTGTTTTTCACCAGTAGTTTTGTAGTTTGTGGTCTTAGGTTTAGATCTGTGGTCCACTTTGAGTTGATTTTTGTTAATGGTGACAGATAGGGGTTCAGATTCATCTTTCTGCAGGTGGATACCCAGTTTTTCTGATACCATTTGCTAAAGAGGTATCCCTTTCCCCACTGGATTGACTGGTACCCTTTGTCAAAGATGAGTTGGCTGTATTTTTGGGGGGTTATTTCTGGAGTCTACTCTGTTCCATTAGTCCTCATGTCTATTTTTGTGCCAATACCATGCTGTTTTAATTATCACAGCTTTGTAATTTATTTTGGGGTCAGGAAGTGAGATGCCACCTACTCTAGTCTTCTTGCAAAGGATGGCTTTAGCAAAACACAGTCTATTTTTGGTTCCAGACAAATTCTGATGGTCTTTTCTAGATGTGTGAAGAATGCCTCTTGTAATTTTATAGGGATTACGTTAAACATGTAGATTAATTTGGGTAGGATTGTCATTTTTATTATATTGATTCTGCCAATCCAGGAACATGGGATGTCCTTCCACTTTTTAGTGTCCTTTTCAGTTTCCTTTTTAATGTTTTCATAGTTTTCCTTGTAGAGGTCTTTGACTTCTTTGGTTAGTTTCCTAAGTATCTTATATTTCTTGTGGCTATGGTAAATGGAATTATTTTCTTCAGTTCTGTCTCTGTCTGCTTGTTGTTTGTATATAGAAATGCTGTAGATTTTTGTAAGTTAATTTTGTATCCTTTACTGTATGCATTTATTACTTCGATAAATTTTTTCAGTATACTATTGGGTCTTCTATGTGCACAATCATGTCATCTGCAAACAGAGATCATTTCAGCTCTTCTTTCCCTATTGGAATGCCTTTTATTTCCTTCTCTTGTCTGATCGCATTGGCTAGAACTTCTAGTACTGTATTGAATAGGAGCCAAGAAAGTGGGCAGCCTTGTCTTATACCTGTTTTTAGTGTTCAGCTTTTCCCCATTCAGTATTCTAATGGCTTTTATTATGCTGAGAAACAGTCCTTCTATGCCAATTTTACTGAGAGTCTTGATCATAAAGGCATGTTGTATTTTTATTGTTATTATTATTTTTTTTTAATTTGTTACAGGGCACACATGTTCACCAGAGAGAAACAGTGAGCAAGAGAGAGAGAGAGAAAGTGAGAAAATAAGCTGCCAGGCCCAGGACTCAAACCGCAGGCAGCCATATGGGAGTCCAGTGCCTCAACCACTACGTCATCTGCTGGCCCCTTCAGGTGTCATTTTACCCAAAAAGTCACCACATGAACTATTCACCTTCATCTTAAAGCCATTAATGCCACAAGTACCACCAAGAGCCTTATATTTCATAAAGGGAAAAGAGAGTCTGGGTGAGGGCTTTAGATTTAAGTTGAAATTTAAGTTGTAGCTAAACAGTGAGTAGAGTCTGCATGTACTGATCACCCCTACACTCTTGCCAAATATAAAATGTGGGCAAACGTAAGATCTTGTCCATGAGACTATCCTTTTCTATGGTCTTTCTCTGTTTGTTCTTAATTATTATTTTAATGAGTCACCCTCCATCAACTCCACATTAATTTCTTCCACATATTTTAACCATTATAATAAAAAAAGTAGGGCAGGATGTACTTTTTGACTCATGACTTTAATATAACTTGGGTATGGCTAAGACTCTTCTGACTCGGGCTCTACTTGACTTCTGACAGATTAGCTCTTAACGCGTGCAGGAAATGCCACCCCAAAATATGCTGCTTGGGACTTCAAGCCAAGGACACATAGGCAATAGCAAATCGGGGAGGGGCATTCTTTGAACTTCCCTTATTTGCCCCAAGACAAATCCTCCAAAAGGAAATCAGTTGCCACAAATCCCTTTCCTGGGATTCTCATCAACCAGAGAAGGGGCCAGGCAGTGGCACAGCAGTAACACAACTTGACCTACATAGGGAG
This sequence comes from Tupaia tana, assembly GCA_026018925.1. Lineage (NCBI taxonomy): Eukaryota > Metazoa > Chordata > Mammalia > Scandentia > Tupaiidae > Tupaia > Tupaia tana. The sequence goes on along the minus strand of JAKSZU010000014.1, from coordinate 25,286,520 downwards.
GATTGGTTCTTGCCCTGGGGCCTCTTTAAATACCATAGGCTTACATGTAATCTGGGCTGGCTGAGGTTGAGCGTGGATCTTGGTGTGGAGATCCTCTTGGGAGTCTCTCCATCTCTCTCTTTCTTACGAAAGAAATAAATGAATAAACTCTTTAAAAAGTAAACACACACATAAAACATGGAAGATTAAACTCATGTTACAGGAAAGGTGACTACAAGCTAACACTATACCCGGACTATCATCTGTTCTTCTGAGGGACCATTCAACTTGCCCAGAAATTATTTACCCTCTCCTAGGTTGTCTCCATCCTCCTTCCCCTCTACTTTATGAAGAGAGTATGTAAGTTTCCAGTTATGACTGGGTTTTGTGGTATTCACTTTTTTCCAAGTGACACTCCTGTGCATGTAATAAACATGCACACTTTTCTCATTAGTCCATCTACTGTCAGTCTATTTCATAGACTGAATCATCAAGGCCTCAGAGAGTAGGGGTAAGTCTTCCCTCTATTATAGTTCATTCTAGTAGTTTTAAGTTCTGGGAAATCAGGGACAGCTATCCCTACCTAAGTTCAGACACACTTGCAGGATCACAGAATTTTAACCTTCCCTGAGCCCTATAACAACCTGGAATCCATAACCCAAATAGGTTATCATCACCCCAGGGCTGAAGAGGAGTCAAGAAAATGAAGAGTCAAAATACCCAGAGACTGAGAAAGACCAAGTGAGAGAATGAGAATGAAGATATTCAGAAACAGCCCAGCTCTGGTGCACAATGGTAATACACTGCTCAAGGGAAGCCAGTTCCCTCACGGCAACCATGGTGTGAATCTCCAGTCTGTAAGCCTGACAAATGGGTTGGAGCACTGGAGACGGGATCACAGCATGATCAGACTTTGTACAGGATGTTCATCTTTCGCTCTCATGTGCATGGGCACATGCTTTGCCGTGAATAATGGGAAAACAATTTTTTTTTATGAGAAATCACTCCTCAGGGGGATGGCCACACCTCAATCCCTTCTCCATTCTCCTCTTGGGATTTTGGGTATGTATGGACACACACCTGGCATGTTTTTCAAGCCGCCAGGTCTGGGACTTGAACAGCAGAGTCGGATATGTGAGATCCAGCTTCTTAACCACCACAACACCTGGTAGCCCAAAACAATTATTTTTTTAAAGAGAAGATATTCAGAGAGGAAAATGGTCAAAGGGAGCATAAAGAAGCCAGAAAAGGAAGAGGACAAGAAAAGAAGGAGTTTGTAGAAAGGAATGATCACACAGGTTAAAAAATGAAGATGTAAAGGGGCATGATGAAGGAACCAATCCCATTAGAAGACGTGTTAATTTCCTCAAGAGTGGAAGTAGAAGTAATCTCATACCTTTTTTTCCTCTCTCATCTCTCATATAAAACCAAAAAATACTCAATAAATATTTACAGAGCCTGGCACTATTTTAAAACCAGGATTTTTTTTTTTTTTTTTTTTTTTTTTTTTTTTAAGATTTTTGCTATAGGGTTCATGCTCCCCAGAGAGACAGAAAGACAGAAAGTGAGAAATCAGCTCTCAGGGGGGATGGCCACACCCCAATCCCTTCTTCTCCATTCTCCTATTGGGATTTAGGGCACACATGCACCTGGGCCAGTGTGAGTTTTAAGCCGCAGGGTCCAGGACTCAAACTGCGGTAGACTGTGGGAGTCCAGCGACATATCCTTTACACCATCTGCTGGTCCCTGGGCCAGGATTTTAACTGGAGAATCCAATTTTCTAGTCCATCAAAATCCTGGGATTGGGGGTTTGGCATTTACAGTACCTCCTGAATTCTCTTTCCATCCCAGGATTTCAATCTTGTCTGTTAGAAACAAGATTTCACATTGTATAGACTTTGAGTCAGCAGGATCTACTTAGGGCAAAACTGATCTCTGTGCTAGTTCGGTACATCCAAAAGGAGGCTGTAGACTTTGGGTAATCTATCAAGCTGTGAATTTTGCCCACTTCTCCCAACTGGTGGTAGATAACTCCCTTTGGTTGGATGCAGGGGAAATGTAAAAGAACAAATTGTTGGGAATGCCTGGTCTCTAGTACATACTCCTCCTGTCTCCCCTGTAGGAGTAAGTGTTCACAGAGAACTTCTCATTCATTTCAACACAGGCCTGCTTTCCCAGGCTAAGTCTGTGAGCCAACCCACTCCTGTCTATCCTCTTCCACGAGCTATTGACAGAGCTCCTAAATTCCCTGATCTTTGTCCTAGCTTTTTCCAAGGGAAGGCCTTAAGGGAAGATTATTTCAAGTGTTCTCTGCTCTTCTAAGCTTCTCAGTGGCTTGGTGAAGGTGTTTCTGACTCCTCTATATCCCCCAGCAAATCTAACCCTTGAGTCATCTTAGCAGGGATTCCAGCATCTTAATAACCTCCTCTTTTATATGTATGTGTGTGTGTGTGTATGTATGTATATATATATATATATATATATATATATATATATATATATATAAAATTTATTTCTTTCCTCCACGAGTGAGTGAGAGAAAAAGAGAAAGAGATGCTCTTAAGAGGGTATTCAAGCTGTGATCTACCTCCAATTTCAGCCATCCCCCAATCATGGGCACATATGTACCTAGTGTATTCAAGGAGGTCTCTAGATGCAAACCCAGAACCTTCCCATGTAGGTCAGCCTTTAGGGCATTGTGCTACTGTTGTGCCACCATCCAGCCTCTTGTCTTGTACACATTTTTATCTGATCGGTCTTCAGTTTTGCAGCTAAATCCAGCAGTAATGCGAAAGAGCTTATGTTTAAAAAAAAAAAAGAAAGAAAGAAAGAAAGAAAGATCCTCAGAGACCAGAAGCCTGGTCCCCAACCTCCAGACCTCTTTTGTCATGACAAAAATATCCTATCCTTCGACTTTTCAGTTCGGACCCTGTTGGAACCTCTTTGAGCTCCACCATTCATCTCTAGAAAGTACTGAATACAGCAAGAGGCTACAGGCATGCTGACATCTGCTCGTCAGCAAGCCAGATATGAAGGTTTCAATTTCCTTTCTCATTTAATTTATTCCCAGGCAGCTCTCATCCCACCTTCATAAGGCAGTTCTTATTCAACAGGTCAAAGTACTAAAGCTATTCTCCATTATTAACCTGGTTGCAGGCTTGCTTCCAGTTATGCATACCCCACATGCCTCTTCCTCAACCTCCTATCATCACCTGCCCCGTCACCTCTACCAGAGGAAATTCAAGATCATTGTTTTTTCTAAAAGCCCTACAATTCCTAGAAGCTTCTAAGTTCATTCTTACCTGGATTGGCCTTCATAGTGCTAAACATTAGGTTGTTGGAAAAGTCATGATGCATTTTTTGCATAGAAAAGCATGACTTTTCCAACGACAAAATATAAACCTCCCAGGACCAGCAGTTAGTGTAATGACTATGTCGCTGGACTCCCACGTAGTCAACTATGGTTCGCGTCCCGGACCTGGTGGCTTAAACTCACACCGGGCGCGTGTGCGTGCGTGCCCAAGATCCCGAGAGGAGAATGGAGGAGGAGGGATTGTGGCGTGGCCATCCCCCCTGGGGGGTGATTTCTCGCTTTCTATCTCTCTGTCTCTCTCTGTCTGTCTGGCGAGCGCACGCGCCCTATAGCAAAAACCTCTCAAAAAAATAAATAAATAAATAAATAAACCTCCCAATATGCTTGGCATTCATTGATTTCCTCATGACAATGTCTCAGCTACACTTCTATCAGAGGTGACCCTACAAGAATGTGCTGTCAGGGGCTGGCAGTGGCTCAGTGGTAATGCAAGGAGATTCATATGTGAAAGGTCCTGGGATTGTTTACCAAAACTTCCCTGAGCACACTGGACATGTAAGCCTATGCTTGTAACCTGGGTCAGCTGACAAGAGGTGGATTGTGGCAAGAGGACTCTAATGGGAGTGCCTGTTTCTCTCTCTCTCTCTCTCCTAAAAGAAAAAAAAATTAATAATTACCTTATTGAACTTTATTTATTTTATTTACTTATTTATTTATTATTTTAATTGGACCAGAGAAGGACACAGTGAGAGAGCGGGAAAGTGAGAAAGCAAGACACCAGGTCTGGGATTCAAACTGTGGTCGGCCATGTGGGAGTCCAGTGTCCCCAACCACCATGGCACCTGCCAGCCCCAAAGTAAATTATTTAAAAAAATATTTCATACAGGGACCAGCAGTTAGCGTAATGGCTATGTTGCTGGACTCCCACGTAGTCGACCGCGGTTCGCATCCCGGACCCAGTGGCTTAAAACTCACACCGGGCGCGTGTGCGTGCGTGCCCAAGATCCCGAGAGGAGAATGGAGGAGAAGGGATTGCGGCGTGGCCATCCTCCCTGGGGGGTGATTTCTCGCTTTCTGTCTCTCTGTCTCTCTCTGTCTGGCTAGCGCATGCGCCCTATAGCAAAAACGTCTCCAAAAAGAAAAAAAATTTCATACAGAATTTTGTTTTAAATCCCAAGAAGATTCAGTTGCCATAATACAGTTGGATTTATCCTCTCTGTTCCAACAATGGGAATTATAATCTCAGTGCTGGACTGGCCCATAATGCCAAGACATTGACCTTGGCACTTTGTCTGAACCAGGAGCCTAGATTTTTATGTGGACGGTCCTCTGTAGACACCCAATTAGTCAGTCTCTTGCCACATGCTTTGACATTCTTGGGAAATAAAATACAGAAGGATACAATTGAGCACATGGGGTAAAGCATGGGACTCTGGAGTCAAAACATGAATTTGAGACCAGCCCTAAAGACCAGTTAGGGGACCTGGATTCCATATGGCAGACAGCGGTTTGATTCCTGGCCCCAGTGGCTTAAAAATACACCCCAGGCACATGTGTATGTGTGTATACTCAAAATCCTGACAGGATGGTGAAATGGAGAAGATATGATTACAACATGACCACAGCCCATTGGGGGGTTGCTTTCTCCTCTGTCTCTGTCTCTCTGGTGAGTACACGCACCTTCTGGCAATTAAAGAAAAAAAAAAAAAAAGTCCTGTCCTGATGCTTTCTACCTACAAGAGTTTGGTTAAGCTATTGGGTCATTGGAAAAGTCATGACACATTTTTGCATAAACAAACACAGAAAAAATATGTCATGACTTCCCCGACAACCTAATATTTACCTTCTCTATACCTTAGTTATAAAATAAACAGTTCCTCCCTGATGAGAAGGACCAAATGAAAACATGCATGTATAGCATTTAATGAAGAGTCTGGTACATTATGAGCAATCAGTAAATGTTAGAAGTTATAATAATCATATATGAATAGACATCAAGTCAGATAAACTGTTAAAACTCATTACAGGCTTTTAAATAAAGAAATACAGCCTTGATATATTTTTTTTTAAGTATTGCCTCTAGCAGTTGCTTTAATGAATTGCTAGAAAGGAGTGATTTATAAGTACCATATTGTTGGAATGCAAATAGATACTTCAAAGAGGAGAAAAGTAACTTGTTTTCTTGAGTGGGATAAATATTCCCCTTGGGATCTTGTTTACAAACTCAAATATTTTGTAAGCAAATAGTACTAAGATAAATCCCAACCCTTATTTGGGAAAATGATCACAAAACTGTATTCTGAGCTTTGAGTAAATGAGGAATTTACCCTACAAAAACGGAGCCATTGCCCAAACGAAATGACCTAATTTCAAAAGCACAAGTGAAAAATGTCAGTCTTAACATTTTTCCTTTTACATATGTTTATTCTAATGCTGCAAAATATGGGGTAATTGAGGGTCCTAGAGTCACATCCCAAGGTTTCCCTATGCCCATGATCCTGGCTGGTTGAGGCTGGGAAAAGGATCACAGCATGAAGACCCTGTTTGTGTGGGATCTCTCTTTTTCTCTGAAGAAGTAAATAAACCTAAAAATATATATTGGGGTGGGCCAGCAGGTAGAATGGTGGCTAAGATGCTAGACTCCCTATAAGGCCAACCACGGTTCGAGTCTGGGACCCAGCAGATTGAAAATCACTCTGGGGACATCCCTAGAAGAAAACGGAGGAGAAGGGACTGTGGCATGGTTATCCCCGTGGTGGAGGTGTGGGTGATTTTTCACTTTCCCTCTCTCTCTCTCTGGCAAACACACATACCCTATAGCAAAAACTCAAAATATTTATTATATATATTATATATATAATACACATATACAGACACATATATATACACATATATTCATATATATGTGTGTGTGTGGTGTGTCTGTAATGTGTGTGTGTATATGTATACATACATATATATATAGGATAATGGCCAAGCAATTACACAAATACAGTCAATTTTTAATTATTCATGTGTGGAGTATCCAAGGCAGATACCAAATCAACCTGTGTTTGTTTCTTTCTGTTCTATCTGTCCTTTCTCTTTCCTGCCCCCAACATACATATACGTACATTAACAGGCACACTTACCCGATTCATGAACACCTTTACACACATACACACACTTGTAGGCACTAAATATTGACCACACACAGATATGCACATTCTCTCTCTGTCTCTCTGTCTCGCTCTCCCTCACATACATCACAATTTGCCCAAAGCAAGCAGAGCCCAAATCTGGCTGTTCTGGGGTTACAGAAAAATCTAGTAGTCCCTCAGAAATAGCATCTCTTTGTTTCCTTTCTTCCCTTCTTGTAGGTTTCCCTTTCTTGAATATTAAGCAGCTGTGGGAAGGGGAAGAAAGGAGGGAGGAAGGAGAGGAAATCATGGTCTATACCCCAGCCCAGCGGTGCAGACTCTGAGAAGCAGCAGGTTCGGCTCCTTGTGTGCTGGCATCTCTCCTGCCATTTTACTGAAACTTTAGGGTGTTTTTCTCTCTGCAGCACCCACACTCCCTCCCTTTCTGCCAAAACTCCATGCAGTGACAGAGTGAGAGGCTGGTGGATTGTGGGAAGGGAAATGCAGCTAGGTAGCCTCGGGGCTGAGTTACAACTCCCCCTCCAGGTGCAGGGGGGAGAGAAATAGAAATCAGGCCACAGAGATCCCAGTGTTGACCCTCCTACATACACAGAGCAGCTGCACACACAGAGAGCCATACACCCCGCCCCCAAACACACATGCTCAGGACTGGAACTCACTGAGCATGGCCGATGGTCAGTAACACTCAGACAGGAAATGCCATGTCACACTGGTACAAATCTCCCCAAAACGATGCATGACCCAGGCTCCATCATTTGGCTTCTCTCCTCTCTGATGGGCAGGGTATGCTGCTGGGTGCTGGGCATACTTGTAGGGTAAGTTTTGCATGCATGGACTCCATTATCACCCAGCACTTCGAGCAGATGGACCATCAGCAGCAGTGCCAGCACCTAATGTGCCAGACTACTTCCTCATGGCCTCCACACAGCGGGCCCAGAGGCTCCCTCCCCAGGCCCCAGCAGCACACTGTCCTGGCCTGAAAGCAGAGGAAGTGCGGGCTAAGCTCATCTTGGGCTGTAGCCTCACCTCCTATTCCTGCTACGTGAAGAAAGGATTTGATGACTTCGAAGCTGTCTCAAAGCCCCAGAAGGGCCAGCCAATGAAGATCAGGTGAAATGCGTGAAAACCAGAGTGCCCAAACCCGCCAAGCTACATTCTGGTCAGGAAAGGCACCAGGATATTCCCTCCCGCATGAGGATAAAAGATAAGACTCTGTGGGCTCAGCCACAGTAGCCAGTCTAAGATGGACTCTGTCCTCTCCTGGCTTGCTGCTGCTCTAAGCGAGTACACAGCTCTCCTCCTAAGACTCTTTATCAACTGCACTACTCCTCATACTTTCTGCACTTAGTAGTTTAAATAACTTCACACGGTGTTATTGGAAAGTTAAGAGAGCTTGCAGTTCAGGGATTTACATGACTTAATCAAGATAACACAACTAGCAAGTCAAGGAGCCAAGATTCACCCTCCAGCCTGAGTAGCTCAGAGCCCTTGCTTTTTTCACTGCTTCTCAAGGGCACACCACTGGGAACCTTCCCAGCTTCCTCTGAATGAGCAGGAGAGTGTGTTGGGTGGTGAAGCTAGTGCTGAGAGAAGCAGAGAGGAGGCACCAGCCTGTTGATCTTCGAAGTTGGAGAAGTAGTGCGACTTTGGCCTCTGGACATTCTGCTCGCCTTCTAAGCATTGTGGGATGGGCCCAGCTCCCTTGGAGCAGGATTCTGGCCTGGGTAGGCAGTACTCAGAGACATGGGTTATTCCTCTAGAGCCCTTTCTCCTTCAGGGCCTCACGCTTTCTTGGCCAGTATACTATATGGCTGCAAAAAGCCCAGCCCTGGACATGCAAAGAATGTGTTGATTCAGAAACATTTTTAAAATTAATAAGCACATGGCAATGCAGGCTGTTCAGGGCAGTGTGCCGTCTAAATTGGAATATGCCAAATTCCCTCCTCCTACTTACCCAACTCCTTCCCCTCCCCAGGTCCTGGCTGTTACCCATGTCATTCTGGCAGGGAGAGGCTCTCCCTCATTCCCTGAGGCTGGGTGACTGTTAGTCTACAAAGCTCAGCTTGCCAACTGAACAGCTTCCCCAGGCTCTGAGGTCTCTCCTAGGCCTGTGGGGTGTGTGTGTGTGTGTGTGTGTGAGCGCGTGTGTGTGTGTTTTCCCTCTTTAACTGAGAAATAGTGAATCCATTGGTTTATCTACTTTCTGAAACATGTGCTAAGAAGACAAATACTCAGTTTCACATCTGCTTTCAGGAAGCAGAGTATGAGCAGCAACTCCCGGAGGAAAGAACTATGGATTAGACCAAACTAGAGATTATTCTTTCTGAAGAGATTGCCATCAAAGTTGATCTCATCTTACTTTCTTCCAAGTAGGGCTGTTCTTCTCTTCAGCCCAAAGACAATTCATTCAAATACTCATTCTTTCAACAAGTATAGGGACCAGCAGTTAGTATATCACTAGACTTCCATGTAGTCGACCATGGTTCCTGTCCTTGACCTGGTGGCTTAAAACTCATGCTGGGCGCGTGTACGTGTGCCCAAGATCCCAAGAGGAGAATGGAGGAGAAGAGATTGCAGTGTGGCCATCCCCCCTGGGAGGTGATTTCTCACTTTCTGTCTCTCTGTCTCTGTCTGTCTTTCTGGCGAGTGCACGTGCCCTATAACAAAAAACAAACAAACAAACAAACAAACAAAAGTATATATTACATCTTTATGAGCCAGAAAACTGTTCCAGATTCTAGGATATGGTGGTAACAAGACAATAAAGCACTCTGCTCTCATGGAGCTTGCCTTCTAGTAGGGGACACCAGATAAGAAATGAGTAGACCAAAGTCAAGAAGTGGCATGGTGGTTAAAGTGCTGGACTCCCACATGGCGGACCATGGTTTGAGTTCCAGACCTGGCACTTGCTTCCTTGCTTTCTCTTTCTCTGTCTCTCTCTGTTGAGTGAATGTGCCCTGTAGCAAATTAAATAACAATAACAAATAGAATTAAATAAATCATTTTAAAAAATGAGTAAAGCAATAATCAGTGTCAGGATGAATATCAAATAAGACGACATGATACAGCAAGGGATCAGACTGACAACTATGGCCTATGGACCAAAGGTGCCCACCACCTGTTTTGTAAATGCAGTTTGTAAGTAAATGAAGAATGCCCCACGGGGGGCTGCTTTGTTATTCTCTCTCTCTCTTTTTGCACTTTAAAATTAGTTTTAATAGATAATATATTTAATTAGTCTAGATCTAAAAAATAAAGTAAAAAGGGATATGCAAAGAAATCTCGATCATGGCTCCTGCAAACTAGTCATTTCAGGATAAAAGAGAAATGAAGATTTCCCACTGGTAATTCAGCCTCCAGCAAACAAGCTAGAGTGGCAGGAGAGGCGAGAGGCAGGCCTTCAGGAGAAGATTCATCATGGCTCCTGCGAACTAGTCATTACAGAGGGTCAGAAATAGGGGTTTAAAAAAATCCAGTATATTCTGGATGGGAAACCACATTTCGTATGCTGTGATGATGAATGAATGTAAATTAAGTTAAAAAAAGTTCAGAAAAAAAACTGAAACTGTTTTTCAAACGCTGCATTATTACGCAAGCACTAACGCAAATGCAAGCGCTAACGCAAACGCTAACGCAAGCGCTAACACAAAGCGCTAACGCAAAAACGCAAACGTAAGTGCTAACGCTAACGCAAGCGCTAACACAAAACGCTAACATAAACGCAAACGCAGACGCAAGCGCTAATGCTAACATAAATGCAAACACAAGCGCTAACACTAACGCAAACGCTAATGCCAATGCAAACGGTAATGCAGACCCAAGAGCTAACACCAATGCAAGCGCTAACGTGAATTCTAAACGCAAGTGCTAACACAAACGTAAACACGTTAATGCAAACGCTGACGCTAAAACCAATCTTTTTTGTATTTTTTAAAAAATTTTATTATAATCTTGTTTATATTACATATGAGCTTAATCTTTAAAAGTTTTTATAAACTAAAAAATCATCCACATAAGCAAAATGTGACATGTATTCGACAGTAATATCACACATGGTTGTTTCAACATGATGTCCTGATCAGAAAAGAAAAAGACGTGACCTGAAAAAAAAACGAATCTCTTTTCCCAGCTATCCAGCTAGTCTCCCTATAAGCAACAAATGCTGTTTCTTATGCATCCTTCCAGAGAAATTTATTCATACAAAAGCAAGCACATGTGTATAGTCTATGTTTTTGCTCTTAAGGAAGCTATTTTAAATTGAGATGGGGGAAGACTTCTAATTTAGTCTAAAACTTGAATGATAAGAAGGTACCCAGCCAGATAAAGATCCCCAGAGCAGCAGCTTCTAGGCTGTGGGAACAACTAGTGCAGAGGCCCTAAACTATGGAAGGCCTATATGTTCAGGGCACACTGGGAAAGAAGACAGAGATTTGAGATAAGTTGAAGAGAAATTAGGAAGATTCTCCTTTTAAAGGCTCTATAAGTGTCCATATATCCCTGCTTCTGAGTTTCCACCCTGGGGTGGGAGAGAAGTCATTCCTGATATCTAACACTAATCTTCCTTGGTATTCTCTGGAGTCTTAAAGAGGAGCCAGTCTGTCTTTTAATGACAGAATCCATTTGTATATACCTGTATATGTTTGTATGAGCATGGAGAAATTATGGAGCAAGACAAGGATATATAGAAGGGGGGTTGAGGGTAATATAAATACCATTTCTACAGGCTGTCCTTCTATCAGAATTCACCATTCAGGAGCTAACAGCTTTTTAAAGATGATGATATCAACCTGAATTGAGCAGATAGGTCCTTTCCTGATGGCAAGACCATGAAGAATAACTAGTTCTCTGCCCAGAACTTTGCAAAACATATGGAATTCTCAATATACGCAATAGCTGTGTGGTTAGACATTTCCAAAAAGCTTTTCTTCTTCTAAGTTTATTTTATTTCCTCTACGGGGGCGCATTTCCAATATGCTCTCCCCCCTCATTATGGGAGAGCAGCAGGCAGTTCACACCATGACCCACCCCCAGCCTTAGCCAGCCTGGATCATGGGCACATGTGCATGCCCGTGTATGTACAGGGAGACCTCCAGATGTGAACCCAGTACCTTCTCATGTGGGTCCAGCATCATAGAGTGTTGCATGCCCATCCCAAGCGTTCTATCACCTACTATGTGTTCAGTATCTTGGGGAAGGCAAGTGAAATAGAGTATGTAATCCCTATTCTGAAGGAGTTTATAATTCAGCTGGGCAAGGAGAACTTGTGAGATAAAGAAGAGTTAACTTAGATGGTACAAACTAGTTTAGAGAAGCTAGGGATCAACATGAGCAAGAGTTGTCAAAGAAGCCTTCACAGGAAGGTGAACTGTGAGCTGAATAAAAATAATATCTTGATTTAAATGATAATATAAAGGTTGGCCCCAGAGCCTAGTCTTTAAGGGAGCCCGATCTCACATGACCAACTGTGGTTGGTCATGGTTCAACTGTTGAAAAATATGTAGCCTCGGGACCAGCAGTCAGTGTAATGGCTATGTCGCTGGACTCCCATGTAGTCGACTGCGGTTCAAGTCCCGGACCTGATGGCTTAAACTCACTCCAGGTGCGTGTGCGTGCATGCCCAAGATCCCGAGAGGAGAATGAAGGAGAAGGGATTGCGATGTGGCCATTCCTCCTGGGAGGTGATTTCTCTCTTTCTGTCTCTTTGTCTTTCTCCGTCTTTCTGGAGCACACACGCGCCCTATAGCAAAAACCTCTTCAAAAAAAAAAAAAGAAAGAAAGAAAGAAAGAAAGAAAAGAAAAGAAAAGAAAAACATGGGGCCTGTGGGTGTGTGTGTGCCCCAAATTCTGACAGGATGGAGAAATGGAAAACAAGGGTACAAGGCATGACCAGGCCCCACTGGGGAGTGCTTTCTCTCTTCTGTCTCTCTCCGCCTAGCACATGTGCCCTCTGGTATTAAAAAAAGAGAGAAAGGGACCAGCAGTTAGTGTAATGCTATGTCGCTGGAGTCTCACGTAGTCGACCGCGGTTCGAGTCCCGGACCCGGTGGCTTAAACTCACGCCAGGCGCGTGTGCATGAGTGCCCAAGATCCCAAGAGGAGAATGGAGGAGAAGGGATTGCGGCATGGCCATCCCCCCTGGGGGGTGATTTCTCGCTTTCTGTCTCTCTGTCTGTCTGGCAAGCGCACGCGCCCTATAGCAAAAAAAATAAAAATAAAAATAAAAGAATAAAAAAAGAGAGAGAGAAAGAGACTGTAAATAAAGAGAACAACAATGGGCACAGTAACCACTCATAACTGACAGCTTCTTCTTCTTGTTCTTCTGTTGTTGTCCTTATTATCATTCTTCTATAACTGTTGCTAGTTACAGTTTATAAAACACTTTCTCGGGAACCAGCAGTTAGCGTAATGGCTATGTCGCTGGACTCCCACGTAGTCGACCGCGGTTCGCGTCTCGGACCCGGTGGCTTACAACTCACGCCGGGCGCGTGTGCGTGCGTGCCCAAGATCCCGAGAGGAGAATGGAGGAGAAGGGATTGCGGTGTGACCATCCCCCCTGGGGGGTGATTTCTCGCTTTCTGTCTCTATGTCTCTCTCTGTCTGTCTGGCGAGCGCACGCGCACTATAGCGAAAAACCTCTCAAAAAAAAAAAAAAAAAAAAAACACTTTCTCACAAATTCTCTCCTTCGATAGTTACAATTCTGTGATTGGATAGGGCAGGTGTTACAGTTTTCATTTCACAGGTGAAGAAACCGAGGCTCAGGATGATTAAATAACCGAGGCTCAGGATGATTAAATACATTGCCAAGTCACAGAGCAGAAACAGAAACCCAGGTGCTCTGACTCTGCATAGGCTTCTCTCATTACGGGGACAGCAGCAGGGAGTTCAAACAGGCAGAACAGCAGGAACAAGAGAAAGAGGCAGGAAGCCGTGGTAAACCCAATTACATGTCAGACGCACCAGTAGTGGCTCTCTTGAAAGGAGCTTGCTCTCTCTGCCTTCTCCTCCACTGCCCATATTCCCAGATCACAGGTCCTAGCTCGGGAAAGGGGAAACATATTGGTGGATAACCTCAGCACAATAGGAAAACTGTGAGCATGAGAAATCCACCACTTCTGCAATCTCATTAGTGCTGCAGACCTACACACACATGCATCAGAACTGCAGGTTGTCAGTGGTAAGTTACTAAGCCTGAGGCTCGAAATAAATTAGGCCATGTCTCCAAAAAACAAGGTTATGCTACTCATATTAAGTATTAAGCATACGTGTAGATTAAAATGCCATCTACTGTTTTGTGGGTCACCTTTCTTTTCTCGGGACCCTGTTGAGTGGCTGGAAGGCTATCTTCTACACTCTCCACTTAGACCCACCTGAACACAATGGTCCCGTCCTGTCACTTCCAGAAGGGACTGGCCAAGTTGAGCCACCTACCGATTGTCTATTAGAGCCAGGAAATAAAGCCCCGGCGGGGGGAGGGGTGGGCTGGGGGCTTCAGTGTCTGCCTTTGGAATGAGGCTGCCTTCTAGGGTTGCCCCTGGCAACCAAGCTCCTTGAATGTCTGTATCTCCTCGAGGAGATGAGGAGCCGGAGACTGGAACTCAAAGGAAGCAGGAGCAGGTCCTTGAATGGTAGGATCAGGGAGCATGTCAGTCATTGTCCTGCTTTCCTCCTCCCAGTCTCAGACCCCACTTTTCTCTCTCTCCCTTATTTTTTTTTTTTAAGAATTATCTATCTATTTATTTATTTAACTCCAATTGTTGTTGTTGTTATTATTATTTTTTCATTTGACCAGAGAGAGAGAGAGAGAAAGGTAAAGTGCAAAAGCAAGCCACCAGGTCCCAAATTGGAAGCGGGGTCGGCCATGTGGAATCCAGCACCCCTAACCACCACGCCACCTGCCCATTCCAGACCCCACTTTCTATTTTTTTTTTTTTTAGAGGTTTTTGCTATAGGGCGCGTGTGCTTGCCAGACAGAGAGAGACAGAGAGACAGAAAGCGAGAAATCACCCCCCAGGGGGCATGGCCACGCCACAATCCCTTTTCCTCCATTCTCCTCTCAGGATCTTGGGCACGCACGCACACGCGCCCGGCGTGAGTTTTAAGCCACCGGGTCCAGGACACGAACTGCGGTCAACTACGTGGGAGTCCAGCGACATAGCCATTACGCTAGATGCTGGTCCCAGACCCCCCTTTCTTAATGAATACAAGTGTCATCCCCACATTGTCTTCTCTAGGGCTCTAGGGCTATAGGATCAACCCGAGATTCTCCCTGAGGACAGGGAGGTTGGGGAGAATCTGCCCTGTTTAGCCTACAGCAAAAATTCTAGTACCCAATATATAACTGGCCACTTCCTGGCACACTGTATGTCCTCAAATATCTAACACTAGTTCATCCTGTAAGCATTAATAGCCCTTTCTCCAGGCAGCCTACCCTGACTTACCTTCTGTGCACCAGGCAGGGAGAGGTGTGCCTGCCCATGAAACTCTGTGCATCAGTCTATCATAATATTCATCACCCTATTGCATAATTATTTGGAGTTCTTTGGAGAGATTTTTGTTTGTTTGTTGTTTTGTTTTTTAAAGAATTATCTTACTGAACTTTATTTATTTATTTGACCAGAGAGAGACAGAGTGAGAAAGAAAGAAAGAGAGAGAAAGTGAGAAAGCAAGTCGCCCGGTCCGGGACTCGAATCACAGTCAGCCATGTGGGAGTCCAGCACCCTTAACCACCATGCCACCTGCTGACCCTGAGAGTTTTTGCTAAAGGGTGCATGTGCTCTCTGGAGAGACAGGGAGAGACAGAGAGAAAGTGAGAGTGAGAAATCACCCCCTGGGGGAATGGCCATACTGCAATGCCTTCTTCTCCATTCTCCTCTTGGGATTTTGGGCACGCACGCACACAGAGTGTGAGTTTCAAGTTGCTGGGTCTAGGACTTGAACCATGGTCATCCAAGTGGAAGTCCAACACCTTAACCACTACACTATCTGTTGGCCCTAATTATTTGTTTTTCTTAACTACTTGAGGTGAAGAACTATGTCTCGTTCTAGCACATGACCTGACACATAAGAGACACGGAATACATGTTTGCTGGATGGATGAATGAGAACAAAGATTCTTTCAGGAGGAAATGGGGGACAGGAGGGAGCTTTCCAAGCACTGGCTGGAGGAAACAACCTGTGCAGAGCACAGAGGGTCCTGGAACTATTTAGCTTAATCTGTGATATAGAATGCATGGAGGGAGCTGTGAAAGTAGGCAGGCGTTATCCAGGACAGCCTTGAAAATTGAATTAATACATCAGGGCCAGGAGAGTGGCAACCTCAAAGCAGCATTTTATGATGACAGCTCTGGCCAGGTGCACAGGATGGACTAGAAGAGAGAAGCAGCTGGCAGGGAGACTGGTCAGGAGACTGTTTTGACAGACTTGACATGTAAAGGGTCTAAAAAAGAGCAGTGACAGGGAAATGAAAGCAAGAAGTAACCCACCCAACTCTGTTGGATGGTTTTTTTCAAGCAGCCTAGGGACATCAGCTGCTGCCTGGCCTTGGGTAATTAGCATCCTGTGGTTGCCTCTGAGCTGGTAGACCACAAAGTATTGGGTTACTGGAAAGGTCATGATGCATTTTTTTCATAGAAAAACATAGAAGAATTTGTCATGATTTTTCCAACAACCCAATACATCTTAGAAGTCATCCAAGATGTCGCCGTGACCTGTGAGGGGCTGAGTTGTGGCATTGGAAGGTATGTCTAGGACAGACATCTTAAACCAGTAGACCTGTGGCCCATTGTAAGTATGTATGTTGTAAAGAAAAAAAAACAACGTTCTCTGCTCAGATAATTTAGCAAAAAATTCATATTCAACCAGGAGACACACAGTTTTCTTTTTTTTTTTTTTTTTTTTTTTTTTTGAGAGGTTTTTGCTATAGGGCGCGTGCGCTCGCCAGACAGACAGAGAGAGACAGAGAGATAGAAAGCAGGAAATCACCCCCCAGGGGGGATGGCCACGCCGCAATCCCTTCTCCTCCATTCTCCTCTCGGGATCTTGGGCACGCACGCACACGCGCCCAGCGTGAGTTTAAGCCACCAGGTCCGGGACTCGAACCGCGGTCGACTACGTGGGAATCCAGCGACATAGCCATTACGCTAACTGCTGGTCCCCACAGTTTTCTTTTTTAAAAAATTATTTTACTTGGGGCCGACAGGTGGCGTGGTGGTTAAGGGCACTGGCTCCCACATGGCCAACCATGGTTTGAGTCCCAGACCTGGTGGCTTACTTTCTCACTTTCCCACTCTCTCTTGCTCTGTCCCTCTCTGGTCAAATTAGACAATAAGTAAATAAATAAATAAAGCTAAATTTAAAAAATTTTAAATTTTATTCATCATTAGTTTTTGTTTTGTTGGGGTCTTTTCTTTAGAGAGATTTTTGCTGTAGGATGCATGTCTCACTGGAGAGACAGAAACAGAAAGCAAAAAATCACCCCATCCGGAGGGATGGCCACGCTACAATCTGTTCTCCTCCATTCTCCTCTCAGGATTTTGGCCATGCACACACACGCACTCGGCATCAGTTTTAAGCCATGGGGTACAGGACTCCAACTGTGGTCAACTATGTGGGAGTCCAGCGATGTAACCATTATACCATCTGCTGGTCCCAGTTTTTTTGTTTTGTTTTTAAATAATTATTTATTTAATTCTTTTTAAAAAAAGAATTATTTGATTAAATTTACTTATTTATTTATTTTAATTTGACCAGAGAGAGACAGAATGAGAGAGAGAGGGGAAAGTGAGAAATCAAGCCCAGGTCTGGGACTCGAACTGCAGTCGGCCATGTGGGAATTCAACACTCTTAACCACCAGGCCAGCTGCCGGCCCTATTATTATTATTTTTTTTACTTTGACCAGAGACAGAGAGAGAGAGAAAGGGAAAGTGAGAAGGCAAGCTGCCAGGTCCAGGACTCGAACTGTGGTCAGCCATGTTCAGCGCCTTTCTCCGTCACACCACCTACTGGCCCTAAGGTTTGGGTTTTTTTAGAGAAATTTTTGCTATAGGGTGCATGTGCTTGCCAGAGATACACAGAGAGACAGGGAGATAAAAAGCAAGAAATCACCCCCCAGGGGAAATAGCCATGCTGCAATCCCTTTTCCTCCATTCTCCTCTCAGGATTTTGGACACACATGCACACACACATTCCTGACTTGAGTTTTAAGCCTCTGGGTCTGGGACTCAAACCACGGCTGATTACGTGGGAGTCTGGCAACATTACCATTATATCATATGCTGGTCTTGCATCATTATTCGTTTTTTAATTTGACCAGATTGAGAGAGAGAGAGAGAGAGAGGGAAAGAGACAGCAAGCCACCAGGTCTGGGACTCAAACCACAGTCTACCATGCGGGCGTCCAACACCTTAACCACCACACCCAACAGTTTCTTTTCTGGAATATGATAAGGGAGCCATGTTACTCCTCCTCTCAGTGTTTTTCAACCTTAAATGGCAGTGGAGTCTTCATGTTACATCCATTTGCAGTTCCTAAAAGAGCACTCACAAAACAGCTGGAAGATTCTGGAATCAAGCTTGTTTGCCTTGCCTCCTGCTGGATGCATCTGGACTACATATGTCAAGCACACTGCCTGAGTGCACAGAGCCCTTGCTTAGAGGAATAGCTTCCCCAACAACTCCACATCAGAAGCAGCACAGGAACTGCTTACAAGCTCTGGCTCTGAAGCCAGTCTGCCTGGGTTCAAATCCTGGCTCTACCACTTATATATCCAGTCTGGGCGGCCATTTCCTTACCTATACCATGGGGAAAATATTACAGCCTGCTTCACTAGGGTCATTTGGAGGATTACGTTAGTGAGATAAGCCATGAAGAGCCCTTAGTACTCACTTGATGCAAAGGAATCACTTAAAAAATGTGAGTCATCTTTATCTTATGCAACCACATGTACTACGATGAGAGTTCAAGCCATCCAACCATAGTTCTGAACCAGGGCAACCTCATGAGGCCTGGTATGAAAAAGTGAGGGGCAAAGGGCAGTCAATAGTATGGTGGTTAAGGTGGAGGGATCCCATATGACCAACAGTGTAGTTTGAGTCCTGGACCTGGCAGCTTGAAAAACACACTGGACACATGTACATGTGTGCCCAAAATCCCAAGAGGGAAATGGAGGAGAAGAAATTGCAGCATGACCATCTCCCCTGAGGGATGATTTCTCTTTCTCTCTCTCTCTCTCTCTCTCTCTCTCTGGCCAGTACACACACTCTATAGCAAAAAAATCAATTTTTTAAAAAGAAAAAATATTTGATAGAGAAAACTACTTTTGTTTAAAAAAAAATAGGAAAAAGTGAGGGGATCAGATTCTCTCTTTGGAGAATTAGGAGTGGAGCACAGGGCCAAATGACTAGTGGTGGGAGTGAAAGTTTGAAGATGTATAGAAAGAGGAGCCAGAGTACCTGGTTGAGGCACAGAGAATCATAGTAAGAAGCTCTGTCTGGAATCCTCCCTTACTCTCTATGCCCAAAGCCCCATTTTCTGACTGCCCCTGTTTGCCCTCTCTGTATCAGAGCAGCATCAGCGGCGCTTCTATAGACTCTCTGTTTATTACGATTTTACCTTGTCTAATACATGTATGTGTGTGTGTATAAAATGTATATACGTGTGTGTATGTGTGTATTATATATATGTATACGTGTGTGTGTGTGTGTGTGTGTGTATATATATATATATATATACATATATATATATATATATATATATATGGTGTGTGTGTTATTGTCCCGACCTGCAGGACAGTCGAACAGGTTTTCTGAGGGAAGGAGTGAGAGACTGGATGAGCAGCACGGAGACACAGTGTTACAACACGGAGATGACACAGTGTTAAAACTCTTCAGGGTCGTCTGTTTATTGTGGGCCAGGGATCGTGGTCATATACATGTTGGTGGGTGGTGATTGGTTAAATGAGGGACAGTAAAAGGTGGGTTATGATTGGTTGCTTTTGTGGACCAATCATGAGGTGCGGATATGCAAATCTGAGGGATTCTAAGTTCACCAATCAGAGTATGGT
Organism: Tupaia tana; assembly: GCA_026018925.1. Classification (NCBI taxonomy): domain Eukaryota; kingdom Metazoa; phylum Chordata; class Mammalia; order Scandentia; family Tupaiidae; genus Tupaia; species Tupaia tana. Next base: position 25,267,026 of record JAKSZU010000014.1, on the reverse strand, counting down.
TTTGAAGGTGAGGTTTTGAAGGGGAGCCAATTGTGGCCTTTGGCATTGTGTAATTGTTTGCTCTCTGAGCCCAAGATGGCAATAGTAAGAGCTTCATGAAAATGGCCTCGGCAGACTCTCTGGTGTGCAGCCTCCCACATGTTATAAGGAGTGTGCACTCACCAGAGAGACAAAGAGAGAGGGGGGAAGTGAGAAATCACCCTCCAGGAAATAAAAAAGAAAGGAAGAAAGAAATCACCCTCCAGGGTGGATGGTCATGCTGCAATCCCTTCTCCTCTCGGGATTTTGGGCATGCACACACATGTGCTTGGCACATTTTTCAAATGACTGGGTCCAGAACTCAAACCATGCAGTCGGCCACGTGAGATCCAACCGCCTTTATCTCCATGCCACCTGCTGACCCCCTTGTCTGATTTTTATGAGAGATTTTCTTTTGCTATTAGGGCATGTACACTAACCAGAAAGAGAGACAGAGAGACAGAAAGCACAAAATCACCCCCCAGAGAGGATGGTCACACCACAATCCCTCCTCTCCTCCTCTTGGGATTTTGGGCCCTCACGCACACGTGCTCAGCATGAGTTTGAAGCTGCTCAGTCCAGGACTCGAACCATGGTCAGCCATGTGGCAGTCCAGTGACATAACCATTACACCATCTGCTGGTCCCACCCCTTGTCTGATTTTGATAACAGCACTCCGGGGCAGGAATTGTTTTAGAGTTGAAAAATTAAAGCTTAGAGAACTTAGCAATAGCTCAGGGTAACAGAGATACGTTGAGTAGAATCAGGATGTGAGCCCAGCACTTTCCACCTCTAAGCCTAGCCACTGCACCCTAACCCTTGGCCTCCCCTGCCTCTCCCTCTGCCCTCCAGTCTAGGACTTAGAGTCAGGTCGTCATACCAGAGACTCATAGCCTCCGTCTGACCAAGAACTTGTCATTCAGTTCCAAGGGTTTGGAGGTAGGCAGTACCCCAAATACTTAGCTTCGCCTCTAGAAGTGGCTTCTGAGAGGTGAGCTGGGGAAGGCACTCAGGGCTGCCAGGAGCAAAGTCTTGGATGAGAGCTGCTCTGCCTGCTCGTGTCACACACTCTCCTCTGGGGAAATCCCCAGCAGCTGTGCTACGGTTGGTTCGATATTCTGCCCTAATGTGGTCTGACAGCAGCTAAAAGGCTGGAGTGGGAAGATACTAGGGCTGAAAATCTCTCAGTGGAAACATGGTTTCTTGTTACCGTTCTTTGTGTTCTCGATGTACCAGGGACGGGGGAAGTCTCAGGCTCTGAGATTATCTGATAGGTTTCGAGTCCTAGTCATTAGGCATGGTAAAAGGCATCTCATCCTCTCTCGCCTGCGGAGAGGGCCCGAACCTAAGCACTCTCAGGAGACAAGGAGTCTGTCTGCTTCCTTTGTCTCCCCTTTTCGACTTGTCCCTCCTCCCTTCCTATCATCCCAACCAGTCTCGTCCCACGACACAGCTTCTAAATCCTAGGACTCATCTTCCCTCTCTATTCCCTTCCCCTCTCCTCATCCACAGAATCTTTCTGAAAGCACCCTAAGGGCCTCCCACCTTTTTAGAGAGATTTTTGCTATAGGACACGTGTGCTCAACAGAAAGACAGACAGAAAATGAGAAATCATCCCCCAGGGGGCTGGCCACGCTGCAAGCCCTTCTCCTCCATTCTCTCAGGATTTTTTGGGCACGCCTGGCATGAATTTAAGCCACTGGGTCTGGGACTCAAACCACAGTCCAGTACATGGGAGTCCAGCAATGTAACCATTATGCCATCTGCTGGTCCCAGTCCCCCTTCTTTTATCTTCTGAATTCCAGGGTGAACAATTTCTTCACTATAAAGGGGACATGACTTATTCCTTCTCTTGTTCTCTAGCCTCTGGGGCCGAGAAGGGAGGTGGTCTGGGCCCCCATTCTACCTTATCTGAACTGCTACCCTGCCCAGCTCCACTACAGCTGCCAAAGCCTGCGATGGCACCCAGACTAGGGGAGCCACAAACGTCAACATGGCCCATCTATAATCGTGAACAGAGACTCCACGAAGGCATGGAGGAAAGCTCCCAGCCTTTTAGTCTCTCCCAATATTCACATGTGTACACAAATACACACACACTGGCTTCTCTGTCCTCACCTCCCTCACCCCTCCTTAAGAGAGATGTTAATGGAGTCGTCCATTAAATACAGCAGCTGCCAGATTCTTAGGCTGACTGGGCAGAGGGCCTGAACCCATTTATTCCAAACTGCAGCAGCCATCACGTATCTTAGGTTTTTATCTCTTCATTTCCACATTGTTCTTCAGCTGGGTCACTGAGCACCAACTCTGAGACTCCACATGCTTCCCGGGAGGGCACCCTGATGCCTGCCTGTCTACCCGCCACAGAGGCAGACATGGAGACAGGGGAGGGAAGACGAGGGGTGGGTAAATCAGTGTGCATCTCCTGAAGCCTACTGTGCCCAAGAAGGTGCTGCTTAAAAGCTCCACCTGAGCCGGTTCCATGCCACAGTGGTAATGTGCTGCTCAAGAGAAGCCAGATCTCACGTGGTGACCGTGGGTTAAGATCTCAGGCCCAGTCAGCCTGAAAAACATGGAGCACATGCCCAAGTACTCGGGATCCGAAGGGTTGAAGGGCTGGAGAAAGGAGATCATGGCATACCCAGATCCTATCCCACCTCCTCACCCCTCTTTCACTCTCACCTTGCAAGCATATGCTCTATCATCAATAAAGGGGAAAAATCTAACCCTTTAATTGTGGAATCTTTCTGACAACTGTTTATAATTGTGACCATTTGCTACAATGGTGTAAAGTGTAAAAGTCAGTCAGAGGCTTCAGAAGAAGTCTGTTTCTAAAACTCTGGTCCTGACCAGCATCCACCTGCCATTTCTATTAGTACCTTCCCTGCCTTCTATCGTAAGTTACTAGAAAGACATATACTTTAGCAGCTATTCAAAATAAAAACAACAATACGACTTCAGCATGGGAAAACCCTAGAGGGTCATATGTGTACTATCTGGCAAACTGTGTGGTCATGGCTTGGTCAAAGGGTAGAAGTCTGTCTTGGCATGGGTGTCAGTCTCTGGTTCTTGGTCCTTCCTGCCTCTTTCAGCTTTCTGTTTGAACTGTGGGTCTCCAAGGAGCCATTCCACAAACATTAACTGAGTGCCACTATTTGTTGAGTTGCTCTTACAGGCCCAACCCTTGGGTTCATGGAAAGGCTGCCTTTTACCAGCTGATTTGCTGGAGACTATGACCACAAGGCTCTTCAAACCAGCTGTACTGATTTGATCCTTTCTTATACTGAGAATGCCTTCATTTTTTCTTAAATAATTACTTATTTGCTTGTTTGTTATTATTATTATTATTTTTTAATTTGACCAGAGGGAGACAGAGAGAAAAAGGGAAGGTGAGAAAGCAAGCTGCCAGGTCTGGGACTTGAACCACAGTTGACAATGTGGGAGTCTAGCGACTTAACCACCATGCCACCTGCTGCCCCGAGCTTGCCTTCATTTACAACAGATCTAGATAGAAAGTGCCCTTTATAACTGACTACAGAACTCATAATTTGTGTTTCTTTTTCTTTTCCTTGGAGAGATTTTTGCTATAGGGCATGTGCTCGCCAGAAAGACAGAGAGAGACAGAGAGATAAAAGGCGAGAAATCACCCCCCAGGAGAGATAGCCATGCCGCAATCCCTTCTCCTCCATTCTCCTCTCGGGATCTTGAGCACGTACGCACAAATGCCCGGCATGACTTTAAGCCACCAGGTCCGGGACTCGAACCACAGTTGACTACATGGGAGTCCAGTGGCATAGCCATCACGCCAACTGCTGGTCCCCATAATTTGTGTTTCTTAAGCAATTTTACTTGAATGAACTAGATGTACTCTATACTTAAAAGGGAGCATAGACAATGCCTGCTACTGTGGATGCATGTTCCTCCCCAAGTATTGTTTCCTAGGAGATTGGTCTCTCTAGTTATTCTAAGGCCACTTGTTCTGGAGAGCAAGATCCTCCTTCTACCCAACTTTAGGGATAAGGACATGACCGAGGCTTAGCCCATCAGATAACTCAACACTTCTGGGCACAGCAACTTGTTCAGAGAAGGACATATAATCTAAACAGACCAATCACAGTCCTCTCTGGACTTTTGCAGGAACTATGGGAAAAGGTACAGGGGGTCTTCAAAAAGTTCATGAAATATGACTATTATGAAAACTATGCATGGATTTCATTTTTTTTGCATAAACTCATGTTTTAATTCCATCCTCCCCTTGCTAATTTTTTTGAGAGGTTTTTAATATAGGGCACATGTGCTCGCCAGAAAGACAGAGAGACAGAAAGCAAGAAATCACCCCTCCCAGGGGGGATGGTCACGCCACAATCCCTTCTCCTCCATTCTCCTCTCGGGATCTTGGGCATGCACGCACACGCGCCCGGCGTGAGTTGTAAGCCACCGGGTCCGAGACGTGAACCGCGGTCGACTACGTGGGAGTCCAGCAACATAGCCATTACGCTAACTGCTGGTTCCCCTTTTGCGGGAAATATTTTGAAAGCTGCCTTTCAGCTGTCTACCTAGGATAAGGTCCTTACAGCTGTTGGCTTATTCCCTAACACAAAATACGCCAGGTGAAAAATTATGGAAATGTATAATAATTATCCAAAATTCCCTTTTTTTTTAGCTTTTTTTTTTTTTTTTTTTAGTTTTTGTTTTGTTTCGCTATAGGGCATGTGTGCTCACCAGAGAGAGAGAGAAAAAGAGAGAGGGAAAGTGAGAAATCACCCCCTAGAGGGATGGCCATGCTGCAATCCCTTCTCATCCATTCTCCTCTTGGGATTTTTGGGCACACATGAACATGTGCCTGGAGTGATTTTCAAGTCACCAGGTCTGGGACTCGAACCACACAACTGGCCATGCGGGATCCAGTGCCTTAGCCTTCACCTGTTGGCCCCCAAAATTCCCTTTACATCTCTACATCTAAACACGGGATTCCAGATCTCTCTCTTTTTGTTGTTTTTGTTTGTTTGTTTTATTGGGTCATTAGGAAAGTCATGAAGCATTTTTACATAAAGAAACATTAAAAAAAAAAAAAGTTGGGGAGCAGCAGGTGGTGTGGTGGTTAAGACGCTGTACACTCCCACATGGCCAACCACAGTCCGAGTCCCAGACCTGGTGGTTTGCTTTCTCGCTTTTTCTCTGTCTCTCTCTAGTCAAATTGAAATAAATAAATGAATAAATACAATTAAATAAATAATAGAAAAAAAAAGTCATGACTTTCTGACAACCTAATGTTTGCCCCAGAGGATGTGTGTGCTTGCCAGGGGGTGGGGCAGAGAAAGTGAAAAAGCACCTCCTATAGATAATGGTCACACCACAATCCCTTCTCCTCCATTCTCTTTTCAGGATTTTGGACTTGCACACACACATTCCCAGTGTGTTTTTTAAGCCACCTGGTCCAGACTCAAACCATGCAGTCAGCCATGTGGATTCAACCTCCTTAACAACTAAGCTATGGACTGGTGCAGTTGAAAAAAAGTTTTATTAGCATATTACATTTGGGGGGCCGGCAGGTGGCATGTTGGTTAAAGGTCCTGGACTCCCACATGGCTGACCATGGTTCAAGTCCTGAACCTGGTGTCTTGCTTTCTCACTTTCCCTCTTTCTCTCTCTCTCTCTCTGTCTGATCAAACTGGAAAATAATAATAATGAATAAAAAGAATTATTTATTTATTTCCATTTGTTACTATTTTTTAAATTTAACCAAACAGAGAGAGAGAAAGGGAAAGCGAGAAAGTAAGTCGCCAGGTCCAGGACTTGAACTGCAGTCAGTCATGTGGGAACCCAATGCCTTTAACCACCACACTACTTACTGGCCCCAATAAAATAATTCTTTTCTTAAAAAAAAACACAACACTATTTGAAGACCAGCAGATGGCATAATGGTTATGCTGCTGGACTCCCACATCGTTGACCGCCGTTCAAGTCCCAGATCCAGCGGCTTAAAACACACTGAGTGCATGTGCGTGCATGCCCAAAATCCCAAGAGGAGAATGGAGGAGAAGGGACTGTGGCATGGCTATCCCCCTGGGGAGTGATTTCTTGCTTTCTGTCTCTCTCTGTGTCTCTGGCAAGCACATGAGCCCTATAGCAAAAATCGGTCCCTAAAGTGTGTGTGTGTATACACACACACACACACACACACACACACACTATTTGTACATATTTGTGAGGCTACAGAGTAATTTTTCAGTACATTAATACAACATGTAATGATTAATTTAGGGTAATTAGTACACTCATCATCTCAACCATTTGTCACTACTTTGTCTTGGAAACATTCATAATTCTCTCTCTCTCTTTTTTTTTTAATTTTGCCATAGGGCACATGCACTTGCTGGAGAGAGATAGAAAGAGAGGGGAAAAATGAGAAATCACCCTCCCAAGGGGATGGCCATTACACAATCCCTTCTATTGCACTCTCCTCTCAGGATTTTGGGCACACGCGCGCGCACACACACACACACACGCACCTGTTATGTGTGTGTGTGTGTGTGTGTGTTTAGAAACTAGTTTCTTTTTCTTATCAGCCTTATTATGTGTGTGTGTATTATGTTTTCTTTATCTATTTGTCTGCTGATGGACATTTAGGTTGATTGCATCCAGATCTCTTGAGAACGAGAGAACCACTCTCCCTCTAGGGACTCGCCTGTGGCATGGTGGTTAAGACAGTTGGATTCCACATGGCTGATTATGTGGCTCAAGTCCCAGACCTGGCAGCTTGAAAAACACAGTAGGGGTGTATATGTGCGTGACCAAAATCCCAAAAGAAGAAATAGAGGAGAAATGATCACCGTGTGAGGGGGTGAGGGAGCCAAAGGGAGCTATTTGAAAAGAGTGAGAAAGAAATCCCCCATGAACAAAATATCATCGTGAAAAAGTAGGCTGAGCAAAACATAGTACAGGAGTGACAGGACTCAAGTACCTGAAGGCCCCCATGAGGGTAGCTGGCTCCCTGGGCGGGTGCTGGGTGTCTACTTTCAGAGCACTCCGAGCCCCCCAGGAGAGTGTGGAGCCTGGGACACAGCTGGCTCCTCATCGGAGCACAGACTGGCCTGATCGACTGTGCTGTGTCGTCACAGCTAAGAGGTTCTTGCAGACAAGATGCTTCCTTTCCCGGTTAAGCTCATGGACCTGCGCCTGGGGCTCCGTGCTAACGAGGCTATCCTTGCTAGCACAGCCGTCTGCCACATGCCTACTGAAGGAGCCACCTATTGCCAGAAGAACATACTCCCCCCTCATCTTTCTCAGTGAAACTTTAGTCCTCAGCACTTTTCGGACATAGAAACAGGGGCGATGTTGTTCCTGATGTTGTCATTGGGCATTAATCACCATCACTACACTCATTAAGTTCTCCAGTCATTTGGGTTGCTCAGTACTCTACATTTCGGAAAACACCTGTCTTAGGCAGGGTTCCCTAGAAACAGAATCTGAGACAGGATCCGAGTCGGGTGATTTATTGAGCTGTGGCCCCGGAAGAAAGAGAATGAAGGAAACAGGAAAGGGTAGGAAAGACGGGTGTGGCTGCAACTTGTGTGTTCTGTCTCAGCTATTCTCACAAGGAGACTCGGGAGCACCCACAGCACCGAAGAATTGATCCTTCCTTGAGCTAAAGGGACTGACTGACCTTAGTACTTTCTTTACTGAAAGCTGCAGGGGGTACAGGAAGTGTCTCCCATCCACGGGGCCATCTGTGAGGCATTAGAACTCAACACAGCAGTTGGGGAACGAAAACACTGGCACAGTAAAGGGAATTTGGGCAAGGTACCAAGAGCCTCCACTAAAGCCACTACACTGGTCAGCTTGGGTGACTACAATGCAATACCTCAGACTGGGTGGCTTAAACAACAAAAAATTTATTTTCTCACAGTTCAGGAGGCTGTAAGTCCAAGAAGGGGGCAGTGTGCTGGGGGAGCGCAAGGGGGAAAAAGTAAGTATGAGCATGCAAGCCCTCTGGTGGCTCCTCCTGTAGGAGCAGTAATCCTATCACCTCCCACCCTCATGACCTCATCGTAATAGAATCAGCTTGCCAAGGTCACATCCCCAAATACCATCATATTGGGGGTCAGGGCTTCAACATATGAATCAGGGGATGGGGTGAGGCTAACAATCCAGTCCATAGCAGCTACCATTTTGTAAACCAGGAAAACAGACAAGTGTTTGTCAGATTTGTTCCCTGAGAATCGTTTCTCCACTAGCTTTTTTTTTCCTTGTACCTAAATTCTTTCAGCAATTTCATTTGTTGACAGATGCAGGAGAGAGAAGTTAAGCCCACACTAGCTGAGCCAGCCCTAGGGTCTCTCAGCAGTTTCTCTTCCTCTATCTCAGCAGGGGCTGTTTCTTGAGCCAGGAAACCAGGCTGTGACTGTTTGCAAGCCTCTGTCCTTGGTAAGTATTCTGTAGGTGACAGCTGAGGCGTCAGTGTGCCTACCCAGCTCAGGCTTTGAAGCTTAGAGAACCATTAACATTCTCTTCAGCCCACAGACAGTACTCTTCAGCCCTTGTTAGTCTCATTTGCTTCCATCCTGACTTTTTCATCAACAGTAGCAGTTCCTTATTCCTAGAATCTTTTCTTCTCTTCAAAGAGCTCTGGGCTCCAGGGAGGCTCATGGCAAGAGACTTGCCAGACACCTCTGGATTCCCAATGAACAAGAGAGCGTGCCAGGAGGCCTGCCTTCCTGCTGGTTTCCTGGGTAGTCTGCAGTGGGTAGGACCCGGATTAAAGAGGCTATCCTGCAATGTCCCTTCTCCCACGACCCCTGCTTCTGAATTTGGGCTATTTAGATAGAAGGCAATGGGGAGAGTCACAGGCCCTGCCCTCAGAGTGTAGGAATCCATCCACTGCCTCTCCTTCCTTCCTTTTCTCTTTTTTTCTTATTCTTTTTCTTTTTCTTTTTTTCTTTCTTTCTTTCTTTTATTTTTTTTATTTATTTATTTTTTTTTGCTAGAGGATATGTGGATTTACTGGAGAGAGAAAGAGAGAGAGATAAACCACTCTCCGGGGGGTTGCCCATGCCACAATCCCTTTTCTCTTCGCCTTTGGGGATTTTGTGCATGCATGCACAAGCACCCAATGTGTTTTTCAAGCTGCTGGGTCCAAAACTGGAACTACACAGTCGGCCATGTGAGATCCAGCTGCCTAAACCACCACGCCACCAGCTGGCTGCCCTCACCTCCATTCTGAAGCTATGAGAGAATGTGAGGAGAACTCTCCATTCCACAGATTTCCAGCATCCTGTAGGCTGGACAGGGGCAGAAGACAGTTCTCAGTGAGAGCTCTTCATGCTTCTATTATTTAAGAGCTGCCATCTACCCAGTTGTATGATGACTGCTTAAAAATGGGGAGGGGCAGGTGGCATGGTGGTTAAGGCGCTGGATTCCCACATGTTTCAAGTCCTATGGCTGACCATGGTTCAAGTCCCAGACCTGGCAACTTGCTTTCTCACTTTGCCTTTCTCTCTCTCTCTGTTTCTCTCTGGTCAAAATAAAATAAAAACAAATTCTAAAACTTAAACAATCAATCCTTAAAAAAAAATAGGGAGGGGGCAAGATGGTAGTACAGCAGTAAAATGAGACCCTGTGCAAGGCAATATCACATGGGAAGGTTCCTAGTTCAACCCAGAGATGCCAGTATGCCAGCCCCATGATCTAGGGCTGGCTGAAGCCTGGGGGTGACAGCACCAAGAACCTGTTAGGAATGTTCTCTCTCTCTCTCTCTCTCTCTCTCTCCCTCTCTCTCTCTCCATCTGTCTCTCTCATTCATGGAAGAAATAAATAACTTTTTTTTGGAGAGGTTTTTTTTTTTTTTTTTTTTTTTGCTGTAGGGCACATGGGCTTGCCAGACAGACAGAGAGAGACAGAGAGACAGAAAGCGAGAAATCACCCCCCAGGGGGGATGGCCATGCCGCAATCCCTTCTCCTCCATTCTTCTCTTGGGATCTTGGGCATACACACGCGCCTGGAGTGAGTTTTAAGCCACCGGGTCCGGGATGCGAACCGCAGTCAACTACGTGGGAGTCCAGCAACATAGCCATTATGCTAACTGCTGGTCCCATAAGTAAACTTTTAAAATAAAGGGAAACAGGAAGAATACAAGGAAGCTTAAATTCTTTAACTCCAAAGTAAATGTCTTTTTTTTTAATTATTTAATTTTATTGGGACCAGCAGTTAGCGTAATGGCTATGCCGCTGGACTCCCACGTAGTCGACCGCGGTTCGAGTCCCGGACCCGGCGGCTTAAACTCACGCTGGGCGCGTGTGCGTGCGTGCCCAAGATCCCGAGAGGAGAATGGAGGAGAAGGGATTGCGGCGTGGCCATCCCCCCTGGGGGGTGATTTCCTGCTTTCTATCTCTCTGTCTCTCTCTGTCTGTCTGGCGAGCGCACGCGCCCTATAGCAAAAACCTCTCCAAAAAAAAAAAAAAAAAGAAAGAAAGAAAAAAAATTATTTAATTTTATTTATTACTGTTATTGTCCTCTAATTTGCTACAGGGCACATGTACTCATGAGAGAGAAAGAGAAGGAAAGTGAGAAAGCAAGCCGCCAGATCTGGGACTCGAACCATAGTTACCATGTGGGAGTCCAGTGCCTTAGCCACCACAGCACCTACTGGCCCCCAAAGTAAATTTCTTAAGCAGTCTACAGATTTTAGTAAGAATCCCAGTGCTTGCAATTTAGAGAGAAAAGCATAAATTAAGCAGCTGGTAATTCAGCTTCACTGTCCAAACTTTCCTGTTGAGGTTGCCCTTTCTTACCACTGAGAGCCATTGTTTGTATCCCTGGTCTTCCCCAAGGTTTCTCAGGAATGAGGGAATCATGCCATATTTCTCCACTGCCCAGGACTTAGTTCTATCATTTCTACATCTTCCCTTCTCGTGTGCCCTGTAAGTACTCACTCCTTACAATTGCTTCTGCAGTAATTCCAGAGAGGCACATGAAAACAACCTGTCCAGGATCATATTTCACCAAACTCTTCTGTAGACAGAACAACAATTACAGCAATGGGGCACAATAATTTATATTCATTTCCTTGTTCTCTTTGGCTGCAGATCTGGGCCCAGCATCACCCTGAATACCAGCCCAGGTGGGCTCAGAGGCACACAGAGAAGGACTGCTACTCCATCTACTGGCTTGACAACAACTTCAGGTCAGAGCCTTTGAATTCCTTGCAAGGCAGACTCTGGTTCTGAATCGGGAGACCACGATGACTTTCATCATGATAGATTAAAGATATTCAGCCATTTTGACAAAGGTGATGACATCTACCCCTTCCATCTTAAACCCACAGACACAGACACACATACGGCTAGAAAACACAGAGCGAAGGATTATTGATCTCTCTAACAGGAGTTGAAGAAAGCCCAGCAGTTGTTGGCTGTGTTCTGGGTAAGCATTGCTTTGGGGCTATAACAGAGACCTGCATATTACAAGATGACAGCTCCAAGGGAGGGTTTAGGGTAGAATTTAGAAAAACACTGATGAAATTAGCATTTTCTTCTTTCCATGGAGTCTTTCATCTCTCCTTGCTTTCTTTATAAAATAAAGAGGCTCCCTCTGCAGATCAATGCATTATTCCCCAGGGCCTGTGGTCCACCCAGAGTCATCTTTATGCTCACAATTTCTTATTTATCTATTCTTACGGAGACAAGGGAAGAATGGGAGTCCATTTTATAGATGGAGACAGTTAAGCTTCCTTGACAGAAAAGAGAACAATGATATACGTATCCTTACTCAGAAATCACTTACTATCTGAAATCCCCTGTTTGACTACAGTATCCACAGTGTAATTTAGAAGCTTCTACGCAGTATCCAGTCATATCAAATTGAGGTGCCAGCCAAGATGCAAACTTTCATAGAAAACAATTGAAAATCGGTTGTGAAATTAACCCTTCACCCATATCAAGGATAGAAATAAGTAACTGGATATAAAGGGAACATGTTTGGGACCAGCAGATGGTGTAATGGCTACATCACTGGGCTCTCATGTCGTCGACCGTGGGTCAAGTCCCTGGCGGCTTAAACTCACGCTGGACATATGTGCATGTATGCCCAAGATCCCAAGAGGAGAATGAAGAAGGGATTGTGGTGTGACCATCCCCCCGGGGAGTAATTTCTCACTTTCTGTCTCTCTATCTTTCTGGCTAGCATCCATGCTCTATAGCAAAAACCTCTCCAAAAAAAAAAAGAGAGAGAGAGAGAGAGAGAACGTGTTTGAGGGCCAGCAGGTGGTGTAGTGGTTAAAGCACTGAACTCCCACATGGCTGACCACGGTTCGAGTCTCGAACCTAGCAGCTTGAAACGCACCAGGTGCATGTGCACGCATGCCCCAAACCCAAGAGAATGGAGGAGTAGGGATTGCAGTGTGGCCATTCCCCCAGGGGGAGATTTCTCACTTTCTCATGTTCTCTCTCTCTGTTTCTTTGTGTCTCCAGTGAGCGTATGTGCCCTATAGCAAAAATCGCTCTTAAAAGAAAAAGAAGAAAAGAAAACGTTTTTGTTTACAACAGGGTTGTGATCCTCCTGTCTCAGCCTCCTGAGTAGCTGGGAACACAGGTAGGCATGTGGAGTGTTTGGTTTTAGGATGGGTCAGGGCTGGAACCCAGGCCTTCCATACGGCATCCTGCAGAGCAGCAAAGCCTTACCAGCATGCACTACCAGAGCTGGGCCAAGAGGATGTTTCTGAAAATAATTTATTTGATGAGAAGTGTGGTGTCCTAATGGGTAATCCCTTCCAAAGAAATAGGAGTATCTGCATTCTACCACAAGCCTAAAGAGAAGGGCTTCCAGGAGACTCCTCAGAGAAATTGATATGTACCTCCTGCAATTAGGGGAGCAGAGAAGACTATTTTCTTCATTGTCAGAGGGAGTGTATGTCCGGGACCAGCAGTTAGCGTAATGGCTATGTCGCTGGACTCCCATGTAGTCGACCACAGTTCAAGTGCCAGACCTGGCGGCTTAGACTCACACCAGGCACATGTGCGTTCGTGCCCAAGATCCCATGGAGGAGAAGGGATTGTGGCATGGCCATCCCCCCTGGGGGGGTGATTTCTCGCTTTCTATCTCTCTGTCTCTCTCTGTCTGGCGAGCGCATGAGCCCTATGCGAAAACCTCCCCCCCCAAAAAAAAGAGGGGGTGTATGCTCACCAGAGAGAGACAGAGATAAAGAGAGGGAAAGAGAGAAAGTACTGTCCAATGGGGCTTGGTAATGCCACAATCCCTTCTCTTTCTTTTTTTCCTTTTTCTTTTCTTTTCTTTCTTTCTTCCTTTCTTCCTTCCTTCCTTCCTTCTTTTCTTTCTTTCTTTCTTTCTTTCTTTCTTTCTTTCTTTCTTTCTTTCTTTTTTAAGGTTTTTGCCATAGGGAATACGCATATGCTGGAGAGAGACAGAAAGAGAAAGTGGGAAGGAAAGTGAAAAATCACTCCTGGGGAAATGGCCATGGCACAATCCCTTCTCCGTTCTCTTCACAGGATTTTGGGCATGCACACTTATACACCCAGCATGATTTTCAAGCCACCAGGTCTGAGACTTGAATTGTGGTTGGCCATGTGAAAGCCCAGCACCTTAGCCACCACAGTAACTGCTGACCCCAAATCCCTTTTCTTTCATTTTTCCATCCTATTTGAATTTGGGGCATGTATGCTTATGTGCCTGGTACGTTTTTCAAGTTACTGAGGCTGGGATTAAAACTTTAATTGGCCATCTGGGACTTGACTCCTTAACCACTAGGCAATAGGGCCAGTCCCTGAGCAGACTAATTTTCCCTTTTAAAAAAAAATTACTATTTATTATCATCATTATTATTTTGACCAGAGAGAGAGAAAAAGGGGAAGTGAGAAACCAAGCCACCAGGTCCAGGACTTGAACTATAGTTGGCCATGTGGGAGTTCAGTGCCTTAACTACCATGCCACTTTCTGGCCCCAGTAGACTAATTTTCTGACTCCAGCCCAAGAAACGTAGGGGCCATGGTATGTGCTAGCAGCTGCCTTGTGATGCTGGGATCTGCACCTAGTTTCAGAGTTTGTGTAGGAAACCTGTTTGAGCTGTTCCCTCTTGCATGAGGTAGGCTACATGCAAGAGGAAATGGCTTGGAGATCATCTTAGATCTTGTCCAAGAGGCTGCCAAGGGGCAAACAGGCCTCAGCAGAAAATAAACTAGAAATGGACTGTTAAACTATTAGGGACCATAAAGGGAGACAGCAACTGACAGTGAAAGGTACACGTGCCCAGGTCATGAGAATTGCATGTAGGAATGCGTGTGTGCATTTGTGTTTGTGGGAGAGTACAGATCTCTAAAGAATGCCCCAAGAGAAAGCTAGATTTAAACACTGGCTACACCTGGAAAGCAGAGAATCAACTTCAGCAACATAAGACAAGTACAATGTTTTATTTTTTTAATTATTTATTTAAGTTAATTTATTCATTCATTTATTTTAATTTGACCAGGAAGAGAAAGAGAGAGAGAGGGAATGTGAGAAAGCAAGCCACCAGGTCTGGGACTTGAACCGTGGTCAACCATGTGGGAGTATCCAGAGCCTTAACCACCACACCACCTGCTGGCCCCAGTACAATGTTTCTTGACACCACTTACTTCTGTGTGCTCTAATCCTGAAAGGGTTAGACACTCCAGGAAAGAAAGTACCACACTTTATTTTTATTTTTATTTTACTTGCAGCAGGCACCAAATGAGGGAGGACTAATAGCTTAGTCTTGAAAAGATTTGGAAACATTGACAATACCTGGGCTGAATATTTAATGTAACTATTGAAATCAATTAGTCAGGTAAACTGCAGGGCATCCTAACACCTACAAGGGATCCAGAAAAGTAGTTGTATAGAAGCAGGATTAAAGAAATAAGCCAGGTTGGCACCGGGTACACAGGATGTGGGGCACCACTGTGTAATACTGGAGCCACATGGGAGACCAGGATTCAGATCCTGGGTTGGTCTGGACATGCCAGGCATGCTCATGACGTTGGCTGGCTGGGAGGCTGGGGGAAGATCATGGTGTGATGAAAACCTATTGATGGCACCTCTCTCTCTCTCTCTCTCTCTCTCTCTCTCTCTCAAGAAATGAATTAATATAAACTTAAAAAAATAAAATAGTGGAGGGCCAGCCCTGTAGCCTAGAGGTTAAGGGAGCGGGATCTCAAATGGCCAACCATGGTTCAAATTCTGGCCCTGGTGCCTTGGAAGACATGATGGGCACAAATCCTGAGCACATCCCAGCAGAATGGAGAAATGGAGGAGAAGGGATTGTAATGTGCCCATGTCTCACAGGGGAAGTACTTTCTCCCTCTCAGTCTCTCTCTGGTGTGCTTATGTACTCTTTGGTAACAAAAACAAAAATAATAAGAGACCAAAATAAAATTTCTCCTATGTGTATATCCCATGAGTCCTGCTTGTCATTGTTCCAGTTACAATTACAAAAGATGTTCCTCTGCCTTTATTTTAAAAATACTAAAAGCACCACTAACAGTCTCATAATAAGCAGCACTGTCATCAGAGCTGATTGTTCTCCTTGGTTTAATGGTGCTTTAATGGCCTTGTGTAAAGTGAGGCCTCTTGCTTCAAGTTTTGCTCGCTTCTTCCTTTCCTTCTAAATTTTCTGAAGAATCCTCTCTTCCCTCCTTTTGCCACCTTGATATGTACCACACTTCTGAGCACAACTACCTTTAACAATGTCTTAAAATCCTCAGTGCTGTCAGAGGCCTGCCTTCCTCCTTGCCCCTTGCATCTGGCCCATCTTCAGGGATAATACAAGGACACAGAAGTCATGTCAACCAAGTCAGGGTCTTCTCCCCATGATAGCACTTATTTCCAACTTCTCATTTCTACCTTCTCAGGACCAGCAGATAGCGTAATGGTTATGTCACTGGACTCTCAAGTAGTCGACCAGTTCAAGTCCCGGACCCAGTGGCTTAAAGCTCATGCTGGCATGCTGGACTTGTGTGTGTGTGTGTGTGTGTGTGTGTGCGCGCGCACGCGCGCCCAAAATTCCAAGAGGAGAATGAAGAAGGGATTGTGGCACGGCCATTCCCCGAGGGATGATTTCTCGCTCTCTCTCTCTCTCTCTCTCTCTCTCTGTATGTGGCTCTGGTGAGCACACGTGCCCTATAGCAAAAATTTCTCTAAAAAAATAAAAACCTCACACCAGGCATGTGTGTGTACGTGTGTGTGTGTGTGTGCATGTGTGCATGCATGCATCCCCAAAATCCCAAAATGAGAATGGAGGAGAAGGGACTGCAATGTAGCCATTCACCTGTGGGGTTGATTTCTCACTTTCTATCTCTCTGTCTCTCTGGTGAGCACACACTCCCTATAGCAAAACATCTCTCTTAAAAAAAAAAATTCTACCTTTTCATTCTTTCCCTGTAGTCAGGGGATGAGACACAAACTTATACCCACATACAAAACACTAAGAAAATTATACACATGGATTCTGTCTCTGTGAACATACAACTTAAGACAGCTAACATTAAACAAACAAGCATAAGCATATAAATAGCACAAAAGCAGCATTAATCCAATATATGAACAGTTGGTAAACACATGGTTATGATGGGAAGCAGAGTCGCCAGACAGTGAATGGTTACTGAACAGCTACTGGGTGTCAGGTGTTGGGCTAGGTTCTGGCAAAACAATTTTGAACAGAACAGCCATAGTCTCTGCTCACATGAAGCTTTCAAAATCCCAGAGAAGATAAACATACATTTTTTACTAAAGAGCAGTTTAATGAAAATAAATGTAGAAAGTGCTGTGGAAGATAATATGCTAGACTGGTCTAGGTATTTAGGAATCTAATCTATTTCAGGGGTTAGAGAAGCTGACACACACAACTGATTTTTTTTAATGATTATTTTATTTATTTATTGTTATTATTTTAAAATTTGCTATTTTTTTTTTTTTTTGAGAGGTTTTTGCTATAGGGCGTGTGCGCTCGCCAGACAGACAGACAGAGACAGAGAGAGAAAGCGAGAAATCACCCCCTGGGGGGATGGCCACGCCGCAATCCCTTCTCCTCCATTCTCCTCTTGGGATCTTGGGCACACACGCACACGTGCCCAGCGTGAGTTTAAGCCACTGGGTCCGGGACTCGAACTGTGGTCGACTACATGGGAGTCCAGCGACATAGCCATTACGCTAACTGCTGGTCCCTAAATTTGCTATATTTTAATATGTGCTCACCAGAGAGAGACAGAGAGGGAAAGTGAGAAAGCAAGCTGCCAGGTCCTGGACCCAAACTACAGTCAGCTATGTGAGAGTCCAGCACCTTACCCACCGTGCCACCTGCTGGCCCCCAAATGGTTTAAATTGGGATTGAAGGCTAGGCAGGGTAAGACAAATGACGGGTGGAAAGAAGAGTGATCAACTGAGGAAAAAGGGCTCACAGGAATGTGGAATCAGCACATTTAAGGAACCAAAAGATGGCCTGTGTGGCTAGAGTAAGTCTAACTATCCAGAGGGGAAAGACCCGAGGTGAGAAGGGAGCAGCAGAAACCTAAGGGATTTTAAATACTGATTAAGAATAAACTAATGAGGGCCGGCAGGTGGTGTACTGGACTCCCACGTGGCTGTAGTTCAAGCCCTAGACCTGGTGGCTTGCTTTCTCACTTTCCCATGCTCTCTGTCTCTCTCTGGTCAAATTAAAAAAATAATAATAAATAAAATAAATGTATTTTTAAAATAAGAATAAAGCGAATGAAAATTATATATCAAATATTCACATGATTGGAAGGAACTTTAAACATGATGCAGTCCAACTGTCCAAGATGACACTGGAATTCTCTCTGTTCATTCCCTAGCACTGGATCAATACAAAAGGAAGCCAAAAGGGGTTGGTATGGGGTCACAGGAGGCTGATACAAGGAAGCAAGTGAAGTATTCATGAAGTCCCATGGACTGAGGAAGGAGGGTTCTTGGTTCCATCTTTCTGATCCCAGAGTATGAACTGAAGCTACCCTTCTGGCCAGTGTCATAGGATCTGCTGGGCAGAAATAGATAACAACTATTCATGTTTATTAACCATCACCTGTTGGAAGGATAATTACTTTGACCAAGAGAGAGAGTTTTGTTATAGAGTGTGTGTGATCACCAGAGAGACAGAGAGACAGAAAGTGAGAAAACACCCCCCAGGGGGATGGCCATGCCACAATCCCTTCTCCTCCATTCTCGTCTTGGGATTTTGGGCATGCACACACACATGCCTGACACGAGTTTTAAGCCACTAGGTCCAGGACTCGAACCAAGTCAACTATGTGGGAGTCCAGCAGCATAACCATTACACCCTCTGATGGTCCGGGCAGTTTGCATTTGTAACAGAGAAACCTATTATTGAGGGCGGGACAAGGCAACCTGTGAAAAAACCAAAGGACAGCAAAGCCAGAGTGACCACTACTAAGAATGACCACAATCCCACTAGGAATCTAATCCATTTCAGGGTTAGAGAAGATAATTCAGATCAGAGGAATTTTTTCATCAGTGTTAGGGCAAAGGGTGCTTCCTGTGCTGGCATCAGGACAAGGAGGCTACTCCTTGGTGACACAAATCCATGAAACACTCATGATTAGATAGCAGTAATGAAACTTGGCCCCTTCCTTACTTCATTTTCTTGATCCTCACTCTACGGCAAGGCAGGGAGCACTTAGGAAGGGTCCCATGTCCATGTCATCATCACCACTAATCAGTATTTAGTAAACGTTCCACATTATTAAGACCCCTGTGGCATCTCAGGATACAAGAAAGTGGAAGTCTCCACACTTGAGAGGATCCAAATCTAGATGAGGGAGATAGCAACATGCACCGGAAAATACACACTAAGAGGGCCTGATGGTGGCACAGTGATGAAACGTGACACTCTGTGAGGTGGATGGACTCAAATGGGACAGTTCCAGGTCGGTGTCTGGAGACCTCTCAGAATGCCAAGCATGCATGTGCCTGTTACCTGGGACTAGCTGAGACTAGGGGCAGATCATGGCACTGAGACCCTGTCAGGGGTGCTATGTCTCTGTTCCTTTAGCTTTCTCTCTCCCTCTCTCTCACACAGTCATGGAAGAAATAAATAAATACAACCTTTAAAAAAAAAAAAAAAGAAAAGAAAAGAAGGTAAACCATAGCCACTTCATCATTGTAATGATAGGTGTTTCGAATTTAAAAACCATCAAAAGAATAAGAGCAAGGCTAGAACGTCACGAAATTAGCCCCAGAGCAGCATGCTGTAGGAAGGTACTCCATACAGAATTGAAAGAGACTCTCTTGAGCTAGAAATGAGGATATATTTGAAAGGCCAGAAATAGAGGGACCCAGGCCTTATTTCCTATCAGCACCTGAAGAGAAAGAAATTCTGGAGATGCCTAGCCACAGGGTCCATCTAGGGAGACAGAATCCCACACAGCTGGACTCGTAAGCTGACGGAGGATTCCTGCGAAGCAAGGATGAAAAGCAGGCGTTCAGAAATTGGACCTGATGGGGTGGGCAAATGATGGGTCATCAAGTGTCTCAGTAATAACTCAAAGTCTCCTCCAATCTCATACAAAATATAAGATCCTGAAACCAGAATTCAAGCCTGCAGATGATAAATAAGTGAGTTAAATTTGCCACCAGTCCGATGGTATCAGAGCCTATCACTGGAATTTACCTTTATTTGAGAATATGAAGAAGGGGATCAGCAGATGACGTAGTGGTTATGTCACCGGACTCCCACATGGCCAACTGTGGTTCAAGTCCCAGAACCAGTGGCTTGGAAATCACACTGGGTGTGTGTGTGTGTGTGTGCACGCCCAAGATCCTGGGAGGAGAATGGAAGAGAAGGGATTGTAGCATGGCCATAACCCCAGGGAGTGATTTCTCACTTTCCCTCTCACTGTGTCTGTCTGTCTCTCTGCTGCAAGTGCACACACCCTAAGGAAAACTTCTTAAATAATAAAAAAAAAAAAAGGACCAGTTCAGCATTGCAGATATAATGTATTGCTCAAATTATCTTGATCCATATGGAAGATGGCAGGCTCAGTTCCCCAGTTGACCTTTTCATACCAAGGCATGTATGTAAATGATCCTGGCTGTTTGGGAAGGACTAGATGGAATCAAGATGTAAGACCCTGTTGGGGTGCTTGTCTTTCTCTCTGTCTCTCACTGTCATGAAAAATAAACTACACACACACACACACACACACACACACACACACATCTATCAATGTATCAATTTAGGCTGGCCCTGTGGCCAGTGGTTAAGAAAACCAGATCCCATATGGCCAACCATGTAGTTCAAATCTCTGATCCAGCAGCTTGAAAAATACATTGGGGGACCACAGTTGGCATAATGGCTATGTCGCTAGACTCCCATGTAGTCAACCATGGTTCGAGTCCCAGACCTAGTGGCTTAAATTCATGCCAGGAGGTGTGCATGTGTGCTCAAGATCCCGAGAGGAGAATGGAGGAGAAGGGATTGAGGCATGGTCATGCCCTATGGGGGTGGTGATTTCTCGCTTTCTGTCTCTCTGTCTTTCTGATGAGCGCATGCGTCCTATAGCAAAACAAGAACAACAAAAAATTACATTGGGCAAGTGTGCATAGATATATGCCCCAAATCCCCAAAGGATGGAGAAATGGAGGAGAAGGGATTGTGGTGTGACTATGCTGCATGAGAGGTGATTTCTCCCTCTCTGTCTCTCTCTGGCAAATGCATGTGCCTATGCAAGAAAAAATCTTAAAATATACAAATGTGGGCCGGCAGGTGGTGTGGTGGTTAAAGGCGCTGGACTCCCACATAGCTGACCAGGGTTCAAGTCCTGGATCTTGTGGCTTGCTTTCTCACTTTCCCTCTCTCTCCTTCTCTGTCTCTCTCTCTGATCAAATTGGAAAATAATAATAATGATGATAAATAAAGTTAAATAAAATAATTCTTAAAAATATATATACAAATGTGATGTGATACTTTTATACACACAAACTTATAAACTGAGAATCATACCTGATATAATTTCTATAGTTAAATGTGAAAGATTGGAATGATTGCAATGCGAAGACACAGACATAAAAGTCCTATAGTATTATACAGGAATATAGAACAAGATCTGATCTACCCAGAATCGACAGAAAATCCCTGGATACATTGAGAATGCACGAAGTTTTTCTTTCTCTTCATTGCTCTCTACCCGTAGGCATCCCTATAGGGGACTCAAGTAAATGCTTTATGAGTTACTCTTAGCATCTATAAGTTATGATGAAATGCAACTTAAAAAAGCTTTGCTCTTTCCCAAGGCTATATGTTAGTGCTCAGGTGGACAAGGTAATAGGAAAAAGGAAGAGATTTAGCCACTGAGTTTCCACTTTCTGTCAGATATGGTGGATACTATCAATACTGAAATTACTCTGTTCCTGTCCTTGAGTTGTCACCATCTAGTAGGAGGGATGGACATGCCAACAAATAATTAAATACCCAGTGATGTGCTATGACAAAGATAAATGCTCTAGAAGCTCAGAGGATCAAATGACAAGATCTGTCTCAAGAAGTTGGATACAGAGAAATTTGTGTGGGTTTTACAGGATGAGTAGGAGCTCCACAATGGGTAAGAAAGAGAAGAACATTCCATATAGTGGGAATAGTATGAAAACAGCATGGAGAAACAAAGAAATGGTAAGCTCGCAATGGAGGGGTGAAAAAGACATTGGTAGAAAATTAGTCTTTTAGGATTTTCGCAGGATTAATTAAATTACAAGGGAAACCTAAGTGATTTTACAAATTCACTAGTAGGTAAGGAACTATCAGTATTTTTAAGGCTCAGAGTTGGAATTCAAGGGTAAGTGAGATTGTCACAACAGATGAAACCTTGATCGCTCTCAGTAAAAAGATGTTCTGCCTTGAATTGGCCCCTCTGATTTTTTTTTTAATTTGCTATAGGGTTTATGCACTCACTAGAAAGAGACAGAGAGAGAGAGAGACAGAGAGAGGCAGAGAGAGAAAGAGACACCACCCCCCAGCAGGGATGGACATGCACCATCCCTTCTCCATTCTCCTTGCAACAGATGAAAACTTGAACACGCTCAGTGAAAAAGATATTCTGCCTGAAATTGGCCCCTACGATTTTATTATTTTTTTTAAGTTTGCTATAGGAGGGCTGACAGATGACATGGTGGTTAAAGGCACTGGATTCCCACATAGCCAACCAAGTCCCAGACGTGGCAGCTTGCTTTCTTGTTTTTCCTTTCTCTCTCTCTCTCTCTTTCTCTCTCTCTCTGGCCAAATTAAAAAATAATAATAATAACAAATGGAATTAAATAAATAGATAATTCTTTTTAAAATAAAGTTTGCTATAGGGTGTGTACACTCACTGGAGAGATGGGGTGGGAGGCGGGGGTGCAGAGAAAGTGATAAACCGCCCCCCAGCGGGGATGGGCACACTGTACTTCCCTTCTCCTCCATTCTCCTCTCGGGATTTTGGACACACACGCACATGTGCCTCATGTGTTTATATAGCTGCCAGGTTCAGGACTCAAACCACAGTCGACCATGTGGGATCCAGCCTCCTTCACCTCTGCACCGGCTGCTGGCCCATGCCCCTGTGATTTTTAACCAAGACAGGCTATCCATATGATAACACAGAAAGGGTAGATGTTCACATATTCACCACAAAAGGACCTCTGAGATACACCAAAGGGAAAAAGTCACGTCAGGTGCTGTATGTCATATGCCGGAGACCACACAGAGATATGACACACTGATCTACCCTTAGCAAACCTAAGGCAAACTTAAAGCCTCAGAGAAAACCAGTTTTCTCTGTTTATCTCTTTAAGAGCTTCTCACTTAAAGCACTAATGGGATTTCCTTCCTCAATAATAGCCAACTTCAGTAGTTTTCTTCATTTACCAGGTGAGCAGCTTCCACAGTAAATACTACAGTCTAATGGCCACATTCCAGGAGCCTGCATAAAACCTAGGAACATAGAGGAGCCCAGCTTTGAACATGGATCTTCGGGGTCATTTCTCTTCAGGCCCTACTCCTTTCCTGTCTTTGCCCTGAAGAAACAGGCAGTGTGGAAGAGAGCTATTCTTGTCTACTAAGATTAGTATAACTTTAATCCATGGCAACTTCAGCTAAAAACATGGAACAAGAAGAAAATAACCCCCAAAACTCCAGAGGATTTTTTTTCCTAATAACGTGTCTCAAGATTTATTGAAACATCTAAATCTCATTTTCAGCACATTAAAGATCTGGGTTTCAAATGTACAGGTTATGTATTTTGTAATGTATTTCTGATAGAATTCAGGGATCAGGAAAAAAAAAGGATATTATTATTGATAGATTCTTTGAGGGTGAAGAAAGGTGGTGTTAGAAAACTGACTTCCACTAAAAAAGAAAGGTAATTTGGTTTTAATCTTCAAATAAAAAGTGCATTTGATTTTGAAAAACCATCACCGAGACTCACATTTTTGTGCTTAACAACCACCTTGAAATTGGTCTGCCTCCGAGGACAGCATGATTCTGGGCTACCTTAGCATGAATGATTTATGACATTCATGAACTTGGCAACTACATCAGTTTTTCTAAATCTGGCACCCAACACCACCTGCATGTTAAGTGAAGATTTATGATTTATAAAACTCACCTCATTATGCAGAGGTACATGAATTGTCTTATATGTGTAATCTATAACTCCCAAGACAGATAAGAAGACAGCTATGTCACAGAATTTATAGCTCCTTCCTGCTAAAGCTGAAGTTTTGGAGAAAAACTAAAGAAATAACTGGCCTTTTGGAGAAAAATAGCTTTAGCTACCCATTAAACCCCCAAATGATGAAAAGGCTATAGCCCACCACTATATCTTACACGAACAAAGAGGCTAACAGCGAAAGTCACTTTAATCACAGCACTGAACTATGTCTACATTTGAGCGCTGCAGTAATAGATAGAACCTAAGTGACTCCTTGGAAATATCAAGCACTCTGTCAGTTTGATTTTTTCCCCCAGTTTGGTGTCTGAGGCCTCTTGCTGAGATTTCTCAATTGACTCAGTCAGACCCACAGATGCAGACTTCAGAGAGGATTATTCAATACCTTGTTGTGTTCTGTGTACACCCTCAAAGTGAAAAAAATCAAATGATGATTTGGGTTCTGAAATGCACTTGTTTTCAGAGATATTTTAGAAATGTAGCAGATCTCTCCCTTGCCCTACAAAAAAAAAAAAAAAAAAAAAAAAAAAAAAGTGAAAGCGCAGAGGATTCAGTGGAATAAACTTATATTTCTCAAGAAAGAATAAGATTATATATTTAAAATGACAAGCATAAAGGACCAGGTTGACATGCAGAAATCTTTAGACAAGATAATGCTAAGTAAAAAAAAAAAAAAAAAAAAAGCAAAACACAAAGTGACAGAAAAAAAATGGTTTCAAGCTAGGGATTTCCCATAGTACAAAGCTAAATGAAAACACTGAAACTCAAAATAATTTATTTTCAAATTTCCCTATCAATCAGGAAACAGACAAATACACATGTCTACTGACTGTTCTGAATCGAAGAAACACCCTGTCTCTCCCTCCTCTGCAGAGCTCTCAAAGGAATACCAACCTTTAAATATGGAAGCCACAGAAGAAAGCTGGAAATGTAAAAAGTCTTCAAGTGGGGTGAGAAAATTACCTGAGAGAAAGGAATGAAAGGAACCTACTTCAAATTTTAATAACTAAATATATCTCTCAGGGAGATTATTCCTCGGCTATTTAGTTAGCCACTTGAGTTCTGAAATGTGTGAGGGATTTGCCCCCATTCTATTTTGTGCTCTGTTAATACCTCTGTCTGCTTGTCCCAATGTGGTTGCTCTAACTTGTGGAAATGATGCTCCACTCACAACATGGTACCAGAACAATGAATAAGAGAGCAATATAAAAAACCCACCCATGATGCAACAGGAAAATGAAGTCTGTTTGGCAACTGGGAATACTTTTAAAAGTTTGTGGGCAGGTACTGTGGTGGTTAAGGTGATGGACTCCCACATGCCTGACGACAGTTCGAGTCCCAGACCTGACAGCTTGAAAATCAAGCTGGGTATGTGTGCATGCAAGCATGCCCAAAAATCCCAAGAGGAGAATAGAAGAGAAGGGATTGCAGTGTAGCCATTCTCTCTGGGGGGTGACTTTTCACTTTCCCTCTCACTGTTTCTTTCTGTCTCTCTCCAGTGAGCACACGTGCCCTATAGTAAAACCTTAAAAAAAAAAAGTTCATGGGAAAATGTAATTAGAGTATGAGTTCATTTTAGTGCCCCCCAAAATTTAAATCTACGGTTTTTGCATAATGCATTTTTAAACATTTATCTATATATCTATCCATCTATCTATATTTATTTGTTATGATTTTCAGACTGCCAGGTCCATGACTTCAACTACCATCAATCACATGGGAGTCCAGCACCTCAACCACCACGCCACCTGCCAGCCCCCATAATGCAATCTTCCATGAACTTTTGAAGACACCCCTAATTTATCTAAGAGCAGAACATATGCACAAATAGATCCGTGGGGAAAAATTGCATCTGGGTTCAGGGATTCAGTTACCACTTCTCCTTAGAGCTGTATGTTGACACTTGACCACTCAAATACAGATGCTGGGGGCAGGCAGTTGGTGTGGTGGTTGAGGAGCCAGACTCCCACATGGCAGACCATGGTTCAAGTCCTAGACCTGGCAGCTTGCTTTCTCTCTCTCTCTCTCTCTCTCTCTCTCTCTCTCTCTCACACACACACACACACACACACACACACACACTCTGTCCCTCTCTGGTCAAATTAAATAAATGAATAAATAAATAAATAAAGCTAAATAAGATAATTCTTTTTTTTTTTTTTAATAAAAATACAGATGCTGTTCTTTAGGGTTGTGGATACAGGTGTTCTACAGGCTTTCATCCTGAGTGGTCTCCTTAGCTCGAGCCAGAGTCATGTGATACTGGGATGATAGAGAAGTATGCTAGCACCATATAGATCTACACGAATGCACACATCCCTGCACGCATCTTCATGTACAACCTGGGGCAAAGTAGATTTCCTTTTGGGAAAAGGAAGACCACAAGCAGGAAGGCCTCATCTACTGGGTTGTAAGAAAAGTCATAATGTATTTTTTTCTATGCAAAAATGTGTCATGACTTTTCTGACAATCCAATACAATGTCTGTGGAGCTGTCTCTGATTTTGCTAGGCTTAGAAATGATTCATTCTCGGGATCAGCAGTTGGTGTAATGGCTATGTTGCTGGACTCCCATGTAGTCGGCTGCGTTTCGAGTCCTGGACCCAGCAGCTTAAACTCATGCTGGGCGCATATGCGTGTGTGCCTAAGATCCTGAGAGGAGAATGGAGAAGAAGGGATTGTGGTGTGATCATCTCCCCTGAGGGGTGATTTCTTGCTTTCTGTCTCTCTGTCTCTCTCTGTCTTTCTGGTGAGCACACATACCCTATAGCAAAAACCTCTCAAAAAAAAAAAAGTATTCATTCTCCTATGGAGGAGAGCTATTTATAAGACTCTCGGCAACTGATACGCTCACAGATGCTCCTTTCTCTGAAAGAAGTGGTCACAGGTTTCCTTCCATGTAAACATGCTTGCTTCAGGTCATGACATGTACATACACACACACACACACACACACACACACACACACACAAAGAGAATCATGTCCCCCAAAGCCACTACTGGTTACATAAAACAAAGACTTGGCACCTAAGCCAAAGGCTGGACCTGTGAATTGAATCAGTGATCTTTGAAACACGTCACCCTTTACTAGGCCTTTACTTTGCCCAACTGAGGCATTCCAAATGGATGATGTAATTCCAGTCATACACGGAAAGATGGCAAGGGTGATGCAAGTGACCCAGGAGATATACTAGGTTACAGGAAAAAAATATTCATATCTATTGACATTCATTTTTATCTTTCTCTCTCTCTCTTACTGTCTCTCTCCAGTTAATACGCATGCTCTATAGTAAAAATGAAAAGAGAGAGAGAGAAATCAGCCCCCAGGGGAAATGACCACACCACAATCCCTTCTCTTTTCTCCTCTTGTGACTTTGGTCATGCATGCACACGCACCAAACATGTGTTTGAGGCCACCAGGTCTAAGACTCAAATTACGCAGTCAGCATGTGGGATACAGCTGCCTTTACCTCCATGTCACTTGCTGTTCCCTATCTTTCTCACTTTTACTTTCTATTTTTATGCACATTTATACATGCGTGTAGTTAACAAATAGAAACACACACATAGGGAGCTAGATGGTAGCATGGTGATAAAACACCACACTTTGTGAGGCTGACCCATGAGGGAAGGTTCCAGGTTTATATCCAGACCTCCCTGAGTACACCAGGAATGTAGCTGCCCAGGATCTAGGGTTGACTGAAGTTGAGGGTAGATCACAGTGTCAAGATCACATTAGGGGTGCTTTCTCTCTCACTCATGGAAGAAACAGCTTAACTTTTAAAAAAAGAAGAATTGGGTCAGCAGGTAGTATAGAGTTTAAGGCACTATATCCTGCATGACCAACTGCATGACTTGAGTCCCAGACTCAGTGACTCGAAAATTACCCTGGGTTGGAACCAGCAGGTGGCATGGTGGTTAGGGCGCTGGACTCCCACACGGCTGACAACAGTTTGAGTCCTGGTCTTGGTGGACAGCCTTCTCATTCTCTCTCTCTCTCTCCCTGGTCAAACTTAAAATAATAATAATAATAATAAATGAAATAAAAAATTACAATTAAAAAAAAATTACCCAGGGCACATGTGTGTGAGTGCCCAAAATCCCAAGAGGAGACTAGAGGAGAAGGGATTGCAGTGTGGCAACCCCCTGGGGGTGATTTCTTATTTCCCTCTCTTTCTGTCTCTCTGGCAAGTATGTGCACCCTAGGGAAATAAAAAAAAAAAGAACTGGGCCAGTCTATGGGTTAATTAATGTCTTTAATACTTCAAATAATTAGATTACTTTGTATTCATGATTAAACTGTTAGCCTATTAGTTGAATACACAAAATAAAAATGACCAAATCATATTTAGCAAGTTTAAAACTAAGGTCTCTAAGGGTCAAAACCATTCACTGTTGTCAGTAGCTATCAGAAGACAAATTATCAGCCTTTCCCACATCAAAAACATTAAATATCAAGTGACTAGACTTACCTAAGCTGGTGGGCCCGTCTGTAATAATAAAGACAGTAAAATGGCATCTTAAGGATTTCATAGGTCTGTCCAAGGACATACCAAGCTCTGTAGTCCTGCTTGTTGACTTCAATGGCATGTCTAAAGAATGAAAAAGATGGGACCAGCAGTTAGCGTATTGGCTATGTCGCTGGACTCCCACATAGTCGACTGTGGTTCGCGTCCTGGACCCAGTGGCTTAAAACTCACTCCAGGTGCGTGTGCGTGTGTGCCCAAGATCCCGAGAGGAGAATGGAGGAGAAGGAATTGTGGCATGGCCATCCCCAATGGGGGGTGATTTCTCGCTTTCTGTCTCTCTCACTCTGTTTTTCTGGTGAGTGCACGTGCCCTATAGCAAAAACCTCTTTAAAAAAAAAAATGAAAAGGATGAGACCAGCAGTTGGTGTAATGGCTATGTCACTGGACTCCCGTGTAGTCGACCACGGTTCGAGTCCTGGACCCAGTGGCTTAAACTCACGCCAGGCACGTGTGCACGTGTGCCCAAGATCCCGAGAGAATGGAGGAGAAGGGATTGCGGCGTGGCCAACCCCCCTGGGGGGTGATTTCTCACTTTCTGACTCTCTGCCTTTCTGGCAAGCACACGTGCCCTATAGCAAAAACTTCTCTAAAAGAAAAAAAAAGAAAAGAAAAGCAAACAAAGAAGCTGAGCTATGAAAAGGTAGGGTCAGGACCAGCAGTTGGTGTAATGGCTATGTCGCTGGACTCCTGTGTAGTCGACTGTGGTTCAAGTTCGAGTCCTGGACCCGGTGGCTTAAATTCATGCTGCGTGCGTGTGCATGTGTGCCCAAGATCCCGAGAGAAAAATGGAGGAGAAGGGATTGTGGCATGGCTATCTCCCCTGGGGGGTGATTTCTCGCCTTCTGTCTCTCTCTCTCTGTCTTTCTGGTGAGCACTGCGCCCTATAACAAAATCTTCTCCCCCCACTAAAAAAAAGAAAAGGGCAGGGTCAGTACAGATGGGAACACCAAAAGACCATTTCTGAGAGGAAGGTGAGTAACTGTAGCTATAGCTTCTGCTGTGGTGATCAAGAAAGAACTACTCCTGTTCTTCCAGAACTCTGCCTCTATGGGTTTTGAGATAATGCCAGCTCTTCCCCAGCTAGTTTTCATTAAATCCTCAACATCTAAGGAAACCTGGACATGTTCTCTCCTGACGGTTGAGGAACAGAGGTGGGGAACCTTAGAAACTGTCTTGTTCGACTCATGCTGCTATAACAAAATACCGTAGACTGGGATCAGCAGTTAGCATAATGGCTATATTGCTGAACTCCCAAGTAGCCGACCGTGGTTCGAGTCCCGGACCCGGTGGCTTAAACTCACACCGGGTATGTGTGTGTGCGTGCCCAGGATCCCGAGAGGAGAATGAAGGAGAAGGGATTGTGGCATGGCCATCCCCCTTGGGGGTGATTTCTCGCTTTCTCTCTGTCTCTCTCAGTCTTTCTGGCAGAGCACAATGCCCTATAGCAAAAAGCCTCTCAAAACAGAAACAGAAACAAAATACCGTAGAGTAAACGGCTTAAATAACAGAAATGTATTTCTTACAGCTCTGGAGGGTAGAAGAGATCAGGGTGCCAATATGGTTGGGTTCTGGTAAGGGCTCATTTCACAGTAGAGAGAGTGATCATCTCTCTCATGTATCTTATAAGGGCACTAATTCCAACATGAGGGCCCATCCTCCTGATCGAATTACCTCCCAAAGGAATCACCTCATAATACCATCACATTGGGGGTTAGAGCTTCAATATATGATGTTGGGTTACATGCAGATAATCAGTCCATAACAGAAACCAATGGCTGCTCATGTAGAAAGAGCATGGAATCCAGGCTCATCTTTAAAAAGCTGATATAATTTCTGTAATCATGCTCCCTGAGAAATGGGGATGATAGAGAAGAAGAGAGCATATGACTCAGTGATGTCTGTAAACATTTGAGAAAGGTCCTGTGCTGAATGAATATTTAATGTGAAATCCCATGTGTGATTTCTAAAAAGCATACCAAGTGTAAAAGGAGGCTGTAGAACAGAAGTTAACACTGTGTGTGACCTTAGGCAATTTATTCTCTTTGTTCTTATTTTAAGAATTATTTTAATTTTTTATTATTATTTTAATTATTTTTATTTATTATTATTTTTTAAAATTTGACCAGAGAGAGAGAGAGAGAGAGATGGAAAGTGAAAAAGCAAGCCACCAGGTCCAGGACTTGAACCACGGTCAGCCATGCAAGAGTTCAGTGCCTTAACCACCATGCCACCTGCCAGCCTTCTCTCTGTTCTTTAAATGGTATGTAAGGTTTTTTTCTGTGTTCCTATAACCTAAGTTCAGGCTCAACTCCTACTTCAAGGTTTTAAGCAGCTGGGCCTGGGACTCAACTGCATAGTCAGCCACATGGGATCTAGTTCCCTTATCCACTATATCACTGGCTGATCCCAGTGTTTCTTTCACTACATCACGCTTCTCAAGAATAAATTAAAATTCTGGCCCTTTAAACTAAGAAAATTGGGGCTAGTAGGTAGCGCGGTGATAGAGGTGCTAGATTCCCACTTGGCCGACTGCAGTTCGAGTCCTGCACCTAGCAGTTTGCCTTCTGTTTCTCTCTGTCTCTCTCTGGTAAGCACACATATCCTATAGCAAATTTTAAAACAGTAATAATAACTGGGGCCAGCAGGTGGCATGGTGGTTTAGGTGGCTGGACTCCCACATGGCTGACCACAGTTGGAGTCCTGGACCTGGCAGCTTGCTTTCTCACTGTCCTTCTCTCTCTTTCTGTCTCTCTCTGATCAACTTAAAAGAAAAATAAAAAGTAAAATAATGATAAAATTTTTTTAAAATAGTAATAATAATGATTAATAAAACATTTTAAAAAATTATCTTTTTTGGAGAGAGAAAGAGATTTCTGCTATAGGGAGCTTGTGCTCACTGGAGAGGATCAGAGACAGAAAGTGAGAAATCACTCCCCGGGAGGGATGGCCACATCCCAATTCCTTCTCCTCCATTCTCCCCTTGGGATCTTAGGCATGCATGCACATGCGCCGGGCATGAGTTTTAAGCTGCCAGGTCTGGGATTCAAATCACGATCTACAATGTGGGAGTCCAGTGATGTAACCATTACACCATCTGCTGGTCTCTAAAAAGTTCTTTAAAAAAAAAAACTAGAGCCATCAGGTGACGTGGTGGTTGCAGCCCTGAACTCCCACATGGCCGAGCTTAGTTGGAGCTCTGAACCCAGTGACTTGAAGCTCTCTCTGTTTTTCTCTCTGATTAAATTGAAAGAATAGTGATAATGAATAAGATTGAATAATTATTTTTTAAAATTTAGAAAATGCTCTTTTATCCTTAAGAATTCAATATTAAATGGATCTCATGAAAAGATCTCTGGTTTGGTCAGCCCTACCTCCTCCCTAAACAGGGGCTTCCTGTCTGGGTCCTTGACCTATTCAATAGCCAACAGTTTTCCAAACCTGAATGAAAATCCAGGGTGAGATGAACTGGCTGCTTTCTATCTTGTGCAATGAGACTGCATTATCACTGGAATGTAAATGTCCTATCTAATCAAAGTGACATCTTATTTTGATTTATTACTGCCTTACTTTTCTTTCAAGGTCATCTTCTATATTTCCCTTTTCTCCTATTAGAAGAAAGGTAGTTTGATGGGTTAGGCATTCAGCATAGAATGAAATCTGCTAATTGTCATCACCCCTGGGTACAGAGACATCACCTGACATAATACTTCCTATGCTTCACTGACGACAAACTTTATTGAACCAGGCTTGAGTGGAGTGACACCATGTAATGTACTCTAATATAGGATAGCTAATGCCAAAAGTAGGAACTGTCTCCTGAAATCTGCTGCAGGTACATGAGAAATTTCAAGGAGAACAAATGTGACAATTCCCTGCAGTATGCCACATTTTTATTTCCTGAAGATGGACGGTACCACAGAAACATATTCATCTTTGGGAAGACTAAATAAAATGTTTTCTGAGTCTCTAGTTTAAAGAGACTTTGTTTTAAAAATATGAACGTGATCCTATGAAGTATATTACAGATTGAATTTACTTCATGGTTGTATTAGAACCTATACTACATTGGGACCAGCAGTGGTATAACAGTTATGTTGCTGGACTCCCACGTAGTTGACTGTGGGACCTGGTGGCTTAAAACTCACGCCATGTGCAGCGTGGCCATCCCTGATTTCTCACTTTCTGTCTCTCTAGTGAGCATACGTACCCTATAGCAAAAATATCTCTTAAAAAGAAAAAAAAAAAAAAGAACCTGGGGCCTGCAGGTGGTGTGGTGGTTGAGGTACTGAACTCCCACATGGTAAACCATGGTTCAAGTCCTGGACCTGGCAGCTTGCTTTCTCACTCTCCGTTTCTCTCTGGTCAAAATTGAAGAATAATGATAATAAATATAATTTAAAATAAATAAATCTTTTAAAAAAAACAACCTAAACTACATTAAAATTTTAAAAAATATTTCTTCTTCCTTTATTCTTTTTT
Organism: Tupaia tana; assembly: GCA_026018925.1. Classification (NCBI taxonomy): domain Eukaryota; kingdom Metazoa; phylum Chordata; class Mammalia; order Scandentia; family Tupaiidae; genus Tupaia; species Tupaia tana. The sequence goes on along the minus strand of JAKSZU010000014.1, from coordinate 25,234,302 downwards.
AAAATTTGCCAGAGGACCACCCTCTAGTTCCCTTTCCCATCGGATCTGAACCTGGTCTTGGTGGTCACATGAGGAGGGAGAGAAGAACACTGAAGCCGGCCTCTCGTGGTGTAGCCTGGCTGCACCCTGGGGCTGGTTTCAGACACACCTTCCCTGAAGACAGGGTGGTGCAGGGTAAGGCGGCCAGATCCCACAGGGTGACTCCTTTGTCTTCTAGGCCTATGTTCCTGGGAGCCAGCTCTGCAGAGCTGGGAGACATAGGAAGGGCAGCACAAGGAAAAGCAGAACTCCTGGTGGCAACAGCTAATGGAGCTCTGAGAGGTCAATAAAAGAGACTGGCAGTGAAAAAAAATTTTTTTACCAGAGGATTCATGGAGTCACAGGAGAGAGAGAAAGACAGACAGAAAGTGAGAAAACACCCTTGTGGGGCATGGTCACACTACAATCCCTTTTACTCTATTTCTCTCTTCTGTTGGGATTTTTGGCATGCATGCACATGCACCTGGCATGTTTTCCAAGCCACAGGGTCCTAGACTCAAACCATATGGTCAACCACATGGGATCCAGCTGCTGCAACTACAAGACCATAGGCTGGCTCCTTTTAAAAATATTTCTAACCTTTTTTAGAATAACTACTCTTAATAATGGATGTGGCCAGTATTATAAAACTCATATTCTGCATACTACTGAACACACATTTAAAAGATCAGACACAGTTTGGTTATGAGGCAAAAGAGTCAACTGGTTAATAGTGTAGTTTCTGAAGTCAGATAGTCTCACTTTAAATTCTGGCTTTACCATTCAGTTGCTGTGTGATCTCATGTAACATATTTAACCACTTTAAACCTCAATAGTTTTGTTTTAAGAGAGATTTTTGTTAGAGGGTGTATACACTTGCCAGAGAGAAATCACCTCCTGGGGGGGTGGCCATGCTACAATCTCTTCTCCGTTCTCCTCTCAGGATTTTGGCCATGCACACACGTGTGCCCAGCATGAGTTTTAAGCCATCAGGTCCAGGACTTGAACTGTGGTAGACTACATGGAGTCCAGTGACATAACCATTATGCCATCTGTTGGTCCCTAAACCTCAATTTTTGCATCTACAAAACGGGAATAGCAATGGTATTTACTGGAGGCTATTGTGAACATGCCATTAGATGATGTATACAAAACATTTAGTTCAGGGACCAGCAGTTAGTGTAATGGCTATGTTGCTGGACTCCTGTGTAGTCAACCGCAGTTTGAGACCTGGACCCGGTGGCTTAAACTCACACCGAGCACGTGTGCATGTGTGCCCAGGATCCTGAGAGGAGAATGGAGGAGAAGGGATTGCAGCGCGGCCATCCCTCCTGGGGGGTGATTTCTCACGTTCTGTCTCTCTGTCTCTCTGTCTTTCTGGAGAGCGCATGTGCCCTATAGCCCCCCCCCCCCCCAAAAAAAAAAAAAAAACCCAAAAAAACAAAAAGACAAAAAAAAAAAAACCCTCAAAAAAAAAAAAAAAACATTTAGTTCAGTGTGTGGAAAATCAACGACTATTAGTGATTACTATTCTAAGAATTTCTATTAATGACTGGCAATTAAATATTTAAAAGTTGAAACTAGTTAATTGTCTTCAAATATGCTAAAATAACAAGCCAGTTAGAATATTATTGAAAATATGGTTTGCACAGGTCTCAGGCAGCCACCTGTTTCGCTTAGTAAATAAATACTTACCACATGCACATTATGCACCATAGTCCAGTCCTACACTGAGATGACAGCAGAGTGCTAAAATACAGTATCATGTAGTTTGGTGAAGAATTATACCACTTGGCTGTGAATTGAACTGTCCATTTTTATTCATTTGAACTCTTATGTTTTTATAGATTTAGGTTCATTTCTTCAAGCCTTCAGGATGTAGGCCACATTAATTTGCAAAGCATTCCAGAAGTTTGCCCTTCACATCGGCAAACCTCGTAAAACCCCGATTCTCAGACTTGTGCTTTGAATTTCCAGTGCTACCACATCCCTCTTGTGGTCGGGAAGAGTATTTGCCAGGCCCGCACTGAAACTGCTGAACCATCTCCTATGTACCCACAGATGTAACAGTATCATGGTCTCCTTTGGACATTTGATTCCAGGATACTTTTAATTAACATTTTATGGCTTTTTAGTATATGGAGCAAGAATTAAAAAAAAACAAACAAACAAACAAACAAACAAAAAAACTCCTAAGAGAACCAGCTGAGGGAAGGGGGAATTGAAGAGAATGTAATTTCTACAATGATTTTCACCTGCCCTCCTCCCTCCAGGCATAATAGTTTCTATTTTGCTTCAATGTTTAAAATCACCATTCATTATGTTTTTCTACATCACTATATTGTTTTAGCACATAAATCTCTAAAATAGGGGCCATGAGCCTGAAGCTTTGACGGCTTTAAGAAAATCTACCTTTCAGGGAATTAAACACCAACAGAAATGAAAGTGGTTAAGTAGACCATTGAGGATAATATAATAATAGCTAACATTAAGGATGAGTGTGTGGGAGGCTTTAACTTTTAGAATCTGCACAATCTATAACCAATGTTATGTTTGACTTTCGTGCTTACTTTCTTACTCCCACTTCCATCCTCCTCAGAATGTAAATTTTTCAGTTACCATCTTTCCCTCTTCAACATTTTCCTTACAATTCTTTATACAGTGGTGATCAGTTAATACTGATTTTTCTGAAGAGGTAAGGGTTTGTCTTTTTGAAAGAGGACTTCGAGGACAAATTAATTCTTTCCCAAAATCAAGTTCAATCTCACTGTCCTGAGCTCACGCTTTCACAGTAATCCCACCGCATAGAAGAGTTCCTGACACACAATAGGCATTCCAGAATATAGCTGTTGAATCAATAAATTCTTTCTCTTAAAAAAACCTGTAAACGGGGACCAGCAGTTGGCATAATGGCTATGTCCCTGGACTCCCATGTAGTCAACCACAGTTCGAGTCCTGGACCAGGTGACTTAAACTCATGCCAGGCGCATGTGCGCGTGTGCCCAAGAACGGAGGAGAATGGAGAAGGGATTGCGGGGAGGCCATCCCCCCTGGGGAGTGATTTCTCGCTTTCTGTCTCTCTCCATCTTTCTGGCGAGTGCACGTCCCCTATAGCAAAAACCTCTCCAAATACACCTGAAAATGGTGACAGGGCAGAGTGGCAAACTGGTATTTTGCACTGGCACAAAACTTCAAAAGGGCCATAGGAGGAGGCTCACCATGGTTCAAGTCCCGGACCTGGCGGCTTGCTTTCTCACTTTCCCTCTCTTACTGTCCCTTTCTGGTCAAATTAAAATAAATAAAGTTAAATAAAATATCTTTAAAAAAAAATAAAGTCCTTTGGAGCCTGTCGGGCCTCCGGAAGGCGAGGAAGAGCCTGAACTTACATTTTTTCCCCTCGATGATTTGCACAGTAATTAGCCGAGGGCGACGCAATGCTGTGTGTGTGAGAAACATTGCTTTAGTAGTTAAAAACCAGAGATTCCTCTGATTAAAAAAGGAGCAGGAACTTGCCTAACGTTTGTACATCCGGGGTAGTTCAAGTAGCGAAAAATGGGCAGAACGGAGCAACAAAGATTCTGACTGAACAAAGCACCAAGACAAGATGGCGCTCGGCGCGAGGAACGGGACCTGGGACAAGTCCACGCGCAAAGCGTGCCCGCGCCCGGGCTCGCGCGGGGCTAAGCGCGACCCAAACTCGTGTACGATAGAGCCTCCAATAAGCGCTAGTGGTTAGTCTCCACCTCCGCTTTTGCCACACCCCTTGCACATGCGCCCCAGTCGCTCAGCCGGATGCCAGCTGCGCAGGCGCAACAGGCTCCTCCTCCCGTTCAACTGACGCAAGAAGGCTGTAATCGATTCGCAATTTATCCCGTGTGACCTTGAGTCTTTCCTGCCTCTGAGGACCTGGGCTGTCCGAGGTACCGCCTTCATGTGCCCCGTCCTCTGTTTGCTTCTCTCTGAGCCCAGAGCCACCAAGGCCTGAACAGGAGGACAAACTATGTATTTTCAGATATTATGCTGCGAAGCCCTTTACCAGTACTTCCGGATTCTGGAAGTGTCTGTCTGGTAGTCTGTGGTCAGGCAGCGCGAGCGGCGTCTCAGCGGAAGGGCGGTCCTCCGGGCCGCAGTGATCAACCCCCGCCCCTCACCCCACGTGGTTGGAGGTTTCCAGAAACGCCGCCACCACCGAGCTGAGCAGCTCCCGGGCGTTCCAGGGCTTCTTTGCTGCTTCGTTTTCCCTCCAATCCAGCGGCCATGATAAGTGCCAGCCGAGCTGCTGCAGCCCGGCTCGTGGGCGCCGCAGCTCCCCGGGTCCCCACGGCCGCCCGCCACCAGGTAAGGAGCTGTCGGGCCTTGTGGAGGAGCTCACGGCCTACAGGCTCACGGGCTTGGGCCTCAGTGCGGCAGGCTCGCCTTTCGCGATCAGAGTTTTCCAGGAGAGATCTGGAGGGAAGGAGGATAACGGACGTTCCGTAGTTAGTGGTGTCTGTTAAGGCCTTGTTTAGGGTTTGTCTCCGTACCTCTGGCCATGCTGAGTCACACACCTTGTTATCTAGGAGTCTTCACCCCGTGAGTTACCAGGTAGTGGTCCTGACTGCGTCCTGTGACTGGTTGAACAATTTTGGCCTTCGGAGTGAGGATTTCAGTCAATTAGGAGGACGGAAGACGTGGTTTTGCTTAGGAGTCGAATATGGGTGCCCTTCCGGTACAAGGTGTAGGGTATATTTAAGGAAATTTTGTCTTAAGTAAAGGAAAAAACACCTAGGCAGAAAATACATCAGGGCCCGACTATTTTCTTCCTCAGGAATGTTTTTGCAATCTCCATTGAAAGATTGTAGTCATTCGGGGACCAGCAGTTGGCATAATGGCTATGTCGCTGGAGTCCCATGTCGACCGCGATTCGAGTCCCGGGCCCGGTGGCTGAAACGCAGGGCGCGTGTGCGTGCCTGCCTAAGATCCCTAGAGGAGAATGGAGGAGAAAGGATTGCGGCGTGGCCATCCCGGGGTGGGGGTGATTTCTTGCCTTCTGTCTGTCTCTCTCTCTCTCTCTGGCAATCGCAGCGCCGTATAGCAAAACCTCTCTCCCCCAAAAAAGGTAGTCATTCGTTATTTCAGAGAAGTGAGTAGATTGGGAGAAAAAGCCTGTGAAGTGGTTGCTAGGATTTATTTAAAACCAAAAGTATTTGTCTTTGAAGGATAGTAATTATATTTTTCTCTGCGTACATGGTGGGGGCTTTAAAGAAGCCAGAAGTTAGGTTGTAAGGAAGGGGTGGGGTTTTTTTTGTTCTTTTTTAAATATCCTGATGGAAAGCCACTTCTTAAATCTTTAGTTTTAAATAATTTCAGAAGGCTAGGAGACCACCAGTTTACATAATGGCTATGTCACTGGACTCCCAGGTAATCGGTGGTGGTTCCAGTCCTGGACCGGTGGCTTAAACTCAATGCTGGGCACGTGTGCGTGTGCCCGAGATTCCTAGAGGAGAAGGGATTGTGGCGTGGCCATCCCCCCGGGGGGTGATTTCTCCTGTTCTGTTTGTCTGTCTCTTTCTCTCTTTCTGGCGAGTGCACATGCCTTATAGCAAAAACTTCTAAAAAAAAAAAAATAATAATTTCAGGAAGTTAGTAATCCTAACTCACTCAAACCAGCGTATGATACTTCAGGGGAAGTATCTATGTATAAATTAAATCTATACTTAAAGTGCACATGTATTTAATCTGAAGGTATAGTGTTCACAGTACAAAAGAGTAGTGTTTTGTAATGCAGTGGTCTTCCAATGAGGAGTAATTATGGCTTCTGGCAATAATGGAAGACAGGTTGTCACAATTTGGGAAGATGTATGTACTCCCTTCTAGTTTGAAAAGGCCAGGGATGCTGAATACCCAGTACACAGAACAGCCCCCCCCACAACAAAGGTTTGTCTTGATCAGTGTCACTGCTGAAAAACTGTATTGTAATTCAAGACAATTTTTTTGTATTGTAGTTCAAGGCAGTTTTTCATATGTTTATATCTGGAAATTTTAGTACCTGTCACTAAGTACTTTTACAAAAAACATGGCAGCAACTGAGCAGAAAAATCTGAAACTTTCATATGTTCTTCTGAAGGGTAACTGGAACAAACCCAAGTTTTCTCATGTAGAGGGAAGCTGATGCAATTCTTTTCCTTTCTAGGATGGCTGGAATGGTTTTAGTCATGAGGCTTTTAGAATTGTCTCAAGGCGGGATTATGCGTAAGTATTATTTTGTTTCTTTTGAGAGAGAATACACATACCCTTGAGCAGTGGTTGCTGTATTTTGACATACTGTTCTTGTATATAACCATTTATCTGTTTTCATTTGCAGATTATGTAATAAGCTAATATCAATTCCTGTATCAAATTTTGAACTATTTCCTATTTATTTTTTTAATCTTACTAATTTTCCAGAGAGAGAGAAGGAAAGGAAGAAAGTTCAGAATGGTCACACTGAAATCCCCTCCATCAACTCTTCCCTCTTTCAGGATTTTGAAAAACATGCATACTTTTTGACTAAAGTCTGACTGCTTTTCCCTGTTTCCAAAATCCTTTCCAGAGGGCCTTAGGGAAGTCATCCCCACAAACACTAATAGACCGTTTTGATCCATTGATAACAGGATTCCTTCTAGTCCTGTCACTGGCATAGTATCTTTGTAATGTATATTAAGCCTCTTTATACTCACCAACCTAAAGATGATAAAGCCCACCTATAACCTACAAGCTTCCTGCTTCCACATGTCCCACCTTTTTGGACCAGACCAAGTCAGTGAAAAACTTGTCACTGAATTCCAAATTTTGTCTTTCCCCCTTAAAACCACGTAAAAGGAACAGCAGTGTCTGAGCACTCTGAGAAAGACATGCTTACCTTTTTTCAGAAGGTCACTCATTCGTGTTTAGAAATAAACCACGTTGGGACCAGCAGTTAGCGTAATGGCTATGTCGCTGGACTCCATGTAGTCAACCGCGGTTCAAGTCCCGGACCCGGTGGCTTAAACTCACGCTGGGCGCGTGTGCTTGCGTGCCCAAGATCCCGAGAGGAGAATGGAGGAGAAGGGATTGCGGCGTGGCCATCCCCTCTGGGGGGTGATTTCTCACTTTCTATCTCTCTGTCTCTCTCTGTCTGCCTGGTGAGCGCACGCGCCCTATAGCAAAAACTTCTCAAAAAAAAAAAAAAAAAAGAAATAAACCACATTATTATTTCTTTAGAGTTGGTTATTGCCACCAACACACCCAAAGTGTTTCTCGAGTCTCCAGGTCCAGGAATCAGTCCATATAGTCAGCTACCTTAATATCATAAACTGGCCCTATATTGCCTCTTTTTGGCTATTTTAGGGACTGGTGTTAGAATAAAAATAATCTGGCCTAGGCCTGGTGGCATGCACTGCTTAAGATTCATCGCTGCATAGTCTGAGACCACGTGGGAAGCCCAGGATGATCCTCTGACCAATCTAATAGACTGGGCACAGTGGCATGCTCCTGTAACTTCAGGGACTTTGGAGGTTGAGGCAGGAGGACCGTGAGTTCCAGGCTAGCAGGGGCAACAAAGTGAGACCCTGTGTTTTTGGTTTTTGTTTGAATAATAACCATGGCATTGATTGAAATTTCTTACAGATCAGAAGCAATCAAAGGAGCAGTTGTTGGTATTGATTTGGGTACTACCAACTCTTGTGTGGCAGTTATGGAAGGTAAACAAGCAAAGGTAAGCTAGTACCCAATCCAGAATTCTATGCCTTCTGACTTAGATAGAGATCTGGCGACCTGATTTACATTTTTAAAGCTGCTTTTGGTTTAAGAGTCTTTTGAGGTAAATCTTTGTGGTGCTAATAATTGAATGGATTTGACTTCTCAGGATAGGATTTAAATGTGTCCTCTGCTAGAAAGGTAAGACTGACTTAGAAGTTGGAGTGGCTTGCAGTGTTAATTAGTCCTCTAATCAAAGTCCTACATTTTTGTAAGTCAGTTGAATCAATTAGAGACACAAGAACACGCAAGAAGCATCCTAAGGCACGTTTTCAGAATCTTACTACTGACTCAAAGAACGCAAGGGTGATTGAGCCCAGCACTCTCAACCAACACAAGTTCTTACCTCGTACTCATGAAAAATTAGAGACATGGACACACCGAGAGGGTATAGTAAGGCAGGGAGTTTATTAAGGGGGAGGGAAGGAAACTCAAAACTCCAAGAAGGAAAGGTTGTCTGGGAGGAACTGAAGCCAGGGGTGTTTATCTGGATCGGGGACCTTGTTAGGGCTTTTTTTTTTTTTTTTTTTTTTTTATTATTACTCATTTAATTTTATTCATTATTATTCAGTTTGATAAGAGAGAGAGGGAGTCAGAAAGCAAGCATCTGGGTCCAGGACTCGAACGAACCATAGGCAGCCATGTGGGAGTCCAGCCAGCACCTTTAACCACCAAGGGCTTATTTTCAAGTTTGGTTTGTGCGCATGGACATGCATCTCTCATGGTGGGGAGGGGCACATGTTGGATGGGTTGTTTTTATTCTCCTAATTTTGGAGTGGGTATGTGTTAGAAATTTAGGGTCATCAATTCTTTAAGATTTACATATCTAAGGGCAAAGAATTATCAGGAGTCACACAGCATAGTGATTATCCTCTAGGTGGGAAGAGGGGCGTGCCCTACTGTAAATGGGAGCTAACTTACTACCTGACTACTATGATAAGGCTGTTCCTTCTAAAGCCTCAATCTGTGCATGTAACCATTGGACCATTAAGGACCATTGGAAAACAAACAGGATCAGCAGGTGGCTTAGTTAAGATACTAGACTCCCAAATGGCCAACCGCAGTTCAAGTCCTGGACCCGGTGTCTTGAAACTCAAGGTAGGTGTGTGTGCTTGTCCAAAATCCCAGGAAGAGAGGAAATTGCATTGTGGCCATCCCCTTTGGGGGGGGGGGGGTGATTTCTCACTTTTCCTTTCACGTTCTCTGCCCTCTGGTGAGTGCACATGCCCTATGGAAAAAACCTTTAGTGGTACCAGCAGTTGGTGTAATGGTTATGTCAAGTCGCTGGACTCCCATGTAGTCGTGGTTTGAGTCCCGGACCTGGTGGCTTAAACTCAAGCCCGGTGTGTGTGCTTGCATGTGTGTGCAAGATCCTGAGAGGAGAATGGAAGGGATTGCGGCATGGCCATCCCCCCTGGGTGGGTGATTTCTCACTTTCTGTCTCTCTGGCAAAGCACCACACACCCTATAGCAAAAACCTCTCAAAAAAAAAATCCAAAGAAAAAGAAAGAAGCAAGTTTTAGGGCACCTGGGTGGGTTTTTTTGTGTGTTTGGTTTGTTTGTTTTGGGGGGGGAATTATTTGGGGCTGGCAGGTGGCTAAGGGTGATGATGGTTAAGGGTGCTGGACTCCACATGGCCAACTGTGGTTCAAGTCCCAGATCTAGCAGCTTGCTTTCTCACTTTAGCTTTCTCTCTCGCTCTGTTCCTCGCCAGTGGAAGTTAAAAATGAATAAAGAAGTTAAAGAAAATAATTTTTTTAATAATTATTTATTTTATTTTATTTATTCTTTTTTTTTTTTTTTTTTTTTTTTTTTTTAATTTGACCAGAGACAGACAGAGAGTGAGAGAGAGGAAGTGAGAAAGCAAGCCACCAGATTCAGGACTTGAACCCTGGTCAGCCATGTGAGAGTGTCCAGCGCCTTAACCGCCACGCCACCTGCTGGTCCCTAAGAAAATAATTTAAGTTTGAGTTCAGGTCTGGGACTTGAATGCAGTCAGCCATGTGGGAATCTAGTGCTCCAAATGCCATGCCACCTGCCAGCTCTGGGAACCTGGGATTCTTAAATATTGCCTATTCCATATATGGCCTTTCATGCTTCCTATTTACTCCGTGCCACCTTCTGGGATGGTCTGAGTTATAAGGGGACTTCAGAGATTTATGGGTAATGGAGTTAAAGTATGAGTTTGAAGTCCAAGCATGGTTCTTCATAATATGCTTTCTCTCTGAACTTTTTAAATTTTATTTATTTTATTTTTGGAAAGGTTTTTGCTATAGGGCATGTGTGCTTGCCATAAAGACAGAGAGACAGAAAGTGAGAAATCACCCCCGGGGGGAATGGCCATTCTGCAGTCTCATCTCTTTCATTCTCCTCTTGGGATCTTGGGCACAAACACGCTAATCCACTGGGTCTGGGACTGGAACCACAGTTGACCACATGGGAGTCCAGCAACATAGCCATTACACAAACTGCTGGTCCCATTTTGGGTTTTTGGTTTTTGGTTTTGTTTTGTTTTGTTTTTGGTTAAGACTTGCTATAGGATGTGTGCCTTGTCAGAGACAGGCTGCAATTGGGGGAAATTCTCCATTTTCCTCTTATTATTTTGGGCATGTATACACACATACCTGCCATGTTTTTCTAGCTTCTTCGTCCAAGAATTGAACTGTGCAGCCAGCCATGTGAGATCCAGTCAACTTCACCACTATGCCACCTAATTGCCCAAGATGTAGATGTAATTCTCCACATGAGAGGAAAGATTACCTTGTTCTCATACTGAGTATGAAAGACCTGATCTGTAGTTTAAATGTCTTTTGTGTTCAAAAGTAGATATTTATGATGTCGGCATTAATAGCAGTAAAGTAAGCCCATTAGTATGTTCATAAGCATTTACGATTTGGGACCTTTTTTTGCAAGGATACAGCTTGGTATCTTTTTTTTTTTATCTTTATAGACAAGTATAAACTGTATTTTATGTCTCATTTTTGTGAGTTTTAGGTGCTGGAGAATGCCGAAGGTGCCAGAACCACCCCTTCTGTTGTGGCATTTACAGCAGATGGTGAGCGACTTGTTGGCATGCCTGCTAAACGACAGGCTGTCACCAACCCAAACAATACATTCTATGCCACCAAGCGTCTGATTGGCCGACGATATGATGACCCTGAAGTACAGAAAGACATGTGAGTAATAAGGAAGGTAGAGTTTGCAAGGGCCCCACAGAAGAATCTTTGAGTGTCTTAATCAGAATCCCTGAAGCATCCTTATTCTACATATTGTTCTGAGGGAAATCTGTGTCCCTGTCAAAAGGGTATATAACCTTCAAAAAAGTCAGTTATTATTTGCTGTCATAGGTCATCTTTGCTTTATAATGACATGGTATGTGAACATTTGTGAGGGATCCTTGAACTGTGTAAGTTCAGGCAGATAATGGCATAGGTTCAGTCCTGTGTTGATCATACATATATCTCCAGAAAAAAAACTATCACATCATAAAGTTCATGGGGAAATGGAATTAAAATAATGAGTTTATTTTGGTGCAAAAAACCCATGACATTTTTTCATGATGGGCATTTCCATGAATTTTTGAAGTCTCTTGTATGCGTACATACACAAAACTTGGTTTTGCTTTTTTCAAAGATTAAAAGAGCAAAAGGCATAGGTAGAGATTCCTGTTTTGTAAGCCCTCATTGAACTATGAGTGGGAAATAATTCTATAGGAATGGAATCATGAACAGCTTCTTAGCATAATGTTTTCAGGGTCATCCATTCTGTAGTAATGCATTCCTTTTTATGGCCGAATATATACATTTGGTTTATCCCCATCACTTGATGGACATGTAGGTTAATTCCACTTTTTGGATATTATAAATAATGTTGCTATAAACATTTTTGTGTAGGTTTTTGTGTGGGTATATGGTTTCGTTTCTATTGGGTACATACCTACTAGTGGAATTACTGAGTTGTGTGTTAACTGTTTTCTTTTCATATGGAATACAGCTATTTTTCAAAGCAGCTGTAAAAGTCTCATTTGGTTGAAAGTAAAGCTTGTTCACATTTTATCAGCATATTCTAACATGTTACTGTTTCCCACATATTAAGTAAATTCCTGAAATTACCATTTGTAATTGGGTCTCTTGGGTTGGAGGATGATCATTCATGGTGTAAGGTAATCTTGCAAGCTGCACTGGCAAGTTTTCACTGGTGTGACTTTTGTGTCTTTCAGTAAAAATGTTCCCTTTAAAATTGTCCGTGCCTCCAATGGCGATGCCTGGGTTGAGGCTCATGGAAAACTCTATTCTCCAAGTCAGATTGGAGCATTTGTATTGATGAAAATGAAAGAGACGGCAGGTTAGTGGATTTATTACAGTTTACATTTGGGAGAATTCAAAGAACTGGGGTGATTCCTCTGAGTTTATTAGCCACATATCCTAGTGTTCCGTAAATGAGTCTGTGGTGTTTTTTGTTTTGTTTTGTTTTGAGAAGTCTTTGCTATGGGGCATGTGTGCTGGCCAGAAAGACAGAGACAGAGGCAGAAGGTGAGAAATCAGCCCCCAGGGGAGATGGCCACACCGCAATCACTTCTCCTCCTTTCCCCTCTTGGGATCTTGGGCACGCATGCACATGCGCCCAGCGTAAGTTTAAGCCGCTGGTTCCAGGACTCAAACCGCGGTCAACTACATGGGAGTCCAGCGACATAGCCATTACGCTAACTGCTGGTCCCTGTGGTGTCTTTTAACAAAGAACCTGAGAATGGCAAATCATGGATACATTTCATAATTTCCCTGCAGATTTCAATTTATCAGGTTTGGGGTTTGTTTTTGTTGTTTTTGTTTTGCGGTGGGGGGGTGGGTCAGGAGAGGTTTTTGCTATAGGGTGCATGTACTCACCAGAGAGACAGAAAGCAAGAAATCATCCCCACCCCACCTCCCCCCACCCTCGCCCCCAGAGACTGGCCGCAGCATAGTCCCTTCTCCATTCTCTTTCTGGGGTCTTGGGCACATACTCATATGTGCCCAGCATGAGCTTGAAGGCACCAGGTCCAGTCCTCGAAACACAGTCAGCCATGTGAGAGTCCAACAACAGAACCATTACTCCATCTGCTGATCCCTCAATTTATCAAGTTTAGTAGTGGTGCTGGCTTTTTTGGGGGTAGGGGGTAGGGTTTTGCTATAGAGCGCGTGTGCTCGCCAGAAAGGCAGAGACAGAAAGCGAGAAATCACCCCCCAAGGTAGATGGCCACACCACAATCCCTACTCCTCCATTCTTGGGCACACATGCACACGCACCCAGCGTGAGTTTAAGCTACTCGAACCACGGTCCGGCTACATGGGAGTTAAGCAACGTAGCCATTACGCCAACTGCTGGTCCCGTGCTGGCTTTTTTTTTTAATCCTCCAGTGTGTCAGGGGGCCTTCTAATTTTGTATTAAAAACCAAAAGACTACATACATGGTAAGCTTTTATCTATGTTAGATAAGATGTAGATCTTCCCATGTGAAGAAGCAAGGGGCCACTTTTAAGTCCAAAGGTGTTTACAGCTTCGTGTGTCTTCACTAAAAGGTTAAAGATGGGGATCAGCAGTTGACGTAATGGCTAGACTCCCATTTAGTCGACTGCAATTCGAGTCCCAGACCCGAAGGCTTAAACTCATGCAGGCATGTGTGCATGCTTGCCCAAGATTCCGAGAGGAGAATGGAGTTGAAAGGATTGCGGCATGGCCATCCCCCCTAGGGGGTGATTTCTTGCTTTCTGTCTCTTTCTGGGGAGCACACACGCCCTATAGCAAAAACTTCTCAAAAAAAAAGAGTTAAAGGTTTTGGGGCCAGCAGGTGGCATGGTGGTTGGGGGCGCTGGACTCCCACATGACTGACCATGGTTCAAATCCTGGACCTGGTAGCTTGCTTTCTCACTTTCTCTCTCTCTCTCTCACTCTCTCACTCTGTCCCTCTCTGGCTAAATAAATAAATAAATAAATAAATAAAATAATTCTTAAAAAAAAAAAAAAGAATTCCGGGTTTTAACCATTGTTAAATTGGAGCATTTTCCTGCAGTGTGTCTACATGTTAGGTCACTTGCTAAAAAAACTGATAAATGTTTTGGTTGCAAAAGAGGATGCAATGGGTTGTCAGGCTTATGTTAATCATTCCATTCCCTTTTCAGTCCTGTGATTGAATTTTCATTTTTTTTTTTTTCTTTTCCAGAAAATTACTTGGGGCATACAGCAAAAAATGCTGTGATCACAGTCCCAGCTTATTTCAATGATTCACAGAGGCAGGTAAGATTGGTTAAGTTTTTGTTTATGTTTTTTAATGCCAGAGTATGTGCATGAGGGAGTGAAGAATAAAGTGCCCCCCTAGTGGGGCCTGGTCTCTCTGCAATTTTTTTTCCTCAGGATCGGGAGCATGTGAATGTGTACCTGGCATGCTGGCATCAGTCCAGGGCTCAAACCCTGGCTGGCCATGGGAGATCCAGCTGCTCTTGTGTAATGCTTGAACTGATGTGCTATGGGACCAATTCCAATTAGCATTCTTTTTGGGGGAGAGCGATTTTTGCTATAGTGTTTGGGCTCACTAGAGAAACAGACAGAATAAATCACATCCCAGGGAGATGACCATGCCGCAATCCTATCTCCGTTCTCTCAGTTTTGGATATGCATGCATACCTGGCATGAGTTTCTAGCCACCAGGTCCAGGACTCGAACCACACTCAGCCATGTAGGAGTCCATCATATTATTCACCATGCCACCTGCTGGTCCTCCATTAGCATTCTTCACAGAGTGTGTAATTATATGGTACCTGTGCTGGGCACAGTGACATTTGCCTATAATCCTAGCTACTTGGAAGGCTGAGGTAGTAGGACTACAAGTTTGAGGCCACTTAGGGAACATAGTGAGACGCTGTATCTGAAAAATTAAATGAACATATGAATAAGAAAGTAATGGTACCTGGGACACAGGGTGGAAACATTTTTTATTTATTTATTTTTCCTATTGTGTGTGCGCACTTGCCAGGGAGACAAGGAAGCGAAGTGAAAAGGCACTACCACTGAAGGAGTATAGCCACGCTTTAATCTCTTCATTCTCACAGGACTTGGGGCATATACAGATGTGTACCAGTATGTTTTTCAAGCTGTTGGGTCTGGACTGTACAGTCTGCCATGTGGGATCTAGCAACCGTCACCTTCATGCCATTGGCAAACCATAGAAAAATGCTTTTTTTTGTTTTGTTTTGTTTTTAGGCTACTAAGGATGCTGGGCAGATATCTGGACTAAATGTGCTTAGAGTGATTAACGAACCCACAGCTGCTGCTCTGGCTTATGGTCTAGACAAATCAGAAGACAAAGTGTAAGTTTATGGAGTAAATTCTACAGATATGTGAAACAGAGGTCTTGAACCAAGAGGGTTACCTTAAATCATTATCTTGATTTCTTAATGATTGAGCCTTTTTTTAAATTTTTTTTTTAAGTTCTGCTTTTAGATTTTTGCCATAGGGCGTGTGTATTCACCAGAAGGGGTTAGATGTGAGAAATCTGCCCTGTAGGCCACACCACAGTCCCTTCTCCCCTCAGAAATTTGGATATGCATGGACACAATTGGTTGGAGTTTCAAGCCACCAAGTCCAGGAGTCAAACTGTACTAGGCCATGTAGGAGTCCAGCACCTTAACCACCATGCCACCTGCTGGTCCTGAGTCTGGTTCTTAGAATTAAAAATACAGTCATTAATCCCCAAGGCTTGTTTGTCAATTCATTTCAAGACCAAGTCTTTATTTATCCTTGGGTTGTGATCATTTTTTTTTTTTTTTTTTGGCTTCAGTATGCATGTTTGAGAGTATTCATTTAAATTTGTGGTAGAATGTTTTATTGATTTTTTTTTTTTTTTTTTTTTTTTTTTTTTTTTTTTTTGAGAGGTTTTAGCTATAGGGCACGTGTACTTGACAGAGAGACAGAAAACGAGAAATCACCCACCCCCTGAGGGATGGCCACACTGCAATCTCTTCTCCTCCATTCTCCTCTCAGGATCTTGGGCACACACGCACATGCACCCAGCGTGAGTTTGAGCCAGCCGCCGGGTCATGGTCGACTACATGGGAGTCCAGTGATACAGCCATTAGGCCAATTACTGGTCCCTGTTTTATTGATTTTTAATGATTGAGTTTTATTTCAGCTGTGTTCATGGTGTTACCTGTTAAGATTACATGTTAACCAACATGTCACTTTTGCAGTTACCCAATTTTCATAATTATTATACGATAGGAAAATAGTTTATCTTCATTTGGCTGTTGAGATTTATACCCTGGTGGTTAGGCTTTGTTCTCAAGCCTTTTTCTTTTTTCTTTCTAGCATTGCTGTATATGACTTAGGTGGTGGGACTTTTGATATTTCTATCCTGGAAATTCAGAAAGGGGTATTTGAGGTGAAATCTACCAATGGGGACACTTTCTTAGGTGGCGAAGACTTTGACCAGGCCTTGCTACAACACATTGTGAAAGAGTTCAAGAGAGAGGTTAGTTACTCTGATTAATATGTAGGTGGTGGGATACTTATTATTTCATTGTTCATAGTTCTCTTTGCATTGTTTACAGCTTTTTTTTCTCTTAGAGAACTGAAGTAACTGCATTTCAGGTTTGTGGGTGGACTGAACTATTCTGGTCAGTGAAGCTACAGATTAGGAAGAGACTAGACATAATTAAGTGTGTAGCATTTGTTACAGTGTTCCAAGAGGGTCTTCAGGAACTCTTTTGAGCTAGAATCCTAGGGCTGGAAAGAACTGAATGTCAGTTCTTTGTAATTTGTACTTACAAAGATAGGACTGTTTTGTGTCTTATTTTATTACTCTAGTTTAAACTATTACTCACTATTTCACTAATGCTGGTGTTCTGTGTCTTTATTTTGTAGACAGGGGTAGATTTGACCAAAGACAATATGGCCCTTCAGAGGGTTCGTGAAGCTGCTGAGAAGGCGAAGTGTGAACTCTCCTCTTCTGTTCAGGTGAGACATGGAAAATTTTGGCAGTCCTGGATGTTTTCAGCTTGAATTTATTTGAATAGTGTATTCTAATGTCAGTTAAGGCTTTTATAGTTTTCTTATTGTTAAATATCTTTGCCATGAACAAAGAAGCAACACAGTTCCATTTGTTCAAAAGTTTTTGGTCATACTCAGATCCTTTTCTTCTAGTCCTGTCCATTTGCTCTTGGGCATACATGTGTATGGCCAATGTGTTTTAGGCTGACTGAGCTGGACATTCTAACTGTAATTGCCATGTGGGATCTGACCACTTGAGCCTTAAATTAGTGCTGTACCATTTCATTCCCCCAGCCCTTTCTTAAACTTTACTCACTGAGTGGGGAGAGAGAGAGAATACTGCCAATGGGGTATTGATACTGCAGTTCACTTTCAGCCTTAGTCAGCCTGCATATGGGTCTGCTCACAGAGCATTGTGTTTTATCACCATCCATTCTCAATTTTTCTTAAGGAATTATTTTATTTAACTTTTTTTTTTTTTTTTAATTTGACCAGAGAGGAACACAGCGGGCGAGAGAGAGGGAAAGAAAGAAAGCAGGCTGCCAGGAACCGAATCATGGTCAGCCATGTGGGAGTCCAGCACCCTTAACCACCATGCCACGTCCTAGCCCAATCCTTGAATTCTTTTCGTCCACACAGGTTATGTATACTAGAGGCAAATAATAATTGCCTAAGATCTGGATGACAGAGGCTCGTTTGCTTTTTAAGACATCAATTTTTAAATCTAAGGATTGTGTGAGGTTAGGATTTTTAGCTTGGTAAATCTGTTTGCACTTAACTGAGTACCCCTCTCCTTGTGAATTGAGTGGTCTCTTATCACTTAGTAATTTGGGTCACCAGCCCAAGAAATGAACTGAGAAGCCTGGCTCAGGTTAAATAAACTGAGAAACCTGGCTCAGATAGGTATGAGATATATACCTACCTGTGCAAGTTTCTCTAGCATCAAAGTTGTGTCAGCTTGTTTGGTTCTAGTTTTGAGGTGAAGCTCTACTTCACTTAACCAAGAATAGAATTGTATAAACTGTGTTGGATTTGGGTCTTAGAATTGTATAAACTGTGTTGGATTTGGGTTAGAGACCCACCAAGATGGAAACCAGGACATCTATTTGTAGATTCTTAGGTGACAGAAGGAATTGGCCTATGATGACTTTAGTGATTTGTTTGATTACTCACAGGAAAGAGGTATTTATCAGCTGCCACTTTGTTGATAAGATGGTTCCTGCAGTTAAACTTCAGTAAAACCTGGTTTTTTTTTTTTTTTTGTTTGCTTAAGTGGCTATGAGGAGTGACAACAGTACATGCTCATTGCTAGTGTATTCGTTGCTCGTGGTCTTTTGTCCCTTTTATTATACAGACTGTGATCATTTGCAGTATAATGGTTAGAACTGAGGCTGAAATATGTGCACTGGGGTTGACCATGTGGCTTAGCAGTAACATGCTATTTAGGAGAAGCTAGATCTCACATGGTGACTGCAGTATGCGTCTTGGCCTGGTGGCCTAAATAATGCCACGTCTGTGCATCAGTACCAGGATCTGATGGACTGGAATAGGATCACAGCATGACCAGATCCTATGGGGATGTCCATATCTCTCTCATATGTGCCCTGTTATGAATTTTAAAACAAAACAAACAAACAAACAAACAAAAACATACCTGGGACTACTAGAAGACAGCTTGCAGTTCATCCCAGAGATTTGTCAGTTTGCAGTGGGAAAGTGTGGAAGAGGTTGATTTTAGTGTGGCTGTTTGCTATTGGTAGGCATGTGGATTTTTAGCACTTAGCTATTACAGTAAGATTGTGTTGAGCATCTTTGTATGTTTGGCTATTGAGTGCTTGTAAATCTGTGGTATGTATTTCTAGAAATGGTATTACCCTTGTGTAGTTTATAGTATGGTTTGGGAAGATGGATATTAATTAGAATATTAATAGCTATGAAACCTGAAACCAGAAGTGCTGTAAAAGCTAGTGGTGTTCAGCTCCACCGTCCTGTCATGGAAGAATATTAAATAAGGAAATTTTAATAATATAAATAAAGACTAACCATGCTGACACAACACTGCATTGCTAGGGCTGCATGGGAGAGTCCCAAGTCCCAGGACAGGGTTCCAGGGTGTTCCCCTGTATACACAGAGGGCGCATGCCTATGTTCCTGGCTGGGGCTAGGGGGAGATCTCTGTGAGGACCCTGTTTGGGGGTTCTGTTTCTTTCTCATGAAAGAAAGAAACTTCAGTTAAAAAAGAAAGGACAAAGTGATGAGAGACAATATGCATGGTCTGCAGTAAGTTCATGGAAAAAGTGTATTGTATAAAAACTGCCTAAATTTCAATTGTTTTATTGCTCACCAAATTTAAATCATACTTTAATTCCAGTTTCCCATGAACCACCTTGAAAATATATGTGTATATATGTTGTGTTTTTTTCAGTCAGAGGGCACATGTGTTAGCATGGGGGTGGTGATGGGGGCTTAATGGGGCCTGATCAAGCTATAGTTCCTTCTCTGTCCTGTTGGGATTTGGGGCACATGCCCACATATGCCTAATGTGTTTTTCAAGCCGTTGGGACAGGGATCTGGACCATGTGGTCAGCCCCATGGGATCTGGCTCCCTTAACCACTAGGGCCCAGGGCCAGCCCTCCATGAACTTTAGGAAGTCTGCTCATGTATAAGGCACTAGGGCATAAAGACCTTAGAAAAGGCCAGAGTGAGTGAATTCAAATGTGAGAGCATTGACAAGCATAAAAAATGAGGCTGTATATTTCAGATTTGGTGTCTATCCTAAGTGGAACAAGTCTCAGAGGAGTTAAGTAGGAGATAAAATGATCAGGTTTTGATTTATGAAAAGCTCTCTGGCTAGGATGGAATAGAAAATATTTGACAGAGGGTAGTATGAATGCATGTGGGAAGACATTAGCTGTAACCAGCTAGTATGAGAGTAGCTACTTAGACCAGAGTACGACTGAGAGGTGGTTAGATTCAAGAAGGAGGTAGGCACTACAGTACATAATAGAGGGCTGAGAGTAGGAGTATTGGAATTTCTCGGACTACTTGATTTTATTTTATTTTATTTGAGAGATTTTTGCTGTAGGGCATATGCGCTCACTGGAGAGACGGAGATAAACAGAAAATGAGAATTCACCCCCCAAAGGGGATGGCCACTTGCCAAGTGTTGAGGTTTTTTTTCTTTTTTTTGGAGAGGTTTTTACTATAGGGCGCGTGCGCTCGCCAGAGAGACAGAAAGCGAGAAATCACCCCCCAGGGGGGATGGCCACACCGCAATCCCTTCTCCTTTCTCTTCTCGGGATCTGAGGTATGCATGCACACGTGCCTGGCGTGAGTTTAAGCCACCAGGTCCAGGACTAAAAACCGCAGTTGACTACATGAGAGTCCAGCGACATAGCCATTACGTTAACTGCTGGTCCCCCAAGTGTTGAGTTTTAAGCCGCTGGGTCCAGGACATGAACTGCAGTGAACTACATAGGAGTCCAGTAATGTAATCATTACACCACCTGCTGGTCCCAACTTTTTAACTTTATTTACTTTTTATTATTTTATTTATGAGTGGTTTTTGTTACCGGCACGTATGCTCAACAGATAGAAAGTGAGAAATCACCTCCTGGGGGGATGGCCACATGGCATTTTCTTCTCCATTCTCCTCTGGATTTTGGGCACGTGCTCAGCATGAGTTTTAAGTCACTGTGTCCAGGACTTGAACCACGGTTGGTTGACTACGTGAGAGTCCAGTGACATAACCATAACACCATCTGCTTGTCCTATCCCCAACATTTTTTTTTTAATTCATTTATTTTAATTTGACCAGAGAGAGACACAGAGCAAGACAAGAAAGTGAGAAAGCAAGCCACCAGATCTGGAACTCAAACTGTGGTTGACCATGTGGGAGCGTCCAGCGCCTTAACCACCATGCCACCTGCTGGTCCCCATCCCCCCCAATTTGGTTTTGTTTCCAGAGAAAGAGAAAGGAAGGGAAAGTGAGAAAGCAAGCCCTCCAGGTCCAGAATTCAAACTGTGGTTGGCCATGTTGGGGAGTCCAGGACCGTAACCATCATGCCACATGTGGGCCCCTACCATTAGCTTTTATCGTGTAGAACTCTGCAAATATGGTATCCACCTGTAGAAAATTAAAATTCCATTTCTAGTGAGGGTTAGCTTTAGATCCTTATGGGTGCTTGTCTGTCTGTCTCTCCTAAGAAAGAAATAAAAAGTGGGGCCAGTTGTTTGGCATAGCAATAAACTACTCAAGGGAAGTCACCTCCCATAAGGGCGACTATGATTCAAATCTCTGGTCCAGTCAACCTGAAACATGCTGGCATGTGTGCTACTGCCCAAGATCACATGGGTGGGGCAACTGAAGGAAGGAATAGTGATGTGACTAGACCCTACGAAGATTGTTCATTTCAGTTTCTCTCACACATCTGCATACACACATGCTGTATCATGAATTTTTCTTTTTTTAAGATAAAAAAAAAAATGAAAGAAACAGTAGTATGACTCATAGAAATGTGTAGTGGCCGAACAGTTAATCTCCCAAATAGTTTTTTCCTACTTTCCTACCACATTCTTCATTATTGGTAATTAAAATGGATTCTATAGTGTTTGTCTCTGAGGGAAAAAGAAATCGAATTTTAAAGAGTTAGTATTATTAATAGCTGTTCATTAAACTAGGTCCGACACTGTGGCTATTAAGGTCTTATGTCATGAGATTCAGTCTTATTTTAATCGAAATAATGAAGAAACTTAACCACCATTGGTCTCTCTGATGACATAAAATTAAACATTTACTTTGCAGACTGACATAAATTTGCCTTATCTTACAATGGATGCTTCTGGACCCAAACATTTGAATATGAAGCTGACTCGGGCTCAATTTGAGGGGATTGTCACTGACCTAATCAGGAGGACTATTGCTCCATGCCAGAAAGCTATGCAAGATGCAGAAGTCAGCAAGAGTGACATAGGAGAAGTGATTCTTGTTGGTGGCATGACTAGGATGCCTAAGGTAATGGGTCCATGGAATTATTGTTGTGGAAAGAAGAGGGTGCAAGCACATAATGTATTCTTGGGACAGGTAGCTCATGTTGTGTATGGACCTGAAATGTGGCCCATTCTGCCAGGGTAATCTGAAAGGATAAGATTGTATCCTCAATAAAGAGTTCAGGTGTAGCAGAGGGGAATTGTTAGGTGCAGAATATCTTTTGGAGGAGGTAGCAAGATAGATCTTAAGTCAGTTTTGTGGGATTTTTAGGAACAAACTGAAGTTCAAATTCACAGCTAAAACCTTTGGCTGTTGGGCATGTGTTTTTTTCAGTCTAGTGACTGGGCGGTTTGTTTTTCTTTTTTTGGGAGAGTTTTTTGCTATAGGACACGTGCGCTTGCCAGACAGAGACAAAGAGACAGAAAGCGAGAAATCACCCCCCGGGGGGGATGGTCACACCGCAATCCCTTCTCTTCCATTTTCCTCTGGTGATCTTGGGCACGCGTGTGTGCGTGCCCAGTTTGAGTTTAAGTTACCAGGTATGGGAGTCGAGCAACATAGCCATTATGCTAACTGCTGGTCCCTATTATTATTTTTTAAAATTTGACCAGAGAGAGACAGAGAAAGGGAAAATGAGAAAGCAAGCTGCCAGGTCTGGGACTCAAAGCTGCAGTCTGCCATGTGGGAGTCCAGCACCTTAACCACCATGCCACCTGCCAGCCCCAATGCCTGGGAGGTTTTTACCTTTAATGTTTCTTCAACAAAGATTTGTGCAATGATGCATTTTATTCATCAACACATCATTCTGAAAAGCACAGATGTGTAGAAGACTTAATGACTGAGCACAGACCTGTTGAAAGTATAGTTCCTCCCTGGTAATCTGAATAGAACTATCTTGGGCCTGAGTTCGTTACCTTATAATTTCCCTAATTTTTCTTTTCTTTTTTTGGAGAGGTTTTTGCTATAAGGTGCGTGCCCTCGCCAGAAAGACAGAGACAGAAAGTGAGAAATCACCCCCCAGGGGGGATGGCCACACCACAATCCCTTCTCCTCTCGGGATCTTGGGCATGCACGCACACGCGCCCAGCGTGAGTTTAAGCCGCTGGGGCTGGGCCTCAAACCGTGGTCGACTACGTGAGAGTCCAGCGACATAGCCATTACGCTAACTGCTGGTCCCCCTAATTTTTCTTTTAAAGTATGTTAGTTTAGGGAAATACGCACAGGAAAAATTTAGGGTGGGGTGAAAGGTCTAGCCAGGAGGAAATATTTATGTTAACAAACTAGCCTGGCCGCTATTCAAAAACAGTAGTTTTTAGAAAAAATAAACAGGCGGGAAGAATGTGCCTCACATTAGCAATGCTGTGGATTACTATGGCTTCCTCTTTATTTATCTGTTTATTTTTGTAGAGAAGTTTTTGCTATTGTGTGCATGCAGTCACCAGAGAGAGAGACAGAGACAGAAAGCAAGAAATCACACCCCAGAGAGGATGGCCACTCCGTAGTCCCTTCTCGCTGCACTCCCCTCTCCTCACGCACCTGGTGTGAGTTTTAAGCCACTGGATCTGGGACTCAAATCGCAATCAACCATGTGGGAATCCAGTGATGTAACCATCATGCCATCTGCTGGTCCCACTATGGCTTCCTTAAAATTAATCTTTTGACAATGTAGACAAGGAATTGGGGTACAAAGTTTCTAAGTCCCATGGCTCTGTGCCCTATTTTCAAATGATACATTACGTAGTGTGGAAGACTAGATAATAAAAGTCAAGCAGGTTAGTCCCCCCCCCTTTTTTTTTTTAAGGAAAAAAAGAAATTATTGCCTGGGATCAGCAGATGGCATAGTGATTACGTTGCTGGACTCCCATGTAGTTGACTGCGGTTTGAGTCCCAGACCCAGAACTTAAAACTCACACCGGATGCATGTGCATGCATGCCCAGAATCCTGAGAGGGAAATGGAAGAGAAGGGATTGTGGCATGGCCATTCCCCCTGGGGGGTGAATTCTCTCTGTTTTTCTCTTTCCAGCATACACACCCTGTAGCAAAAAAAATCTCTTAAAAATAATAAAAGTAAATTTTTGCTTTAGGGTGTGAGTGCTGACCAGAGAGAAAAACAGGGAAAGTGAGAAATCACGCCTGGGGGGGGTTGGGGGGGGGGCCATGCCACAATCTCTTCTCCATTCCCCTCTCAGGATTTTGGGCACATCTCACATGGGCCCAGTGTGAATTTCAAGTCACCAGGTCCAGGACTCAAAGCACAGTCAACCGTGTGGGAATCCAGCAATATGTAAACACTATGTCATCTGCTGGCTCCAGTTAGTCCCCTTCTTAAATCTAAATCAACCTATCTTGTGATTTAACTGGGATCATTCAACATACATGTGCACTCTCCTATTCTCAAGCAGTTGCTCTGAGTGTTGGATGACAGATTATTTCTCCTTAATGTTCAGGTTCAGCAGACTGTGCAGGATCTTTTTGGCAGAGCCCCAAGTAAAGCTGTCAATCCTGATGAGGCTGTAGCCATTGGTGCTGCCATTCAGGGAGGTGTGTTGGCTGGTGATGTCACAGATGTATTGCTCCTGGATGTCACTCCCCTGTCTTTGGGTATTGAGACTCTTGGAGGTGTCTTTACCAAACTTATCAACAGAAACACCACTATTCCAACCAAGAAAAGTCAGGTGAGTGCCACCCCTCTGTGAAGGATGTGATTGCAGCTACTTCTGTAAGTCTTTTTTAAAATTTGCTACAGGCATGTGAGCTGGCTGGAGATGGAGTGTGTATCCCTAGGGAAAATGACCATATCACAATCCCTTCTCCATTCTCTTGGGATTTGGGGCATGAATGCACATGCATCTGGTGTCTCTTTCGGGCCTCTAGGTTTGGGATTTACACCATGCTGTTGGCCATGTGGGATGCAGCAGCCACCATGCCAATTAGCTGGGCCCTATAAACTTTTCTTAGAGAATTTCACATTTTCTTTTGCAGTCTAGGCTAGTTGACTGTGGGTGATGAGAATGTCACTGTTCTTTTTTCTTGGAAAGATCTTACAGTCATCTATCAATAGCAGTGATGATTGTACAGCAGGCATCAATAGTCTCTCTTTCACAAGATTAACAGTTAAAAGAAATCCTAATGTTTGGGACTGAATTCCCTGTTGTCTTCTGTTTTCAAAAGCAGTGAAAAGAACAGCCTGACCAAGACTAAGGGAATGTACTTGGCTGATAGGTGAATAATGGGAGTACTGATGGGAAGCAGGGCTGTTTGGATTTGGCTTGATCTTGGATTAAGAGTTATGTTTGGTTCAGCTGTTGTGGCACATTGATAGCACCACTACTTGGGTGGGTAGAGGTTGCATGGGAGGTCCAGGTTTGGTTCCTTCCCATGCCTGTCTGAACACACTGGTCATGGTCACGCACATCTATAAGCCTAACAGGGAGGATAGGACAGGAGGATCAAGTACAGCAAGACCCTGTGAAAAGTACTTAGATCTCTTTCCCTTCTCTTGCTATTTCTCTGAAAAACTATGACTATTGCTGTATTTGCACAGTGATATGTCAGCATACCACACTGAGGAGGGCGTGGTGACTTCTGCTGAGTACATGTACTGTCCCAACATGTCTTTGATCTATTTCTCCAGAATGTTTCACTATTTTAGCTCCTTGTCTTGAAGCTTTCTGTACTAATGCTGCAACTTGGTACAGTGCATTACTTAATCAATAGCTAGGGTGTGTACTTTTGCTATACTAGTTCTCCTATTCCCTGAGAAGACATTAGGACCCTTCTAACAGTGGCATGTGAATTTCTTCTTTGTCCTTTTGTCTACATAAGAGTAACCCAGGCAGTTTTCTTACTCTCTAGGTGTTTTCTACTGCTGCCGATGGACAGACTCAAGTGGAGATTAAAGTTTGTCAGGGTGAGAGAGAGATGGCTGGTGACAACAAACTTCTTGGACAGTTTACTTTGGTAGGTACTGTGAATCCTAAATATTTTGTTCCTATCTCTTCCCTGTAAAGTTAGGCAATGTGTTCCAATCCTTAAAATCATATAAACTTCTGACTTAACATGGACTGATTCTAGGGTCAGATACCTATGGTTTCAGATACCTATGGCTTCAGGGTGTGTGTGTGTGTGTGTGTGTGTGTGTGTGTGTGGTGGTTCTGTTTTTTTGTTGTTTTTATTTTATTTTTGGTAGAGGGTGTATGTGCCCAACAGACAGGGCAAGGAAAAGAAAGTGTCCCCTTATGGGAATGGTCAAGCACAGTCCCTCCTCCATCTCTTTCCTCCTTTTGGAATCTCAGGCACACAAACACATGCTTCTGGCATTTTTTTGTTTTTGTTTTTTAAGAATTGTTTAATTTTATTTATTCATTCATTTATTTTAATTTAACCAGCAAGAGACACAGAGAGGGAAAGTGAGAAAGCAAGCCACCACGTCCGGGACTTGAACCGTTGGTCAGCAATATGGGAGTATCCAGCACCTTAACTACCATGCCACCTGCTGGTCCCCTCTGGCATATTTCTTAAGCTGCTCAGTCTGGAACTTGAATCATGCAGTTGAACATGTGGAATCCAGCTGCCTTAACCACTATACCACTTGTGTTTTTGTTTATTAAGTGCAGGTATCACTTGTGCCTATCAGGAACAAAGTCACTTGTTGGTTCACCAAGACTGTATAGATTTATTAATAGCCTGAACCTTTTAATGAGAAGAGTTTATTCTAGATATCTGATCATTTATTTTAGATTGGAATTCCCCCAGCCCCTCGTGGAGTTCCTCAGATTGAAGTTACATTTGACATTGATGCCAATGGGATTGTACATGTTTCTGCTAAAGATAAGGGCACAGGACGTGAGCAGCAGAGTAAGTCCTTGTTTATTTGTTTGAGTGAGAAGAGGGACCTCTGTTGGGAAATGGGCCCCTATTATTTTGAGTGTCATTTGCCACAACCCTTGGGAGAATATAATGGATAAGCCCTCTTCACTCTTTTCTCCTTAGTTACCAGATTTAATTTAAAAGTTTAGTATTTATTCAAAAAAGAAAAAAAAAAAGCCTCAGAGCCTCTCACTTAATGAAGATTTGATAGGCAGGTTGGTTGGTGTCTATATATTTCAGACCCTTGATTTCCTTTTGCTTCTTATAGGACAATAAGGGTTACTCTTTTTTTTTTTTTTTTTTTTTTTTGGAGAGGTTTTTGCTATAGGGCGCGTGCGCTAGACAGACAGACAGACAGAGACATAGAGACAGAAAGCGAGAAATCACCCCCCAGGGGGGATGGTCATGCCGCAATCCCTTCTCCTCCATTCTCCTCTCTGGATCTTGGGCACACACGCGCACGTGTCCGGCGTGAGTCTAAGCCGCCAGGTTCAAGACTTGAACCATGGTCGACTACGTGGGAGTCCAGCGACATAGCCATTAGCTAACTGCTGGTTCCCGGGTTACTCTTTTTTTATAACTTAAATCTATAAAGTGGAATACTTTCTTAATGTGATAGAGAACAAACCAGCATGTAATACTGCCTGGGAATTAATGAGATACCTTCATTTTTACTACAGTTGTAATACAGTCTTCTGGTGGATTAAGCAAAGATGATATTGAAAATATGGTTAAAAATGCAGAGAAGTATGCCGAAGAAGACCGGCGAAAGAAGGTGAGATTACATTATGCTTTTAGCGAGGGGGGGAAGAGTATTTATTTCATTTTGTTTGTTTTTAAGAACTATTTTATTGAACTTTATTCATTTTCAATTTGACCAGAGAGAGAGAGTGAGAAAGCCACCAGGTCTGGGGATCAAACCATGATCAATCATTTGGGAGTCCAGCCCTTTAACCACTATGCCATCTGCTGGCCCCATATTATGCTTTTTCCAAGCTTTCTTGTGTTAGTAAAGTCTAAGGTTTAACAGTGGGAATTGGGACGTTTCATTGATCTTACATTTTAATTTTGCCCCTAATATTTCACCTTTGCTTATAATTTATGTATATAGTGTCTGTCTTTTATCTTTTTTAGTCTTTTATTAGAATTCTCGTATTATAGAACCCAGTTCTAATCTTTTGGAGCCATAGTGATTTTCTCTATTTTTGTTCTATAATTGTATGTAGTCAGATTATATTGCTCATGTGGACATTTTACGCACTTGTCAATCAGAAAGTCTCCATTAAACTTTTAATTTCTCTAAGGAACGAGTTGAAGCAGTTAATATGGCTGAAGGAATCATTCATGACACTGAAACCAAGATGGAAGAATTCAAGGACCAATTGCCTGCAGATGAGGTTAGAGGTTTTTTTTTTATTTTCTTAAATAACTTGAGAAGTGGGAAGCATTCACCAGTGTCTAAGTTTTTCTGTTGGTCTTGTTCAGAGCGGTTTGGGGGAGGGTGTTTTTTGTTTATTTTTTCCCCCTCTATTACTGGTGCATGTAGTGGGACAAAAGAACTTGGAAAAGTAAGGTTTTGTTTGTGTTTTTTTTAAGTGCAATAAGCTGAAAGAAGAGATTTCCAAAATGAGGGAGCTCCTGGCTCGAAAAGACAGTGAAACAGGGGAAAACATAAGGCAGGCGGCATCCTCCCTTCAGCAGGCATCACTGAAGCTCTTTGAAATGGCATACAAAAAGGTAAAGGGGCTATAAAAGGTGTTTTGGTCCTAACTTGATTTTGATGTTACTACTTTAGATTACTGTCACTGGTGGCTCCCTCCATAATTATTTATGGAATTGAGAGTGGGTGTCGGAATTGGAAATAACCTTTCCTGCCACCTTAACTTGGGGAATGGGGCAGGAGTATAAAGAATCACCGAAACCACCAATAGTGTGGAAGGATTAGGGGTATGTGGCTCCTTTGTTTTGGAGTTCATCATGTCCTAACATTAAATCGTGGCTTTCGAATATTTTCTTAACAGATGGCATCTGAACGAGAAGGCTCTGGAAGTTCTGGTACTGGGGAACAAAAGGAAGATCAAAAGGAAGAAAAACAGTAATAATATCTGTAAATTTGGACAACATACTATGAAGCTTGGGAGTGAAGGAACTTCCTGAGCAAAAGCGGGCCGACTTCATCTTTTTACTGTGTTTTTGCAGTATTCTATGTGTAATTTCTTTAATATGTAAATTTAGTTATCAGCAGCTAATGATCATTTAATGGGCAGTGATTCCAAACAGTACAAAGCTCACAATGATCTGTCCCCAGCCTGTCATTATTCAGCTGCATGTAAAACGGGGGTATGGATGATTATTGATCATTAACATTGCTTTGTGCTGAAATGGCCATATTTTCAAGGGGTGAAACCTTCTCACACACAAAATAGCTATGAGACTGTATGGGGGATGTTATCCTTCTAGTTAATTACCTACTGCTATACTGGCCTGTTAGACATGGGATCCTTCCACTGAGGCCTTGCAAGGCAAACCAGATGTGCCACGGTTGTAGGTAGAAGCTGGATCAGTGGAAAATTAAGCTAGCTATTTATGTTAGGTACAGTGTTTAAAACAAGGTAGTAAAGAGGCTCCTTAACTTTCCTAAGATGTACTTTTCTAGTTACCTTCTGGCCTATATCTGGCACATACATCCTGATTGTTCTTTTTGATCCATTCTGGACTTTTTTAAAAAATAAATATGAAAAACACCTTGATCTCATTTTTGAGAGTTGAGGCCCTATCCTGTGGTTTAACTTTAAGAATGACATATATGACTCCGACTTGTGGGATCTTCCAAGGAACAAATAACTGGAATTTCTAAGCTTGGTTAAAAAAAAAAAAAAAAAAATACAGGGAAATTCAAGATTTGGAAGTAATAAGTAGTGTTAGCCTAGGCAAGTCTAGTTATAAGGGTTCCCCCACCAGAAACAGATTTGGAGTCTTCAAAGTCTAGATCTCTACCTAGCATGAAAATGAGTCTGTTCAGACTGCCATCAGCTCCAAGTAGAAAAAAAAGTCCACCCAGAATTGGCTTATATTTTTTTAAATGTATCTTTTTTTCATAGGCCAAAAATAACAGGAACCCAAATTCTGTTCCTATTTCTTCTCTTCCATCTTTGTGTATTGGGTTCTGAATTCTCTAATTGAGTTTCAGTTGTTACACAATGTCATTAAGTGTTGAGAATTATCTCCGAAGTCTCCTACAGATTTCTCATGTTTCATGGATTACTGTCATGTCTTAAAGGAGTCTGTCAGGAAGGACTTAGATCATCAGACATAATGCCTTTTTATATTGCTTTTTTTTAATATTCAGAAGTGAAATTGAGTTATTTTCAAAATAATGCTCTAATGTGAAGAAAGTCTTTGGACAACAATTACATTCCTAGAAAATCTGTCGATGGACACTTGTGTAAAAGATTATTGAGATTCATATGAAAAATAAATTCTAGGTTCAACTTTTTGACCACATAAACACTTAATGGGAACATTGTGGGATGTAATTCTTCAATATGAAGGATTGTATTGTGGTTGAAAGATTTAGCATTTTTTTCTTGGT
Source organism: Tupaia tana (assembly GCA_026018925.1). Lineage (NCBI taxonomy): Eukaryota > Metazoa > Chordata > Mammalia > Scandentia > Tupaiidae > Tupaia > Tupaia tana. The sequence continues at coordinate 25,204,059 of JAKSZU010000014.1, read as the reverse complement.
CCTCACTCTCTGAATGCTTCTACTGTTTCTCAAAGCATTCTGATAACTTAAAAATCCCTCTAGGGTTTCCTGAGTGTCCCAATTGAGAACTGCTGGTTTATTTACATCAAGATGGATCTGAGAGGCACAGCTACAGTAGGTCACACTGAACACTGCAGCTTGGCAGGTGAAGGGACACATGGGAAACCTGGGTTTAATTCCTAGCAGCATATACACAGAAAGATCCTGTCTGAAACACATCCAAACAAATACTCATCCTTGAGATTAGGGACAAAAGCTAAGTATCTACTGAACAAAATTTGAATTCTATTAAGGAAAAAACCTGCCAGGTAAGGTACACATGGCTATTGTCGTAAGCAGCTCCCTGAGTTTAAAGTGAAGGCAGTTATTTCAGTTAGCTAGTAAAGCTGATGACTTTAGGTGCATTTCAATTCACCAGAGAAATAGAACCGATAGAATAAGATTTACTTTGAGAAGTCCCACAATCTGCTGTGAACTGGAGATGCAGAAAAGCTGGTGATAAGAGTCCAATCACCAGGAACACTGGGTTAAGTTCCAGTCCAGGAGTAAGAAACTGCTGGATGTCTTAGTTAAAACAAGCAGAGAATTCTGCCTTATATGTGAACCCTGAACTGAGTGATGCCCACCCACATTGGACAGAGTAATCAATTTTACTCCAGTTTATCTCTTCTGCACATACTCCCATAGCCATACTCAAATGTTTAGTGAGCTATCTCATATACTATAGCCCCGTCACACTGATAACAAATGGCAGAAAATTATTTGCTTTATTTAACGGTTAATTTGTCCATCCTTCCCCAGTAAAACAAGCTCCACAAAGTTAGACACTTGCTTATTGCTAATTCCCAACTTGTAGAACAATGCCTAGCACACACGCTGTCAATTCTTCATTGTCCAAAGATCTGAGTGGTTTGATTTTTTTTTTTGAAGAATTCTTTTAATTTGACCAGTAGTACTTGCACACTTCCTGGGAGAAGAGAGAAATCACTCCCACCCTGGGGGAGTAGCCATGCCACAATCCCTTTGTTCTTGAGATTTTGGACACGAACACATGCAAACACACCTAATAAGAGTTTCAAGCCACTGGATCCAGGACTAAGACCACAGTCAGCCATATGGGAGTCCAGTGCCAAAACCACTTTACCACCTGCTGGCCCCAGATCTGAAGCCAGGAAATCTATGTGAGAGCTACCTTTCTGTGCACAGTGCTTATCTGCTACATTACAGGAGTGGTCCTACTCTAATCTTTAAATAAATTTATGCTATTTTTCCACATGGTAGTTTTTTTCCTCAACTTTCTGAAAAAATTTTTTGAGAAGTTTTTGCTGTAGAGCACATGTGCTCCCCAGAAAGACAGACAGACAGAAAGTGAGAAATCACCCTAGGGGGAATGGCCACACTGCAATCCCTTCTTTTTTTTTTTTTAGAAAATTTATTTATTTACTCATTTATTTATTTTAATTGGACCAGAGAGGGAGGGGAAACTGAGAAGGTAATCCATCAGTTCTGGGACTCGAACCGAGGCTGACCATGTGGGCAGCACCTTCACCACCACGCCACCTGCTGGTCCCAAGATAATTCTTAAAAAAAAAAAAAAGACAGGGAGCAGTTACATGCTGGATTCCCACGTTACCCAACTGCAGTTTGAGTCTAGACTCTGGCTTGAAAATCAGGGCAGAGCTCTGCCCCAGCGCGGCGGGGGTCGGGAGGCGAGCGGACGCTGCGGCCAGGATGGTGCTGGAGAGCGTGGCCCGCATCGTGAAGGTGCAGCTCCCCGCCTATCTGAAGCGGCTCCCGGTCCCCGAGAGCATTACCGGGTTCGCCCGGCTCACAGTTTCAGAATGGCTTCGGTTATTGCCTTTCCTGGGTGTGCTGGCACTACTTGGCTACCTTGCAGTTCGTCCATTCCTCCCGAAGAAAAAACAGCAGGACAGCTTGATTAATCTTAAAATACAAAAGGAAAATCCCAAAGTGGTCAATGAAATAAACATTGAAGATTTGTGTCTCACTAAAGCAGCTTACTGTAGGTGTTGGCGTTCTAAGACGTTTCCTGCCTGTGATGGTTCACATAATAAACACAATGAATTGACAGGAGATAATGTGGGTCCACTAATTCTGAAGAAGAAAGAAGTATAATAGTAGTGAAGTAGGATTAAATTCACTGTGTGCTGTAAACTCTTATAACAATATTTTCTCATTTTTTGTGTATAGAAAATCTTTGAATTGGTGATCTTATATTACTGGTTGAATACTTATTTCTGCCGATTTATTTTCTTGCTGTATTACTGTTTATATTTGATACTTTGTATATGCAAACAGTCCTATATATAAAAATTAAATTGTCAGGCCTCTCATGCTGGCTTCAAAGAAGTAATATAAAATCAACACTTCTGGTTGTAATAAATTAAGAAAATCTAAAAAAAAGAAAAGAAAATCAGGGCAGGCGTGTGTGCTAGAAAGAGAATGGAAGAGAGGGATTGCAACATGGCCATTCCCGAAAGGCAAAGGGTGATTTCTCTCTGTCTCTGGTGAGTTCATGTGCCTTAAGGCAAATACCTCCTTTAAAAAGCTGTAAGTATAGTATAAGATTGTCAGAAAAGTCATGAGGCATTTTTGCAACAGATGGCGCTAGTTCATTTTTGGAAGTACTCTTAGGTCATTGGGAATGTCATGACATACTTTTCTGTTTTTCTGTGCAAAATTGCATCATAACTTTGCCGACAACCCAATAGTCATTTGATTCTATGCTACTGCTGTCATTTGACAGCTGACAGTTCTAGCTTCATTCTTAAAAAAAAAAAAAAAGAAAAAAAAATTTAAGCAATTTGGTTGAGTTTTGGAGATTTTACAGGTTGAAGAGGGAAGACTGAGCTGTGCAATTTTGCCATTTTTACGGTTTTACTTCCATAAAGGGAAGAACATGTGTCTAGCTTGTGAAAAGCATAAAGTTTATGGTGAAAAAGCTCTGTAAGAATGTCAGTGCCAACCATGGTTCACAAAATTCTGTGCTGGTGATCCTGATCTCAATGATGCTCCTTGGCCTGAGGGGCTCACTGAGGTTGATGACAAAATAAGGGCACTGATGGAGTCAAGCCTATGTTACCTGACACAAGAGATTGCAGAAACATTGAATATCACTCAAGCATTCATGACCACCTGAAGAAGCTGGGATACATAAGCAAGCTCGACATTTGGGTTCCTTGTGAACTCAAAACAGTTCCTTTGAGGTGCATATAAACATCTGCTATATGGTCATTAAATGTGAGGAAGTCAATCCTTTTTTGAAGTGACTAATAACTGGTGATAAAATGTGGATTGTTTACAACAATTTGCGTGAATGGTCTTGGTCCCAAAGTGATGATTCACCTCAAACGACATCAAAAGCAGATACTCATCAGGGGAAGGTTACGCTCTCAGTATGGTGAGATTTTAAAAGTGGTGTGTTTTTTGTGGCCTTACCAAGGAATCAAACAACCAATTTGAATGTGTACTGTTGGCATTTGGACATTTGATCAAATCCATCATCCAGAAATGTCCAGAGCTCATTGATGGTAAAGGAGTTGTGCTCCATCATGACAGTGCAAAACCACACACATTTGAACACCCATCAAAAATGATTGGAGTGGGGCCAGCAGATGGCATGGTGGTGGAGCACTGGACTTCCACATGGCTAACTACGGTTCCAGTCCTGGATCTGGCAGCTTGCTTTCTCACTTTCTATATTTTGTCAAAATAAAAATAAGAGAAGTTAATAGAATAAATAACTCTTTAAAAAATTATTGCAGCTTGGTGACCAGCAGATGGTGTATTGGCTACATCGCTGGACTCCCATGTAGTTGACTGCCGTTCAGGTCCCAGGACTGGTGGCTTAAAATTGATGCCGGGAGCATGTGCACGCATGCCTAAAATCCCATGAGGACAATGGAGAAGGGATTGCAGTGTGGACATCCCCTCTGAGGGGTAACCCTCACTTTCTATCTCTGTCTCTCCAGCGAGCACATGCACCCTACAGCAAAAATCTCTTTAAAAAAAAAAAGTGGAACTTGACTGGGATGTGTTGCCACATCCCATACTCACCTGACCTTGTACTGTCAGACTTCCACTGTTTCTCTCTTCAAAACTCCTTGTGTGGTATAATGTTCAATTCAGTTGAGGCTGTAAATCAGCACCTTGTTCAGTTTTTCACCAATAAATGCAGGTCCTTCTGTGAATGAGGAATTATGAAGCTCATTGAAAGATGGCAAAAGGTTATCGAACAAAGTGGACAATATATTATTGATTGATCTTTGTTCTTTATATAATAAATGACCTTTAAAAAACAGAAAATATGGATCCTATGGGGGCAGGGGGAAAGGATAAGCCAATCAGCAGCCTTGGCCTTACCAAGGAATCAAACAACCAATTTGAATGTGTACTGTTGGCATTTGGAAATGAAATGTGGATTTGAGTTCCAAGCGGCCCCATTCAGGGATTTCAACCACTGAAGACCCTCTGCCCAGACTTCACCCTCCTGCTCCCATCTAGCCAGGAGCCAGAGATTACAAGGGAACTCACGGAAATGTCAGATAAAGAATTTAAAATATTCATGGTGACAAAGCTAACAGATAATACATATTTAAGGATTTTTGTCTTCTCCTGAACTGTCGATAAGTTCATCTACTTACTATTTGAACTGAATCCTAACCTTTTCCTGGCTTTAAGTTTTAAGCAAATTTCTCTTAACATTTTCTGATTTTGACCTATTAAAACTAAAACATTTTTTGAAATTAGAAAATGCATTTTAAAAAATATCTATTAATACCTATCTAATGACTGTAGTAGATATTAGCCCCAGCAAGGTGCTACTTTATAATATGTTCACTTTACTCACAGGTTTATACCTAAAATCAGACATGCATTCATAAATATGTGTATATCAGTTGTACTTGCTATTGAAAGTCTTTAAATTAAGGTCTTCAGTGAATCAATAAAATGTGAAAAAAAAAAAGTATAGAAAACAATTGTACAGGCGCGCGGCAGTGCTGGGCGCGGGGCTCTCCTCTGCTCCGCATGCCGTGGCCCGGACTGCCCGGCCCCCGCTGCCTCTCCGGTGCTGGGTGTGTCTCGCGCTTGGCACCGTCGCAGGCCGGCGGTGCGGACCGGCCGAGGTCGCTTTCCTTCCTTTCTCTGGCCGGGCGGGCGAGCGGGAGGTAGCGCTGAGTCCCAGGCACAGTCGTGCGCTCGGGGCTGGCGTGTGGCCGTTGGGCCTACGCATGGCCGCCGGGCCTGCGCCTGGGCGCGGCCGCCGGGCCTGCGTGTGGCCGCGGGGTCTGAGCGTGGCCGCCGGGCCTGCGCTTGCGCGTGGCCACTGGGCCTGCACCCGTGCGTGGCCGCCGGGCCTGCACCCACGCATGGCCGCCGGGCCTGCATGTGGCCACCAGGCCTGCGCCTGCGCTGGCCGTTGGGCCTGTGCCTGCGCACAGCCGCCAGGCCTGCGAGTGGCTGCCAGGTCTGAGTATGGTCGCCGGGCCTGCGCGTGGCCACCGGGCCTGCGCCCATGCGTAGCCGCCGGGCCTGCGCGTGGCCGCCGGGCCTGCACCTGTGCGTGGCCGCCGGGCCTGGGCCTGCGCGTGGCCCCTGGGCCTGTGCGTGGCCACCGGGCCTGTACCTGCGCGTGGCCGCCGATCACGGGCAACAAACTGAAGCCAAAAACAAGGATTAAGAACCTGCAACTGTGGGCAACAGGGAGGGACTCTGGCTGTCTTGAACCAATTGAGAAATATATTGTATAGGAGGATTTTCTCTGCCTATGGACAGTGAGATGATGATGGTTACCAGCCCTGCATTACCTCAGGGAAAAACAAGAACTATTCTACCATTCTTAAGGAAGCCAGATACCCGAGGATGACTTACGCTGCAGATCCCCACAGCACCATTCCTGGTAATCACAGGATGGATGCTGTGCCGCATCAGCTGATAACCATCTCTGCTTACCAGAACCGCTTTCCTGAAACTGTATTCCATGGAGACTCACCTACAATTGCGGAATTGCACGAGACCCACCCTTAACCCAACCCTGAGTAGAATCTATGTTCCCTATTGTAAAAAACTTTATGAGCTGATAATTGGGAAAAAAAAAAAAAAAGTGAAGGAACTGGAGGGTATAATAGCAGGGATGGCAACTGCAGATACTAGAGACAGTATGGGAGAGGTAATGGGAATGAGTAGTAGAGGGCAGAAGGGAGGGATCCATGGAACAAACATCACACTTCATAGACACAAAAATGAAAAGTGGTCTGTTGATGATAATGTACATGGTAATATCATTGTCTTGACTAATGTGCACTGTACTCATGCTGGGAAAAACCATGCTGTACACTGTAAAGATGTGCAATGAAAAAAAAATATATATCAGCACTCTGGCAGAAGGAGAAAGAACTGAAGATATGATAGCGGAAAGGATAAATGTAGATACCAGAGGCTGTAAGGGAGGGGAGTGGGTGGTGGGGAGCGGGTGGTAGAGAGTGGGCGTGGGGGGCAAAGGGAAGAATCATTTAATACCAAAAATGTAGAGTTCTCTGTTGAAAACTATTTATGTATATGTATATTGTATACATCATAATGGGGACTTTATGTAAAATGTGTATTTAATTAATCTGAGAAAGAAAAATAAAAGACAAAAACAAACAAAAAAAGTTCATGGAAAACTAGGACAAAAAAAAAAAAAAGAAAGGAAAAATAAAAGAAAACAACTGTACATACCACAGACAGTATGGGAGAAGAGAGGGAGTTGGCAGAGGGTGAGAGAGGGCATCAAGGGGGGAGGGAGTAAAATGTATAAGAAACAAGAAATAGAAAATTATTTGTTAATGATAACATGTATGGTAATATCCTTGATTGGTCCAATATACAATGTATACTGCATGGGAAAAATCTCATTTTGTAATACTCTATTGATGTACAGTGAATGACTGTAAATAAATACATATTTTATTTTTGTTTTTATTTTTGGAGAGGTTTTTGCTATAGGGCACGTACACTCACCAGAAAGAGAGAGACAAAGGGAGAAATCACCCCCCAGGGGGGATGGCCATGCCGCAATCTCTTCTCCATTCTCCTCTCGGGATCTTGGGCACACACGCACATGCGCCCAGTGTGAGTTTAAGCCACCGGGTCTGGGACTTGAACCGCAGTTGACTACATGGGAGTCCAGCGACATAGCCATTATGCTAACTGCTGGTCCCAATACATTTTTTAAAAGATAAAAAATTATAGCTATGGGATAAAGCTGAACTAACAATTTGTACTTATATTTCTGCAATGTATTGAGTACTTACATTAAAATTTTTCAAGTACAGTTTAAAAAAAAAAAACAAAAACAGAAAATATGTCTTTTCAAACAACTTAATATAATAGGCTGGTCCCACAGCCTAGCGCTTAAGGGAGCCAGATTCCACACGGTTGACCACTATTTTGGAGGGCCAGTCCTGGCAACTTGGGAACCTGTGTGTATGTCTCCGATATCCTGACAGGATGGAGTAATAGGAAAGGGACTGCGGTATGACCATGCCTCTTGGGGGCAGTGTTTTCTCCCTCTTCCCCTCTCTGGTGAGTACATTCTGGCACTTAGAAAAAAAGAAAGGAATAGTATAATGAATGTACATGCAAACTACATGAAATCACCAGCTAACATTCTGTCACAGTTGCACACTTGTTAACATGATTACACTTTTGTGTTATCTTTTCTGAATATGACACGTCACCCTAAATATTTCAGCATGCATTTGAAGAAAAAAATTCTTTCATTATCAAAATTAGAAGTTTTAACATTGATATTTGATGTATAGTTCATATTAAAATTCCCCAAGCCAGCAGGTGGCATGGTGGTTGAGGCTAAGGATCCCACATAGCTGGCTCTGCTGTTAAAAGTCCCAAATCTGGCAGCTTGGAAAACATGCCAAGGGCACATGTGCGTGTCCAGGATTCCAAGAGAATGGAGAAGGGATTGAAGTGTGGCCATCCTCCCCAGAGGGTGATGTCTAAATTTCCTGCTGACTGTCTCTAGTGAGTACACGTGCCCTATGGCAAAATATTTTAAAAATGTTTTTCCTGAGACCAGCAAGTGGCATGGTGGTTTAGGCGCTGGACACTCCCTCATGGCCAACCAGTTTGAGTCTTGAACCTGGTGGCTTGCTCTCTTACCTTCTCTCTCTCTGGTCAAATTAAAACTAAATGAATAAATGAATAAAATAAAATAAATAGGGACCAGCAGTTAGCACAAGGGCTATGTCGCTGGACTCCCATGTAGTCGACTGGGGTTCGAGTCCTGGACCTGGTGGCTTAAACTCATGCCAGGTACGTGTGCGTGCATGATCCCGAGAGAATGGAGAAGGGATTGCAGTGTGGCCATCCTCCCTGGGGGGTAAATTTTTGCTTTCTGTCTGTCTCTGTCTTTTTGGCGAGTGCACACACCCTATAGCAAAAACCTCTCAAAAAAAATTAAATAATTTTTGGGACCAGCAGATAGCGTAATGGCTACGTCGCTGGACTCCCACCTAGTCGACCATGGTTCAAGTCCTGGATCCAGTGGCTTAAACCCACGCCGGGCACGTGTGCATGCGTGCCCAAGATCCCGAGAGGAGAATGGAGGAGAAGGGATTGTGGCAAGGCCATCCCCCCTGGGGGGTGATTTCTCGCTTTCTATCTCTCTGTCTCTCTCTGTCTGTCTGGCAAGCGCACACGCCCTATAGCAAAAAATCTCTCCAAAAAAAGAAAAAAATAATTTTTTAAATGCTTTTCCTAACTATCTCAATATTCAAAACTTTCATGTAGATCAAACTTACGTCTTTTATCTAATACTTTGTCTTTTCCTCATGACACATTTTTGAAGGACACAGACCATTTGTTTACAAACTGGCCCTTGGTTTAGACTCACCTGATTATTTCCTTGTGTTCATACAGGTACACATTGGCAGGAATACTACATAGGTGTTGTGTCCTTATCAATATATTAATTCTCAGAAAATGTCAGTTTGTTCCATGTCTTTGAGCCACATTTCTTGATTATAAAAGTACTTATGAGCCAGCTGTAGCCTAGTGGTTAAAAAGTTTGATCTCACTAGGCTGACTGCATGGTTTAAATCCTGGACCAAAGAGCTTAAAAAACATGCTGGTACATTTGTGCACATGTATGTCCAAAATCCCAAGGAAGGAGAGATGAAGGAGAAAGGATTAGGGTGTGACCATTCCCCATGGGAGATGTGCTGTCCCTTTCTCTATTTCTCTCTCTGGCCAGCATGCACACTCCCTGGCAAATTGTATGTGTGGGGGGAATACAAGTTATGGGGCCAGCAGGTGGCATGATTGTTGAGGTGCTAGACTCCCATATGGCTGACCATGGATTGAGTCCCAGACCTGGAGACTTGCTTTCTCACCTTCTCTTTCTCTCTCTCTCTCTGTAGTCAAATTTTAAAAAAGAGTAACAGTAATAAATGCATAATTTTTAAAATAATTATTTTATGTAAATTGATTGATTGATTTTAATTTTACCAGAGAGGGACAAAGCAAGAGAGGAGAGGGAAAGTGAGAAAGCAAGCTGCCAGGTCCAGTACTCAAACTGTGGTCAGTCATGTGGGAGTCCAGCACCCTTAACCACCATGCCCCTGCTGACCCCAAATAAATAATTCTTAAAAAAAATAAAACACAAGACTAGCTGATTGTATAGCGGTTATGTCACTGGACTCCCATATGGCCAACCACAGTTTGAGTCCCGGACCCGGTGGCTTCAAAATAGTGCCGGGCATGTGTGCAGGCATGCCCAAGATCCCAGGAGGAGAATGAAGGAGGGATTGCGGTGTGATCTTCCCCTCTGGGGGATGACTTCTCAATTTTCCTCTCACTGTGCCTGTCTTTCCCTCTCTGGCGAGCATACACACCCTAAGGCAAAAAACTCGCCAAAACAAAAAAATACAAGTTATCTACAGGAGAGGTTGATTTTTTTTAATTATTCATTTTTCCTTTTATTTAATTTTATTCATTGTCATTATTTTTTAAAGGATTATTTTATTTAAATGTATTATTCATTCATTCATTCATTCGTTCATTCGTTCATTTAGATTTGACCAGAGAGGGACAGAGTGAGAAAGAGAGAGAGAGAGAGAGAGAGAGAGAGAGAAACGGAAAGTGAGAAAGGAAGGCAACAGGTCCTGGACTCAAACCACTATTGGCCATGTGGGAGTCCAGCGTCCTTAACCATGCCACCTGTCGGCCCCCATTGTCATTATTTTATTGAAGTTGGCCAGAGAGAGACAGAGAGAAGTATGAAAGCAAGCTGCCAGGTCCAGGACTCAGACTGCAGTCAGCCATGTGGGAGTCCAGCTGTCTCAACCACCCCGCCACCTGCAGGCCCTTAATTATTCATTTTTCTAAAAAATTACTTTATTTAACTTTATTTACTTATCTATTTATTTATTTTAAATTGACCAGAGAGAAAACAGAGCAAGAGAGGGAGAGAGTAAGTGAGAAAGTAAACCGCCAGGTCCAGGATGTGAACCATGGTAGGCTATGTGGGAGTCCAGTGCCTTTAACCACCATGCCACCTGCCAGCCCCTAATTATTATTATTATTTTAGTTCAGTATAAGCGCATGGTCACTTACCAGAGAGAGGAAGTGAGAAAGCAAGCTTCCAGGTCCAAGACTCAAACCATGGTCAGCCATATGAGAGTTCAGTGCCTTAACCACCACACCACACCAGAGAGGGACAAAGCAAGAGAAGACAGGGAAAGTGAGAAAGCAAGCTGCTAGGTCCAGTACTCAAACTGTGGTCAGTCATGTGGGAGTCCAGCACCCTTAACCACCATGCCCCTGCTGACCCCAAATAAATAATTCTTAAAAAAAATAAAACACAAGACTAGCCGATAGTCTTTTTTTTTAAAAGGTTTTTGCTATAGGGCGCGTGCACTCGCCAGAGAGAGACAGAGAGACAGAAAGTGAGAAATCACCCCCCGGGGGGATGGCCACGCCGCAATCCTTTCTCCTCTATTCTCCTCTCGGGATCTTGGGCACGCACGCACACGCGCCTGGCATGAGTTTTAAGCCACCGGGTCCGGGACGCGAACTGCAGTCGACTACGTGGGAGTCCAGCGACATAGCCATTACACTAACTACTGGTCCCAATTTGAGTTTTCTTTTTATGCCCTATCTTATGTACTGTCTCTAAAAATTTGCTTCTATCTTTACCAATCACTCTTGTCATAGAATCTCTACCATAGGGCCCAACTAGGGTGGTACAAGCTGAAGGATAATGCTGCTTGTGGTTGCTAGGGCCACATAGGAGCCCCGGATTCAGTTCTTAAACCAACCTAAACCAACTAGGAGGTTGGAGCAAAGGATATAATCGCAATGTCTTCCTCTTAGGCTTTCTCATTTAAAAAAACAAAAACAGAATCTCTACTGTAAACGTTATACTTAAAAATAACTTCCCAGGGACCAGCAGTTAATGTAATGACTGTGTCGCTGCGGTTCGAGTCCCAGACACGCTGGGCGTGTGTGCGTGCGTGCCCAAGATCCCGAGAGGAGAATGGAGGAGAAGGGATTGCGGTGTGGTCATCCCCCCCCCGGGGAGTGATTTCTCACTTTCTGTCTCTTTCTGGCCAATGCATGCGCCCTATAGCAAAAACCTTTGGGGGGGGGGGGGGGCGCCTTTCACCATTTCAGAAAACACTGCAACTTCACTCTCTCCAGTAGTAAGGCTGCTTTGTCTCCTACCTTCCTTGGTCGTTAGTATCAGAATAAAATCAAAATGAGTGAAATATTAGGCACACGTAAAGCTCCAGAGTGACCTACATCACTCTGAACAGCATGGAGGTACTTTAGCCATTACAGAAAGAACTATTGAAATAATGTCTGAATAGATCAAAAACAGTTGAATATCAGCAATTTCATATGGTTAAACCTAATACAGTGAGTCATAATCAAACCTAATTCTGCTATAGCAGGTCAGGAAACAATGCTGTCTTTACACTAAAGAGAAGACTGAAGCTAAACATCAAAGCAGTCTTCAATAATCATAAGCATCTTGGGGACAGCAGGTGGTATGGTGGTTAAGGCAATGACTCCCACATTATCGATTGTGGTTCAAGTTCCTGACCTGGCAGAGTGAAAAATCATGCTGAAGGGACCAGCAGGAGTTTAAGGCGTTGAACACTCCCACATGGCTGACCATGGTTCGAGTCTGGAATCCGGTGGCTTGCTTTCTCACTTCCTCTCTCTGTGTATGTGTGTGTCTCTCTCTCTGGTCAAATTTAAATAAATGAATAACTAAAATAAGATAAAATAATTCTTTAAAAAAAAAAAAGAAAAAAAATCATGCTGGGCACATGAACATATATGCCCAAAATCCTGAGAGAATGGAGAAGGGACTATGGCATGGTCATCCCCCCAGATGATTTCTCATTTTCTGCCTCATGTATCTTATAGCAAAAATCCTTAAAAAAAAAAAAAAAAAAAACAAGCATCAACCCTGTGAACAGAAAAGGGAAAATAAAATATTCCATTTAAATTATAGGCTCTTAAACTAAGGCTCTTAGACTGAAATTTTTTTGGATAGAGAATACATGCATGCATATACATGAGAGAGAACCCTTGTTAACAGTCTCATCATGCCACAATCCCCTTCCCCCATCCCTCCATCTCTTAGGATCTGGGTGCTCCCACATGTTTTTTAATCAAACCCAGGAAAATGTACCCACAGTCAGCATGTGGCTTCCAACAATGTAAGCCAGTAAGCTATGGACTATGTCACCTGGCTTGGTCATGTGAACATAATTTTTCTAGGAAACTGGTCCTTTGCTTTTACTGGTTTCTTCTTTTTGCTTTTATTATTTGTTTATTTGCTATAGGGTGCATGTGCTTGCCAGAAAGACAGAGAAAGACAGAGAGACAAAAAGCGAGAAATCACCCCCCCCCCCCCCCCCCGAGGATATGGCCACGCCGCAATCCCTTCTCCTCCATTCTCCTCTCGGGATCTTGGGCACGCACGCACATGTGCCCAGTGTGAGTTTAAGCCACTGGGTCCAGGACTTGAACCGCAGTCGACTTACATGGGAGTCCAGAGACATAGCCATTACCAGCCAACTGCTGGTCCCTGGTTTCTTAAAGGAGCCTGTGACCTAGAAAATATTAAGAAACATGGGGCCGGCAGTTGGTTAAGGGCAATGGACTCCCACATGGCCGACCACGGTTCGACTTGGCAGCTTAGTTTCTCATTTTCTCTCTCACTTTCTGGCCCTCTCTGGTCAAATTAAAATAAATAAATACGGTTAAATAAAAAATAATTCTTAAGGAAGAAATTAAGAACCATAGATTTTTCTATAGGGAAAATCAATCTACTAGCCTAACTGGTTTAAATTTAGGTCACACACTCCTGGATACTTCTCTACCTTGCCACTCGTTTGACATCTGCCATCTCCTCAATCTTGTCTATGCATTTCTCAAGCATCCTTGGTTTACCCACCTCCTCTTTGTAGCCTTCCTCATTCAATCCACATTCATCATTTCATTCAATTTTTTTAAAGATTTATTTAACTTTATTCATTTACTCATTTTAATTTGACCATAGAGGGACAGAGCAAGAGAGAGAAAGCGAGAAAGCAAGCTGTCAGGTCCAACACTTGAACCACAGTTGGCCATATGGGAGTCCAGTGCCCTTAACCACCACGCCACCTACAGGTCCACACTCAAATTCTTACACTCTCAATTTTCAACTTTTTTTTTTTTGGCGCGAGCCATGTTACATTATGTTCCAGCATGGTAAAATCACATCACATTTACAGTGGGATGCGAGGAATTAAGAGATTATGGAAGAATGAAGATGCTTTAAGAATAAACAAGGTGCATGGCTTGAGGTAGATTACTGAGACGTTGGATAGCAAATTTATTCTTTATCATGACACAAACTACATCTTGTAACTCATAGTAAGGCTTTTGTCACTTTGTTCCATTTCTCAGGTATCTCTTTACAAGTGACTAGGATGCCTGTGTACCAAATAAAAATTGATGCCACAGTAAAATTAGCCTCAGGATCTTCCTCAACCTCTATATCCATGAACAGTCACATTGCCTGAAGTAGATTCTAAATATAAAAATTTACTTAAACATTTCAGTAATACTTCTAAAACGATTATTCTACCAAAAAAATCATTATCATACTTTAAAAAATTAACATCTCAACAGCAAAGACTGAAGTGGTCAACTTTTCCCAGTAGTTCATAACTTTTTAGTTGATTTGTCAGGAACTAAGTATGGCTCATACCTGCATTAATGGAAGTGCCCCCCAAATGTCTTCTTTCTCTTTTGCCTAATTTTATTTGTTATTTTTTAAATCTAAGTAGAGAGAGAAGGGGAAAGTGAGAAAGCAAGCTGCTAGGTCTGGGACTTGAACCATGGCTGGCCATGTGGAATCCAACACCTCAACCACCACGCACCTGCTGGCCCCAAATATCTTTCAATCTATTGGCTTCTCTGTCTCCTTTCCCCCATTTGCAATGTATTTGTTAAAGTGAACAAATGATATTGTGGCATTTCCTACATCCTAGATTTTACTGATTACATCCCTGTGATGTCATTTAACATGTTCCTCTGTCCTTAGTCTAATTCAAGTTCTGGTTTGTTTTTTTTTTTTTTTTTCACAATAATAGGTGATGTGTACTTCCATCAGAGGGTACCTAATTCTGATTAGCTCTTTTGTTACATTAGTAGCTACTGTCGATCATTACCTAGATCTCTAATTTCATCTTTTTTTAGTTGGAATACTTCTACAGTGCGACACTTCCCCTCTTATCAAGTACCAGTTTACCCTGAGGTACAGTTCATATAAGACAGGCTGGTTAAATGTTCAGTTCTTTTCCTTTGTTTTTAGATGAGTTGTTCTGGGATTATTCATCAAAGATGAGGAAATGAGGTTTCCTTTTATGAAATCATGAATTTTGACTTTAGTTTCAATACATTGTCATTACTTATTTTTTTTAAAAGAATTATTTAACTTTATTAGTATCATCACTTATTTTTTTTAAAGAATTACTTATTTTTTAAATTTATTCATTTATTTTAATTCAACCAGAGAGAGACACACCGAGAGAGAGGGAGAGAAAGTGAAAAAGCAAGCCACCAGGTCTGGTACTCGAACCATGGTCAGCCACGTGGGAGTGTCTAGTGCCTTAACCGCCATGCTACCTGCTGGCCCCTATCAACGTTTGTTTTAATTTGACCAGATTAAGAGAGAGAAAGAAAGAAAGCTACTAGGTATGGGTAGACATAGAGAGAAAAAGTGAGAGAGCAAACAGCCAGGTCTGAGACTTGACCTGCTGTCAGCCATGTGGGAGTCCAGCATTTTTAACCACCATGCCACCTGCCGGCCCCTGTCGTTACACTTATTAATGCCCAAATTGTTCTAACTTTGGCTGGTGGAAGCCTATTGGCTTTTAGCCCCTATTTTTAAAAATGAATTATTTTAGGGGACCAGCAGGTGGCGTGGTGGTTAAGGTGCTGGACACTCCCACATGGCCGACCATGGTTCAAGTCCCGGACCTGGCGGCTTCCTTTCTCCCTTTCCCCCCTCTCTCTCTCGCTCTGTGTCTCTCTCTGGTCAAATTAAATGAATGAATAAATAAAATTAAATAAATAATATTTTTTTTAAAAAATGAATTATTTTATTAAACTTCCTGTAACCACCACGACACCTGCCAGCCCCTTAGGCCCTTTTAAAAAGAGCCACCCCAGGACCAGCAGCGTAATGGTTACATTGCTAGACTCCCACGCTGTCAACCATGGTTCGAGTCCCAGACGCAGTGGCTTAAACACATGCCATGCACTTGTGCATGCATGCCCAAAACCCCAAGAGAATGGAGGATGATTTTTCTTAAAAAAAAATAATAATAAAAACATACTGGATATATGGACATATGTGCCAAAAATCCCAAGAGTAGAATGGAAGAGAAGGGATTATGTTGTGACTATCCACCCCAGGAGTGATTTCTCACTTTTACCACCCCCAAGCCGTCCCAACAAGCACAAGTGTCCTATAGCAAAGTCTTATTTTTGGGGGGGAGCGGGGGATAGGGGTTTGGCAGGTGGCATGGTGGTTAAAGGCACTGGATTGACTGACGATGGTTTGAGTTCAGTCCTGGACCTGGCCACTTGCTTTCTGCCTTTCTCTCTCTCTGGTCAAATTTAAAAACAACAAACGGAAATAAAGAAATAACTCTTTTAAAATAATTTTTTGGGGAGGTTTTTGCTATACGGTGCGTGTGCTCGCCAGAAAGAATGAGAGAGACATAGAGACAAAGTGAAAAATCACCCCCCAGGGGGGATGGCCATGCCGCAATCCCTTCTCCTCCATTCTCCTCTCGGGATCTTGGGCACACACGCACACACACCCGGCGTGAATTTAAGCCACTGGGTCCGGGACTTGAACTGCAGTCGACTACATGTGATGCCTGGTTCCGAACGGGTATCAGACTAATACCAGTCCATGGCCTAGGTGTTGGGGACCCCGGCTCTAGACTATGATTCCTTAACTATAGTTCTCCCCTCCCACTTAAGGGCTACATTTCACCACCAGCTGCCGACAGGGAAGTAAATGATACCTAAACTTGCCCATTTCAAGTCACTTTCACAAATACTACACTCCAGAATCAAATGACTGTCTTTATGTCAGTTTGCAAAATCTGATATAAGTTTTGTACCACTATAGCTTAGGTCTTCTTCATTGGCTTTTTTTTTTTTTTTTTTTGGAGAGGTTTTTGCTATAGGGCGTGTGCGCTCGCCAGAAAGAGAGAGACAGAGAGATAGAAAGTGAGAAATCACTCCCCAGGGGGATGGCCACACCACAATCCCTTCTCCTACAATCTCCTCTTGGGATTTTGGGCACGTAAGCACACACGCCTGGAGTAAATTTAAGCCACTGGGTCTGGGACTCAAACCGCGGTCAACTACATGGGAGTCCAGTGACATAGACATTACACTAACTGCTGGTCCTACTTTTTTCTTTTTTCAATTTGCAACCAGCCACTGTTTATTTACTGACCAGATTACAAATATAACCATTGTGGATACCTTAGACTCATAATTGTTTTCATTTAATTTTTTTTGGAGAGGTTTTTGCTATAGGGCGTGTACGCTCGCCAGACAGACAGAGACAGAGAGGCAGAAAGTGAGAAATCACCCCCCCAGGGGGGATGGCCACGCTGCAATCCCTTCTCTTCCATTCTCCTCTCGGGATCTTGGGTACGCATGCACACGCGCCCGGCGTGAGTTTAAGCCACCGGGTCCGGGACTCAAACCGCGGTCGACTACGTGGGAGTCCAGCGACATAGCCATTACGCTAACTGCTGGTCCCAAAAGACACATTCTGATACTAATAAATGCTGTAAAGAAAATAGTGACTTGTGGGTCCAGCAGGTCGTCTCCGGACAGCCCTGAAGAGCTGTGACACTGCCTCATCTCCAGACGACCCTGAAGAGTTGTAACACTGTGTCGTCTCCGTGCTGCCCACAATAAACGGATGACCCTGAAGAGCTGTGACACTGCCTCATCTCTGTGTTGTAACACTGCGTTGTTCGTCCTGTCTCTCACTCCTTCCCTCAGGAAACCTGTTCGGCGGTCCCCCGGGTAGGGACAGCCAGCAACTTCACCTTCTACAAAATGGGCAGCCTTTTTCTTCATTCCACCTCGTGGCGAAGACAATTTGAAGGTCCACAGGAAGTTATTTGCTTCTGTGAAGCATTTCCCAACAATACAGATTTCATGAATCAGATCCTTCATGCAGATGATGCCAAATTTACCAAGAGCTCAAGCAATCAGAGTTAACTGTCAAAGCAATTCACTTCTTATTGATTTTGCCGTAAGCATAAATTGACTAGTTCACTTATTGACTTCAGGTTTGGGTACCCCCATGCAATATATGATTCCACAATTCTCAGCATATTAATTGAGGCCTTGTTGGGGTCAACAAAGGTGCCACTGAAGATCTGGCAAAGACGAAGAAGCTGCAACACCTTTCAAATCTTTGGTCTCACTCCATTGATATACCTGCTCCTGATGACAAAGGACAATTTGGGTTCTGGAGGTACATAGAAGTTGCCAGCTTCTTTTGCCATCTTGGCTATGCGAATCTCAATTTTGTACATTGTCTATATTCCTTATGATAGTGCTTAACTTTTTCATAGATAAGCTTCTCCTTGCCTTTCAAAACATCTTTTGAACAAACTTTCTCAGCCACTTGATCTTCATCTCAGCAAAATTCCTTTGCTTTTCCTTTCTATTCTTTTTTCAAATGAGTTATTTATTTTATTCATTATCATTACTATTTCTTTTCATACTCATCAGAGAAAGCCAGAAAGAGGGAAAGTGAGAAAGCAAGCTGCAGGTCCAGGACATGAATCATGGTAGGTCATGTGGGAGTCCAGCATCTTAACCACTACACCACCTGCTGGCCCCCTTTGGCTTTGTGTTAAGGGTTTCTGGCACAGCAGGAAAGTTTTTCTCGGGGGTTTCCATGGCAGCAGGAACCTTTTTCTTGGTTTCTGCCATAGCAGAAACCTTTTTCTTCTCTTAAACGCTCTCCATAGTTCAAGCAGGAAATTTATATAAATGAAAGAGTCCTTTACTAACTTAAGGATGAAAGTTATAAAACTGCATTCCTCAAATTTGTTAAGTACAACCAGGAACCTGAGAGTAAACAATACATTATCAATTTCTACCTACTTCATTAAGTTGTATGTTATATGTGCTAATAAAGAGATTTTCCAAACATTTTTTTCCTTTCCTTTTTAAAACAAAATCTTACATGAAACTCTTTGATCAGGATCAGAGAAAACACATAAGTATCAATACTATTTCTCTATACTTTCAACACATGACTTTAATCAGGTATGAGTTTTTTCTTCACCAAGCAATTCTCCAACTCACTGAACACCAGCTGGGTGCCCTACTCAGTCTCACAAGACTACATGCACTGTAGATGCCAATCAGAAGTCCCAGGCTATGACTTGGGATAGAGCTCCCATGACACCCCCCAGCCATGCATTTTTTATTCTTTTAATAATTTGCAAAGTCAGTCCAAAGAATTCAAGGGGACATTTTATTTACACTTACCTATTCATTATAAAAGATATTACAAAGGACACAGATGAAGAGCTAGATGAGATACACAGGGCAAGGTACACGACTGTCATAAGTGCAGAAACTTGTTTTTCTGGAGTTGGGGTATACCACTATCTCAATATATGATGCATTCACAACCATCAGATCTTGTTCTTTTAAGAAACTCATCAGATCTTGTTCTTTTAAGTTTATACAGCTTGGGGCCAGCAGGTAACATGGTGGTTAATGTGCTGGACTCCCACATGGCTGACTGCAGTTTCAGTCCCAAACCTGGCAGCTTGTTTTCTCACTCCTCTCTCTGGTCAAGTTAAGATAAATTAATAAAATTAAATAAACAATTATTTTTTTTTAATTATTTTATTGAAATTTATTTATTTATTTTAATTTGACCAGAGACGGATGGGGGGGGTGGGTGGGTGGTTAGTGAAACAGCAAGCCGCCAGGTCCAGAACTCGAACCACAGTTGGCCATGTGGGAGTCCAGCACCCTTAACCACCATGCCACCTGCCCACCCTAAATAAATCATTTTTTTTTAATAATTATTTTATCTGTATATATTTGTTTTACTTTAATTTGACCATAGAGGAACAGAGTGAGAGA
Organism: Tupaia tana; assembly: GCA_026018925.1. NCBI lineage: Eukaryota > Metazoa > Chordata > Mammalia > Scandentia > Tupaiidae > Tupaia > Tupaia tana. The sequence continues at coordinate 25,184,298 of JAKSZU010000014.1, read as the reverse complement.
GAGAGGGAAAGTGAGAAGGCAAGCCACCAAGTCCAGGACTTGAACTGTAGTTGGCCATGTGGGGGTCCAGTAGCCTTAACTGCCTGCCAACCCTAATAAGCAATTTTTTTAAAGAATTATTTAACTTTATTTATTTATTCATTTGTTTATTTCAATTTGACCAGAGAGGGACAGAGTGAAAGAGAGAGAGAAAGTGAAAAAGCAAGGATTCGAACTGCAGTCGGCCATGTGGGAATCCAGTGCCTTTAACCACCATGCCACCTGCCGGTCCTGTCAATAAACAATTTAAAAAAAAAAAAACTTATACAGCTTAATCTCCAGCACCTCTCCCCTCTTCCCAGAGGTAAATGAATGGACCTGAAAGTTCCAATCTTTTAATCACTTGGCCTTTCTGATGACCAGACCCATCAGGAGGGAATCTGGGGGTCTTCCCTAAGTATTATCATAAACTCTGATGTGATAAGAATGCATTATGAATAACAAAGTTCATTTATAGGAACCAGGGATAAAAACCAATAAGGGCCAGCAGATGGAGTAATGATTATATTACATTACATTATACCTGTGGTTCGAGCCCCAGACCTGGTGGTTTGAAACTCACACCAGATATATGTGTGTGTGTGTGTGTGTGCCCAAAATCCCAAGAGAATGGAGAAGAAATTGCAGTGTGGCCATCTCGCCTGGGGAGTGATTTCTTACTTTCTGTCTCTCTGTCTCTGTCTCTTCAACAAGCTCATAAGCCCTATAACAAAAAAAAAAAAAAAAAAAAAGAAAAGAAAAGAAAAGAAAAGAAAAGAAAAGAAAAGAAAAGAAAAGAAAAAAAGTGACTTGCCAAAGAAACAGAGTTGGGCTTCAGCCCTAAGGTTTGTTAACTTTAGGTCTTTCCTCTAATAACCCCACTGACTTCCAGAAGAATCAAAGGAAATCTTTGGCAAATCTTTCTACACTCATTTCTTTTCTCTGTCTTTTAACTTTACTTATTTATTTTAATTTGACCAGAGGACAGAGAGAGAGAGAGAAAGTGAGAAAGCAAGCCGCCAGGTCCAGGCCTCAAATCTACTGGGTGCTCAGGAAAGAAATGATGCATTTTGTATAGAAAAATACATCACGACTTTCCAGACAACCTAATATTATAGAAAGCAGGAATTAGGGCAAGGGGAATGAGGTAGGGAAAAGCTTCGGACACAGACTCCTGGACAGTCAGTAAGCATTGTTATAACTATTTAAATCCTCAATACCAAGTGCAGTGACTGGCACACAACAGGAGCACAATATTATATAATGAGTAAACACATGAGAAAAATTAGAAAATGAGACTTAAAGGGGTGATATCCTCATCTCTGAAATGTGAACCACGATGAAAAAATATGCAAAAAGCATTCAAAAGCATTAATCATGTGTCCACCACTACTTACATGTCTCAAAAGCAATCCCAAACTTAACAAGCCCAAGATAAAATTCTCAATTATTCCCCCAAAACCTGCTAATTGTTCCCAACTCAGTAAATGTCCTACTTCTTGTACCCTGACAGTCATTCTTGTTCTTCCTGATCCTCCATATCCAATCCATCATCCAGTCTTATTTATTCTAACCCTTACATATATTATTATCCATTCATTTTTGCAGTCACCATCCAGTCTAAGCTACAATATGATCATCTTTCACTTAATACCTAGCAGTCAAAATGGTCGGTAGGCTTTCACTTTTGCTCTCTCACCAGAGCTCTAACCAGTTTAAGCCACTTACTGTTCTTAAGAGAAAGAAGCCGTGGGCAGATGGCTGTGGTAGTTAAGGGCACTGGACTCCCACATGGTTGCCTGTGGTTCGAGTCCCAGACCTGGCAGGATTCCTTTCTCACCTTCCGTTTTTCTCTCACTCTGTCCCTCTCTGGTAAAATTAAAAATAAGTAATGTTAAATAAAATAATTCTAAAAAAAAAAAAAAAGAAAAACAGAGAAAGAAGCCAAACTTTTAAACCTACCTGGCTTTGAAGGCCCCCTACGTGATCTCTTCCTCACATTGCCCTCCCCATTCATCACACTGCTTTGGGATACTGGCTTTTTCTGTAGTTTCTCAAATGTGTTATGCTACTTCCTGACAAATAGCTACTCATCGTTTGGGTCTCATTTCACAACTGGGATCCTGTCACACCATCTCAGACCATCTTGAAGTACTTAAATATTTATACAATTATTTTATCATACAAAAGTATAAACCCACAGCTGGCTATAAACGCAACTACTGTAATCTCCACGAGGGTAGGCACTGCTATCACCTCCAGGAAAACAGAGTCTAGCACACGATCTGGGCTCAAATACATAAACGAACCCAAATGAAGTGAGGAGACGTAAAGTGACCAACTAAAAGTCGTAACTCAAAAGAATAAACTTGTATACGACAGCTGTCCACTTTGCTTCAGCACTCTCCCTACCTCCACTCTCAACAACTCAGACCAAACCACAAATGAGGTCCGACACTTAGGGTCTCCAACCCCCAGGCAGCCAGCCCCTGCTTTCTTCCACCCTGTGAAGTTCCAAAATGAACCCATCCTAGCACTGGGACGAGAAGGATCTTTTGTCCCTGTAAGTGAGGATCCCAGACGACCGGCGGAAGGTTAATAACCCGGACCCACTGGTCGGGACTCTGAACACGCGCATACGCAGCAGTGACGCACACAAGCTCGAGCACTTCGTCAGCAAAGAAGTAGCTCAGCGCGAGGCGCTCATGTGAGGCTTCTCAAGCGCCATTCGACCCGCGCGTTGGGACCGGAGCACTTAGCCTTAGATCGCAGAGTCTCCGAGGTCCGCTGCGTTCTTGGAACAGCGATGGAAAAGACGATCCCCCGCTCCCTCGCCCTTTAAGAACCACCCCAATTCCAGCCTGACCCGGCCCTCGGTAAATCCTCGCGAGAGCCACCAGCTTCCGCCCGCTTCCTACTCTCAGCTTGCCGGGCCGGAAGAGAGGCGGTATCTCCTTCCCCCGGCCTCTACCTCACAAGGCAGCGCGGCCCTAGCTGCGGCCAATCAGCGGGCTCATTGTAGGCCGAGGCTCCAGGAGCCAATGGAAAGTGTCGGCGCGCGCAGAGCTTCCCTTCACCGCACCGGCCCCCTCCCTTCCGCCCGCCGCCTTCCATCCGCCCCTGGCGGAGGAAGTGATGTCACAGGCCCCATGTGAGCGGATTGCAACACATGCAGCTGCCTGGAGAGAGTGAGCCGGTGTCCTACGTCAGAGCCGCCGCCGCCGCGGAGCCGCCGCCGGGGAGGAGCAGCCGCTGCCGCCCAGGACTGGGCCCTTAGGTGAGCTAGGAAGAGGGGAAGGCCGGCGACCTATGCGGCGGGTCTCGCGGGCGGGGAGAGGAGGGACTCTGGCGGGTGGCGAGGAAGGGGGCCGCTCTGCCCCAGTGGCGGCGCTAACTCTGTGGTCTTGGTGTCTCCCGGCGCCGCCGGGCCGCTCTAGGGAGGAGGAGGCGAGAAGATGGCGGACGACCCCAGTGCTGCCGACAGGAACGTGGAGATCTGGAAGATCAAGAAGCTCATTAAGAGCTTGGAGGCGGCCCGCGGGTGAGCGCCGCGTCCGGCCCCCCCGTGCCCTCTTGGTTCCCGGACCCCTCAGGATGGCCGCCCCCCGCGCCGCATGGCCGGATGAGGAGAACCAGGCACTAGCCAACTCCCGCCTTCTGGACCTCTGGGTAGTAGTCCTCGAATCAGGGGCGGGGGTCGGCGCTGTTGGCCTGAGAAGGGGTCCTTCCCCCAACTGGGGGTAAGGGGTCCGGTCTCCCAGGGCTCGGACCACTCGACCCCCTCGTGTTCAGAGGCGGCTACTTTTGTACTCCTCCAGTACCCTTGTGTCCAGCTCCTCACTCTTCGGGTTCCAGATGCTGCCACCCGACTCGGTGCTGTTGGGTGAAAAGGCTCGGCCTTCCTGTCTAAACGCTCTTCCCTGATTTCTTCTCTTCTCCCTTCTTGTTCCTCAGCCAGTCCTCGTTAAAAATGGCCTCCCCCTCCTGGGCTCTCAGGCCCAGGTGGGTGAAGTTAGGATGGGGCGAGAAGAGGTGGCCAGAAACATCCTCTTTGCTCCCCCTGATTTTTCTGGTCTTCCACCTCTCCCAGATGACTTCCTTAAAGTCTTGTAATTACCCCAGTGCTTCCTGGTTTTAGCTGTTACAGGACCCACCTATTAACTGAACATGCCAGCGTGTTAGGGATGGGGGGGGGGGGGTAATAGAATAGGTTTTGATTGACGGATCTATGTCTATCCCGGAGAAATCCAGTTTCTGGGGCCATTTGGTGTGAACCGTAACAGAGTCCTTGTTGGCCTTTCTCTGAAACTTCGGGGGTATCAGAAGTTGTTTGGGGATATATAGGTGTCTGATGTACTAATGTGTGTTAAATTCAGAGCTTGAGTTTCCACTTGTAAATGTTAAGCTCTAGGTGTGTCTGTTGTGGGATAAGTATACTAGACTAAAATTGGCTGTGTGTGTATTGCTCATTTAAAGATATGCCAGAAGAATTCCTGGTTCCTTACTTTATTACTTTCTTTTATTCCTTTCTCAGTCATAGAAACTTTTTACTTACAGGAAGTGGTCAAAAAAAGTGTTTGGAGCATTACATATTTGTACGTCTGAGCATTCTTAGAATAGCAGAGTGGCTTGCCCCTGACCATGTGGAAAGTTTATTTCAGCACAAGAATTAGACCTAGTTTCCAATTCAGGTTTGTCACTGACAGATTTGCAATAAGGCCCCTCCTGTTTCTTCCTTATTACTGCTTTATGAAATGTGGTATGTTTGGCCCAGCAGAGTAAACAGACTAGTGTTTGGTGCTTAATAAATTAGTGAAGTTCTGTATGCGATAATGCTTCTGAAAGTGGTCCTATTCAGTGACTTAGGCTTTTGCTCCCTCTTTTGTTGTACTGGAGAAGCATAATATGAACTTAAAGTAGCTGGACATTTTTATTCCTTAGGGTTTTTTTAAATAGAATATTCAGACCTACTTAATGATCTTAGAGGACCTTGTGCCATGTGACAAAGTAAATAAATATTCCCCAAGCATGAGAATGCTATGCAGGAGGGGTAATATAGGTCATGACCCATTATGATACACTACAAGGAATTAGACAAGTTCTTTTGTTTCACTGGGATCTTCTGTTGTATTACTTGAAACCTTCAATTGAGTATTGGCTTTTATAGATTGTTGGTGGTGTTGCAGTGTTGTATAAAGTGGAAGTGACCTGTGGATTTGTTCTCTTATTATTACTTACATTTGGAGGTAGGTTCATACTGTAGAATTTGCATGCCTATGTTTTCTAAACAAGTTATGAATCTATGACTATAATTTGCCTGTTTTCTAAGTGAAGTAACATTGAAGATAGCACTGCTTAATAAGTAACAGCATTCCTTTCTGCTGTTTGATGCCGGAAGCTCATTCTTAAATTTGTTCCTAGCCATGTTACCTTGCCACTTAAAACTTTTAAGTCTTAATTTAAAACTTTTGGAGGCTTTACCTCTTTGATAAAGTGCAAAGCATTCTGAAAAAGAGGTTTTTGGGCACAGTTTGTTTTCCAAATGGTGGAATTTGAACATTTTAGACAAGATGTCTGAAATAGCCATTGGAATCGTCTGTAAATCAGTGTGGTTAATAATCATGTCCTACTTTGCCTTTAGTCAGGATTTGATTGCATCTTGATCCCATGAACATTTAAAATCTTGGCAATCTTTGGGTATTGGTAAGAAAGTTGAAAAGTTTATTCTGTGTGGCTCAGGATTTTCCAGGTTATACCAACACAAGGTTGTGTCATCATTGCTGAGTTATGTCAGAGTCTAGACATTCACAGCTCACAGTGAGAAATGATTTTCCTTCTTTACCTGATGCTAAAATATTCCTAGGAAAATTGTAGTGGCTTTAAACACAAACCAAATGAAAAAATGAGTCCGTGTGTGCTGGTGTTTGGAGAGTACCCTGTTTGTGGTTTCAGGACAAAACTAGGGTTGTGTTCAGGCATAGTTACAAGAATAAATAATTTGAAATTGAGATAGTATGTGATTATCTAAAATGTCTAGGCAAGTAGTTTATTGAGCACTCAGTATGTTATAAATGTGTGCTAAAGAGTGTTATATTGCTTAATCTTTACAACAATTAGTTTGATAGACAAACTAATTTTGTATAAGTTTTGTCTCAGGCACAGATAACTTGCTGACTAAAGTGTCTAAAAATGTAGTGGAGTCCAGGATTTGAACCGATGTTCTGTACTGGATATATTTTATATTTTCCAAAAATACGAGACCAGATTTACCCAAAATGTACTCTCAGCTGTAACAGACTCTTTTATGTCTGGGGAATAGCATTTATAAAAGTCAAATTACTAAAATGAGAAACTTACTAACATTCTATTTTGTAACTAGCCTAAACTTAATACTTAATCTTCTGAGTTGAAAGGAGTGTTGCATATGTAAATTTTAAAGAATTATTTTATCTTATTAATTATCATTATTTTATTTTTTAATTTGGTGAGAGAAAGAGAGAGGGAAAATGAGAAAGCAAGCTGCCAGGTCCGGGACATAAACCACAGTGAGCCATGTGAGATTCCAGTGCCTTAACCAGCACACCACCTGCCCGCCCTATAACTTGATTTGTAAGTTGGGTGGAACATACTTACTTGATTTTATACAAGCTTGTTGAATGTTAGTTTATGTGCAAGTACAAGAACCAGTCAATTATTTTTGCTATACATAGGCCCCATTTAAAGTTGGTGATAGTTCGTTGTTTGATTTCTTCTGGTACATTCTCCATTGCTAACGTAGGAGGACAAATGTGTATATAAGCCAAAAGTGGAACTAAGGCTCGATCCGTGGTTATGGTGTAGGTATATTGAATAAAGAACTAAAGCAGGTGAATATATTACAAGAAAGGTAGGTGGGGAATTTGTGGGATTTTTTTCTCTAATCTTTTCTGAGCAGGCAAGAGCCAGTCTCTGAAAAAACATTGGAAGTTTTATGGTTTTCAGATAATAATATCATAACCAGAGCCTATTCTGGCCAAGAACAGTAGTAAATGTGACAAAAGAACAGTGTTAATTTGGGTTACGCCTATAGATGTTAGAATATTTTGGGACCGGGGACAAGCAGGTTGCGTGGTGGTTAAGCACTGGACACTCCCACATGGCCGACTGTGGTTTGAGTCCCGGACCTGGTGGCTTGCTTTCTCACTCCCCTGATCTCTCTCTCTCTGGACAAATTAAAATGAATAAATAAAATTAAATAAATAATTCTTTTTTTAAAAAAAAAGAATATTTTGGGGCCACTAGATGGTGTAATGGTTTACATCACTAGATTCTCATGTAGTCAACTGTGGTTCAAGTCCCAGAGCTGGCAGCTTAATACTCAAGCTATGTGCATGTGTGCCCAAGAGCCCGAGAGGAGAAGGGAAGAGGAGGGATTGCAGTGTGATCATCCACCCACTCCATCCCCCCTGCCTCTCCCCCGGGGAGGGTGGTGATTTCTCATTTTCTGTCTCTTGGTCTGTCTCTGGTGAGTGCTACACGCCCTATAGCAAAAATATCTCCAAAAAATTTTTTTTCCTTTTATCTTCACCGAGGAAACTTGTGTATTTCAAATATATGAAGGCTTGGTCAGATAACCATCACTTTCCATCTTTTTTTTTTTTTTCTTTTCTTTTTTCCTGAGAGAGAAGGGGGGGTTTTTGTTTTGTTGTTGTTGTTGGGTTTTTTTGGAGAGGTTTTTTTTTGCTATAGGGCGCGTGTGTTCTCCACACAGACAGGGAGATAGAAAGCGAGAAATCACCCCCTGGGGGGATGGCCACGCCACAATCCCTTTTCTTCCATTCTCCTCTCGGGATCTTGGGCACGTGCGCCCAGCGTGAGTTTTAAGCCACCAGGCCCGGGAAGTGAACCACGGTTGACTACATGGGAGTCCAGCGACATAGCCATTACACTAACTGCTGGTCCCTTTTTGCTGTAGAGTGTGTACACTTGCCAGAGAGACAGAGCAAGAAAGCGCACCCCACCCCCCAGGGGAAAGACCGCACCACAATCCCTTCTCCTATACTCTCCTCTCAGGATTTTGGGCATGCACACACATGCGCCTGGCATGAGTTTTAAACCTCCGGGTATGGGACTTGAACTGCGTTCTGCAACGTTAAGAGTCCACCAATGTAGGGAACCAGCAGTTAGTGTAATGGCTATATCGCTGGACTCCCACATAGTCAACCGCGGTTCTTGTCCCGGACCCGGTGGCTTAAAACTCACGCGGGCGCATGTGCGTACGTGCCCAAGATCCCGAGAGGAGAATGGGGGATTGCGGCGTGACCATCCCCCCCGGGGGGTGATTTCTCGCTTTCTGTCTCTATGTCTCTCTCTGGCTGTCTGGCGAGTGCACACGCCCTATAGCAAAAACCTCTCCCAAAAAAAAAGAGTCCACCAGTGTAACCATTACGCCATCTGCTGGCTCCTCAGCCCATGTTTGAAAGTCATTGCAACTTGTAAATTTGTGTTTAGTTTTGGGGAGTTTAAAAACTTACTGTTAAAAAAACATTTCTTTTTGTTTTTCTTGTTTGTTTGTTTTTTTTGAGAGGTTTTTGCTATAGGGCACGCATGCTCACCAGAGAGAGAGAGACAGAAAACGAGAAATCACCCCCCAGGGGAATGACCACACTACAATCCCTTCTCTTCCATTCTCCTCTCGGGATCTTGGGCACACACGCACACATGCCTGGCGTGAGTTTAACCCACCGGGTCCAGAACTTGAACCACGGTTGACTACATGGGATTCCAGCGACGTAGCCATTACACCAACTACTGGTTCCAGTTTGTCAGTATCTTGTTGCTGAAGGAAATAGAAATTATCTGGTTGTGCTTGACTTTCTTTCCTGCACCCAATCATAATCATCTCAAAAAGATTCCTCATACTATGTTGATAAAAGTTAGTAATTTTGTAAGATCATTTAATAGTTTTTTTTATCTTTTAGATAAGTATATAGATGGATTGTTTAATCTGTATAATTTGAATAAATTGAAGTATGTTAAAGATGTTTAAATACGTTCCCCAGGTGAACATTGTTGATTTATAGAACATTCACCTAAATGATGATAAAAGGAATGTTCTCAGGCCAGCAGGTGGCGTGGTGGTTAAGAGCACTGGACTTTCACGTGACTGCTGCAGTTTGAGTCCTGGACCTGGCAGCTTGCTTTCTCATTTTTTTTCTCTCTCTCTCTCTCTTTTTCTCTCTGTCCAAATTAAAAGAAGTAAATAAATAAAGTTAAATAATTTTTTAAAGGAATATTCTCACTAAATTTCAGGTACTTTTATTTTAACTCTGTTTCTCAGTACCCTTGAAGGACTGGTTGAAACCAAAGTGATACTTTGTAGTCTTACATACAGACACCTGAACCCTTCAAGGTACAGATCCTTTTTTATTTTTTTAAGAATTTTTTTGGGGGGAACCAGCAGTTAGCGTAATGGCTATGTCGCTGGACACCCACGTAGTTGACCACGGTTCAAGTCCAGGACCCAGAGAGAGACAGAAAGTGAGAAATCACCCCCCAGCAGGAATGACCACACCGCAGTCCCTTCTCCTCCAGTCTCCTCTCGGGATCTTGGGCACGCACACACACGCGCCCGGCATGAGTTTTAAGCCACTGGGTCTTGGACTTGAACCGCGGTCAACTACGTGGGTGTCCAGCGACATAGCTATTAACGCCAACTGCTGGTCCCCCATCTTAAGAATTATTTTTTATTTAACTTTATTTATTTATTTTATTTGACCAGAGAGGGACCGAGAGAGAGAAAGCAAGCCACCAGGTCCAGCACTTCAACCATGGTCAGCCATGTGGGAGTCCAGTGCCCTTAACCACCACAGCACCTGCCAGCCTCAGTACAGATTTTTTTTTTTTTTAATTTTACTTGTTACTATTTTTTTAAGTATAACAGAGAAAGAGAAAAGGAAAATGAGAAAGCAAGCTACCAGGTCCAGGACTTGAACTGCAGTTGGCCATGTGGGAATCCAGCACCTTAACCACTACTCCACCTGCTGGCCCCTTAAAGAGGACTTTTTGAATCTTCTGTTCTGGGTCCCTTCCCTCCTCTTCCCTCTCTCTCACACACAAAAACTCCCTGTCTCTGGTGGTTAGATAGATGAAAGGCCACATGAGAGAATAGTCCTTTTATTTTCTTGAAGAGTTTTGTTTGTTTGTTTTTTCTTTGTTATAGGGCGTGTGTGCTCGCCAGAGAGACAGAAAGTGAGAAATCACCCCGCAGGGGAGGTGACCACGCCGCAATCCCTTCTCCTTTATTCTCCTCTCAGAATCTAGGGCACACACACACATGTGCCGGGCGTGAGTTTAAGTCACCAGGTTTGGACTCACCAGGGTTGGCTACACGGGAGTCCAGCGACACAGCCATCACGCCAACTGCTGGTCCCAAGAATAGTCAGTTTTGTACAGTATTTTAAGCTTCATGAAAAGAGTTAACTACCTATTTGACCTATGGCAAGTTATTCTTCCCAAGCTTTGGTTTCCACATGTGTAATTATGGAAAATGATCTTGGATTGGTGGTGACAATTGAGACAGTATGGGTTAAAATGCCTGGTGGCACATTTGCCATATAGGGTGTGCTCTGCATGGCGGGCCCCATGGCCTGGTGGTTGGGGTAGCCAGATCCCACATGGCCAACCTTAGTTCAGATCCTGGCCCCTGGGGCCATCCAGGTGACATGGTAAAGGCAGCTGGATCCCATATGGCTGACCATTTGGTTTGAGTCCAGACCTGGCAGCTTAAAAAACATGCCAGGCATCAGTGTATACGTGCCCAGAATTCTGAGAAGAAGGGATGATGGCAGGGCCACCTCTCTTCCCCGGGAGTGATTTCTCTCTTTCTGTTCCTCTTTTGTCTCTTTCGGGCCAAGTGCATGTGCCTTAGAGAAAAATAAAATCTTGGTTCCCAGCCCAGTGACTTGAAAAACATGCTGTTGCATTTCTGTTCATGTCCTAAATCCGGACAGGTTGGAAAAATGGAAGAGATGGGATTGCAGCCATGTTTGGGAGGGTGCTTTTTCCCTCTCCCTGTTTGGCCAACACATGTACCTGCTGGCAAAAATAAAATAATAGTAGTTTAAAAAAAGAATGCTTACAAATTTTAGCCTTTTCCCTTTGTATTCACAAACATCGACCCTTTAGAACTATCCTAATGGAGAATCGTGTTATTGGGGGATCAGGATGCAGATGCCTTCAACAGAGCTAAACCATAAGAAGTGGGAGAAATACACGAGACAAAAGAGGTAGTAAAGGGAAAGGGGAGGTAAGAGTTTATGTGACAGAATTTAGTAGTGTTCCTCAGTTCCCTCCAAGTGTCACAGGCTGCCTGCCTCAACTCAGAAGTAGTCCTAACAGCTGTTCTATTCTGGCATGGTGTTCTGTGCACTCTGAACCTAATGAACAATTGCTCTCTTTGAATTTCAAGTCTTGACAGACTTCTGATTGTAATAGCAGATACACTTATCCTTCCAGGAAAGGAAGGCTTGCACTGGACACACTCCTAGGTAAACAGAGTACCAAATTAGGGTATCATTTAAGGCAGAGCACAGTGTAGGTTATAGATCTGTCCAGTCAACCTCTCTTGGACTCTCCAGCCCACCCTCTTTTGGACCCTTTTTATAGAGGGTCTTTTCTCTTTGAACTTGAGGTTGAGGATATGCACAACCCACCTCCTCTGCTAGGAAGATATTTGGTTTAAAAGAAAACGTAAAGTTAGCTTTTCAGGTGGGCTTAGATCCTATTTGAAGAGGGTAAGAAGAAACTTGCCACCTTGTTGCTGTATCTGAGAATTTGGACAGCAGAAACTTCTGAGTCCAGCCTATTCTCCAGGGATCTGAGAATAGAACCTTCTCCTAGGATACGTTCTGTAGGTGTCTCAATTCTTTAGCAACCTGCTATCAAAGTGAGGGGGAGAAAGAATTAGGGAGGTTCAAGGCCCTTTTTTCCAGATGGATAAAAAGTATGATAATATGAAGTTTCTTGCTAGAACACTGTTGTCAGCATGATGTAGCGCTCTCTGATAACAGCGTTACCTTATGCCGTTTGACACATTTTGGACCCTTTCCTACTGCCCTACTCTTGTCACGGTTCTTACCAGGTTTAGAGGACTTGTTATTTTTCTGGTGCCTGACAATTGGTTCTTGTCATGCAGGTAACTTGTGGATGTTGGGTATGCCCTCTTCTGTTTTCACATTTTCACTTGATCTTTTAAGGTCTCCTTTAAATAAGGGATCCTAGTCAAAACAAAAGATTATGTCTTTTTTCTGCTATGTCTGTGGCCTTCTAAACCAAATCCTCCCCCTCCCTCCATACTCATCTAGGTATTTGAAAAACGAAGCCCACAAATGTGTTTTTTGTTTGTTTTTGAGAGGTTTTTGCTATCTGCAGGTGTGTTTGCCAGAAAGACAGAGAGAGAAAGACAAACAGACAGAAAGTGAGAAATCATCCCCCAGGGGATGGCCGTGTCACAGTCTCTTCTCCTCCATTCTCCTCTCCTGCCCAGCGTGAGTTTAAGCCACTGGATCTGGGATTCATTCGAACGGTGGTCAGCTACATGGGAGTCCAGTGACATAGCCATTATGCCAACTGCTGGTCCCACCACAAATGTATTTTTACTATTAACCAGCTGACAGGCTTCATCAAACATCTATGAGTTGGCACTAGGTATTTTGAAAGAGGGTGTAATAAAATAAGAGCATGGTCTGCCCTGGAACGGTAATATGAATCATTTCCAGCTCCATTTTAATAAGTACAGAATAGCACCATATATGTGACCCTTGACATATGCATATGATTAGGTCTTGCATGAGATGTTGGACATGGTAGAAAAGGAAAAGAGATCATGTAACTGCTCAGACAAAAGTTAGCAAATTTCTTGCTTAAGGCCAGTCTTACCAAGGAATGTTACTTTGGAACATTATATTATTTGGCTGTATCTTTGATACATTGGTGGAGTGGAGTTGTAACTGATGTGCAACTTTAAAATTTTAATTCTAATTCATGGCGGCTAAAATTACATCCAAAAGCTTTGTATTGGTCAATGGTTGGTGAGTTGTCAGGGTATTAGAATACCGTAGTGCTGAGCATTTTGCATGTTTATCTTATTGGTAAAGTTGGCATGATAGAATTTAAAACATTACCAATATGTTTGCCTTTCAGCTTAAGTAAACCTCAGTTTGCAAGAAATGTCCTTTTATTGATCCCCAAACATTCATTCCCTAATGCTTCTGGTATTTTTAGCTTTTCACTGGAAAGTGCTTTTTTTTTTTTTTCTAGAATTATTTAATTTTATTTATTCATTATTTTAATTTGACGAGAGAGAGAGAATGAGAAAGCAAGCCGCCAGATCCAGGACTTGAACCATGGTCAGCCCGTGTGGGAGTGTCCAATGCCTTAACCACCATGCCACCTGCTGGCCCCAAAACTGCTTTTCCTTTGGGGTTACCCTGTCTCCTGGCATCTTTTGGGCTCTGTAACTCCAAGTCAGCGAGGTAGATTCTCAAGAAAGATGCAATTAAGAGATTCGTGGCTGAGATGTGGCTTTTTTCTTTCCCCTTCAAAAAAAAACTATTTATTTATTTATTTATTTATGCATGCATGCATGCATGCATGCATGCTTACACATATCTGTATAAAATTTAGTTTTTGCATTTTTGTTGTTGTTTCTGTTTTTGTTTTAAGTTTGCCACAGGGCACGTGTGCTCACCAAAGAGGGAAAGTGAGAGAGCAAGCCACCAAGTCCGGGACTTGAACCGTGCTTAGCCATGTACCAGTACACCACCTTAACCACTCTGGCACCTGCCAGCCTCACTGAGATGTGTTCTACAAAGTAATTTGACTAGTTTTCTGAAAATGAGTGAATGAATAGCATCCATTTTGACTCTTTAGAGCATCTCTGTGAGGAAATCCATTAATGCCATTTCACGGATGAAGAAATTAGAGTACAAGAGAATAGGTGACTACTTAGTATCACAGTGTAGTAAGGGAGTAGTGCCAGGTTCTGTTCTGTTCCACTTTTCTGATTTCAAAGCCTGTGGTTCTTGCCATTATTACTACACTGCTTTGCTCTGATAAGTATGTCTTTTGCTGCATAGAAGCATCTCCTGCTACATTCTGAAAGGAAGACTCTTGTCCACGGAGATTTGTAGTTTACTAGAGGGAACAGGTATGCCGAGAACTCAGGAGTAAGGATTAAAGAAAACTAGGCATGTTCTTTGTACATCTACCCTAAAAAGAACCGGGGTACTGAACATGTTTATCTTAATGAGAATCAGTGGTGAGGGAAATAACTGCTTGTTAAATCCCTCCCTAGAAGTTCGTTTGTGTTTTGGAAAGAAAATTAACAGAAAGGGCACTTTTGCTTTATTTGAAAAGTACTTCCATAGTGGTCAAGAAAGAAAGGACTGTATCGTTTATTGAGTTGCATGTACAACGCTGGTAGTGAGTCCCTGACCCTGGAATGATAGCTATCTCCCGGCTTTGCAGTGTTGTGAGAGTACTACAGAAGTTTTCCAGCTTCTGCTTCCTGGTGGAATATTCCATTAGGTAGTTTTATAAAGATCTTTAAGTATGTTTTTGCTTTTTAGTACAAAGTAAATGCCTGATTGTAGGAAAAAAATCTATTAGATGCATATGTTCAACTTATGTATTTATTTTAATTTGACCACAGAGGGACAGAGAGAGAGAAAGAAAGTGAGAAAGCAAGCCCCTTGGTCCAGGACTTAAAATGTGGTTGGCTGTGTGGGAGTCCAGTGCCCTTAACCATCACACCACCTGCCGGCCCCCAGGCTGCTTTATTATCTCACTATTTTCAAATCTAGTACTTCTTCCATCTTGCAGTAGCATCAGAACCTAAGGTCAATTGCACAAAACAGTTTTGGATAACTTTTCTAGTCTCTTTGAACCTTGTACCGTAACAGAATTCTCCTTCCTAGTTATTTTAACTAAGCTCTTTATGAAAAGCAGCTCCCTGTACCTCAGAGTCTTCAGGGCGCTGTGAATGGGTATCAAGGTGAAGATCAGCAAAATTTAGAAGACACTTTAGAAGTGTTGACTTTGGGGAACCAGCAGTTAGCGTAATGGCTATGTCTCTGGACTCCCACATAGTCGACCGCGGTTCGCGTCCCGGACCCGGTGGCTTAAAACTCAAGCTGGGCGCATGTGCGTGCGTGCCCAAGATCCCGAGAGGAGAATGGAGGAGAAGGGATTGCGGTGTGACCATCCCCCCGGGGGGTGATTTCTCGCTTTCTGTCTCTATGTCTCTCTCTGTCTGTCTGGCAAGCGCACGCTCCCAAGCAAAAACCTCTCCAAAAAAAAAAAAAGAAGAAGAAGAAGTGTTGACTTTGTTATGGTAAAAGACATAATAGGGCCTAGCTTGCTAGTAAGGAGTTCTGGGTGCTGCTGCTTGGCATGTTGAGACCACGTGGTAAGCCCAGGTTCAATTCCCTGCCCACTCCCCCGCCCCCCAGAAAAAAGAAAGTGGTATATGTCTAGATAAAAGACCAATACTGGGACCAGCAGGTGGCGTGGTGGTTAAGGCACTAGACACTCCCACATTGCTGACCACGGTTCAAGTCCTGGATCTGGCGGCTTGCTTTCTCACTTTCTCTCTCTATCTGTGTGCTCAGTTCAAGTTCCAGACTTGGCAGCTTGCTTCCTCACTTTCCCTTTCACTCTGTCTCTCTGTGTTAAAATTAAAAAATAACAACAAGTGGAATTTAATTAATTAATTAACTAATTTTTTTGCGAGACCAATACTATGGATGATTTGTGGAGAGAGTTTATAAATTTAGGGGCCGGCAGGTGGCATGGTGACTAAGGGTGCTGGACTCCCACATGGCTCACTGAGGTTTGAGTCCAGGACCTGGTAGCTTGCTTTCTCATTTTCCACTTCCTCATTCTCTTTGATCAAATTTAAATAAATAAATAAAGTTAAAAATTTTTTTCGATAATAAAAAATTAAAGGCACATGTTCGTTCCTCACCAACCATTAAATCCCAACCATTCCTTTATCAAATGTTTGGGCACCACTATGTAGTAAAAGATTACTACTGTGTTTTAGTGTAAGCAGTGTGTTGTTTCATTGTTTGATACATGGTAGAAGAGAAAACAAGAGTCAGATAGTGGGTCCCTTTGAAATGTCTAATATCCCAGTAGAAATATAGAAGTGACTGATCCTCTTGGGAAACAGCAGTTAGGGTAATGGCTATGTCGCTGGACTCCCACATAGTCGACCGCGTCCGGTGGCTTAAAACTCATGCCAGGTGCGTGTGTGTGCGTGCCCAAGATCCCAGAGGAGAATGGAGGAGAAGGGATTGCGGTGTGACCATCCCCCCTGGGGGGTGATTTCTCGCTTTCTGTCTCTATGTCTTTCTCTGTCTGTCTGGCAAACGCACACACCCTATAGCGAAAACCTCTCCAAAAAAAAGAAGTGACTGACCCTGGAGACCAGCAGTTAGTGTAATGGCTATGTCGCTGGACTCCCATGTAGTCGACCAGAGTTTGCGTCCCAGACCCGGTGGCTTAAACTCACACCAGGCGCATGTGTGTGCGTGCCCAAGATCCCAAGAGGAGAAGGGATTGCGGCATGGCCATCCCCCCCATGGGGGGTGATTTCTCGCTTTCTGTCTGTCTGTCTGTCTGGCGAGCGCACGTGCCCTAATGTTTTAGAAGGAAATAAATCTCTGTGGTTCTCTCTTAAGATAAATTACAAGGAATGGAGTTTCCAGTTTTCTGGCTGTATTTTTGGTTTAGTTCTTTTGTTTCGTTGGTGATTTGGCGAAAGTTCTGCGATTCCCTTAAAGGTAGCCATTACCTACCATTAAGTCAAATTCCTACTTCTTTCTTTAAGACTTTAACAATGCCACTCTACAGTATTCCCCACTCCCAATCTCTTTTCTAGCTGTGCTGCCATACTTCTTTCTGACTTGCACTATAGGGTTGTAAAGGACTAAGAATTAGAGTGCATTGAGCTACCATTTAGCGGTCACTTACTGTACTATCTAAACTTGGCACTTGACATATATTACCTCATGACCTTGTGGATTAAGTAGAAACAGACACCCATGGGGATTTAGGTCATTTACCTTGGGTCATGTAGCCATTAAATTATAGGATAGGACACGAGCCTGAATCTGTCTGATTCTACAACCTGTGCCCTGCCTATTCTATTCCCATATTAACCACATATCTAAAAGAAACACTTAGTTTAGAAGTTTAAACTTAGTTTTATGTATTTGAGAAAAGAGAAGTGGAAAACACACAATGAATAACAGCTTTTTAACTGGAGTAAAAAGTGAAAAGGAACTAATTGATTCTTCAGCTGGTGAGCCATATAATACTACTGGATTAGTGAGTCCCAGAAATTACCTAGCTGAGATTTAAGCTCCCTTAACCACCATGCCACCTACTGGCCCCAAATAGGTATTTTTTAAATGCTCTTTTTGTTTTTTTTTTTTTTTTTTTTTTTTTTTTTTTTTCTGAGAGGTTTTTGCTATGGGCACATGCGCTCGTCAGAGAGACAGCAAGAAATAACCCCCCAACCCCGGGGGGGGTGACCACACTTCAATCCCTTCTCCGCCATTCTACTCTCTGGATCTTAGGCATGCATGCATACTTGCCCAGCGTGAGTTTAAGCCACCAGGTCGGAGACTCATACCGCGGTTGACTCTGGGAGTCCAGCAACGTAGCCATTATGCCTCTGCTGGTTCTGAATTTTTAATTTCAAGAAAAACAGTTTTAGTAATAATAGATCAGAATCAAAAAATGTCAAGAGAAATTTGCTTCAAACTTAAAGCCAGGAAAAAGGTTAGGATTCAGTTCAAATAGTAGGTAGATGAACTTATCAACAGCTTTGAGAGAAGACAAAAATCTTTAAATATGGAAATCAAAGCATCAAAGAAAATCAATAATGTTTTAGTCTATAAAGTCAAAAAATTCTATTTCACCAGTTCGGTCTCATAAAATTAATCTCTCTTCTATTGAATTTGCAGTGTTACTGTGGTCTGATCTTTGCATTTAAACTCTGGAAGTTAACATTGAGCTCCAGACTTGTCCCTACCATTAGGCTGGCCATTATCTTGGTTGTTTCTTGTACTCTTATATCTGTATGTTCGACTTTAGCTATCCTGGTACAGCACTCCCTACAGCACTTCTTGGAGAACTGGTCTGGTGTTGGTAAATTCTTTTAGATTTTGTTTATCTGAGAATGTTTTTGTCTTTTTTTCCCATGTGAAGGATAATCTTGCTTGGTATAGTGTTCTTGGTTAAAATTGTTTTTCACTTAACACTTTGAATATATTTTTCCATTCTTTTCTTGCTGGCATTGTTTCCTATGAGAGGTTCGATGTTAGCCTGAAGGGATATCCTTTAAAGGTAACTTGATGTTTCTCACTTGCCAATTTTAGATCTGTCTCTGTCTGTGGTTTTGGTCAATCTGGCTACGATGTGCCTGGGGGAAGATCTTTTTGGGTTGATTGTGTGTGGGGTCCTTTGTATTTCTTGGGTCTGGATATTTGAATACCTGTCTAGGTTTGGAAATTTTTCTTCCAAACTTTCATGGAATAGATTATCAATGCCCCTTATGAGTGTCTTCACATCCTGGGATACTGATGATCCGGATATTTTTATGGTATCTAATATTACTCGTATGTTATTCTCATCTTTTTCGGTTATTTTCTCAGTCTTTCTGGCGAATTTTTCTAGGTCAGAATTTTTCTATCTTCTACGTCTGAGAATTAATCTTCTGCATGATCTAATCTGCTTTTGCTATTTTCAAGGGAAGTTTTGATTTCCTGTATTACAGCCTTCATCTCTAACAATTCCATTTGATTCTTTTTTACGTTGTGTATCTCCTCTTTCAGATCATGCAAGAACTTCTTCACTTCCTGGAACTGGTGTCGCTTCTTCTGCATCTTCTGGAGTTCGTTTTCTCTCTTCTCTTGCATATCTGTTAGCTTTGTCACCATAATATTTTAATTCCTTATCTGACATTTCCATCAGTTCCCTTGTATTCTCTGGGGAGGAAGAGGAGTTTTTTTTTTCCCTTAGAGGAGAGATAGTTTCTTGGTTTCTCATTTATAGTACCTCTGCGGTGGTTTCTGGTCATCTGGTGGATTATATGTTTTTTCCCTAGTGTTTGGAGTTAAATCTGAGCATTTGGAGGAATGCAGGAGGAGGTGACCTATAGTCTCTAAAAAGAACCATTTTTTCCCCATTTTGACAGCTGATACAATGAAAATTGAGGATTTATTTGGCTACTGAGCACCTAGACCTGTCTAGATAATCAGTGTGTGGAGACTGAGCAAAAAAGTGGGAAAGGTAAAAAGAAAAGGAAAGAAGAAGAGAGAGAAAAAAATTTTTTTTTTCTTTTTTTGGAGAGGTTTTTGCTATAGGGCGCATGCGCTCCAGACAGACAGAGAGACAGAAAGCAGGAAATCACCCCCCAGGGGGGATGGCCACGCCGCAATCCCTTCTCCTCCATTCTCCTCTTGGGATTTTGGGCACGCACACACATGCGCTTGGCATGAGCTTAAGCCACTGGGTCCAGGACACGAACCCGCGGTCGACTACATGGGAGTCCAGCAACATAGCCATTACGCTAACTGCTGGTCCCCAAAACAAAAAAGTTTTAATGAAAACTGCATGCTGCTCTGGTGCACCACACAATTGGGCTGCTCAGGATTCAGTTATAGATGACTACTGATTGGCTTGTCCTATGGGAATGGGGGAAAGGTAAGAATTAGCAAGACCAAAAAAATGGCAGAGAGCTAAGAAGTTTAAACATTTTTTTTTTTTTTTAATATAAATTAAGACTAAAGAGGGACCAGCAGTTGGCGTAATGGGCTATGTTGCTGGACTCCCATATAGTCGACCGTGGTTCGAGTCCTAGACCCAGTGGCTTAAACTCAACACCGGGCATGTGTGCACGTGTGCCCAAGATCCCGAGAGGAGAATGGAGAAGGGATTGCGGCGTGGCCATTCCCCCCTGGGGGGGTGATTTCTCACTTTCTGTCTGTCTCTCTTAAGATGAGAGAGAGACACACACACAAAGAGACAGTAAGAGAAACAGAATAAATAGGGTGCTCTAATCTAGAGTCTGGATAAATCTGGGGGCACGAGGGTTAAATCTGGGCAGAAGGTCTTCGGTGGTCCTAAACCCTGAATGGGGCTGCTCAGAACTCAGATTTACGTGGCTGCTGATTGGCTTGTCCTGGCTTCTGGCTAAATCTTGGGGGCAGGAGGATGAAGTCTCTCAAATTTCTTTTTTGTTTGTTTGTTTTGGAGAGGTTTTTGCTATAGGGCGTGTGTGTTCCCAGAAAGACAGAGACAGAGAGCAAGAAATCACCTTGGGGGTGAGGGGGATGCCCATGCCACAGTCCCTCTTCTCCACTCTCCTCTTGGGATCCTGGGCGTGCATGCACACGTGACCGGTGTGAGTTTAAGCAACCGGGTCTGGGACTCGAACTGCTGTTGACTACATGGGAGTCCAGCAATGTAGCTGTAACTCCATTTGCTGGTCCTGAAGTCTCATGTTTCTGATGAGGACTTAGTTTCTGCTTCTAAGATGATATCTTGAATGCTGTATCCTCCAGAGCAGAGGAGTATTATTCTTCATGTCACAGAATAGTGAAAGAGAGCCCACACAAAAAAAAATTTTTGGTAGGTTTTTGCCATAGGGCATGTGTACTAGCCAGAGAGCGACAGAGAAAGTGAGAAATGATCCCTCAGGGGACAGCCACACCACAATCTCTTCTCCGTTCTCCTCTCAGGATTCTGGGCATGCACACGTATGCACCTGGTGTAATTTTCAGGCTGCCAGGTCCAGGACCGAAACTGCAGTAAGCCCTGTGGGGACCCAGCCCCTTAAACACCATGCCAGCTGCTGACCCCCACAAACCACGTTTTACATTGATCCATTATTGAGAGCAGAACCTTTGTGATCTAAACATCTCCCACTGTGTCCCACTTTCCATACTGTTTAATTGGGTATTAAGTTTCTAACATATTAATTTGGGGGGACACATTCAAACCATAGCCTAAGGTAAATGGAGTAAGTTGTTTCTACAGGGTTTTTTTTTCCCTTTATTTAATTTGATTTAATGTATTCATTTTAATTTGATCAGAGAGGAACGGAGCAAGAGAGAAGAGAGATGGAAAGTGAGAAACAAATCACCAGGTCCAGGACTCAAACTTTGATCTGCCATGTGGGAGTCTAGTGCCCTTAACTACCACTTAACTGCTGACCCCGGTTCTACAGGTTCTTAACATAGTAGTAAAGTCGTGGAGGCTCTTTACCTTCAGCTACTTGAGAGATCCTGTGTGAGGGTATAGAGAGCGAGTCAGGCAGTGATTCTCAACCCTACTTCTGAGCTAGAATCTATCATATTTGAAAAGTCAGACTGTCTCACCCACAGTCATCACTGCTTTCACTTTCTCTCTTAAAGAATTATTGAGTCAGAATGGGGGAGTGGGGAATCTTTTGTATCTAAGGTGTTTTTGGGTTTATATTTTAGAAAACTTCCAGGATTCTGGGTTCTCATGGAAACTGGTTAGTAGATAAGTTTGTAGGAACCACATTTTTTTCACTACTTTTCTGAAGTGTTCTTGAGCATTGATGATGATGAATATTGATTCTAAAAATCTTTGCAGGGTCAAGGAGTGCTTAAGATTTCTTTCTTTTTTAAGCGAGAGATTTTTGCTATAGGGCGCCCATGCTCCCTAGAGAGACAGAAAGCAAGAATCATCCCCCAGGGGGATGGCCACACCATAATCCCTTCTTCTCCATTCTCCTTTCAGGATCTTGGCCATGCACGCACATGGGCCAGGTTTGAGTTTTAAGCCTACAGGTCCAGGACTCAACCACAGTCAACTCCATGGGAGTTCAGCAATGTAATCATTATGCTGTCTGCTGGTCCCTGCCTAAGATTTTCTTGTTTGCCTGTTATTCAGAAGTTACTTAAATCCAAAGACTGTGACCCTGCACATTTTAAAATTACACAAATTTACACATACAGCACAACCCAGGATTTGCTTTGATTACTTTGAGTTTTCTTCTTAAGATTATTTTAGTCTGCCTAATTCATTTAACTATATAAATTTTCATGGTCCTCAATGTTCAGTAGCCATAAATCCCTGATGTGGATGTGTAACTGTCAGTACTACCCTAACTTTCGATCTCAGAGAAATAAACCTTTCCTTATCAGCAGCCTCTTTTCAGGAGACAGTAAAAGGAAAGCTGTCGACTACTTTAATCCTTTTTCTTCCGGAGTTTAGGTTTTGGTTTTTCAAATTTTAAGAAATTGATTTATTTACTTAGTTCTATTTTCTCTCTGTATTTACAACTGCTCCTTCCTCTAGTCTCCCAACTATTTGATTTTTTTTAATGTTAATCCTCTTGGTGGAAGGATTGATGAAAGCTTCTTTGATAAGGGAAAGTGCTTCTAAAACCAATGAGAACAAGAAGGGATCTGAGAATTGAGGCCCCCTGGGAAGCTCGTGACACATTGTTGTATGTTGTGTCCTGTTTGACTTGGTTTTTACAACCGACGTGTGAGTCATTACTGTACCTCTTGATTCACTGGCTCTTCTAGAATGAGAGCCTTTTGATTTTTGGAAAAGGAGTATAATGACAACAGAAAATTGGAAGAAAACTAAAGGTTATAGCTTGCCAGTGGAGCCAGCAGCTCCTTAGCGGAAGTTTTTCTCATTATTTGCTGTAGTTTTAACATGACATATTTAACTTCCTTAATTTTATTTTCGTATTTACTCAAACTGGTCCAACAATTTGATTGATTTGCCAGAGATGGGGTACATGAGTGTTTATTTGGTTTAGAACCTTTCCTGGAAAAACTTTAACCTGCTTATATTATACCTAACATATGAAACATCAGGATTCTTAAAATTTCAGAGTAGAAGTCATCTATTTAATAATCTGCATCCTGGGTGGTGTGATGGTCAAGGTGCTGGACACCTACATGGCTGGTGGTTCAAATCCCAGACCAGTAAGTTGAAACTCATGCTAGGTATATGTGTGTATGTGCCCAAAATCCTGAGAATGAAGGAAAAGGGATTGCTGCATAGCCATGCTCCCTGAAAGAATCCTTTCTCACTTTCCATCTGTCTCGAGTACTCAAGCAAGTACACGTGCCCTATGGCAAAAAGAAAAAAAAAAATCTACATCCCACCTGACCCTGCCCAGGAAGGCATGTGGGGAAAGTAATATGGTAATTTTTTGCACATAATTCAAATTTAAAAGGAGTAAAAGGCCAAGACTAACTTTAAAAGTGTTTCATGGACCATCAGGTGGCATGGTGGTTAAGGCGCTGAACTCTCACATGGCCGACCATGGTTCAAGTCTTAGACCTGGTGGCTTGCTCTCTCACTTTCTCTCTCTCTCCTTCCCTCCCCTTTCTCTCATCAAATTAAATGACAATAAATAAAACTCAATAAATAAATGTGATTTTTTTTTTTCGAGAGGTTTGTGCTATAGGGCGCGTGCACTCGCCAGAAAGACACAGAAAGCGAGAAATCACCCCCCAGGGTGGATGGGCATGCATACACATGCGCCCAACATGGGTTTAGGCCACCGAGTCTGGGACTCGAACTGCAGTTGGCTATATGGGAATTCAGCGACATAGCCATTACGCTAACTGCTGGTCCTGATAAATAAATGTTTTTAAAAATAGTGTTTCATATTTAACAACTTGGTGGGAATCTACTAAACAGTAGAAGTTTGTTTGTTTGTTTGTTTGTTTTAAGAATTATTTATTTAATTGCATTTATTCGTTTTTAATTTGACCAGAGAGACAGAAAGTGAGAAAGCAAACCACCAGGTCCAGGACTCAGACTTCGGTCAGCCCTGTGGGAGTACAGCGCCCTAACTACCACGCCACCTGCCAGCTCCCACCTTTTTTTTTTTTCTTTTTTTTTTTTTTAAAGAACAGTAGGAGTTTTTTGGGCAAACTATGCCTCTAAAACTTTTTAAGAATTATTTTATTTAACTTCATTTATTTATTTTTATTTTTTTGGAGAGGTTTTTTCTATAGGGCGCATGTGCTCGCCAGAGAGACAGAAAGCAAGAAATCACGCCCCAGGGGGGATGGCCACGCCACAATCCCTTCTCCTCCATTTTCCTCTCAGTATCTTGGGCACACACACACGCGCGCCCAGCGTGAGTTTAAGCCACCAGGTCCAGGACTCAAACCGCAGTCGACTACATGGGAGTCCAGCGACATAGCCATTACGCTAACTGCTGGTCCCTAACTTCATTTAATTTTTACCAGGGGGTGGGGGGAGAGAAAGTGAGAAAGCAAGCCACTAGTTGGTGGGACTTGAACCATAATCGGCCATGTGGGAGTTCAGAGCCCTTAACCTGTTCATACCTGCCAGCCCCCCCCTCCAAACCTTTTAAAAATGGAATCTTGTAGCAAGGTTGTATTTTTAGTTATATTTACTACTTTGTCCTCTCTGTAATGTTACATGGGCAGAGGTATAAGTTTTCCCAAATGTGCTATACAGTAAGATTGCTTAATTAATGTTGATGTTTGTAACCTTTCTTTAGTTGAAAGTAAATAACTACTTACCTTTTATTTTTAGGTTTTTGCCATAGTTCACAGTTCAATGTCCAAAGAGACAGGGAAAGTGAGAAATCACCCCCAAGAGGTGATGTCCACACCACAATTCCTTATCTTCCGTTCTCCTCTTGGGATTTTGGGCTCCTGGCATGATTTTTCAAGCCATCAGGTCCAGGATTCGAACTGTGATTGACCCTGTGGGTGTCCTGCGTCTTAACCACCACACTACCTATTGGCCCCAGTAGCTACTTAAGATCTTCACTTTGTCCTGCCCTTCTTCCTCATGTTTTAAGAATTGCCTTCAGGCATTTGGAGTTCAGTCAGTCCATTTGTCCTGACATCCTTTTTGGCCTTAAACTTCCCAATCTTACGGATTTGGGTCCTGTTCTCTCTTCAGCTCTGAGCATTCACCTCTGCTCTCTTTGGAGCCCCTTCTAATTCCATTTGCTGTTGATTGACTCTTTGCTAGTTCCATCTCCTAGGAAACTACTCTGCAAATCAGAACATGTAAGCTTTTTTTTAAGAAAGAGTATTTTGAGAGCTCCTTGGGAATTGCTCCTCAAAGAGACCAGCAGATAATGGCATAATGGTTATGTCACTGGACTCCCACGTAGTCAACTGCAGCCCAAGTCCTGGACCCGCGGTTCGAGTCCCAGACCAGGCGGCTTGCTTTATCACTTTCCTTTTCTCTCTCCCTCTGTCTCTCGGTTAAATTAAAATAATAACAACAAATAAAATTAAATGAATAAATTAAAAAAAAAAAACCTCACGCCAGGCTCATGTGTGTGCATTCCCAGGATCTCAAGAAAATGGAAGAGAAAGGATTATTCTATGGCAGGAGGAGAGGAGTTAGTGATTTCTTGCTTTCAGTTGCTCCATTGAGCACATGAGCCCTATAGCAAAAGTTCTCTCTCTCAAAAAAAAAATGCTCATCAGAATACAAGCAAGCCAGGGTCCAGCGGGTGGTGTAGTGGTCAAGGTGCTTGACTTCCACGTAGTCCACTGTGGTTCGAGTCCCAGACCTCGCAGCTTAAAACTCACACTGGCCACCTGTGCGTGCGTTTCCAAAATCCTGAGAGGAGAGCAAAAGAGAAGGGATCATGGCGTGGCCATCTTCCCTGGGAGGTGATTTCTTGCTTTCTGTCTCTCTATCTCTCTCTGTCTCTCCTGCAAATGCATGCATTATAGGAAAAATCTTTCTCTGAAACAAAAGAAAGAAAAGAAAGCCAGTAAAGTCAACAGTCAAACTTATCTGTCCTCTTTTTTCCCCCTAATCTTAAATGTTTTCCCTTTTTAAAATTTATTTTTTTATTTATTTTAATTTGCCCAGAGAGGGAGGGAGAGAGAGAAAGAAAGTGAAAAAGCAAGCCGCCAGGTCTGGGACTCAAACTGTGGTCAGCCATGTGGGAGTCCAGCACCCTTAACCACCATGCCACCTGCCGGCCCCAATCTTGAATATTTTCACATGTGCATGAGTTGACCCCTGTGCAGACAGGTACATGGCATGTACAGTCTAGACCTTGTTTGAAGTTAAATTTACTTGCCTAGTGTTTCCAGCCCCTCAAAATTCCCCCTTTTTCCCTCTTTGGTCTATAGAATTTGGCATAACTCAAGAAAGAATCATCTAAAAGGTTTTTGTTGTTGTTGTTTTTGTTTTTAAATTTCATTTTAGGAGCACAACAAGTGTTTGTAATAACAGCTGAAGCTGCATACCATAGGTTTCCTCCGTTCCCTAGGTTGGCTACAAAACATGCTCCCCTATCCAAGGGGTGGCAGCAGAGCACACACCATACTCCTGTTTACTGTCTTTGGTCAACTGTGGTTTATCGGGGAAAATACCAAAGAAGTTACAAACCAGCCTTCCTACTTTTCTAATAGACGCCCTAACGGAAAGAGTTCTGGTTTTAGAGATATAACCAGCTGACAATCAAGTGCAATTATTAGGGAGAGCACTACATAGCCAGTTTCTCTGCTTATAAAGAGAACTCCGGAGAACCTGTAGAATTTACTACTTGGAAAAAACTTCCAAGGCATGGTCTTTTGTAAATGAGGTCCTTTTCTAATGCAAATACTGAGGGAAAACACCATAGTGCACTTGTATGAAATTAATTTTATTGTATGAAAATATGTTTCCTAGGCCTTGGTTTAAGATTGTTTCAAAATTCAAACACCTGTAGTTAGAAAGGTGTTATGGGAGTTTCTTGGAACCAGCATAATGGCTGTGTCACTCTACTTCCACATAGTCAACCGCAATTTGAATCCTGGACCCGGTAGCTTAAAACTTGTGCAAGGTGCATGTGCGTGCGTTCCCAAAATCCCAAGAGGAGAATGGAGGAGAAGGTATTGCAGTGTGGCTATCTCCCCTGGGGGGGTGATTTCTCGCTCTCTGTCTCTGTCTCTCCGGCAAGTGCACGTGCCCTGTAGCAAAAATCTCCAAAAGAAAATAAAGTTAATATGGGGGTTTCTTTTTGTTGTTGATCTTTTATTTAACTTTTGTTCTTTTGTTCTTTGTTTCTTATATGACCAGAGAGGGGCAGAGTGTGGAGGTGGCGAGTGGGAAAGTGAGAAAGCAAGCCACCAGGTACTGGACTCTAACTGCAGTTGGCCATGTGGGAGTCCAGCACTCTGAACCACCACACCACCTCCTGGCCCCCTGGATATGTTAAGTTGTACCACTCAAGTGACAGATTTAGCTACTGTGAAATTATATAAGCTTAGTAATTAGGGAGACTTTGTTCAGACTCCCCAGTTTATTATTGGTCCCACTCCTTTCCCCATTACAGTGATAATAATCATTACAACTTGTCATAGTCTTTAAGGGCATGATTTATAAGGATCTCAGAAAGTCACTCTTTTAGAGATTAAGTATTAGGTAGAAACAGTTTGTAAAATAATGCCATTTTTTTATTTTTGAGATTTTTTTTCCTGTAGGGTACATACACTCGCCAGAGACAGACAGAAAGTGAGAAATACTCCTTCCCCCCAATGGGGATGACCACACCACAGTCCCTTCTCCATTCTCCTCTCAGTATTTTGGGCGTGCACACACATGCGCCCAGCATGAGTTTCAAGCTGCCAGGCCTAGGACTCGAACTATAGTTGGCCATGTAGGAGTCCAGCAATGTAACCATCATGCCAACTGCTGGTCCCAAGACTATATTTCTTTTTTCTTTTATAAAGAATTTATTCCATTTTTCTTTCTTTCTTTTAATTCGACCAGAAAGGGAGAGAGAGAGAGAAAACAAGCCTCTAGGTCTGGGACTTGAACCATGGTTACCCCTGTGGGAGTCCAGTGCCCTTAACCACCACACCACCTGCTAGCCCCAACAAGAGTGTATTTCTTAACATACTTTGGTTCATATCAGATCAGCCTTCGCCTTCCAGATATAAAACAGCTCAGTTTATACTATATTTATATTACTTTTGTAATACAGTGGTAATGTAAGGCCAGCCTATGGTGTAGTGGTTAAGGTGGATGGATCCAACATGGCCTACTGTGTGGTTGAGTCCCAGTCTTAGTGGTTTGAGAAATACACCCAGTATGGGGGACCAGCGGGTGGCATGGTGGTTAAAGCGCTGGATACTCTCACATGGCTGACCACAGTTCAAATCCTGGACCTGGTGGCTTGCTTTCTCACACACCCCCTCTGTCTTTCTCTGGTCAAATTAAAATAAATGAATGAATAAATAAAATTAAGTAAATAATTCTTTTTTAAAAAAAAAGAATAAAAGAAATATATCCAGTATGTGCACCTGCATGCCTAAAATCTCAAAAGGAGGGAGAAATGGAGAAGGGCTTTTGGAGTGGCCATTCCCCCAAAGGGGTTTGCTTGCACATGCTTGTCTCTCTCTCTTTTTCACAAGCATGCATGCCCTCTGATAAAATTCATTTAAAAATGGACCAGCAGTTAGCGTAATGGCTGTGTCGCTGAACTCCCAGCCGCGGTTCAAGTCCTGGACCTGGTGGCTTAAACTCACGCTGGGTGCATGGACGTGCGTGCCCAAGATCCCAAGAGGAAAATGGAGGAGAAGGGATTGTGGTGTGGCCATCCCCCCGGGGGGTGATTTCTTGCTTTCTGTCCCTCTGTCTCTCGGGTGAGCGCATGCGCCCTGTAGCAAAAACCTCTCCAAAAAAAAATTTTTTTTTGTTAAAAAAAAAAATTGGGAACTATAAAAAATTAGGTTTTTATACACATAATAAAATTAACAATTTAAAATTTAATGAAATACAAATTAACATTTTCCCAAAAGGATATGCTTTAGCTTTTCTAGAGTAAGCTGTCACATTAAGAGACCAAGAGATTTATTTATTTATTTATACACACACACGCACACATACATATAATTGAGGGGGGATGTTTTTGCTATAGGGCACATGTGCTTGCCAGAAAGACAGAGACAAAAAGTGAGAAATCAACCCCCATGGGTGATGGCCACGCCGCAATCCCTGCTCCTCCAGTCTCCTCTTGGGATCTTGGGCACACATACAGAAGAGCCCAGCGTGAATTTAAGCCACCGGGTCTGGAACTCGCACCACTGTCGACTACATGGGAATCCAGCAACATAGCTATTGTGCCGACTGCTGGTCCCTATATATAATTTTTTAATTGAACTTTATTATTATTTTTTAAAATTTGACCAGAGAGGGGGACCAGCTGTTAGCAGTCATGCCACAATCCCTTTTCTCCATTCTCCTGGGATCTTGGGCATTCATAGACATGTGCCTGCCATGATTTTGTTTTTGGTTTTGTTTTTGTTTTAAGAGATATTTTGGCAGGATCCATAGGTGGTGTGGTAGTTAAGGGCACTGGATCTCACTTGACCAACTGCAGTTCGAGTCCCGAACCTGGCAACTTGATTTCTTGCTTTCCTTCTTGCTCTCTTTCTCTGTCCTTCTCTGGTTAAATTGAAAAATAAATAGGGTCCTGCAGGTGGCTTGGTGATTAA
This sequence comes from Tupaia tana, assembly GCA_026018925.1. NCBI lineage: Eukaryota > Metazoa > Chordata > Mammalia > Scandentia > Tupaiidae > Tupaia > Tupaia tana. The sequence goes on along the minus strand of JAKSZU010000014.1, from coordinate 25,154,737 downwards.
GGGGTCCTGGACTTCCAGATAACCGGCCACAGTTTGAGTCCCAAGCCTGATGACTTACTTTCTCTCTCTCTCTCTCTCTCTCTCTCTTTCTCTCTCTCTCTCTCTCTTTGTGTCCCTCTCTGGTCAAATCTAATTAAATTATTCTTTTAAAAAATAATTCTTTAGAAGTATGGCAAAAATTGAATATAAAATAATTTTTAAAAAAGATTTTTGCTATAGGGCATGTGCACTCACCAGAGAGACAGAAAGCAATAAATCACTCCCCAAGGGGATGACCATGCAACAAGTCCCTTCTCTCGTGATTTTGGGCATGCACAAGCACGTGCCCGTCACTAGTTGTTGGGTTTTTGTTTATTTATTTATTTATTTATTTTTAGAAATTATTCCATGTAACTATTTTAATTTGACCAGAGAGGGACAGAAAGAGAGAGAGAGAGGAAGGAAGCCGCCAGGTGTAGGACTTGGACCACGGTTGGCCATATGAGAGTTCAGCGCCCTTAACCACCATGCCACCTGCTAACCTCTCATTATGAGTTTTTAAGCCTCCAGGTCTGGGACTCAAACCGCGGTTTGAGGACTATGTGGGAGTCCAGTGACTTAACCATTACACTATCTGCTGGTCCCATGCCTGGCATGATTTTCAAGCTACCAGGTCCAGGACACAAATGGTTTTCCATGTAGGAGTCCAGCCATATAGCCACTACGCCATCTGCTGGCCCTGTGTGTTTTTTAATAAATGTGCTGAGTAGGGACCAACTGGTAGCGTAATGGTTACCACATAGTCGACCATAGTTTGAGTCCCGGACCTAGTGGCTTAAATGTCACACTGGGTGCATATGTGTGTGCCCAAAATCCTGAGAGGAGAATGGAGGAGAAGGGATTACAGTGTGGCCATTCACCCTGGGAGGTGTGTGTGTGTCTTTCTGTCTCACTCTGTCTCTCCAGCAAGCATATGCACACTAAAGCAAATTTTTCTCTTAAAAATACAAAATAAGGGGGTCAGCTGGTGGTATGGTGGTTAAGAGCACTGGACTCCCACATGGCCGACTGTGGTTAACAGTCCCCAGAATTCTTTTCACTTTGTAAAACTAAAACTCTGTGCCCATTAAAACTCCTTATTTGACCTACCTTCAAGTCACTGGCACCACCGTTCTACTTTATATGAATGGAATAATTTCTTTACGTGGAATTATTCATAAATGTTTGTCCTTTTTTTTCTTTTTTTTTCTTTTTTTTTTTTTTTTTGTCTGACTTAATTTTCTTAGTGTGGTATGTTCAGGTTTTTTTATGTTGTGACATCAGAATTTTTCTTTTAAGGCTAAATAATACTTTATTGTGTGCAAATGCATGTGCATGCCCATGTTTTTGTTCACTCATCTGTTAGTGGACATTTGGATTGTTTACTCCTTTTGGCTATTGTGAATAATTCTGCTCTAAGCATTGATGTGCAAGTCTTTTGTTTTAGTTCCTCCTTTTGCACTTTTGGGTATATACCTGAAACTGGAATTATAGGATCATATGCATTTCTTTCATCTTTTTCCCTTTTCTCTTTCCTTTTTGGCTTACTTTAGAGACCACCGCTATATTGTTGTCTATAACAAGTGTACCATTTTACATCCCCACTAACAATGCACAGGGTTACAATTTCTCCACATCCTTACCAACACTTACTTTTTGTTTTGTTTTGTTTTGTTTTGTTTTAATAGTAGCTATCCTAATCCCTGCGAAATGGTATCATTGCCTTTCCCTAGTGATTAGTGATGAGTTACATGTTTTATTTCTGTTTTTATTGTCAGAGAACACATGTACTCAACAGAAAAAAAAATACAGTGGGGTACTGCCATGCTTCATTCCTTTTTCCTCTATTCCTCCTTCCCATCAGGATTTTGGGCATGCAAGCACATGCATTTGACATGTTTTTAAAGCTGCCAGGGCCAGGGTTTGAGCCAATGTCAGCCATGTAGAATGTGACTCTCCTAACTATTGTGTTCAGGACCAGTTAGGTTGAAATGTTTTGATACTTACAGTTCCACGTTTGTTTGAGATAGAACTAAGAATGTTGAAATGAATTACTTCTTTTTTTTCTTTCTATTTTTTTTTCTTTTTTTTTAATTTTACGTGTGTGTATGTGTGAGAGAGAGAGAGAGAGAGAGAGCAAGCAAGCCGACAGGTCTGGGACTCAGACCACAGTCAGCCATGAATGAGTTCAGCGCCCTTAACCACCATGCCACCTGCTGGCCCCAGAAACAAGTTATCTCTTAGCTGGTAATGATGATAAGGGTCTTGGGAAGGTGTAGTTAAAAAGTTGTTGGTGAGGGGCCGGCAGGTAGTGTGGTGTATAAGGGCGTTGGACTCCCACATGGTCGACCACGGTTCAAGTCCCAGACCTGGTGGCTTGCTTTTTCACTTTCCCTCTCTCATTCCCTCCCTCCCTCCCTCCCTCCCCCCCCCCCCTCTCTTTTCCTGGTCAAATTAAAAAATAAAATGAACGAATAAATAAAATTAAATAATTTTTTTAAAAAGATGTTGGTGAGCCAGGCAGTGGCACAGCAGTATGCAACTGGACCCACATAGGGATGGTCTGGGTTTCATGTCCTGGAACCTCCCTGAGTAGGCAGCATATGCACAAGTGCTTGAGATCCAGGCTGGCTGAGACTAGGGGTGGATTGTGGTATTCATTCCCTTAGGGGATTGCCTGTCTGGCCATTTCTTATTTCTCATGGAAGAAATCAATAATTTTTTTTTAAGGTAAATGTGAATTATCTCATTGATTTAAAGGAAAAAAATATATTGCTGGCATCAAGAAAGGGGTTGGTAGTATCTTTCACAGTTTGATCTTGTTTTTAGTTCTAGAAACTTGAATTTTTTAGGGCACCAAGGGTTGATGAGATTCCTGGTGCATAGCTCTTTTTTATCAAACTGAAATGTAATTAGGACCAGCGGTTAGCTATGTCGCTGGACTCCCATGTAGTCCACAATTTGCATCCTGGACCCCTGGTGGCTTAAAACTCAATGCAGGGCGCATGTGCATGCGTGCCCAAGATCCTGAGAGGAGAATGGAGAAGGGATTGCAGCGTGGCCATCCCCCCTGCAGGGTGATTTCTCACTTTCTATCTGTCTGTCTGTCTGGGCTAGCGAACACGCCCTATAGCAAAAACCTCTCCAAAATAAAAAAAGAAAAGAAAAACTGAAATGTAATTCGATGGTGTAGTGGTTGCATCACTGTACTCCAACGTGGTCGACCGCAATTCGTGTCCTGGACCTGGCAACTTGAAACTTACACTGGTCAAGTGTGTGTGTGCGCGCATGCCCAAGAGCCTGAGAGGAATATAGAGAAGAAAGGATTGCAGCATGACCATCCTCTCTGGGGGGTGATTTCTCACTTTCTTTTTCTCCCGGTGAGTGCACATGCCCGACAGCAAAAAAAATCTCTCTTTGAAAAAAAAAAAAAAAATACATTGTCATTGGGGCCAATAGGTCTCATGGTAGTTAAAGGTCCTGGACCTCCCACGTGGCTGACCCACAATTCAAGTCCTGGACCTGGCGGCTTGCTTTCTCACCCTTACTCCCACTCTCCATCCCTCCTCTGGTCTCTGTCCCTGATAAGCACATATTCCCTATAGCAAATTTAAAATAATAAATAAAATTAAATTAAATATTTCTTTAAGTGAAATACATTGCTATTTACAGAAAGAGAAATTTCATAAACTTGGATATTTGTGTGAATCCTGAAACACTCTTCCTATTATAAAAAGGTACTTAAGGTGCTGAATTTGGTTATACATTCCTGTGGTGAGCCTGGAATCTGAAGAAAAGGGTTATATTAAGTGGTAGTTCATCTTAAATTTTTAAAAGACTTGTTACATCATCCTGGCATGACCTTTCCCACTGAAAAGATACCAGATTCCAAGCCTGTAGACTACAAACCTCACTGCAAATTCCAGCCAGTTAGCACCCACTTACTATAGCTTCTCTCCTCTTTGAGGAATGAGGTGTTTCTCAAGCATCCCTTAAAGTGCCTTCTTTACCTAGCTAATCTCACTCTTGACTTATTCAAATAATTGAGCACCCACTATATTCTGAATACCATTTCTAACTCTGGATATACTTTAGATATATAGATATTTATATAGATAAACTAATGTAATCCCTTTCTTCTTGGTCACTGTGAGAGTGGCCTGTTTGTATAACTTGAGAAGCATCTGAGCTATCTCATTTTTAAAAAGATAAATGTGAATTTAAACTGTTTAGGAGGCTGGCAGGTGTCATGGTGGTTAAGTGTGCTGGACTCCCACATGGCTGACTACAGTTTGAGTCCCAGAACTGGCGACTTGCTTTCATACTTTCCTTATCTATCTATCTATCTATCTATCTCTCTCTCTCTCTCTCTCTCTCTCCCTCTCTCTCTCCCTCTCTCTCTCCCCCCCCTTCCTCCATTCCTCCCTCCCTCCTTCTCTGGTCAAATTGAAATAAATAAAAGTTAAATAATTCTTTTTTTGCAGGGGAGAGGTTTTTGTTATAGGGCACATGCACTCACCGTCGAGACAGACAGACAGACACAGAAAGCAATAAATCACCCCCCAGAGGGATTAGCCACACCACAATCCCTTCTCCTCCATTCTCCTCTCGGGGTCTTGGGCACGCATGCACAAGTGAGTTTAAGCCACCAGGTCCAGGACTTGAACTGTGGTAGACCACATAGAAGTCCAGTGCCATAGCCATTACACCAACTGCTGATCCCAAAATCTTTTTTTTTTTTTTTTTTTTTTTTTTTTTGGAGAGGTTTTTTTTTTTTCACTATAGGGCGCGTGCGCTCGCCAGACAGACAGAGAGAGACATAGAGACAGAAAGCGAGAAATCACCCCCCAGGGGGGATGGTCACGCCGCAATCCCTTCTCCTCCAGTCTCCTCTCGGGATCTTGGGCACACACGCACATGCGCCCGGCGTGAGTTGTAAGCCACCGGGTCCAGGACGTGAACCGCGGTCGACTACGTGGGAGTCCAGCGACATAGCCATTACGCTAACTGCTGGTTCCCAGATCCCAAAATCTTTTTAAAAAAATAAACTGTTTATGTGGTATTTGAACTTTTTTAAAAAAGAAAAATTATTTTATTAACTTTGTTTATTTTATTTTGACCAGAGAGGGACAGAGTGGAGGGAGTGAGAAAGCAAAGTTGCCAGGTCCAGTACTTGAACCACGGTCAGCCATGTTGGAGTCCACCCAGTGCCCTTAACCACCATGCCACCCACTAGGCCCTGTATTTGAACTTTTAATGAGTTATTCCTTCTTCCACAGCAATGGCACCAGCATGATATCATTGATCATTCCTCCCAAAGACCAGATTTCACGAGTTGCGAAAATGTTGGCAGATGAATTCGGAACTGCATCTAACATTAAGTCACGAGTAAACCGCCTTTCAGTCCTGGGAGCCATTACATCTGTACAACAAAGACTCAAACTTTATAACAAAGGTAATCTGAAACTTATCATTTGCTTTCTCTGCTTTATTCATTTATTTATTTGTTTGTTTGTTTTTGGTCTTGGTTATATTTTCCACTTTGATACTGCCATAGTGCTTTTGTTCACTAGTGTTTCCTTCAGCTAGCCATCATCAGTATCTCTTTGGCCTTGGTGATTAACTTTTTTTAAGAGTTATTTATTTATTTAATTCCATTTGTTTTTTTTCTTATTGTTGTTGTTGTTTGGGTTTTTTTTTGGGGGGGGGGGGGGTTTGACCAGAGAGAAACAGAAAGCGAGAAAGCCAGCCACCGGGTCCAGGGCTTGAACTGTGGTCAGCCATGTGGGAATTCAGTGCCTTTAACCACCATGCCACTTGCCAGCCCCCAGTGGTTAACTTTTATGTTGATTTTGTTTTTCTTTAATTTATTGAAAGTTAAGTAGTGTTTACTGCACATTTTTTAAAGAATTATTTTTATTTTACTTTATTTATTTGTTTACTTATTTTTAATTTGACCAGAAAGGAACAGCATAAGAGAGAAAGAGAAAGTGAGAAAGCAAACCACCAGGTCCAGGATTTGAACCAGCACCCTTAACCACCACGCCACCTGCTGGCCAGTATTTACTGTACATAAAAGGAATAAATCATACTGAGACATCTCAGGGAGTTTTAAAATTAGAGAAGACTGCTTGACAGATTTAAGGATACTTTATCTAAATTATGATTTAAAGGGGTAAGGACAATAAGCCATGAGACTATTTTTTATTAACTGAGAAAAATTAGCTGTGAACTAAAGTAAAGAAATTGTATCATTTGCAGTACCTCCAAATGGTCTGGTTGTTTACTGTGGAACAATTGTAACAGAAGAAGGAAAGGAAAAGAAAGTCAACATTGATTTTGAACCTTTCAAACCAATTAATACATCATTGTATTTGTGTGACAACAAATTCCATACAGAGGTAAGAAATTTGAGCACAGACATTTTCATCACTCCAGAAAGAAACCTGTACCCATTAGCAGTCACTTCCCATAGTACTCCCCTCCCACCCCCGCCCACAACCTCTCTCAGCTCTAGGCAACCACTAATCCCTTTTCTGTCTATAGATTTGCTTACACTAGCATTTTATATAATAGAATCATACAAGTTCTAGCCTTCTGTGACTGGATTCTTTCACTTCACTGTTTTCAAGATTCATCCATTTGGTAGCCTATATCTGTGCTTCATCTCATCTCTTTCTATTCTCAAATAATAAATTGTGTGGATATGCCTCATTTTACATATTTCGTCATCACTTGATGAATATTTAGGTTGCGTCTACTGTTCAGCTATTATGAATAATGCTGCTGTGAACATTCCTATACAGGCTTTGATAACGGCCACATGTCTTCATTTCTCTGGGGTATCTATCTATCTTGGAATTGATAGGTCGTATGGTAACTGTTTCACTTTGAGAAGTTGCCAGACTTTTTCAAACTGTTACATACTGTTTTACACAGCTAGCTATTTCACAAAGTAAAAGAACTTAGATTTATGTGATACTACTCTTGTATGTTTGAAGAGAGTACTAAAATGGGTTAAGAGAACTAATTAGAGGGAAAAAAATTGGATACTTAATCTTCATAAGTCTCTTCCTATGTACAAGTAATACTTGGCTATGTTTTTTGCACCCTTAACTTTCATTTCAGTCACTAATTATAAAATGTTTTAGTATCAGGACTATAAGAGCTTTTTCTTTTTCCCGTCCCCATGAAACTTTTGAGTGACAGGTCTACCATAAATGAACTTTAATGGTGGAAAGGAAGCCTCATTAGAGTGACCTAAATCAGTCAACAGTAGAACAATCAGGAATTCACAGCTGGCTCGTAGTTCAGTCTCTTGCCTTTCATCGACCCAGGGAAAAACCTCTACAGTGGAATTAAAACTGACATTTGTCGACACAGTTTACAATGGATGATTTTTGCGAACTTGACAGGAAGTCCAATTCCAGTTGGATCTTGGTTGACTGTTTTCTCTTGGTTACCACAGTCTCCATCTAGCAAAGCTTCTTTGAGGAGACTCTGACCTATTCTGTCCCACTTACCTATATGTCTGGTTTGATAAAAAGCAAATTTTGGGTCTTGATTTATACAGTATTTGGTACCCATGTTGACTGGTTTTAGCTTACTTACACTTAACCAGCTTTGTATATTTTGGCTTTAACTGATGTGAATCACAAGAAATGAATGATACAGCGCTGGCAAATGGTATGGTGGTTAAGAGCATTGGACCCCCACGTGACCGACCACAGTTTGAGTCCTGGACCTGGTGGCTTGCTTTCTCTCTGTGTTTCTCTCACTCTGGTCCTCTCTAGTCAGATTAAAATAAGTAAATAAAGTTAAATAAAAAATAAGTAAAGTTAAATTATTCTTTTAAAAAAAGAAATGAATGATGCATACAGTTCATGTCCTATTTAATCAGAGTAATTACAGTCTTATAAGGGTTATGTTTCATAAGCAGACTTGTTGAAAACCTCAATATTTTTTTCCGTTACACATATTTTTTTATTTGTTTTTGACAAATCAAGGATATTACCATATTACATCTTTTTTAGGATACATGTCTTTTTTTTCTTTCATTCTTTTTGCCTAATGAGAGATAAAAAGAGGTAGCTATTTTCCAACATGATTTTGCCATTCCACCATTCTCCACCCCAGCCTCTAAATTAGCTAGGATTACAAGTGTAAATGCATGCACTGCTGGCCCTGCTGTGTTTAGATTGGTCGAGCAGCTTAACATGGGCCTTCTGTGTTGCTCCAGCAATACACAGTGTTGCTCTGCTACCTGTACAACTGCAGCTGAGTCAAGGCTTTTTAAATTATCTTAAGTTTTTGTCATAGGGCACATGTGCTCAACTGAGAGAGAAAGAGAGAAACTCCCCCTGGCGGGGGATGGGCATGCACACACATGTGCCTGGAGTGATTTTCTGTCTCTCAAATGTTTCGCCATGTTGGCCGTATGGGATCCAGTCACTTTAACCTCCACACCACCGACTGGCACAGTCAAGGCCTTTGGGGGGGGTGGGAGATTTTGCTATAGGGTGTGCACACTCACCAGAAAGACGGAGAGAAAGCAAAAGAAAGACATCTCTTGTGGGAGATGGCCATGTTGCAATCCCTTCTGCTCCATTCTCCTCTCCGGATTCCGGGCACATGTGCACACATGCCCAGCATCAGTTTTAAGCCACCCAGTCCAGAACTCGAACCATGGTCAACCTTGCGGAAGTCCAGCAACGTAAACATTATGCCATTTGAAGTCAAAGCCATTTTTAACATACATAATATTCTTGTCTTAATGCTAATTATCAGGTGTGATTTTATTAAAGATGGATTCTTAGTTGATTAATACGCTTTCTAGTCACTTTTATAATTGCCAAGGGGCACATGTACTCACCAGTGAGAGAGAGACAGAGAAGAGAGGAATAAAGTACCTCAGTGAGATGCGGTCACTAAGCTACAGAACCAGCCCTCTAATTCTTTACTTTTTTTTTTTTTTTTTAAGAAAATTTTGCTATAGGGCACATGTACTCGCCAGAGAGATTGAAAGAACTCACCCCTCTATGGGGGATCACCATGCTATAATCTCTTCTCTCCCATTTTCCTCTGGGGATCTTGGGGGCACACACACATACATACACACATGCACGCACCCAGTGTGAGTTATAAGCCACTGGGTCCAGGACTCAAACCGCAATTGATTACATACGAGTCCAGCAATATAACCATTATGCCATCTACTGGTCCCTGTTTTTTTTTTGTTTGTTTTTGTTTTTGAGAGGTTTTTGCTACAGGGTGTGTGCGCTTGCCTGAAAGACAGCGACAGAAATCGAGAAATCACCCCCCAGGGGGGATGGCCACGCCGCAGTCTATTCTCCTCTCAGGATCTTGGGCATGCACACATATGTGTCCAGCGTGAGTTTAAGCCACCGGGTCCAGGACTCGAACCGTGGTCGAGTATATGGGAGTCCAGCGACACAGCCATTACGCTAACTGCTGGTCCCACTCCCTGTTTTTTTATTTTAAAGAATTATTTTTAATTAATTTTATGTACGTATTTATTTAAAGAATATTTATTTTACTTACTGTATTTATTTATTTATTTTTATTTGACCAGAGAGGGGCAGAGAGAGAGAGAAAGCGAGAAAATAAGCTGCCAGGTCCAGGAATTAAACCGTAGTCAGCTATGTGGGAGTCCAGTGCCCCCAGCCACCACACCACCTGCCAGCCCCACATACTTGCCTTTTTATGACTGACTTATTTTGCTTAGAATAATGTCAGCAAGGGGCCAGCAGTTGGCACAATGGTTAAAATGCTAGACTTTCATGGGGATCAGCAGGTGGCGTGGTGGTTAAGGCGCTGGATACTCCCACATGGCTGACCATGGTTTGAGTCCCGGACCTGGTGGCTTGCTTTTTCACTTCAACTCACTCTCTCTCTGTGTGTGTGTCTCTCTCTGGTCAAATTAAAATAAATGAATGAATAAAATTAAATAAATAATTTTTAAAAATATACTAGACTTTCACATGGTCGACCATGGTTCGTGTCCTGGACCTGGAGGCTTGCTTTCTCACTTTCCCTTTTTCTCTCTCTCTGTCTCTGGTCAAATTAATAATAATAATAACAACAACAACAACAACAAAATTAAATAATTCTTTTTAAAAAAAGAATAATCTCACCAAGGTGAACCTATGTTGTAGCATAGTGCAGAATTCCCACCCCCTTTTTTTAAGTATTATTTATTCATCTACTATTATTATTTTTCAATTTGACCAGAGAGTGAGAGAGAAACGGAAAGTGAGAAAGCAAGCCTCCAAGTCCGGTACTCAAGCCACACCCAGCCATGTGGGAGTCCAGCACCCTTAACCACCTGCTGACCCCTTCCCTCCTTTGTAAGACTGAGCAATAATACATTTTCAGGATATACTACATTTTGCTTATTTATTCATCTCTTGGTGTAGACTCTTGGATTACTTACATATTTTAGCTATTCTTAATAATGCTACTGTAGGGACCAGCAGGTAGAATAATGGCTACATCACTGGACTCCCATGTAGTCGACCGTGTTTCGAGTCCTGGACCTGGTGGCTTAAACTCACACCTAGCACATGTGCATGCCCAAGATCCCAAGAAAAGAACAGAGAAGAGATTGCGGTGTGGCCATCCCCCACCAGGGGAGATTTCTTGCTTTCTGTCTCACTCTATCTTTCTGGTGAGGGCACACACCTTATAACAAAAACCTCTCCAAAAATGATGCTACTGTAACCATGAGTGTATAAACACCTGTATTGGTTTTGAATTCATGTGCTCAGGTTAGATGTGTGAAGAGCTTCACATAGAGATATTGATTATCTCTGCACAGGATTCTAATTTGTCCATAAAGTTACATATTTAGAGCTGAAGTATATACATTGTTCTGTAAAATGGTTTTTCCACAGTACTATTGTAAATGGGCTAAAAGGGCTTCACAGGGACCAGCATATGGCATAATGGTCACATCACTGGACTCCCATGTGGTCGACCACGGTTCGAGTCCTTGACCTGGTAGCTTAAAACTCACACCAGGTACATGTGTGTGCCTGCCCAAGGTCCTGAGAGGAGAATGGAGGAAAAGGAGTTGCAGCATGGCCATCCCTCCTGGGGGGTGATTTCTCACCCTCTGTCTCTCTCGTGTCCTTGGCAAGTGCACGCACCCTATGGCAGAAATCTCAAGCCGGGGAGGGGGGGGCTTTGTATATGTCATTTGAATTTTGTCTTGACCTTAGCAAAACTTTGGGGTTTCTCATGTACTTGTTTGTTTTTCAGGCTCTTACAGCACTACTTTCAGATGATAGCAAATTTGGCTTCATTGTAATAGATGGTAGTGGTGCTCTTTTTGGCACACTCCAAGGAAACACAAGAGAAGTCCTTCACAAATTCACTGTGGATCTTCCAAAGAAACACGGTAATACAGGAAGAGAATGTGACCCATTTACTTCATGTGTAGCGATTAAGGAAACAAATATTTTGGGGAGAGGGGAGCAGTAGATCCAGGGGAGGAGGAGAATCATTCTGGAATAATGTGTGAATCATTGGGGCTTGTGGCGCTTTTCTTAACATCAGAACTAATAGCCACTCTGAAAACAAGTAATTTTACATTGAACAATTTGTTTAGTTAAGGGGATATCAAGTTTTCTGTCATTTTCTTGGATAGTGGCATGATTGATCATTTTATTACTTTTCATTTACAAGCCATCTTGTGCTCCTTAATTGCCTTTTCACCTCATCACTTTTGTATTGAAGGTAGAGGAGGTCAATCAGCCTTGCGTTTTGCTCGTTTAAGAATGGAAAAGCGACATAACTATGTTCGGAAAGTAGCGGAGACTGCTGTGCAGCTGTTTATTTCCGGGGACAAAGTGAATGTGGCTGGTCTCGTTTTAGCTGGATCAGCTGACTTTAAAACGGAACTAAGTCAATCTGATATGTTTGATCAGGTAAGTGAGGGGTGCTCCCATCATGTAAGTCTCTTAAGTGGGAGAAAGTGAATCCTGTATGAACACTGGAGCATGCATATCTTTTAAAATTTACAGTAGTATATTCCCTGGAATCAACCTAGCTCTGGGTTAAATGGTGGCAGATTCAGTTTTGGCTGTTTTTGGTTTTTTGTGTGTCTGTGTTTTGGGGTTTTGTTTGTTTGTTTGTTTTTGAGAGGTTTTTGCTATAGGGCATGTGCGCTCACCAAAAAGACAGAGAAAGACAGAAAGCGAGGAATCATCCCCTGGGGTGGATGGTATTCTTCTAGGAAGGAGGTAGTATTATGGAAGAAGGTTCACCAAAGAAACCCTCTTTTTATTTTTTTTTTAAAAAAAGTTTGTTTTTTTGTTTGTCTGTTTGTTTGTTTTTGAGAATTATTTTTCATTTAACTTTTTTTTTTTTTTTTTTTAATTTGACCAGAGAGAAAGCCTCCAGGCCCAGGATTCGAACAGTGGTTGGCCACGTGAGAGTCCAGCACCTTTAACCACCACGCCACCTGCCGGCCCCCAAAGAACCTCCTTGTATTCAATATGTTAGCTTATTAGGCAGGAGCCAGTGGCTCCCGTTTTCCTTTGCCAGAAGCTTTTTTTAATAATTTTTAGAGGTTTTTGCCTTAGGGCGCATGCACTCACCAGAGAGAGAGACAGAGATAGTGTGAGGGAAAGTAAGAAATCACCCCCCCTTACCTCCCCAGGACAGATGACCATGCTGCAATCCCTTCTCCATTCTTCTCAGGGTTTTGGGCATGCACGCACATCCACCTGGTGTGATTTTCAAGCTGCCAGGTTCAGGACTTGAACCATAGTCAACCATGTGAGAGTCCAGTGATATAACTGCTACACCATCTCTTGGTCCCTGCCAGAAACTCAAATTGATTTGCATTTAATGAGTTATCCTGTAGTGGGTCCTATAAAATGTATGATGTGATTGCCTGGGAAGATTTATCATGGCAATGTTGCTCACTACAAGGGCAACTCTTGAATAAATTGAGCTTCTTCCACATATTTAGACTTCAAGATCATGATACTGATCTCTGTGTGCATTAAGAGATAATGGTTCTTGGGACCAGCAGTTAGCGTAATGGCTATGTCACTGGACCCCCACGTAGTCGACCGCGGTTCGAGTCCCGGACCCGGCGGCTTAAACTCACGCCGGGCGCGTGTGCGTGCGTGCCCAAGATCCCGAGAGGAGAATGGAGGAGAAGGGATTGCGGCGTGGCCATCCCCCCTGGGGGGTGATTTCCTGCTTTCTATCTCTCTGTCTCTCTCTGTCTGTCTGGCGAGCGCACGCGCCCTATAGCAAAAACCTCTCCAAAAAAAGAAAAAAAAAAAAAAGAGAGAGAGATAATGGTTCTTAACTTAGGCCAGCAGGTGACATAGCGGTTAGGGTACTGGACTCCCACATGGCCAATTGCAGTTCGAGTCCCAGACCTGGCAGCTTGTTTTCTCACTTTCCCTTTATCTTCCTGTCTCTCTGATCAAATTTTAAAATTATAATAATAATAACAAAAACAACAACAACAAGTTGAACTCAATAAATAGATAATTCTTTTTACAAAGAGAGATAGTGGGTTTTGCCAAAGGTATTTTGAAGAACTAATCATGTATTTTTTTAATTGTGCAGAGATTGCAATCAAAAGTTTTAAAATTAGTTGATATATCATATGGTGGTGAAAATGGATTCAACCAAGCAATCGAGTTATCTACTGAAGTTCTCTCCAACGTGAAATTTATTCAAGAGAAGAAATTAATAGGTATTATTGAAATGCAATAATTCCTTATTCTGTGAAATGTGTGTGTTTACATAATAGTAAAACAAGACATTGAAAAGGTAAAAGAGAAAGGTTTTTTTAAGTTTATTTCTTCCATCATACAAAGAGACACTCATCTAGTGGGTGATTCAACCTTTGCCTCAGGTAGCCGTGTTCATAGCCACTGCAACATGTGCCTTCCGTGCATAGGGAGACATCGTGACACAACACTGGAACCTTCCCATCTGGCCTCAGCATTGTGGAGGATATTGCATTCCTGTTGTGCCACTGTGACTGGTCTCGGGATCTCTATGTTGTTTTGTTTTGTTTTGTTTTTTTCTAGTTTATTTTTCCCATCAGAAACAAACAGGCACACTTGCTCCCTACCTCCCCAACAGGGTCTCTCTGTCAAGATCCACCCTCAGTTCCAGCCACCCTAGATCAGGGACACACACACATTTATGTGCTCAGCCAACATGTTCAAGGAGATCCTAGGATGTGAACCCAAGACCTCCATGTGGGTTCATTGCATTACCACTGCACCACTACCTGACTGCTAGAATCTTTTTTAAGTTAATTTTTAGATTTTTACATAGAGCATGTAGCCTTGCCAGAGAGAGACAGGGACAGTGAGAGAGAAAGTGAGAAATCACCCCCCAGGTAAGGTAGTCATGCCACAGTTCCTTCTCCTCTCGGGATTTTGGGCATACAGGCACATGTGCCAAGCATAATTTTCAAGTCACCAGGTTTGGGACCCAAACCATACTATTTGGAAGTCCAGTGCCCCAGCGACTATGCCACCTGCTGACCCCTTACTTTTAAGCTTTAGTTATTAGGTCTGATGTGTTTGTATCTACAAGAAAGCTTTAATATGTGTCCTGTTGATCTGTCTCTAATAACAGGACGATACTTTGATGAAATCAGCCAGGACACAGGCAAATACTGTTTTGGTGTTGAAGATACACTAAAGGCTTTGGAAATGGGAGCTGTAGAGATTCTAATAGTCTATGAAAATCTGGATATAATGAGATATGTTCTTCATTGCCAAGGCACAGAAGGTATGAAAATTAGAAAATAAAGTTGAATTCAGGAAGCCTAGAGTGGAGATTTGGGAGGGATGGATAATTTTAGGAGCAATCAGAAGGCAGATTCACTCCTTTGGTCTGTAGCAAATACCTATATAGGTTGTTCTGTTTCAACTGTTTAATGTCCACCGAAGATGGTTGAACTGGCTGAAGGCCAGGGTTGTGTTTGCATGTCTTTGCTGTTTACTTATGGTGGGAACAGTGTGCCCGATAGACAGCGTGTGCTGATACCATGCTTAAGGAAGGGTGATAGGACAAGTCTAGTAGCGTTATCTAACCTAAACTGCATCTCCTGGGGTTTGTACCTGTCAGTATAGGAGAAACGGGTTAACACATTTTTTTTTTCCTTAATACTGCAGAGGAGAAAATTCTCTATCTAACTCCAGAACAAGAGAAAGATAAATCTCATTTCACAGACAAAGAGGTATGTGATTGTTCTCTTTGTTCAGAATGACATGCAAGGAAGCATAAGTCCATGGGTTAGGAAACTGGCAATGTGGAGTATCAGGCTTAGGAAACCAAACCTCATACTAATGTTAGGGGTCCAGAGAAGGGGTCAGCTCCTATCACCTGCATAGCAGTCTGATTCCACGGAAAGAAGCCAAGGCATGATTACTGCAGCCCTTTTTTTTTCTTTTGCTAGAAAGCATGTGCAATAGCCAGAGAGCGGGGGGAGGGGGAGAAAGCGCACACATCCCTCGCCCCCAGTAGGACATGGTCAAGCCACTCACTCCCTTTCTCCATTTCTCCATCCTATCTGGATTTGGGGCCATGTGCTGGTGTGTTTTTCAGGATGCTAGGGCTGGAATTTAATAAATGTTTTTTATTATTTATTTACCTTTTTTTTTTTTTTTTTTTTTTTTTTTCTTTTTTTTTTTCTTTTTTTTTTCTTTTTTCTTTGCTATGGGGTATGTGTGCTCATCAGAGAGAGTGAGAGGGGGAAAGTGACAAAGCAAGCTGCCAGCCTGGAACTCGAACCATGATCACCATGGAAAATCCAACACCTTCACCACCACCCCACCTGCTTGATACCCCACCCCTCCTTTTTTAAAGTAGTTAAATGATCAGAAAAACAAATTCTCATTTTTCTTGAAATAATATAGAGAGGAAGATTTAATTTGGATAGTGCCTATTTTGAAGCTTATGCTACTTTTTTCACTTATCAATTCTTTCACTACAATAACCTCTCTGGATTTGATTTAAATGCATCAGAGTGTGTGTGTGTGTGTGTGTGTGTGTGTGTGTGTGTGATTTTTTAACTTTATTTATTTATTTTACTTTGACCAGAGAGGGACAGAGTGAGAGAGCAAGAGAGTGAATGAGTGAGAGAAAAAGTGAGGAAGCAAGTTGCCAGATCTGGGACTCGAACCACAGTCAGCCACGTGGGAGTCTAGCTCCCTTAACCACCATGCCACCTGCTGGCCCCAATATCACCATGTTTTAAAATGTCATTGTCTATACAAGATACATTAAGTGGTAGCCTCCTCAAATTCTGAGTTGGAGAACTTTGTTCTTTATGAGGACACACCCAAAAGCAGTTCTGACATGTCTCCAAGGCTGCTGAATGAGTGCTGCCTAGAGACGCCACAGCAACCTCACTTCTAAAGTCATCAGCAGGAATTATATGTTGAAAAACCACTGAGTGTGTGTGTTGACACTTGATTACTGAAGCTAGAGCCTGAGGTGAAGTGTTATTTGAAATCATCTGAATTTCTACTGTTTCAGTTAGATTACCAGTAATTGGAATTCTCACACTCAGGTATACACAGGCACACACACACACACATTAGTGGGAGGATGAGAGAGATGGCAGACAAGGGAAGTGAGAGGGATTAAGCCTTGATTGTAGCCTGACCCTTTTGTTTTTATTTCCCATGATCTCTGTAGACAGGACAGGAACATGAGCTAATTGAGAGCATGCCCCTATTGGAATGGTTTGCTAACAACTATAAAAAATTTGGAGCTACATTGGAAATTGTCACAGATAAGTCACAAGAAGGATCCCAGTTTGTGAAAGGATTTGGTGGGATTGGAGGTGAGTCGCAAATCAAACCTCATTTAAAACCAGACACTTGGGCCAAGACTTTTCCTGGCTAGCCAGGAAAGGTGAGGCTTGTTTATCTGCTGACTCAGGTTGGGCCATGGGTGGCTGGCAGCATGGCATGTTCCTTCATTTAGAGTGATCTTTATGATTACCTCTTCGCTTTTCATAATTCCACAAAAGAATGTCATGCCCTTTGTTAGAGTGACCACTCCCCATTCTCTGAGCATAAATCATTTGCCCTTTGATTTGTTTTCCCAGGTATCTTGAGGTACCGAGTAGATTTCCAGGGAATGGAATACCAAGGAGGAGATGATGAATTTTTTGACCTTGATGACTACTAGGTAGTCGACCTGGGTCCGGCAAAATGTGCCTCACCCTCCAGCATCCAACCCAAGGAGCATACCCGTGGTGGAATCCAAACAGATCCCTGCCTTACAATTGGAACATTTCCAGAACTTAATCCATGAGCATTGGATATTGAAAAGAAAACCGAAACAAAACCAGGCCCAACCCTACACTTTGGTTTGTCATGGTGTCAGCGCAGCAGCCTACAACTAAGTTCCTAAATGCCACTTTGGACTAATTTAAAACAGAATCCCAGTTTTTACTTTTACTCGATGGTGAAATTGGTTGCTCTTGTATTTTATGAAAAAAAAATGATTTTTTTAACCTTCATACATAGAAGCAAAAATACTTTAACTGCTGTAAACCTTCAAAAGTTAATAGAAGTGAGATCATACTGGTTTGTTTCTTATGTTGATTGGAGAAAAATTAAATTGCTGCATTTCGCAGTGACCCATTTACATGGCATTCTCAGCTTAGACTGCAAAAGAAGAAATACATGTGGTGAAATGTTGGAACCATTTCTCTCTTGGTCTCTGTTTAATGTTGAAAGGGTGAGCTAATAAGAGGCAATTTCAACCTCACTCCCTCACACTTCCCCTCCCCCTCCAGACTGTCAGTTTCAAGGATGCAAATTGCATTGCAATGGCAAACTGACTCATGAAGCATTCGGGCCAGTGCACTGTTTACTTCCATCTGTTTGGCAGACGCATTTGTGCCCAGTGTTTGGGAACCCTTTGTATCAGTTGCTTTGACAAGGGTCCCCATAATCTTAGCCTACTGGAAACCAGTTTGGGATGGATATGATGGAGCTTCTGTGCTATTGCTGGGATTGGGAGAAATAAAACACAATTTAAGTGAAAGCAAAGAAATTTAAAGATGATTTTATTTTGCTTGGGTCTATCCTTGGTAAAAGGGAGGTGGTCGTGTTTTCCTTGTGTTGGATGGCATGAGATTATGTGAATGTTTTGATTTTTAAAAATGAACTGCAAGGTTTTTCACAGGAACGACGGATAAGACATGTATGACATGCATGTAATTATAAACCCCTGACCTCCTGGTGGGGTTGGAGCATCTTTCAAATGTGGGACTTAACAGGCGCCTCTCATAAGAAATTATGGGAGGAGGGTGGGAAGGGCAGGGGTGGGAAGGGATGGGACACAGCTTCTGGCACCATGGACTTACTATGTTGGATCCAAAAGTTAACCTGAAAGCCTGAAGCTTATGCTTTATAGCTGGGCTGTAAGTTGAACTTGAACCCAGCTGACATGCAAGGTCATGGCGTGCCCGAGGTGGTGACAGTGAACAAAGTGTATAGGATGTGCCCAGTGGTAGCAATGGAAAAAAGTATACCAAATGGACTTTGAAGGACCAAAGGTTTTAAAAAGTCAATTGGTATCACCCTCACACTGACTAGGGTAGTGGGGTGCATTTGGTTTTCAAATTGGGTACTTTTTAACACTTTAGTGCCTGACTGCTGTTCTTCACTGACTTGACTCAGTCACTCGTAGCTTTATTGGTCTGAACCAACTCCTTGTTCCCAGGTTACAGACCTGCCTATCGTTCCAATAATCCTGTTTCACTTGAATGAAGGGAGTATGTCTTAAATGTAAAGATTCTGGTTCTCACACTGTACTCTGAGGTCCAAATGACTGTCTGTCAATGTGTAACCTGATGTCTCAACCCCCAGTGAGAAGAGTCGATTCTTTGGTGTTCACCGACGTGGGAGGCTTCACTGGAACAGGCTTTTGCTTTGGGCTCTGCTGTTTGTTTGCAGAACACCCACGAGCGAGTAAACATGCTCTCTTCACAGCAGTACCTTAGGGTTTTGCCATTGTAAATGGGTCTGATGTGATATGACAAGACCAGAGAAATTGGATGTAAATTTACATTTTTGAATATGCTTGTTGTTTCACATGATACATTTAGGGTATGCAGCTCCTTTTGTAGTTTTTATTTTTACTATTTAAGTTTGGAAATGATGCCAAAATTTTGTATTTCTTTAATCAATGTGTTCTCTTCAGTGATATATATTGCATTATATATTGATGTGTGTATCAATATATACTGATATGTATTACACTTACACATACAAACACATAAATAAGAGGGGGTGAAAACCGTAGCCTTTGCATTCTCTATAGCCTCTGCAGAGAGATCCTAAGCAGCGAAATCTTGGTGTTGTGATGTACAGAAATGGAGAAGAGTATTAAACCATATTTAAGAATATACTTCGTGTGCTTGAGATTTTTTAGGACTGTTCCTAGAAAGGTCTGAACTTGGAGACAGAGTGAGTGAGTTCTCCGAGGCATGTTAGGTCATTCATGGCTATTAACTCTTCAGCCTTAGATTTGAGTTGTTCCCACTGCATGTGCCTGTAGATGGATATATGCAAAAGGCTGCCTGAGGTTGTGATCCCAAAGTTATCCTAGAAAATGGAAGTGTTAGTTGCTGGGGGCCAGACTAATTGGTATCTTCTCCCATCACACGTGCATGCCAAAAGAAAACTTGCTTTCCTTTTTTTTTTTTTTTTTTAAGGTATTTAAAGTTTGCTGTTGTGACTTTCAACCTAACATGGAAGTAGATGATTTACCCCATTTTATAGGTGATAAAACAGACCAGACGAGGTAAAGTAGCAACTCTTAGGTGGTGAAGCCAAAATTTTAGGGCTTTTCCCCAGCCTAATTCCAAAGTTCATTTTCTACATCTGGTTGCCTCTGAATCCTGTAATAGAATGGTCCAGATGGGAGAGGCCTTCAGCCTCTCACACTCATCTTGCATACCTTGTCCTGGATCCAGGAGGTAAATTGGGCTGGCCTGGTAGTGCAGGGCTTTTAAGCCAGGCTAAGAATGGAAGAGAAGATTTTGTTTCTTTTGCTTTCCCCAGGGGTCAAGGAGCTTAGGGCCTCTGGTAGTTTAGGAAACTTGAGGAATCGATGCGTGGTCCATGGTTTCCTTTCTCCAAACTGGAGAAAAGAATGCTTTTTAAATAAAGTTGGTAATGAGAGTTTTTCTATCACTGCTTTTTAAGCATATTTTCACCCATTTTCTCACCTAATCTAATAGCCCTTGAAAACATAGTCACCCTCTGGTAAGGGATAGGCATGTCTGTGCAAATAGAGGTATAATTTTTCTTCCTAATGCATCCCTAGGTGCTATTCTGAAGTCAGATTTGTTGGAAGACAGCACAGTTGTGCCGGATGTGTGGGCTGCGGTGCTTGCCTGTCTGGGCCTGTAGCACTTGCCATCTTTTGTTCTCTGGCTCCGGTTCCCATGCCACGACGCTTCCAGACAGGCACAGTGGATTTGGGGCTGAACGCCAAGGTGGAATTTAAGCCTTATGCCAGCTTCCCCCTTGTTGCCAGTTTGAGTGAGTGCCAGCTGGGACTCCCACCTGCCAAGTCCCACCCTGATGGGACTATATCTCAGGGGACATAGGAACTGACCAGCCAGAAGATGTAGAAGCATCACATGAAAGTCAGGAAAGCAAGGCACAGCTACTTGTGCGTTTTGTAACAGCAGTTTGGATGCCACAAGTTGCTGAGGATGTGGCTTAACAGTGCGAGGAACCAAAGGTATGTGTGAAAACAATCCGCCTCTTCCAGGGTTCTCTGTAAATCCTCTAAACCCTGGGTAGGTGAACTATTCAGGTTTAGCCATCTCCAGGAATCCTTTCCTGAAATTATGTGGTGGGCTTCCCTGGCCTCAGCTCAGTAAAGAACCCAGGTCAAGGAATCTTAGGAATTAAGTTCTGGTTTTGGGGGCCAGCAGATGGCATAATGGTTAACGTTGCTGCACTACCATGTAGTTGACTACAGTTCGAGTACCACACCCTGCAGCTTAAGACAGGCTGGGCGTGTGTTTCCAAAAATTCCGAAGAGAATGGAGAAGGGATTGCAGCGTGGCCATCCCCCTTGGGTGATGATTTCTCGCATTCTGTCTTTCCAGCGAGCTCATGCACCCTATAGCAAAAATCTCTCTTAGAAAAGAAAAGCTCTGGTTTTGGCTTACATTAACATATATATTACGGGGCCAGCACGTGGCATAATGGTTAAAGGTGCTGGATAACAATAACAAATGGAATTAAATAAATATTTTTTATAAAGTTAAATGGAGTGGGGCCCAGCAGGTGGCATGGTAGTTAAGGATGCTGGACTCCCATACGGCTGACTACAGTTCAAGTCCTGGACCTGGCAGCTTGCTTTCTCGCTTTCCCTCTCTCACTCTGTCCCTCTCTGGTCAAATTAAAATAAAAACAAGGGGCCAGCAGATGGCGTGGTGGTTAGGGACACTGGACTCCCACATGGCTGGCCATGGTTCAGGTCCCGGATCTGGTGGCTTGCTTTCTCATTTTTTCTCTCTTTCTCTGGTCAAATTAAAATTAATTAATTAATTAATTAATTAATTCTTTATAAATAAATAAACAAACAAATAAAAAGGAATTAAATGGAGTAAGGTGTTTGAGGTATGTACCTAAGGGCTGGTGTCTGACATTTAGCCAGAGTTTAGGTAGGAGTTGCTATGATGGCCCCCAAACCTAGGTCCTCTGGGAGTGACCAGGATGAAATTGTGCTGGTGGCCACAAGGTGGTGCTAGAGTTAAAGACACTGGTTGTAGAAGTAATTTACTTAGCTGAAGGGAGAGGGGAATGTGGATTTCTGACCAGCATTAAGGTGCCTGAGATGGTCGTCTTTACCCTTAGATTTTGGAGCACTGGAGAGGGTAATCTACCAAAGGAAGTAGAGATAAGTGAACAGAAGGAAGAGCTCAGAAGTTTCATTGTGACTGACCAGTTACCACTTCTCAATCTGGGCTTTGAGCTATCCATCTGTAATATAACTATAGTCACTAATGTCTGTCGGACAGTTCTATAATCCCTACAAAAATTTAATGAGGTTGGGAACCAGCAGTTAGCGTAATGGCTATGTCGCTGGACTCCCACGTAGTCGACCGCGGTTTGCGTCTCGGACCCGGTGGCTTACAACTCACGCCGGGCGCGTGTGCGTGCGTGCCCAAGATCCCGAGAGGAGAATGGAGGAGAAGGGATTGCGGCGTGACCATCCCCCCTGGGGGGTGATTTCTCGCTTTCTGTCTCTATGTCTCTCTCTGTCTGTCTGGCGAGCGCACGCGCCCTATAGCGAAAAACCTCTCCCAAAAAAAAAAAAAATTTAATGAGGTAGACGTTTCAAATCTGCCATCCAAGTTCACAAGATACCACGTGGCAAAATTTGAGTCTCAAGATAAGATTTGCATCCAAAGACAAATGCAAACACAGGTCTTTCAGAAAAAGAAAAGTTGCCAATGCAGTTGGAAAAACAGGCAGGCTCACCTCACCAACCTTTGTACTTTCAGAGACAACTGACAGTGCAGTCACATCTGGAAGGTACCCACTTCGCATTTCTGTCCTTCCCCCTAAGACATTTTCACTGGTCAGTCCACCTTAGCCACAGCCACAGTTGAAGAGAGACGAAAGGAGCGCCTTTGAACTGTAGGGGATCACTATCATTTATCCAGCATCTTCAGAGAAGAATGAACACACAAGGGAATTTTTCAGTTACTAGAGTATCTGCCATGCTCTTTAAAATTATGTCATTATGGGGCCAGCCAGGTGGCATGGTGCTTAAGGCATGGATTCCACATGTCAGCTGCATGATTGGAGTTCCAGACCCAGTGGCTTGAAAAACACTCAGCATGTGTACATGCATGTCCAAGATCCCGAAAGAACAGAGAAGGGATTGCAGTGTGATCATCCCCCCCAGAGGGTGCTGCTGTGGTGGTTTTGTCAGATTGCCCCTCGTAGACAGTGTACATTGGTAACATCAGACAGGCTTTTTTTGTTTTTGTTTTTCCCTTAAGACTCTTCATGATGGAGTTGTGTGTAATACATTTAAGACAGAAATGAGCACTCCACAGGATCTGGTCACACCATGATTCTCTTCCTCCTCCTACCCATTAGATCTCGGGTGCTCATGCACATGCCTGGTGTATTTTCAGGCCTCGGGTTCAAACTGGGCTGGCCATGTAGGATTTGGCTTTTTTCGAGCAGTACATTACCACTGAGACCGACTGACCCTGTCAAAGAGTTTAGATGAGAAGCTCAGTCCTGGTGGCATGCTGCTAAGAGGCTGTGCTCTGCATGCTGGGCCCCCATGGGAGGACCACGCTCCATTCCCAGTCTATAAAGGCTGGGCATCGTGCACATCAACAATCCAGCCGTTTGGGAAGGCTGAGGCAAGAGAATTGTTAGCTGGAAGCTGGCCTGGGCGACACAGTGAAACCTGAAAAAGAGCCAAGGGAGCTAGCCAATGGCCTGGTAGCTAAGGGAGGTAGATCCCACATAGCTGACCACACTGGTGGGGTCCTGAAAAACATGCTAAGTGTATGTTCATGTGTGCCCAGAATTCCAAAAGGAGAGAGAAGTGGAGGTGTGTGTGGCCATACCCCATAGAGAGCGCTTTCTCCCTTTCACTCTCTGCCTTTGTCTCTGGCAAGCACATTTCCCTCTGGCAAATTAAAGATATAATAAATTAGCCAGGCGTGGTGACAAGGGGCCCATAGTGCCAGCTGAAAGACTGAAGCCAGGAGGATTGAGATAGTAAGACCCTGTCTAAAATTGTTTTAAATAATTAACTTTTTTTAAAAGAATTATTTTATTTAACTATTTATTTATTTTAATATGACCAGAGAAGGACAGAGTGAGAGAGAGAGACAGAACATGAGAAAGCAAAACACCAGGTCTGGGACTTGAACCACAGTCGGCCATGTCGGAGTCCAGCGCCCCCAACCACCACACCATCTGCCAGTCCAGCGCCCCCAACCACCACACCATCTGCCAGCCCAACTTTATTTATTTATTTATTTATTGGAGAGGTTTTTGCTATAGGGCACATGCACTCGCCAGAAAGAGAGAGAGGCAGAAAGCGAGAAATCACCCCCCAGGGGGGAATGGCCACGCCACAATCCCTTCTCCATTCTCCTCTTGGGATCTTGGGCATGCACACATGCACACCTGGCATGAGTTTAAGCCACCGGGTCCAGGACTTGAACCACGATCAGCTACATGGGAGTCTAGCGATGTAGCCATTATGCCAACTGCTGGTTCTGAAGTAATTAACTTTTTTAAAATGAAGCATGTTCAGGGTCAGCAGGTGGAGTGGAGGTTTAAGTGCTGGATCCCACATGGCCTACCACGCTGTTTGTGTCCCAGACCTGATGGCTTGAAAATCACACAAAGTGCATATGCTTGCGTGCCCAAAATCTCAAAAGGAAAGTCGAGGGGAAGGGATTGTGGAGTGGCCATCTTCCCAGGGGTGATTTCTCACTTTCGTTTCTCTGTTGCTGGTGAGCACAAGCACCTTATAGCAAAAAATGTTTAAAAGCATATTCATTAAAGAAATGGGACCAGCAGTTAGCGTAATGGCTATGTCACTGGACTCCCATGTAGTTGACCGCGGTTCAAGTCCCAGACCCGGAGGCTTAAACTCATGCTGGGCTCGTGTGCATGTGTGCCCATGATCCCAAGAGAGGAATGGAGGAGAAGGGATTGCGGTGTGGCCATCCCCCCTGGGGGTGATTTCTCACTTTCTGTCTTTCTGTCTCTCTCTGGCAAGTGCACGTGCTCTGTAGCAAAAACCTCTCCAAAAAAAAAAAAAAAAAAAACAAGAAAGAAAATGTTTGAGGGGCCATCAGATGACGCAGGGATTAAAGTGCTGGACTCCCACATGGCCAACCATGATTTGAGTAAGTTTGTTTGTTTCTAATTTTTGAGGGACCAGCATATGGTGTAATGGTTGCATCACTGGACTCTTACATAGTCAACTGCAGTTTGAGTCCCAGACCCAGCAGCTTAAAACACACCAGTGCATGTGCATGCATGCCCAAGATACTGAGAGTAGAATGGAGAAGGGATTGAGCATGTCCATCCTCCTGGAGGATGATTTCGTGCTTTCTGTCTCTCTATCTCTCTGTCTCTCTGGCAAGCACATGCACCCTATAACAAAAATCTCAAAAAAAAAAAAAAGGAGGGCCAGCAGGTGGTATGGTGGTTGGTTGGGGGCATTGGACTCCCACATGATCTATGGTTCGAATCCCAGACCTAGCGGCTTGCTTTCTCACTTTCTCTCGCTCTCGCTCTCGCTCTCACTCTCACTCTGTCCCTCTCTGGTCAAATCAAAATAAATAAATAAATCAATAAATCAATAAAATCTTAAAAAAAAAAAAGGGACTGGTAGAGGGCGTGGTGATTAAAATGCTGGACTCTCATGTGGTCAAGCACAGTTCAAGTCCTGGACCTGGTGGCTTGCTTTGTCACTTTCCCTCTGTCTCTCTTTAGTCAAATTAAATAATGCTAATAACAATGGTGAATAAAATTTAAATAACTCTTAAAAAATTTGAGATTTCAGAAATGTCGAAGAGTACCAGCAATATCATTTAGCTATCTTTAACATTTTTGGGTCACCTCAAACATCCATCCTTGAACAATGTGATAAGGAGATAGTATTTGGGTTCTAAGTGATTCACAAAGGATTTAAAGCAAAATTTCATTGAAGTTTGATTTTTACTTAGAATTTCTATTTTATTTTATTTTATTTTATTTTATTTTATTTTATTTTATTTTATTTATTTCATCCATGAGAGAGAGAGAGGCATCCCCAATGGGATCTCCATGCCAGTCCTACCCCTAGCCATAGCCAGCCTGGATCATGGGTACATGTGTGCCTGGCATGCACAGGAAGACCTCGTGACACGCACCCAGGACCCTCCCATGTGACCCCAGCAGCACAGTGTTGTGCTACTGGTGTACAACTGTGTCTTACCTTATTCCAAATTTTAGTTTGATTTACAAAATTGGCATTCAGAAGAATTTGTTTTGCAGAAATCCCTACTCAGAGTCGACCAGTGGGCCTAGAGGGCCGAGACCTGGGAGCTGAGACCCAGGCTACAAGGAAGGGAGCAGGCCCGGACCTGGAAAGGAGCTATTGTCACACCTCAGAGATGAAACCAGCTTTAGCGTCGGTCTGCTGCTGAATGGGATGAGGCAGTATGAACAAGGACTTCGTGGGGACTTTGACTCGGTGAGCAACCTGAGGTGATGACACAAAGGTGTGCCTCAGAAGTTTGAGCCCATTCTCAGAAGTCTTTAGGCTCCAGTCCTTTGTCTATAGCTCACCATTCTATAGCTCTTATTTATTTATCCCAATATTTTCCCTTCTTTTTTTTAAAAAAAAATTATTTTATTGAAACATAGCCTAGGGACCAGTAGATGGTGTAATGGTTACGTGGCTGGACTCCCACGTAGTCAACCACGGTTCAAGTCCCAGACCCAATCTGGTGGCTTAACCTTCACACTGGCCATGTGTGCGTGCGTGTCCAAAGTCCTGAAAGGAGACGGGATTGTGGAGTGACCATCCCCTCTGGGGGTATGATTTCTCCTTTCTCTCTGTCTCTGTCTCTCTGGCAAGCACACACACCCTGTAGCAAAAATCTGTAATAAAAAAAAAGAAAAAGAAGAAAGGCAGCCTTTAGGGCGCAGTGATTGGGATGGCTGGACCCCTACATGGTCAATCACAGTTCAAGTCCCAGACCCAATAGCTTGAAACTGATACTGGGTGCATGTGCATACAGGCCCCAAATCCCCAGAGGAGGATAGAAAAGAATGGAAGAGAAGGGATTGAGTGAGGAGTGGCCATTCCCCGGGGGGTGATTTTTCACTTTCCCTTTCTGTCTCAGTTTCCTCTCCTGTGAACAGACACACAATATGGGGAAAAAAAAGAAAGAAAAAGAAAAAAGCCTCTTAAGGATCTTGCCACACTGCCATCTCCTACTCCCAGCCTCCCAAGCAAGCAGGGTCACAGGTGTGCCCATGTGTGCACCCCCACGTCCGGGCCAAAACTCACTTCTTAAGGAATCATCATTTTACTGCTTGAAAGGGCCTTGAACCTTTTACCTATTCCAGTCCCCTCATAGAGGAGAGAAAAAAGACGAGTCCCAAGCAGCGTAATGACCTGTTGGGCTCGTACAGCGAATTCACAGAGCCAACACAGCACCTGACTTTACAGATTCAAAGCCCACGTGGGTGATCCTGTTACTCTTCGTCTAAGCCCTGTTTTCTCCCATGTTATAGATGAGAAAAGGTGGATCAGAGGGAGGGAGTGGCCTGAAGCCAAAGACAGAGCTGGGAGGGGAAAGATGGCCAACCTCCAGCTAGGGTTATGAAAGCTGTTTTGAAGTCAGTTCCCTGTGAGTCAAGGCTGGCTTGAATGTGTAGATTAACTTGCTTCTCCAGCCGCAGGGCTTCCAAATTAGCCCCAACTAAGTTTTCCTGTCACAGACGTCCAGATCTACCAGGATACCCTTCCTGGGAAGAGTGCATTTTGCTTGGCTCTCTAACCCCACCCAGAGGAAATCTCAAAGGAAAGCCCACTTCCAAGGGAGCCAGGAGACCAGGGAAGGAGAGTGGAAAGACTCCAAACAGGAATGGCAAGGATCTTCTGAGGTAAAGGCAGAAGATACAAGATATATTCTGCCACCTAGGGGAAGAATGAAGTCAGGCTTGAGAATGAAGAGAAAGCAGAGGTTGATGCCCAGAC
Source organism: Tupaia tana (assembly GCA_026018925.1). Classification (NCBI taxonomy): domain Eukaryota; kingdom Metazoa; phylum Chordata; class Mammalia; order Scandentia; family Tupaiidae; genus Tupaia; species Tupaia tana. The sequence continues at coordinate 25,126,921 of JAKSZU010000014.1, read as the reverse complement.
ACCTACCCCGTGTTACATGCTGTCCAGACCCAAATCCATTCCCAGCCCAGGCTCCCCAGGGAGTGGGGCAAGATAAACTAGTCAGGATGGCCTGGAGGGCCTGTGTGGGGTGGAAGAGTTTGTAATAAGGGAAGAGAAGACAGAGCCCCACTAGATAAAATCGTACTTCTGTGTCAGAACTAGAGGCCAGCCCTGGCACTCTTGTTGAGCTCTGATTTTGAGGAGAGTACCACAGAAGTTCTGCCCCTATCTAGGGAGCTAAACAAAGGCCCTTGGAATTAGATGGAGTTTCAGCTTTTTTTTTAAAGAATTATTTTTTATTATTTAATTTTTAAAAATTATTATTTATTTAATTCCATTTGTTGTTATTTTTTAATTTGACCAGAGAAAGAGAAAGGAAAAGGGAGAAACCAAGCCACCAGGTCTGGGACTCGAACCATAGTCATCCAGGTGGGAATCCAGTGCCCTTAATTACCACACCTCCTGCTGGCCCTGAGTTTTAGCTTTTTTTTTTTTTTTTTTTCCTGAGAGGTTTTTCGCTATAGGGCGCGTGCGCTCGCCAGACAGACAGAGAGAGACATAGAGACAGAAAGCGAGAAATCACCCCCCAGGGAGGATGGTCACGCCGCAATCCCTTCTCCTCCATTCTCCTCTCGGGATCTTGGGCACGCACGCACACGCACCTGGCGTGAGTTGTAAGCCACCGGGTCCAAGACTCGAACCACGGTCGACTACGTGGGAGTCCAGCGACATAGCCATTACGCTAACTGCTGGTTCCCAGTTTTAGCATTTTTAAAAAATAGTTTACTTAGTTCTTCCATGAGTGTGCACGTGAGAGAGACAGCACACCCATAGGATCCTGGTGCCTCTCTCTACCCCCAGCCTCAGCCAGCCCCAGGTCAAAGCATGCTCATCCCAGCATACTCAAGGAGATCTCCAGACTTGAACTGTGGTGGAACCTTCCTGTGTAGGTCAGCCTCACAGAGGTGTTTTACAGTTGCACTCTCTGGCCCCTGAAAATTAGATTTGTTTTTGAAATACACCTCTGTGGCCGCTGGTGTATTTGGTTTGGTACGATACAACAAGATAGATATTATATATTTCGTCTTTGATGCCCCTCTTGTTTCCTGACACACAGCTCCTAAAACTTTTGGAATCTCTGAAGAGATAAAAGAGTCTCATGTATGCTAATGACATGGCTGGGAGCCCTAGATAGCTTCAGGGTGGGGCTGTGCCCAGACCACCAAGCCACCATTAGAAAGTTGGGACTTTTAGTCTCCTCTCCCACATCCCTGAGAGGGGCTAGAGGTTGAGTTGATCACTGAGGGCCAATGATTTAGTCATCCATGCCATTGTAGTGCAGTCTCAGAAACACCCCTAAAATGAAGGAATTCAGGGAGCTTCTGGTTTGGTGAACACATCCGGGTGCTGGGAGAGAGGCATGCCTGGAGAGGGTATGGAAGCTCTGCACCCCTCTAACCCCAACTTTCCTGTACATCTCTTTCATTTGTCCTTGAACTGTATCCTTTATAATAAACCAGTAATGATACGTACGTTTTGGGACCAGCAGGTGGCGTAACATTTACATCACTGGACTCCCACATGGCCAACCATGGTTTGAGTCCTGGCCCAGGGGCTTGAAACTCACGATGGTGCATGTGCATGTATGCCCAAGATCCCAGGAGGAGAATGGAGAAGGGATTGCTGTGTGGCCATCCCCCCAAGCAGTAATTTCTCACTTTCCCTCTCACTATCTCTGTCTCTCTCTCCAGTGAGTGCGCTTACCCTAAGGTAAAAACCTCTTAATAAAATAATAATAATACATAAGTTTTTCCTGGGTTCTGTGAACTGTTCTAGCTAATTATCAAACCTGAGGAGGAAGTCATGGGAATCACTGATTTACAGTCAGCGGGTCACGATTGTGGATGGCAACCCAGGACTTGTGACTGGCATCCGAGGTGTGGGCAGCATTATGGGATTGAGCTTTCAATCTGTGAGGTTTGTGCAAACTTTAGGTCGTTAGTATCAGAATTAGGTTGAATTTTACAGACACAAAATTGGTGTCTGGAGAGTTGGAAAATCGGTTGTTGTGAAAACAAAACCACATTCATTTGATGCCAAAAGTGCTGTGAAAGTGCTGGTGTACAGGGACTAGCAGATGGCATAACAATTACATTGCTGGACTCAAATATAGTTCAAATCCCAGACCCGGTGGCTTAAAACTTACACATGGCATGTGTGCATGCATGTCCCAAATCCCGAGAGAGTGGAGGAGAAGTGATTGTGGCATGACCATCCCCTCTGGGGGATGATTTCTTGCTTTCTATCTCTGTCTCTCTGGCGAGCGGATACACCCTTCAGCTGTCTCTCTTAAAAAAAAAAAAAAAAAAAAAAAGCCAGTAGGTGGCATGGTGGCTAAGGGCTTAGGCTGAACTCCCACATGGCCAACTGCAGTTGGAGTCTCAAACTTGACAGCATGCTTTCTCTCTCTCTCTCTGTCTCTCTCTCTCTCTGTCCCTCTCTGGTCAAGTTAAATAAATTAAATTAAATTAAAAATCATTCTTTTTTTTTAAAAAAAAAGGCACTGAAATAATATTCCATTGTATGAATATACCACATTTTGTTTATTTTTTCCATTGGTAGATATTTGTTTTAGTTTAGATTTATTTTAATTTGCCAGATTGTGCGTTCTCACCAGAGAGACAGAGAGAGAGGAAGAAAGCACCCACTATGGGGAAAGATGACACCACATCCCTTCTCCTCCATTTCTCTCTCCTGTTGGGATGTTTGTACTTGCACACACACACACACGCACACACACGCGCACGCGCGCGCCTGATATCTTTCTTAAACTGCCAAATCTGGGATTTGAACTGCACAGTCTACTGTGTGGGACCCAGCTGCCTTAGCCATCATGCTATGGGCTGACCCCTAATATTTATTAATGTATTTATTTTCTTTAGTTTGCTATAGGGTACATGCACTGGCAGGAGAGTGATAGAAAGTGAGAAAGTAACCCCCCGGGAGGGGGGCAGGATGGCCAAACCACAATCCCTTCTCCTCCATTATCTTCTTGGAATCTTCGGCACACATGCACATGTGCTTAGCATGTTTTCTAAGCTTCCAAGTCCGGTACTTGAGCCGCACTGTCAACCATGTGGTATCCAGCCTCCTTAACCACCATGCCACCTGCTGGCCCAACATTTATTTTTTTAAACAAGATCTCCCTACTGCCTTAGTCTCCCTGAGTCACTGGGATTATTGGTGCAAGCCACTATGCTGGCCTTGAGGTTAGATGAGGAATCAAACCTGAGTCTCCCATGTGGTCCAGCATGCAGAGCACAGCATCTTAGCAGTGCACACTACCATGGCTGGGCCTGTGTTTAACAATTTTTTAAAAAATAATTTTTAATTTTATTTGTTAGCCTTTTTTTTAGAATTTTTTTATTATATAACTTTATTTACTTACTTATTTTAATTTTATTTGACCAGAGAGAGACAGAGAAAGAGAAGGAAAGTGAGAAAGCAAGCCGCCAGGTCCTAGACTTTAACCAGGGTTAGTGATTTGGGAGTCCAGCGCCCTTAACCCCCAGTTCCTTAACATTATAAGGAACTGTCAAATTGTTTTCTACAGTGTAATAATTATACATTCCTTGGGGCTGGCAGGTGGCATGGTGGTTAGGGCACTGGACTCCCCCACATGACTAACCCTGGTTCAAGTCCCAGATCTGGTGGCTTGCTTTCTTACTCACTCTCTCTCTCTCTCTCTCTCTCTCTCTCTCTCTCATTCTGTCCCTCTCTGGTCAAATTAAAAATAAATAAATAAACAAGGTCAAATAAAATATTTATTTAAAATAATAAAACTAATAACTTTACATTCCTGCCAGCAATGTATGAAGCTTCCAGTTTCTCTTGCCAACATTGTTATTGTCTGTCCTTTCTGTTCTAGCCATCACAGTGGGCGTGAAGTAGTATTTCATCGTGGGGTTTTTTCTTTTGGAGAGGTTTTTGCTATAGGGTGTGTGTGCTCGCTGGAAAGACAGAGACAGAAAGTGAGAAATCACCCCCCAGTGGGGATGGCCACGCCCCAATCCCATCTCCATTCTCCTCTCAGGATCTTGGGCAGACAAGCACATGTGCCCAGTGTGAGGTTTTTGTTTTTTTTTTTTTTTGGAGAGGTTTTTGCTATAGGGTGCGTGCGCTCGCCAGACAGTCAGAGAGAGACAGAGAGACAGAAAGCGAGAAATCACCCCCCAGAGGGGATGGCCACGCCGCAATCTCTTCTCCTCCATTCTCCTCTTGGGATCTTGGGCACGCACGCACATGTGCCCGGCGTGAGTTTAAGCCACCGGGTCCGAGACATGAACCGCGGTCGACTACATGGGACTCCGGCTACATAGCCATTACACTAACTGCTGGTCCCCCAGTGTGAGTTTTAGCCACCAGGTCTGGGACTCGGACCGCGGTCTACTGCATGGGAGTCCAGCAACATAGCCATTATGCTAATTGCTGGTCCCTCATTGTGGTTTTGATATGCATGTCTTTTTTTTTTCCCAAGCCAAACTGTATCCAGCTTTATTAAAGATACTTTTTATAAACAATCGTGGTATTTCAGGCAGGACAGAGACAATCGTTAATAGTATACATTATCTCAACTATCATGCCACCTGCTAGCCCGAATATGTATGCCTTTAATGACTAATGATGCTGAGCATATCTTCATGTGTTTGTTGGCCATTTATATATATCTTTGGAGTAATGTCTACTCCAAGCTTTTGTCCATATTTCATTGGTTTCTTTTTTGGTGTTGAGTTATAGAGGTTTTTTTTTTTGAGAGAGATTTTTGCTATAAGGCATATGCACTCGCCAGAAAGACAGAGAGACAAAAGGTGAGAAATCACCCTCTAGGGGTGATGGCCACGCCGCAATCCCTTCTCCTCCATTCTCCTCTCGGGATCTTGGACATCTACACACACACCTGGTGTGAGTTTAAGCCACCAGGTCCAGGTCTTGAACTGTGGTCTACTACATGGGAGTCCAGCAACATAGCCACTATGCCAACTGCTGGTCCTGAGTTATAGAGGTTTTTAAAAAACATATTCTGCATACTACACTCTTACCAAATATATGGTTTGCAAATATTTTCTCTCATGTTGTAAGTTGTCTTTCCATTCTCTTGATAATGTCCTTTGATACATAAAACTTTAATTTTGATGAAGTTCAGTTTACCTATTTTTTTATATTATTGCCATATCTAAGAGTCCTTTACCAAGATCATAATTTACCTATTTTCTTTTAAGAGTGTTTTTTTTTCTTTTTTTTTTTGAGAGGTTTTTGCTATAGGGCACGTGTGCTTGCCAGACAGAAAGCGAGAAGTCACCCCCCAGGGAGGATGGCCACGCCGCAATCCCTTCTCCTCCATTCTCCTTGTGGGATCTTGGGCACACACACACACGCGCCCAGCATGAGTTTTAAGCCACTGGGTCTGGGACACGAACCACGGTTGACTACATGGGAGTCCAGCGACATAGCCATTATGCTAACTGCTGGTCCCCTTCTTTTAAGAGTTTTATAGTTTTTAGCTCTTATCTGTAGGTCTTTGGTCCCTCTTCAGCTCATTTTTGTGTAGAATGTAAAGTTGGGAGTCTGACTTCACACATTTGCATGTAAAAGTCCAGTTGTTCCAGCACCATTTGTTGATAAAACTATTATTTCCCCATTGAATGGTTTTAGGGTATTTTTAAAAAAATCAATTGGCCATAAACGTATGGGATTCTTTCTTTTCTTTTATTATTTATTTAATTTTTAAAAATTTATTCATTCATTTATTTTAATTTGACTAGAGAGAGACAGAGAGAGAGAGAGAGAAAGTGAGAAAGCAAGCCACCAGGTCCGGGACTCAAACCATGGTCGGCCATGTGGAAGTGTCCAGCACCTTAACTACCAAACCACCTGCTGATCCCTGTATGGAAATATTTCTAAACCTCTAATTCTTTTTTATTTTATTTTATTTTATTTTATTTTATTTTATTTTATTTATTCATTCTTTTTTTAATTTGACCAGAGAGAAACAGAGAGAGAGAGAGAGAGAGAGAGAGGGAAAGTGAGAAAGCAAGCCACCAGGTCTGGGACTCGAACCATGGTCGGCCATGTGGGAATGTCAAGCACCTTCACCACCATACCACCTGCTGGTCTCCATGAACTTTGAATTCTATTCCGACAGTCTCTGTAGCTAACTTTATGCCACTTTTTTTTTTTTTTTAGAGAGAGGTTTTTTTACTATAGGGCACATGTGCTCTCCAGAGAGACAGAGAGACAGAAAGCAAGAAATCACCCCCCAGGGGAGATGACCATGCCGCAATCCCTTCTCCTCCATTCTCCTCTCGGGATCTTGGGCACGCACGCACACACACCCGGCGTGAGTTTAAGCCACCGGGTCCGGAACTCGAACTGTGGTAAACTATATGGGAGTCCAGCGACATAGCCATTACTCTAACTGCTGGTCCCATTTATGCCACATTTTTTGTGCTACACTAGATTTACTACATTGTTTTGGTTTATGTAGCTTTGTATTATCTTTTAATCTTTTTTTAAGAATTATTTATTCTTGGGAGCCAGCAGTTAGCGTAATGGCTATGTCACTGGACTCCCATGTAGTCGACCGCGGTTCGCGTCCCGGACCCGGTGGCTCAAAACTCACGCCGGGCACGTGTGCGTGCGTGCCCAAGATCCCCAGAGGAGAATGGAGGAGAAGGGGTTGTGGCGTGACCATCCCCCCGGGGGGTGATTTCTCATTTCTGTCTCTATGTCTCTCTCCGTCTATCTGGTGAGCGCACGCGCCCTATAGCGAAAACCTCTCAAAAAAAATTATTTATTCTTTTATATTAAAAGAATTATTTTTTAATGAACTTTTTTTATTTTATCTACTTATTCTGATTTGACCAGAGAGGGACAGAGCAAGAGGGAGGAAAAGTGAGAAAGCAAAGCTGTGAGTTCTGTAACTCGAACCGTAGTCAGCCACATGGGAGTCCAGCACCCTTAACCACCATGCCATCAGCCGGCCCCCACTCATTTATTTTTAATTTAACCAGAGAGAGAGATACAGACAGAGAGAGAGAGGAAATGAGAAAGCAAGCCACCAGGTCTGGGACTCAAAACATGGTAGGCCATATGGGACTGTCCAGCGCCTTAAACACCACTCTACCTGCTCACCCCTGTATTAAGTTTTTTTTTATTTTTTATTTTTTTATTTTATTTATTCCTTTATTTATTTTTAATTTGACAGAGAGAGACACAGAAACAGAAAGAGGGGAAGTGAGAAAGCCAGGCACCAGGTCCAAGACTTGAACCATGGTCAGCCATGTGGGAGTGTCCAGCGCCTTAACCACCATACCACCTGCTGGTCCCGCCTGTATTAAGTTTTAAATGTGAGTTGGGCCTCTCCATGGCCTGGTGGTTAAGGTGACTGGCTCCCACATGGCCAACCATGTAGCTCAAGTCGTAGACCTGGTGCCTAGACCAGGCACGTGTGCATGTGTGCCCAAAATCCCAAAGGAAGAGGAAATGGAGAAGGGCTTATTGCATGACCATACCCCATAAGGAGTGCTTTCCTTCTCTCCTTGGAGAGTGCATGCAACCTCTGGCACAATTTCTTTAAAAAAGAAGCATGAGTCCTATTGTTTTGGCTACTTATGGCTCTCTGCAATTCTACATAAATTTGAAGATTGGCTTTTCCATTCCTTCTAATAAGGCTGTTGGCATTTTTATAAGAATTGGATTGGGGACCAGCAGTTGGCATAATGGCTATGTCACTGGACTCCCATGTAGTCGACTGCAGTTCAAATCCCAGACCCAGCAGCTTAAACTCATGTCAGGCGCATGTGCGTGCATGCCCAAGATCCAGAAAGGAGAATAGAGAAGAGATTGTAGTGTGGCCATCCCCCCCAGGGGGTGATTTCTTGCTTTCTGTCTGTCTGGTGAGCACATGTGCCCTATAACAAAAACCTCTCAAAAGAAAAAAATATTGGATTGCATCTGTAGATTGCTGTAGGTGGTATTGCCATCTTACTATTTTTTAGAGAGTTTTTTTTTTTGTTTTTTTTTTGTTTTTTTTTTTTTTGCTATAGAGCACGTGTGCTTGCCAGAGAGGAAGTGAGAAATCACACCTTGGGGGAATTACCATACTGCAGTCTCTTCTCCTCCATTCTCCTTTCAGGATCTTGGGCACACACACACATGTGCCCAGCATGATTTTTAAGCTGTCGGGTCCAGGACTCAAACCCCAGATGACTACATGGGAGTTCAGCAGTGTTACCATTCTGCCATCTGGTGGTCCCTATATTGTCATCTTAATGCCATGAACACAGGATGTCTTTCCATTTATTTCGGTCTTCTTTAATTTCTTTCAGCAATGTTTTATAGATTTCAGTGTATAAGTCTTTTACATCTTTGGTAAATTTATTATTAAGTACTTTACTCTTTTGGATGTTATTATAAGTTGAATTGTTTTCTTAATTTCTTTTTCAGATTATTCATTGCTGCTGTCATTCTGACTTTGAGTTACATTTGCCTGATGACTAATGATGTTGAACATCTTTTCATACGCTTATTAACTATTCATATATCTTTTTTTGGTGAAGTGTGATTTTTTTTCTTTATGACAGGAGAGCGAGAGAAGAAAGAAAAAAGACAGAGATAGGAATTTTTGACAAGGTCTCACTGTGTCATAATCCTTCTGCCAAAAGCTCTCATGAGGCTGGGATTACGTACATCCACAGCCATGCCTGGTGAGTTGAGGTTGGCCTGGGAACCGAACCCAGGTTGCTCATGCAGTTTATAGCTTCCCAAGTGATACTATTTGTGTGCCACCACACAGCCAGGCCATGAGCTTTCATTCTTTTTTTTTTTTTTTTTTTTTTTTGAGAGGTTTTTTGCTATAGGGCGCGTGGGCTCGCCAGACAGACAGAGAGAGACAGAGAGACAGAAAGCGAGAAATCACCCCCCAGGGGGGATGGTCACGCCGCAATCCCTTCTCCTCCATTCTCCTCTCGGGATCTTGGGCACGCACGCACACGCGCCCGGCGTGAGTTGTAAGCCACCGGGTCCGAGACGCGAACCGCGGTCGACTACGTGGGAGTCCAGCGACATAGCCATTACGCTAACTGCTGGTTCCCAAGCTTTCATTCTTAATCTTCGGCTCTACATTTTCATGCGAAGAGACAGGAGTAGCCTCTTTCTTTCCCAGATACCAGGAAGACATCATCCTCCAGAGGGGATGGCCACGCCACAATCCCTTCTCCATCTTCCTCTCAGGATTTTGGGCACGCACACACATGTGCTCGGTGTGAGTTTCAAGCCTCTGGGTCCGGAACTGAAACCATGGTCAGCCATGTGGGAGTCCAGCAACATAATCATTACACCATTTGCTGGTCCCATTCCCCCTCCCACCTTTTTTTTTTTTTTTTTTTTTTTTAAGTTTTGCTATAGGGTGCATGCACTTGGCCAGAGCGAGGGAGAGAGAGAGAAAGAGGGAAAGTGATAACTCACTCCCCGCAGGTGAAGGGATGGCCACACTGCAATTCCCTCAACTCTACTCTGCTCTCCTCAGGATTTTACACATGTCCCAGCATGTTTTTCAAGCCACCAGATCTGGGACTGGAACCATGCTGTCAGCCATGTGGGATCCAACTGCCTTAACCTCTGTGCCACCTGCTGGCCCTTTCCTTTCCTCCTTGCTTTCAAAAAGCACTTAATAGATGGGAGGAATGGGGCCAGCAGGTGGTATGGTGGCTAAGACCTGGACTCCCATATGACTGACTGTGGTTGGAGTCCCTTACTTACCTGGTGACTTGAAAATTATGTGGGCACCTGTTTGTGCATGCCCAGAATCCTAAAAGAAGGATAGGATTGCATCATGGCCGTCCCCACTGTGGATGATTTCTCACATTCCCTCTCTCTGCCTGCCTCTCAGGAGCATATGTACCCAATGGCAAAAACCTAAAAACAAAACAAAAAGCAGAGAGATGGGGGGCAGTGGTATACGGGGGACAACAGCACAGCCACTAGAGCTCGGTGTCCAGGGTATGACCTGTGCTCTGGCACTGACTGGCACTCTGACCTTGGGTATGTTACTTTTGTTTCAATTTCTTCAAGTTTAAAATAGGGTACTTTGTTTAATAAACTAAGTTTGCATTTCATTTGTTATGTAAAGTGTCTACTATAACCAAGCTCTATGGTAGGCCCCGGAATATGAGGATAAGCAAAAGAGACAGGGTTCCAGTCCCATTAGACTTCCAGACTAGTGGCTCATCCAAATGGATGAAATTCCCCTGAGGGGGGCTGGCAGGTGGCATGGTGGTTAGGGGCCCTGGACTCCCACATGGCCAACCATGGTTCAAGTCCTGGACCTGGTGGCTAGCTTTCTCACTTTCCTTTTTGTTTTTAAAAAAAAAATACTTATTTTAAACTTTATTTATTTATTTATTTATTCTAATTTCACCAGAGAGAGACAGAGTGAGTGAGAGAGAAAGAGAGAGAAAGTGAGAAAGTAAGCTGTCAGGTCTGGGACTTGACCTGTGGTTAGCCATATGGGAGTCCAATGCCCTTAACCACCACACCACCTGCCGACAACTCTCACTTTTTCTTTCTCTCTCTCTCCCTCTCTGGTCAAATTAAAATAAATAAATAAAGTTAAATAAAATAATTATTTTTTAAAAATTATGAAAGAAAGATAAACACCTGAGGGAGGGCCATACATGAGGATGCATAGCAGAGGGTGACCTGGCAAAGGGGAGGAAGAGCATCCAGGTGGTAAGAACAGCACAGGGCAGGGCAAGCACAGGTGAGGAGGAAGGTGGAGACCAGTGCCAAAGAAGCCTAGAGAATGAAGGGGGAGGGTGGTGGAAGATGGAGCTGGAGAGCCAGCAGAGACAGACCTGGCTGAGCCTCAAAGGCCTCACTGGCAACTTGTGAGTTCATTCTTAAGAATATGAGAAACCATTGAGGTATATATCTATGTATCTATCTATGTCTACAGATAGATACATAGATAGATAGTTTTGTTTTGTTTTGTTTTGTTTTTTTAAATAGAGATTTTTTTTGCTATAGGGTACATGTCTCACCAGAGACAAGAAATCACTCCCCAGGAGGGATGGTCACAACACAATCCCCTCTTGTCCATTCTCCTCTGAGGTTTTTGGCATGCACACACACACACACTCCGCATGAGTTTCAAGCCACAGGGTCCAGGATTCAAACCATGGTCAACTACGTGGGAGTTCAGCCATGTAATCATTACACCATCTGCTGGACCTGCGGAATATTTTTTTTAAGAATTACTTATTTATTTAATTCCATTTGTTATTATTTTAAAATTTGACCAGAGAGAGACAGAATGAAAGAGAGAAAGGAAAAGGAAGAAAGAAGATCGCCAGGTCTGGGACTTGAACCACAGTTGGCCATGTGGGAATCCAGCACCTTTAACCACCATGCCACCTGCTGGCCCCTCTGAGGTATAGTTTTAAATAATTATTTTTAGAACCAGCAGATGGCATAGTGATTACATCACCAGATTCCTACATGGTCCAGGGTTTGAGTCCTAGATCTGGTGGCTTGAAACTCATGCCAGGTACATGTGTGTATGTGCCTAAGATCCTGGGAGGAGAATGGAGGAGAAGGGATTGCAGTGTGGCTATCCCCTCTTGGGGGTGATTTCTCAATTTGCCTCTCACTGTCTCTGTCTTTCTCTCCATCTGGCAAGTGCACGAGCCCTGAGACAAAAACCTCTAAAAAAAAAAAAAAAAAGAATTTTTTTTAATGAATTATCTATTTAACTTTATTTATTATTATTATTACCCTTTAATTTTACCAGAGAGAGAGAAAGGGAAACCAAGAAAGCAAGCTACCAGTTCCAGGACCCAAACCGTGGGCAGCCATGTGGAAGTCCAGCACCCTAACCACTATGCCACCTGCCAGCCCCAATAATTATTTAATTTATTATTATTATTATTATTATTATTATTATTATTATTTAGACAGAGATAGAGAAAGTTAGAAATCAAGCCACCAGGTCTGGGACTCAAATAGGAGTTAGCTATATGGGAGTCCATTGCCTTAACCACCACACTACCTACTGGCCCCACCATTGAGTTTTTCTGTTGTTGCTGTTGTTTTGAGAGTTATTTTGCTTTAGGCTATGGGTGTTTGCTACAGAGACAATGAGAAGCCACTTCCCCCACCCCCAGTGGGAAGGCCACACCACAATCTCTTCTCCTCCACTCTCCTCCCCAGATTTTGGGCACACACACATACGCCCAGCATTTTTCAAGCTACCAGGCCAATTGTGGTCAGCCACATGGGAGTCCAGTGTCTCAACCACCATTGCCACCTGCTGGTCCCACCACTGAGGTATTTTAAGCAATGGAGGTGACAAATTCAGATTGGCTTTTCAAAGTGGGTCTTCTGGACACAGTACAGTTTGAGAAGAGAGCTGGGGCTCAGTCCTGAAGTACTGAAACACTTACTGTCCACGTAGAGGAGACTTGAGGAGTACAGCAGGAGAGGTGGGAAAAAAACCAAGGCTTTGTCCATGAAGACAGAAGTGATGAAAAAGGATTTCAGGAGCCAGCAGGTAGAGTAGTAGTGGTTAAGGCGCTCAACTCCAAATAGTGACCGCAGTTCGAGTCTCGGATCCAGTGCCTTGAAAATCACACCAGGTACGTGTGCTTGCATGCCCCAAATCTTGAGAATGGAGGAGAAGGGATTGCAGCTGGGGGGGTGACTTCTCACTTTCTCTCTCTCTGTCTCTCCGGCAAGCACATGCACCTTATAACAAAAATCTCTTACCAAAAACAAAAAAAGATTTCAAGAAGAGATCACATATAAGTCAAATCGGCTGAGAATTAGTCAAGAAAGATGAAGACTGAAAAAAATCCTACTCAGTTTAGAGACAGGAGGTCCCTAATAATGTCTAAGGGAGTCCCCAACACTGTAAGACTCCCCATTCTCACCCCACTACCCGACCTGCACCTTCACTTGCTCTCCACCCTGCTGGCAAAGCAGAGCAGGCCTTTCTCTGTTATGTTTTAGGAGGGTTTCCTGGCCGGCTGCAGTACCTGCATCATGAGGCCAGGCCGGGGAGAACTAGTAGTGAGAGAGGTGCACAGTAGCCAGAGGCTGGGCCACTTCCAGCCCGCCTAATCCGCTCCACCTCTCGGGCTGCTTGGTGGCCACAGGTACAGGCTGGTGCCAGCATGAAGGCGACCTCACACCAAGGCCAAGCACTGCTCTGAAGTCAGACATCCATTTCTACCCTAGTTCCACCCTTTTAGACCTTGATGAAGGCCAGCCAGTGACATAGTGGTTAAGGCAACTCGATCCCTTATAGCCAACCATGCTGTTCAAGTCCTAGACCTGGTAGCTTATAAAACACACCGGGAATGGGCCAGCAGGTGATGTGGTGGTTAAAAGGTATGGACTCCCACATGGCTGACCGTGGTTCAAGTCCTGGACTTGACAGCTTCCTTTCTCTCTTTCTCTCTCTATGTCTCTCTCCGGTCAAATTGAAAAATAATTATAATAAATAAATAAATCTTTTAAAATAAACACACAATGAGCACATGTGTGTGCATGCCCAAACTCCCGACAGGAGGGCGAAATGGAAGAGAAGAGATTACAGTGTGCCAATACCCTATGGGGAGTGATCTCTCTCTCTCTCTCCCTTCTCTCTCTGTCTTTCTCCAGTAGGCACACACACCCTCTGGCAAAATGAAAAAAGAAAAAGATCTTAGTAAAAAGCACTTAAACATCTCAAGCTGTTTTTGAACCTGGAAAACACTGTGATCAAATGTGACAATGATATACGCATCAAGCATTCAGCAAACAGCATTAGCTGAATGTGAATTGATTCACATTCATTCATTCGAAACTGTTTATTGTGCCAGACAATGGGGATATAGTAGTCAACAAGGCAGACAGCCCATGTCTCTTGTGGCATGCCCAATCTAGTGGCAAACCCAGCCAAGCAAAAATGCCATGCTTTGGTGGGAAAAGCACAAGGCACTGGGCAGAGGGTTTTGTGCAGTGGAGACAAGAATGGCGATCATCTTCATCAGGAGGGTTGGTGTCATTGGCAAGAGAAGGTTTTGTTTCTGTCTGTAAAGAATGTATCATTTGGGGGACAAGCAGGTGACAAAATGGTTACACTGCTGAACTCGGTATAGTTGACCGTAGTTCGAATCCTGGATCCAACAGTTTAAAAACTCACGCCGTGGGACCAGCAGTTAGTGTAATGGCTATGTCGCTGAGCTCCCATGTAGTCCACCATGGTTTTAGTTCTGGACCCGGTGGCTTAAACTCATGCAGGGCACATGTGCATGCATGCCCAAGATCCCGAGAGGATAATGGAGGAGAAGGGATTGTGGCGTGACCATCCCCCCTGGGGGGTGATTTCTTGCTTTCTATCTCTCTGTCTTTGTCTTTCTGGTGAGCACACACGCCCTATAGCAAAAAATCTCTCAAAAAAAAAAAAAAAATCACACCGGGTGCGTGTGTGTGCCCAAGATCCTGAGAGGAGAATGGAGGAGAAGGGACTGCACCATGGCCATCCCCCCGGGGAGTGATTTCTCACTTTCTGTCTCTCTGTCTCTCTGGCAAGTGCACATGCCCTATAGCAAAAATCTCTCTTAAAAAAAAGTGTGTAATTTGGTTGAAGAGACAAGTGTAGGGAAACAGTGAGAAGAAAAATGCCTGGAAATATCAGGCAACTTTCCTACCAAGTGTTGGGTTTTTTTTTTTTTTTTTCTTTTCTTTTTTTCTGTTCAAAGTCTCAGTTTATCAATCCCAGATACCCATATGCCAACCACAGAGAGACCCAAGACCCAGGCCCCAAGGCCATTGGAGCATCTGTCCTCTCTCTTGGAGCAGGGAACAGCCCAGCACTCCTACCACTTCAAAAGGTTTTCAGAGGCTTAGAGCTCCCTCATCCAGAAGAGAGCAGAAGGCCCATCCAGAGGCCTGGGGTTCCTGCAAAGTCTGAAGCAGCCTGCTGGAGCTCTCCAGCTTCTCTCAGACCTTCCCCTCCTAGGCTCAGATATAAATAGTTCCCTGGTTTCCAGCCTGGGATCTCCCAGCCCTGCAAGAAGCAAGTACCGCCTCCTCACCCTGAACTGCCCTCAGCCTGGAGCAGGAGCGGGTGGTGGCTGCCAGGGGATGGAGAAGAGGGAAGCAGATGGCGAACCCGCAGCACCACTGGGAGCCAGGCCTCTGTGGACTACATTACCCCACAATCCTAGGTGGTACCTTAGCGCAGACGCTGCTGGGGGTCCTCAGCCCAAGGTGGAAAAACAAGCCAAGTGGTGTCCCAGGCGGTGGGTGTACAGCCCAAGCTCCGAGACTGTCTTTTCCACTTTGAGATCCTCTCCATGCACCCTATTCACAGGCATTTAACTAATCAGGGACTGGGTGGACCCAGAGTTTCCTTAACTGTTGGCTTTACTTGCAGTGTGTGTATGTCGGTGGGGAAGGGGGGGGTGTATATGTTTGTATCCTACCAGAGACTGAAAACCTGTGGGTGATGTTTTTTAAAAAAATTATTTAGTTTGTTTATCATTGTTATTATTTTTTAATTTGCTAGAGAACAGAGAGAGAGAGAACCACCAGATCCAGAACTCAAACCGTGGTCAGCCCGTAGGAGTCCAGCACCCCAACCACCACCCTATGTGCTGGCCCACCTGTGGGTGATTTCTATTCTGGTTGCTTGGTGCTAGAAACCCCTTCCCTAGCATATTCCCCACTCATGCCCACACTCTGAGCTTTTCCCTCCCTCACCTGAGGCAGAACAGGGGCTCACAGACTGGTCTGGCTGGCAGCTTGCTCTTTGCTGGGCAGCAGAAAGCCTGGACTTGGAGGAAGCCATGCTGCTGTATATGTCTGTTATTGGGGATGGGGGCACAGGGGATTTGGGAACTGGTACTCGTTGGGGCTCTATTAGGGTCTGATCACTCTCTCATGGTCAATCAGATCAGCGTAGCCACATGACTGGGCCGGTTTAAGTCTCTGTAAACCCTGTAGGGAAGGCCTGTGGGTGCTTGCTGGTTCTTGCAGTGGTGGAAAAACCAGAGACGTCAGGATGAAGTTAAAGCAGGCCATTCTGGGTGGTAGGGCACCTAGTGGGTTCCCCCCGGACCCCAGCCCCACTATTTGTATACACCTGCCCCAGCTGTGGCTCCTCCACACCACCCTTCTAATTAATTTCCCCCAAAGAGCCGAACTACTCCTGTAGGGCTCTGGGGATGTTCATGAACTGCAGACTGCAAGGAGCAATGGCGGGTGAAGTGGGGACCAGACCTAAAGACCAGGGTGGAAAGGGACTACCGCAGGCCTGAAAATAGACCTCTCCTCCTTCTCCTCACTCAACTATAGTAACTATCATTTACTGCGCTAGGCACCAGGAATGCAAAGATGGATAACACCAAATCCCAGTCCCAATAAATACACCGTCCATCACCCTGAAGTAGGTGCATGGGGTCTGTTGGCCTGTGGCGTGGGGGCGGAAAGGATTTCTTGAGGTCCGAAATGAAATCCGAACCAAGTACATGAGTAGCAGTTTATTCTCCCAGCATGGGGGTGGGGCGGAGGGCATTCCAGACTGGGACAGCTTGAATAAAAAGGCCGGGAGAAGCGAGAAGAGGCGCGCAGGGAAGCAGGGAGGACCGAGATCCGCCGGGAACAGCCAGCTCCGACACCGTGCTCAGGAGCGCGGCTGTGGGTCCCGGGCCGGGCCGGGGCCGCCGAAGGCCCTCCGGCAAGGCTGTGCTGTGTTCCGGGTGGGGACAGAGTGGACAAAGTACCACAGGTGGGGGCAGGGGAGCCACACGTTTCTGGAGGTGGAGGTAGGCGCTGCGCCAACGTCGGGCCTCGGGGTCGGCCCTGTCCCGCCTTTAGGGCAGCCGGTACGTTCCCCTCCCCGCCCCGCCGCCCCCCTCCTTGGCAGCGGGTCCCCTGGCCGCGGGCTCCCGGGCGCAGCCCCGAGCCGGGCTCCCTGCCCGCAGCCGCCCGCGGGCCGCCTGCCAGACGCGCCGGGAAGGAAGCGCCTTGTATGGGCCTCGCGCCGGGAGGAAGCGCCTTGTAGGGCTCCCGGAGGAAGCGCCATACATGGCGCGGAGCGGGCGGGGGCGGCTGGAGGCCGGGAGCCCTCCGCAGATGGAAGCCGCTTCCGCCGCCGCGGCCGCCGAGCCCGCCCCGCGCCGTCCCGCAGCGCCCCGGCCTCGGGCGCCGAGTCCCCGGCGCGACTACGCGAGCTGCAGGCGGGGGCGGGTACACGGGGTCCCCGGGCTCCGCGCGGCGAGCCGCCTAGCCGGCCGAGTGGGAATCCCAACTCCACCACGCACTCGCTCTGTGGCTTCGGATAAACGCTGTGGTCTGAGTCTCAGGCCTTCTTCCCAGGGCGATGGGATAAAGCGCGAGGATGCGGGCGAAGCACCTTCTGGTGCAGGCATGGCCGCGGTGGCCGCTTTGGCACCCTAAGGATTGTAGGCTGTGAGCGGGGGCGGTTTTCCCAGACACCAGCTGTCTGGATCCATTTAGCCTCTTCCCAGCCGACTCAGCGCTTGGAAGCCTGACCGAAGGGGACGGCTTCGGGAAGAGATCTTTCCAGAAGAAAATAGGGCAACCTTAAGGTCTGGAGTTTCCCATCCAGAGATTAGACAGAGGAGGCTCCAGCCCCAGCTTCTCCCCTCACCAGTTGGCTGAAGCTAGGAAAGGTACTTACCTTCTTCAAACCTCAATGTCCTCATCTCTTTGGTGAAATGGGAATAATTTCTCATTTGCAGGCTTGTGTTAATCAAACAAGTGTGTGTGTGTGTGTGTGTGTGTGTGTGTAAAGTGGCTGAAACAGCGTGGCTATGTTGTTGATGTCAGTGCAGTCTCCCAGTTCTGGGGCAGGGGCTTCAGTACTTGGGGTGCTTCCTGGGAGCTCTGTCCCTGGGTGTGGATCCCTTGGTTGGCATCTCTGGGGCCTCGTGGACAAGATTTGATTCCCTTACCAGAGACTGAGCTATGGCCCTGACTCTGCCCTTTCTCGGTTGGGCCCTGTGCCATCCCTACCTGCGACTCTACCCATCCCAGAGCATAGGTGACCTCCTGGACTGGCAGGCAAAGGCAAAAACAACTGGAGGAAGTTACAGTTCCTATCACAGACAGAAGCTGGTATCTAGGACACCATCCCCTCCCACGCCTGCTGTCAGTACCACACCCACACATTCCACCAAGAGATGGGTATCAATCTCAGAAAAGCATTTCCCAATCCTCCCTTGTTGGCCCTGCCCTGCCCTCATCAGTCCTGCTTGTCCTGGAATCCCGCTGAAATCTAACCTGGATCTTCCTGCCCTGTCCTGCTGCGCAGCAGTTAGTAGCCCCTAACTGCTAAGGGGTTTCAGGCAAGTTTGTGGATAGACAATAGATGCTGTGTGTCACCCTGGCCTTGTTTCCTTTCATTCCTGTTGGGCAAGGAGGCTGTCGTTGGCATGGTAACCTTCCCTGTAAAAGTTGCAGCCCTCAAGGATGTTTTTCAATTCCAGCAGGGACACAGCTCCTTCCCCCCACTGTCGATCACAGGGTGACATGTAGCTGTGTCATGCTGGCCTCCCCAGGACAGACCTGGAGCTGGTGGAGGGCAATAAAGGGCTTAAGGGAGATGCTGATTGCATCTCTGAAGAACAGGTTCCTTCTGCCCTAGGTGTTGATCCTCGGCCACCCGGGGAAACCAGTTTGGAGGCCCAGAATATTTAGGGTGCCTCTTAGGATGTCATGGTGTGTGATAAACATACATCTTCACTAAAAGCAGGCACCCAGTACCTAGTGCTTAGTTCTGTAGAATAAGCTGATCAATTGTAAAGCCTCCAGAACCCAGTGATTGCCTTACTTTGAAAGCCTCCAGAATCCAGTGTGGGAGTGTCCTCTGTGGAATAAATGAATATTTATTAACTGTCTCCCATGTTCCAGTCTCCCATAGGTAATTTCAATGAATATAGTCCTGTGAAGGATGTATAGCAACACTCATTTTATAAATAGGGAAAGTAGAATTTGGATAAAAATCTTAAGTGACTTGACCACAAATCATAGGATCATCGAGGGGTAGCACCAAATGTGGGACTCAGGTCTTCAGATCGCTTGGTCCCATGTTCCATTATTATATTTGCTTTGTGCTACTGATAAATCCCTCCCTCGGGCCCCGAGACATTGCTTTTCTAGGGAGTCCTCAGGAGGAAAAGGTGGCATCAGCATCTGTCTCCATGGCCCGCGTGGTCCCGTGTGGCCTTGCCTGGCACTGCAGCAGCCCCGGCATTCTGGATCCAGAGGCTTCTCCCTGCCAGCTGCCTCATCTCCGTCATGGAGTTCCCCCAGCAGAGGGCAAGCCTAGAGAAAGTGGTTCCCAGCTGCCAGCTCCGTGTAGGCAAAATCACATTAGAGCCAGCCCCGGCTTCCCTCAGTCCCTCCAGAGCGAACACACTCAGCTCCCCCGCAAAAGGGAGGGGGGAGAGAGACATAGGAAAAAAAAAAAGGAAACTTCCATTTCCTTCTCTCTGTGGCCAGAAAGCATTTGGCTTCAAGTTGTCATTCATCTTGTAGGTGGAGAAGATTAATACTGATCCTCTGGGGATTACGGAAGTCTCTAAAATGAACCTTTGGGCAGAGCTTTGCCCAGGAGAAATGCTAGTAGAAAAGTCCTCGGATCGAGTGTGGTGAGAGGGAAGGAGAGGCCCCTGGGTGTTCTCTTCTGGTGCACTCTTTTCTGGGTGTCATTCTCTTTTCAGTCCAAAAAGAGAAGGATCATGTCCTGACAACTGGGACAGGGTTAAGGGAGAAAGCAATGGGAGGAGGGGACTACTGCATTTTCACCTGAGGCACAGCAGAGAAATGTTAGTAGTAGTAATAGTTACCATTTGAGCCATCTCATTGGCCTGGTGATTAAAGGAGCTGGATTCCTCATGGCCGACTGCAGTTCAAATCCTGGCCCTGGTGGCTCAAAAAAACATGTTGGGCATCTGTTAGTGCATATGTGCCCCAAATCTTGACAGGATGGAGGGACGGAGGAGAAGGACCGTGGCAGGACCAGGCCCCACTGGGGGGGGGGGGGGTTTCTTGCTCTACTCTCTGTGTCTCTGTCACTCTCTGGCAAA
Organism: Tupaia tana; assembly: GCA_026018925.1. NCBI lineage: Eukaryota > Metazoa > Chordata > Mammalia > Scandentia > Tupaiidae > Tupaia > Tupaia tana. Next base: position 25,106,744 of record JAKSZU010000014.1, on the reverse strand, counting down.
TTTTTTATATTTGTTTATTTTTTAGAATTATGTATTTAGATGCCCCACAAGTGGCATGGTGGTTGAGGGCACTGACTCCCACGTGGCTCACTGCAGTTTGAGTCTCAGACCTGGTGGCTAGCTTTCTCACTTTCCCTCATTCTCTCTTTGTCTCTCAAATTAAAAATTAAAATAAAATAATGATAATAAAGTTAAATAAACATTATTCTTTTTAAAATAATTACTTATTTAATTTTATTTATTCTTTTTTTTTTTTTTTTTTTTTTTTTTTAATTTAACCAGAGAGAGAGAAAGTGAGAAAGCAAGCCACCAGGTCTGGGACTCAAACCATGGTCAGCCATGTGAGAGTGTCCAGCACCTTCACCATACCACCTGCTGGTCCTCAAAATAATTCTGTAAAAAAAAAGAATTATGTATTTAATTTTATTTATTATTATTATTGTTATTTTCTTAATTTGCTATAGGGCATGTGCAATCACCAGAGAGATAGAGAAAGAGACTGAGAGAGAAGGAAAGTGAGAAAGCAAGTCATTGGGTCCGGAACACGAACCATGGATGGCCATGTGGGAGTCCAGCACCTTAACCACTGCACCACCTGCTGGCCCCAGAGTTAATATTTATTTATATATATATTTTTTTCTATAAGGTAGTGCATTTGCCTGAGAGAGAAAGTGAGAAAGGCCCACTCCAGGGGGATGGCCACTCTGTGATCCCTACTCTTCTATTGTCCTCTTGGAATATTGGACACACATGCACATGTGCCCTCTGTGTTTTTCAAGCCACCAGGTCCAGGACCCGAACTGTGCTGTAAGTCATATGGGATCACGTACCCTTTGTTTTTCTCTCATTTAGTCACCTCCCTCAGGAAAGTTCTACTGTGTTTCCTGTCTTTTTTTTTTAAAAGAGAATTATTTTATTTAACTTTATTTATTTATTTTAATTTGACCAGCGAGGGACAGAGTGTGAGAGAGAGAGAGGGTAAGTGAGAAAGCCAGCCGCCAGGTCTGAGACTTGAACCATCGTCGACCATGTGGGAGTTCAGCACCTTAACCACCATGCTACCTGCCAGTCCCATCCCTGTTTTTTTCTTGTTTTTTTTTTTTTTTTTTTTTTTTTGAGTGGTTTTTGCTATAGGGTGCATGTGCTCACCAGAAAGACAGAGAGAGACAGAGAGACAGAAAGTGAGAAATCACCCCCCAGGGGGGATGGCCACACTGTGATCTCTTTTCCTCCATTCTCCTCTCAGGATCTTGGGCATGCACGCTCATGCGCCTGGTGTAAGTTTAAGGCACTGGGTCTGGGACTCAAATCGAGGGCTACTACATGGGAGTCCAGTGACATAGCCATTACACCAACTGCTGGTCCCACCATCCCTGTCTTAAACATGAAGAAACCAAGGTTTATGGGCTCCTCATTAACAATAATTCTCATTCAGGGCCAGTAGGTGGCATGGTGGTTAAGGCACTGGATTCCCACATGGCTGACTGCAGTTCAAGTTCCAGACCTGGTAGTTTGCTTTCTCTCTTTCCCTTTCTCTGTATCTCTCTGGCGAGCTAATATGCCCTATAGCAAATTAAAAATAATGAATATAAGGGAACCAGCAGTTAGCGTAATGGCTATGTTGCTGGACTCCCACATAGTTGACCGCGGTTCGCATCCTGGACCTGGTGGCTTAAAATTCACGCCGGGTGCGTGTGCATGCGTGCCCAAGATCCCGAGAGGAGAATGGAGGAGAAGGGATTGTGGCACGACCATCCCCCTTGGGGGGTGATTTCTCGCTTTCTGTCTCTATGTCTCTCTCTCTGTCTGTCTGGCGAGCGCACGCGCCCTATGGCGAAAACCTCTCCAAAAAAAAAATAATAATAATGAATATAAGTTAAATAAGATAATTATTAAAACACACACACACACACACACACACAGTAACTCCCAATTAAGGAGAGTGGACTAGGCACCCAAATGACATTATCTCATTTATCCTCACAAGAAACCAACAAAATGAAGCCATTATGCCTCCTTTCTACAGGGGAAAACAGGCTCAGGGACACAGAGAACTTACCTGTGACCACTAAGTACCTAGATGGCAGAGCAAGGGATTCAAATTCGAAATAATGTGACCCTGGAGCACGTGTGCTTGACCACCTTGCCATCCGCCTCCTGACTCACCACGGCTTCTTCACTCCTTCCAGGGCTCCTGTTCCGATAGGCTGAGGCCACGCACCACATGTCCTCAGTGCTCAACACACAAGTGAAAACCTGGCCAGCGTTCACTTTAGGATTAGTTCAGACTTGCTACTAGAGTATTTATAGGGCCTTGATAGATAGGCTTGGGCAATATGGGGCCCTGCTTTGGGACTCTGGCTGTCAATTTTCCTCTCAGTCCAGCCCCAGACTCCAGAGGCAGGAGGAGGCCTTGAGAGTTCTCCTTCTCAAACCTTGAGGTTTCCCTAAAAGATGCCAAGCAAGATGTCCAAACTGAACAGCCCGGAAGAGGTCTCCTTGACACCCAGGTTGCTTCTCGGAGGAGAGGAAGAAGAGCCCAGTAATTTTTTCCCCCACACAGAGTGTGTGTGCTCATTAGAGAGAGAGAGAAAATAAGAAATGACCCCTAGGGGTATAGCCATGCCACAATCCCCACTCCTCTTCTCTCTCCTCTCCTCTTGGGATTTCCCTCTCAACACACACACACACACACACACACACACACACACACACACACACACGTCTGGGGTGATTCTCAGGCCATGAACTGTGAAGCTGGCCGTGCGGGATGGAGTCCCTTAACCCCCCTGCCACCTGCTGGCCCTTAGGTAACACTCTGATCTGTGAGTGAAGGCTTGGGGGGCTGCTTGGCTCGCGCCTCTCTCAGAACTTCTCTGCACTGTTACAGGAGCATGACTCCATTGCTCCCTCCCCCGCAGCAGGCCTGTGGGGGTGGAAAACACTTGAAATCCTGAGTCAGAGGAAAGGTTCCACTTCACTCTCTCTGGAACAGAAAGTCAAGGATGCAGCAGTCCATGTGGAGAGGAAGGGGAACTGGAAAGTGAGAAAAAATGTGCTCGCTTCCTTCTCTACCACCTCTTATTTACTTAAAAAAAAACTTTTTGTTTATTTATTTTTCATTCCACCATACATGATGCATACTCATTGCAGAAAACACAGGGGATAGAAAGAAGATTTGTGTCTTTTTTGTTTTTTTCCCCCCTCTCCTCTTACTCATCCACAAAAGGTTTCTAGCTCAGAATTCATGTCCACCCTCTGCTCAGAGAGTTTGACCTTGGCCAGCCTCAGTCCGGGTTTTTTGAGGTGCAGAATGAGAATGAGAGATGTGTGTTGTGGAGGCGGGGGGTGGGGGGGTGCTGGTTAGAGAGAAAGAACGAGATGTGGAGCCTGAGAGACTAGAAGAAAAGAAATTGACAGGACTGGCTCTGCGGTGCAGTGATAAAGTGCTGCTCAGAAGAAGCCGGATCCCACATGGCAGCCACATTTGAATCTTCTGCCTGGTCAGCCTGAAACACACTGGGCGCATGAGTGAGAGCCCAAGCTCCAATGGGCTGGAGGACTGGAGGACTGGAGGAAGCAGATTGCGGTGTGACTAGGCTCTATGGAGAGTGCTCATCTCGTTCCTCTCTCTCATGCTCACAGGAGTGTGTAAGCTCTATAAAGGAGGAAAGAAATAAAAGAAATACTTGAGCAGAGAGGCTAAATTGATCTGTCTAAAAAAGAACAAAGAAGGGGCCGGCTGGTGGCATGGTGGTTAAGGCACTGAACTCCCACATGGCCGACTGTGGTTTGAGTCCTGGACCAGGTGGCTTGCTTTGTCACTCTCTCTCTCTCTTTCTCACTCTGTCCCTTTCTGGTCAATTTAAAATAAAGTTAAATAAAATAATTAAAAAAAAAAAAAAAAAAAAAAAGACCAAAGAAGGGGAAAAGGAAAGGGAAAGAGAGGGGTTAGAAAGGAAAAGTAGGGGACCAGCAGTTAGCATAATGGCTATGTTGCTGGACTCTCATGTAGTTGACTGTAGTTCGAGTCCCAGACCCAGTGGCTTAAACTCTCGCCAGGCGCATGTGCGTGCGTGCCCAGGATCCCGAGAGGAGAATGAAGGAAAAGGGATTGCAGCGTGGCCATTCCCCCTGGGGAGTGATTTCTTGCTTTCTGGTCTCTCTTTCTGGCGGGCACACACGCCCTATAGCAAAAATCTCTCCAAAAAAAGAAAGGAAGAGTAGGAGGTTTTAGATTTTTGCTATAGGCCGAGTGCGTGTGCATGCCCAAGATCTCGAGAGGAGAATGGAGAAAGGATCGCAGTGTGGCCATCCCCCCCGGGGGATGATTTCTCGCTTTCTGTCTCTCTGTCTCTCTCTCTCTCTTTCTGGCGAGTGCACTTGCCCTATAGCAAAAACAAAATCAAAGAACAGGTTTTTGCTATAGGGTGCATGTGCTCACCGGAGAGACAGAAAGCAAGAAATCACCCCCCAGGTGGGATGGCCACATGGCAATTTCTTCTACATTCTCTCAGGATTTTGGGCACGCACGTACATGTGCCTGGCGTGAGTTTTAAGTCGCCAGGCCCACGGTCAGGACTGGAATCGCCGTCAGCTACATGGGAGTCCAGCAATGCAGTCATTACACCATTTGCTGGTTCCCATAATTCTTTTTTTTCCCCATAATTCTTTATTTGCGACACTAAGGAGAGTCTTGATCATGTGCACACCCAGAATTTAGGGTTCCAAACAGAAAAGTACAAAATATCATTATTCAACAAATGAAAGAAGAGAATCAAGTTTTTATCCTGCCCCCTTTTTGTTTTACAACTATGATTTAGTCCAGAAACATTCTGGCTAATAAATGCAAATGGAATCATAATTATAAAATCACCGTTTTGCAACCCTTAATGAGGTAGTGAATCTAGACAAGGATCGTCAATCATCAGGGATTTCTGTAACCACTGGGTGAAAAGTAGAGAGGAACTTTAAATACTAATGCTAGTTGAACCCACAAATTAATTTTTCTCATTTTTTTCTTTTTTTAGTTTGCTATAGGGAGTGTGTACTTGCCAGAGACAGAGAGCAAGAGAAAAAGTGACAAATCAACCCCTAGAAGGGATGACCTCTACGCGATCCCTTCTCATTCTCCTCTTGGTATTTTGGGCGCTCACACATGCCCTGGCGTGATTTTCAAGCTGTCAGATCCAGGACTCGAACCACAGTTAACCGTGTGGGAGTCCAGCACCTTAACCACCACACCAGCAGCTGGCCCCCTACCCATTAATTGTTATGATTATTATTATATTTGCTATAGGTCATATGTGTTCACCAGAGAGAGACAAAGAGAGAGGGAAAGTGAGAGAGCAAGTCACCAGGTGCAGGACTCAAACTTCAGTCAGCCATATGACAGTCTAGCACCTTAACCACCATGCCATCTGCTAGCCCTGTCTACCAATTAATTTTGGGGTTTTTTTTAGTGATTTTTGCTATAGGGCGTATGTGCTTGCCCGAGAGACAGAGAAAGACACAGAGACAGAAAGTGAGAAATCACCCCCCAGTGGGGATGGCCACACTGTAATCCCTACTCCTTCCAGCTCTTCTCAGAACTTTGGGCACACATGCACAGGTGCCCAGCATGAGTTTTAAGCTGTTGAATCCAGAACTCGAACTGCAGTCAACTACGTGGGAGTCCATTGATGCAACCATTACGCCATCCACTGGTCCCCCAATTAATTTTTTTTAAGAAATATTTATTGAGGCTAGCAGGTGGCATGGTGGTTAAGGTGCTGGATTCCCACATAGGTGACTGTGCTTCAAGTCCTGGACCTGGTGGCTTACTTTCTCACTTTCCCTCTCTCTCTTTCTCTATCCCTCTTTGGTGAGCACATGTGCCCTATAGCAAATTTTAAAAATTAAGAATAATAAGTAAAATAAAATAAACAATTCTAAAAAAGAGAGAAATATTTATTAAATTTATTTATTTAAATCTGACCAGAGAGAGACACAAAGAGAGAAAGGGAAAGTGAGAAAACAAGCCATCAGTCCAGGACTTGAACCATAGTCAGCCATGTGGGGGTCCAATGTCTCAACCACCACAACACCTGGTGGCCCCCAGCATACCAATTAATTTCAGCCTCACTAAAAGAGACACCTCCTGAGGACCACCAAGTGGCATGGTAGTTAAAGCACTGGGCTCCTACATGAACAACCACAGTTCAAGTCCCAGACCTGACAGATTGAAAATCATGGTGGGGAGGACTGGCAGGTAGTATGGTGGTTAAGGCACTGGGCTCCCACATGACTGATCACAGTTCAAGTCCTGCACTTGGCGGCTTGCTTTCTTACTTTCCCTCTCTCTCTGGTCAAATTTAAAAAATAATAGTAATGCAATAAAATTAAAAGAATAATTATTGAAAAAAAAGAAAATGGGGGCTAGCAAGTGGTGTGGTGGTTAAGAGCGCTGGACTCCTACATGGGTGACCATGGTTTGAGTCCTGGACCTGACATCTTGCTTTCTAACTTTCTCTCTGTCTTACTTTTGCTCTGTCCCTCTCTGATTAAATTAAAATAAATTAATAAATAAATAGAATCAAATAAAATAATTATTTAAAAAGAAAGAAAGAAAGAAAATCAAGCCGGGTATGTGTATGTGAGTGTTCAAAATCTGAAGAGGAGAAGGGAGGAGAAAGGAGCTGTAGTGTAGCTGGAGGGGGCAGCTTTCCCTCTCGCTGTCTCTGTCTCTCTCTGGCAACCACACAGCCCTATGACAAAAACAGAAGGAATCTTAAAAACATTGCATGGCTCTTGGGAACCAGCAGTTAGCGTAATGGCTATGTCGCTGGACTCCCACGTAGTCAACCACGGTTCGCGTCCCGGACCCAGTGGCTTAAAACTCACACCGGGTGCATGTGCGTGCGTGCCCAAGATCCCGAGAGGAGAATGGAGGAGAAGGGATTGTGGCGTGACCATCCCCCCTGGGGGGTGATTTCTCGCTTTCTGTCTCTATGTCTCTCTCTGTCTGTCTGGCGAGCGCACGCGCCCTGTAGTGAAAATCTCTCCAAAAAAAAAAAAAATTGCATGGCTCTTTGGTCTCGGCCACAGAAGCGAGATGACAAAGGGAATGTCATCATTTGGGAAGCCTCGCAGTGAGACGCACACGTTGTGCCGCCGCTGTGGTTCTAAGGCCTGTCACCTTCAGAAGTCCACGTGTGGCAAATGTGGCTACCCTGCCGAGCACAAGAGAAAGTGTAACTGGAGCGCCAAGGCTAAAAGACGCAGTACCACTGGGACTGGTCGAATGAGGCACCTAAAAATTGTGTACCTCAGATTCAGGCCTGGATTCCGTGAAGGAACAACACCCAAACCCAAGAGGGCAGCTGTCGCAGCGTCCAGTTCATCTTAAGGATTTCAACGATTAGTCAGGCAATAAATGTTCTCAGTAAAAAATAAATAAATAAATAAACATTGTATGGAGCCAGACACAAAATCCCACCTATTGTATGACTCCATTTCTATGAGATGCTAGACTAGGCAAGTCCGTAAAGGTAGAAAGTGGATTGGTGGTCGTCAGGTGACGGGGGTATAAAGTATGGAGCAGCTGATGGGGCCAGCAGCTGGCATGGTGGTTAAGGCTCTGGACATTCCCACATGTCTGACCACGGTTCAAGTCTTGGACCTGGTGCCTTGCTTTCTCACTTTCCTTCTCTCTGTGTCTGTCTTTCTCTGATCAAATGAAAATAAATGAATGAATAAATAAATAATTAAACAAGTAATTCTTTAAAAAAAAAAAAGAATGGGGTGACTGCTGACAAGTGCAGGGTTTTTTCTGAGAGTAGTGTGATGTTTTGGAGTCAGGCAGGGTATAGCATTGAGAACATAGAAAAACATGGAATTGGGCATTTTAAGATGGAGAATCTTATGTGAGCTATAGTTTTTTTTTTTTTTTGAGAGAGAGATTTTAGCTATAGGGCATGTGTGCTCACCAGAGAGACAGAGAAAGTGAGAAATCACCTCCCCCCCCCAAGGGGAGATGGACACACTACAATCCTTTCTCCTCTATTCTCTCTGGATTTGGGGCACGCACACACAAGTGCCTGGTGTGATTTTCAGGCCTCCAGGTTCAGAACTCAAACTGCGGTCAGCCTGTGGGAGTTCAGTGCTTAAACCACTATGCCACCTGCTGGCCCCTATATTTCAATTTTTAAAAGTTATATCTAAGGGGCTGGCAAGTGTAGTGGTTAAGACGTTGAACTCTCACATGACTGACCATAGTTTGAGCCCCAGATCTGGCAACTTGCTTTCTCACTTTCACTTTCTCTTTCTGAGTCTCTCTGGTCAAATTAAAATAATAATAATAACAAATAAAATAAAATAAATAAGTAATTCTCTTTTATTAAAGAATTATTTATTGAATTTTTAAATTTATTCATTTTTTTAAAAACTTGGCCAGAGACACACAGAGAGAGATAGGGAGACAGAGAGAAAGAGGAAAAGTGAGAAAGCAAGCCACCAGGTCCAGGACTCAAACCGTGGTTGGCCATGTGGGAGTGTCCAACATCTTAACCACCATGCTACCTGCTAGTTCCTAAATAATTCTTTTTTAAAAATTCTATCTAAGAAATTAAAAAGGGAGGGGGAACCAGCAGTTAGTGTAATGGCTATGTCACTGGACTCCCATGTAGTCGACCACAGTTTGAGTCCTGGACCCGGTGGCTTAAACTCATGCCAGGCACATGTGCATGCGTGCCCAAGATCCCAAGAGGAGAATGGAGGAGAAGGGATTGTGGTGTTGCCATCCCCCCTGGGGGGTGATTTCTCGCTTTCTGTCTCTCTGTCTGTCTGGTGAGCGCACGCACCCTATAGCAAAAACCTCTCCAAAAAAAAAAAAAAAGGAAGGGGGGAGACCACTGAAAATCATGTTTCTTAGCATGTTTCAACAGCAACATAACATCACCTGAACTGTGCACTGGAATCCGATCCAGCCTCTGGGTACAACAACCAGTTTACAGGAAATTCATGAGGTAGAAGAACATATTAAACATCATTTCAGGGTTAAGAATAATACAATCTGTCAGATTCCAAAAGGGGGAAATTCTTCAGGACAAATAACCCGATTTCTTCAATAAATAGCAAGAGGAACTGTTATGGCTGAAAAGAAAAGAGATACTAGCCACATGGAAACTATGGTCTTTTGGGGGGTCCTGATTAAAACAAAGGAATTTTAAAATACTTATATGGGGCCCAGCAGGAGGTGTAGGGGTTAAGGGTGTTGAACTCCCACATGACTGACTGCAATTCGAGTCCTGGACCTGGCAGTTTGCTTTCTCACTTTCCCTCTCTCTCTCTCTCTGTCTATCACTCTGTCTCTCTCTGGTCAAATTAAAAATAAATAAATAAATAAAGTTAAATACAATGATTCTTAAATGATACTTATATATACTGGGGACCAGCTGGTGGTGTGATTAAGGCATCTGAATTCCACATGTCCAGCTGCACAGTTCAAATCCCGGACTTGAGGCCAGCAGGTGGCATGGTGGTTAAGGGCATTGGACTCCCACATGGCCAGCCATGGTTCAAGTTTTCTCACTTTCTCTCTCTCTTGCTCTGTCCCTCTCTGGTCAAATTAAAACAAATAAATAAATAAATAAAGTTAAGTAAAATATTTCATAAAAAAAAAAAATCCCAGACTTAGCAGCATGAAAAACATACAAGGCGTGTGTATATATGCACCCCAAATCCCTAAAGGCGGAAGAAATGGAGAAGAGATTGCAGCATGACTGTTCTCCCATGGGAATGCTGTCTCACTTTTCCTCCTTCTTGCTCTCTAGCAAGTGCCCCCTCTGGCAGATAATTAACAACAACAACAAAATATATATACACACACACACCCATTGCAGTATCTACAGATGTAATTACATATTGAGTTGTCAGAAAAATCACAATGTGTCTTTCTATGTAAATATGTCTCATGACCTTTCCAACAATCCAATAGTATTGGAGATTTCCTTCAAAAATAATCCAGTGTGTTGGGGCCAGCAGGTGGTGTGGTGGTTAAGGGCGTTGGACTCGCACATGGTCGACCGCGTTTCGAGTTCCGGACCCGGCAGCTTGCTTTCTCACTTTCCTTTCCTCTCCTTTCTCTCTCTCTCTCTCTCTCTCTGTCTCTCTCTGGACAAATTTAAATAAATAAAGTAAAATACAATAATTCTTTAAAAAAAATAATCCAGTGTGTGTGTTGGAAAGGAGGGAGAGGGATGGGTTAGAAGAAATAAGATCAGCTGCGAACTGAGTACTGTTAAACTGGTTGGTAGATACAGCAAGGTTTATTACGTTATTCTCTCCGCCTTCACGAACGTTTGCAATATTCCATAATAAAAAAAAAAAGCTTAATCTATCCATGAAATCAGGGCATATTTAGAAGTTACACCTTACTTGCCCTAGAGATTAAGGGAGCTGGATCCCACACGGTCGACCATGCTTTGAAAAACACGTAGGCTGTACGTGTGTATGTGTGCCAAAAATCCCAACGGGATGGAGAGGAGGAGGAGGAACTGGAGCATGACCGACCACACCTGATGAGGGCTTCTTTCTCTCGCTGTCCCTCTATGGCAAACACATGAGCCCTCTGGCAATTAAAAAAATAAAAAATTAAAAGAAGATGTTATATCTTACTTGGAGAAAAGTAGAGGAAGATTGAATAATTAAGTTTGAGGTAGCTCATACTTTATTGAAGACTGAAATCATAAAGCCTGCGTAGAATCTGAAGTGCCTGGGACAACCAGGTGGTGTGGTGGCCGAGGCGCTGAATTCCCACATGGCCGACTGCGGTTGGGCCCTGGACCTGGTGGCTTGCTTTCTCACTTTCCCTTTCTCACGCTCTCTGTCTCTCTCTGGTCTAATTAAAATAATAATAATAATAATAATAATATAATAAATAACTTTTTAAAAAATGAAGTATTCTGGATGCATGTGCGTGCGTGCCCAAGATCCTAGGAGGAGAGTGGAGGAGAAGGGATTGCAGCGTGGCCATCCCCCCCAAGGGTTGGTTTCTCACTTTCCCCTCTCACTCTCTCTGTCTCTTTCTCCGGTGAGTGCATGCACTCTAAGCCCAAAACCTCTCTTTTATTTATTTATTTTTTTGAGAGGTTTTTGCTATAGGGCACATGCACTTGCCAGAAAGACAGAGACAGAAAGCAAGAACTCACTCCCCAGGGGGGATGGCCACGCCGCAATCCCTTCTCCTCCATTCTCCTCTCTGGATCTTGGGCACGCACGCACACGCGCCCAGTGTGAGTTTAAGCCACCGGGTCTGGGATTAGAACCACGGTCGACTCTATGGGAGTCTAGCAACATAGCCATTATGCCAACTGCTAGTCCCATCAAATTTTTTCTCCTGGGAACCAGCAGTTAGCGTAATGGCTATGTCGCTGGACTCCCATGTAGTCGACCACGGTTCGTGTCCCGGACCTGGTGGCTTAGAACTCACGCCGGGCACGTGTGCGTGCATGCCCAAGATCCCGAGAGGAGAATGGAGGAGAAGGGATTGCGGCGTGACCATCCCCCCGGGGGGTGATTTCTCGCTTTCTGTCTCTATGTCTCTCTCTGTCTGTCTGGCGAGCGCACGTGCCCTATAGAGAAAAACCTCTCCAAAAAAAAAAAAGTTTTTCTCCTTTCTTTCTTTCCTTTCCTTCTTTCCTGCTTCACTTCTTTCTTTTTATAATTTGCCAGAGGTGCATATCCTTGCCAGACAGAGAGGCGGGGAAAGTGAGACAGCACTCCCCATGAGAGATGGTCTCCTCTATTTCTCCCTCCTTTGCGATTCTGGACACACACTCACACATACCTGGCATATTTTTCAAACCGCCAGGTCCAGGACTTGAACCCTATGGTTGGCTATGTGGGATTCAGCCGCTTTAACCACCACACCACCAGCTGACCCTCTACCTACTTTCTAATGCTCCTTTAGTCCCTGTTTCCTCCAGGAAAAGTACAGCTCATTGGATTGTCACCGAGGTTCTTACTAATCTGGCCCCCACCTGCCTTTAGCTCCTCTGCCTCTCTGTTTCTTGGCCACCCCATCGTTAATTCCCTGGTTCACAGACATAGCCTTACAGCTCCTTGCTTCTCACTCGCTGTTCCCGGCCTGCAAGTCTGTCTCCGTGAACTCCCAGCCTTCCTTCTACACCCTGTTCCTACATTTCTCCTCCTCGACAGAATTAGTCACTCTGCTCTGTACACACCTCTAATATATCACACTATATGGTAATTATTTCTTTCCAAATCTCCCCACACCCAATTCTGTGCTGCCCCAGACTCTGTCCTGTTTATACTTCTGTGCTCAGAGCCTGGCATAAGGTTGGTATTTGGTAACTATATTTTGGATAAATTTTGACTGAGTGACTGAGGAACCACATGGACAGTGCATGGCCCAGTACTGAGTGTGACAGTTCCCAGACGTGGGACCTGCAAGTGATGTGGTAGGTAAGTTGCTAGACTCCTACATGGTGGACTATGGTTCAATTCCCAGACCTGGTGGCTTGAAAATCACACTGGGCACATGTATGTGCATGCCCAAAATCCCAGGAGGAAGATGGAGGAGAAGGGACTACAGTGTGGCCATCCCCCCAGAGAGTGATGTCTCACCTTCCCTCTCATTCCCTCTCTCTGTCTCTCTCCAGTGAGCACATGCATCCTATAGCCAAAAAATAAAATAAAAACACACAAAAAAAGTTCCCAGACTGGGACTCTTCCTTCCAAGGAATGTATCCTAGATCAAGGGCCAACAAAGCACATGTTCTGACCTAAGAATAACTGACAAGACTACCTGGCTACCACCAACCCCGTCGGGAGCAGAAATTGAAGAGACAGGATTGGCACCTAGGGGCGTGTGTGAGTTGTATATTGGAAATGGGATGGAAGAAGAATTCAGAGATGGGGACAAGACCTCATGAGTTCTCGAAGGAATACTTGAGGGATCTTGATGAATAAAGTAACAACACTTTCTGATTAAAAATAAATAAATAACCCTACAGCCTCCAAATTTAGAAGGCAGCCGAGCAGCAGCTGTCTGGGGCTTCTGTACTGCCAGCCGCTAACAGACCACCCACCTACAGGGAATACTAAGCAGCCGGCTTACCTCCATTTAGCCCAGAACCTAGCCGAGTCCCCAGGAAATCCTTCTGTCCTCTATTTCTTAGCACTTTTCTTGAACACCTTATTCCTCCCAAAGGGGCAAGTTCCTGCAGGGGGAAAAAACACTCCAGCAGAGGATCTTCGTAAAACCCCCTCCCTCCATTATACCAGTGTCTAGAATTCTTTTTTCTTTTTCTTCCTGCCTTTTTCTTTTTAATAGCAGAGGGTGTGTGCAGCCCCCAATGGGGTGTGGTCACAACACAATCCTTTCTCCTCCACTTCTCATCCCACTGAGATTTTGGGCATGCATGCACACATGCCTGGTCCCATTTGTCAGCCTGCTGGGGCCAGGACTTGAACTGCAGGCAGTCAGCCATATGGGATCTGGCTCCTCCAACCACGAGGCATTGGGGCCAGCCCTCTTTCTTTTTCTTTCTCTCTTTCTTTCTTTTTTTTTTTTAGAGGTTTTTGCCTTAGGGTGCATGCTCTCCAGGGGATCTTGGGCGGGCACACATACATGCTGGTGTGAATTTCAAGCCACTAGGTCCAAGACTCAAACCACTGTTGCCCATGTGGGGAGTCCAACGATGTAACCACTATGCCACTTGCTGGCCCCTCTCTTTTTCTTTCTCAAATAGCATATTTCCTTTTTTTTATTTTTATTTTTTAATGTAATTTTATTTACTTTTTTTTTTTTTTTTAATTTGAGCAAAGAGGGACAGAGAAAGAGAGAGGGAATGTGAGAAATCAAGCTGCTAGGTCTGGGACTCAAACCACGGTCAGCCATGTGAGAGTCAAGCGCCCTTAACCACCACACCACCCACTGGCCTCCAAAAATAGCATATTTTCTTTCTTTGTTTTAATTGCCAGAGCGTGCATATTCTCACCAAAGAGAGACAGAGAGAGGGAAGAAGCACTATCTAATGGGGTGTAGTCATACCACAATCCCTTCTACTCCATTTCTCCATCCTGTTAAGATTTGGGGTACATCTGCACTTGCTCCCAGTGGGTTTTTTTTTTGTTTTTAATGTTTTTTTAATTTTATTTTACTTATTTATTTATTTTTGGAGAGGTTTTTGCTATAGGGCGTGTGCGCTCGCCAGACAGACAGAGAGAGACAGAGAGATAGAAAGCGAGAAATCACCCCCCGGGGGGATGGCCATGCCGCAATCCCTTCTCCTCCATTCTCCTCTCGGGATCTTGGGCACGTATGCACACACGCCCGGCGTGAATTTAAGCCACCGGGTCCGGGATGCGAACCGCGGTCGACTACGTGGGAGTCCAGTGACATAGCCATTATGCTAACTGCTGGTCCCTTAATGTTTTTTTTTTTTTCATAGGCATATGTGCTCACTGGAGAGAGACAGGAACAGAGGCAAAGCAAGAATGTGGCCTCCATGGGGAATGGTCACACGCCACAAGCCTTTCTCCGTTTATCTCTCTTTTTGGAATTTTGGGCATGCACACATAGGTAGGCACTGGTGTTTTTTTTTCTTTTTTTTTTCTTTCTTTCTTTCTTTCTTTCTTTTTTTTTTTTTTTTTTTTTTTTTTTTTTTTTTTTTGAGAGGTTTTTGCTATAGGGCGCGTGCACTTGCCAGAAAGACAGAGACAGGCAGAAAGCAAGAAATCACCCCCTAGAGGGGATGGCCACACTGTAATCCCTTCTCCTCCATTCTCCTCTCGGGATCTTGGGCATGCACACACACACGCCTAGCGTGAGTTTAAGCCACTGGATCTGGGACTTGAACTATGGTCGACAACATGGGAGTCCAGCAACATAGCCATTATGCCAACTACTGGTCCCTAGGTACTGGTGTGTTTTTCAAGCTGCCAGGTCCAGGACTCAAACTGTGCAGTTAGCAACAAGAGAATAGGCTCCCTTAACCACCAGCCCAAGGACCAGCCCAATAACCAGTCCAAATAACTTCTTTATTGTAGTGTTTTTGAGTTTTTTCCATGTTGTAGCACATATCTATATTTTACTGTTAAATGGCATTTCATTGTTTTGATGTATCACATTTTGTTTATCTAGTCAGTAGTTGAATAGATAGTGGATTGTTTCCACTCTTTGGCTGTTAAGAATAATACTGGGACCAGCAGATGGCATAATGGTTATGTCGCTGAACTGCCACATAGTCAACCACAGTTTGAGTCCCGGATCCAGCAGCTGAAAATGCATGTGTGCGTGCGTGCCCAAAATCCTGAGAGGAGAATGGAGAAGGGATTACATGTGGCCATCTCCCCTGGGGAGTGATTTCTCACTTCTTGTCTCTCTGGAGAATGCACATGCCCTATAGCAAAAATCTCTCAAAAATAAAGAAGAAGAATATCGGGGCCAGCAGGTGGTGTGGTGGTTAAGGCACTGGACTCCCACATGGCTGACTGCAGTCCGAGTCCCAGAATGATAGCTTGCTTTCTCACTTTCCCTTTCTCTCTCTTGCCAAAGTTTTAAAATATATAATAATAAATAATGTGAGGGGACCAGCAGTGGCGTGGTGGTTAAGGCGCTGGACACTCCCACATGGCTGACGACAGTTCAAGTCCTGGACCTGGTGGCTTGCTTTTTCACTTTCCCTTTCTCTCTTTCTCTCCCTCTCTCTCTCTCTAGTCTCTCTATGGTCAAATTAAAAATAAATGAATGGGGACCAGCAGTTAGCGTAATGGCTATGTCGCTGGACTCCCACGTAGTCGACCGCGGTTCGAGTCCCGGACCCGGCGGCTTAATGGCTATGTCGCTGGACTCCCACGTAGTCGACCGCGGTTCGCGTCCCGGACCCAGCGGCTTAAACTCACGCCGGGCGCATGTGCGTGCGTGCCCAAGATCCTGAGAGGAGAATGGAGGAGAAGGGATTGCGGCGTGGCCATCCCCCCTGGGGGGTGATTTCCTGCTTTCTATCTCTCTGTCTCTCTCTGTCTGTCTGGCGAGCGCATGCGCCCTATAGCAAAAACCTCTCCGAAAAAATAAATAAATAAATAAATAAATAAATAAATAAAATTAAGTAAAATAATTCTTTTTATTTTTTTTGGAGAGGTTTTTTTTTTTTTTTTTTCTTTTTTTTTTTGCTATAGGGTGCGTGCACTCGCCAGACGGACAGAGAGAGACATAGAGATAGAAAGTGAGAAATCACCCCCCAGGGGGATGGGCACGCCGCAATCCCTTTTCCTCCATTCTCCTCTCGGGATCTTGGGCACACACGCACACGCGCCTGGCGTGAGTTTTAAGTCACTGGGTCCTGGACACAGACCGCGGTCAACTACGTGGGAGTCCAGCGACATGGCCATTATGCTAACTGCTGGTCCCAATAAAATAATTCTTTAAAAAAATAAATAAATAATGTGAAATAAACAATTCTAAATAAATAAATAAAAATAAAATAATACTGTGTGGGGGCCAGAAGGTGGTGTGGCGATGAAGGGACTGGACTCCTGGACTCCTACATGACCAGTCTTTGTTTGAGTCCCAGACCTGGCAGCTTGAAAATCATGCCAGGTGCATGTGCTTGCATGCCCAAAATTCTGGAAGGAGAATGGAGAAGGGATTGTGATTTCTCACTTTCCCTCTGTATCTCTTCATCAAGTGCACACGCTCTATAGGAAAAATCTATTAAAAAAAAAAAAAAAGGGGGGGGAAGGAAAACACACTGGGCATGGGTGTGTGCATGCCGAAAATCTCGATCTCTCACCAGGGAGCACAGGCACCCTATAGCAAATTTAAAAAGAGAGAGGAAAAAAAGGAAATAATGCTACTAAATTCTACTACAAACATTTGTCTTCTGTTTGCTAAAGGGCAGGTGAGCTAGCCAGAGAGAGAGAGAAAGAGAGAGAGAGTGAGAAGACAGCCCCTGGGGGATGGCCACGCTGCAATTCCTTCTCTCCACTCTCCTGTCAGGATTTTAGGCACATGCCCACACGTGCCCAGCATGCTTTTACAAGATGTTGGATCTGGGACTCGAACAGCTCAGTTAGCCATGTGAGATCCAGGTGCCTTAATGTCCACATCACGTACTGGCCTCCAATGTTTTTGTGTCAAATGTTTTTATTTCTCTTGGATAGGTGCCCAGGAGTGGAATTGCTGGTAAGTGTGTGTTTATCTTTAGTTTAGTTTAGTTTTTTTTTTTTTTTTTTTTTTTTTTTGCTATAGGGTGTGTGAGCCTGCCAGAGAGAGACAGAGACAGAGAGGGAAAGTGAGAATCACCCGCCAGGGGATGGCCACGCCGCAATCTTTTTTCCTCCATTCTTCTCTCTGGATTTTGGTCATGCACGCACACGCGCCTGGAGTGATTTTCAAGCCACTAGGTCCAGGACTTGAAGCACACAGCCGGCCATTTGGGTTCCAGTGCCTTTAACCTCTATGCCACCTGCTGGCGCATGTTTATCTTTATAAGAAATCATGGAGCTGGCAGGTGGTATGGTGGTTAAAGGTGTTGGACTCCCACATGGTTATCCACAGTTCAACTCCCAGATCTGGTGGCTTGTTTTCTCACTTTCCCCTTCTTTCTCTCTTTCTGATCAAACTTGAAAATAATAATAATAATAACTAAAGTTAAATAATTCTTTTTTTTTTTTTTTTTTTGGAGAGGTTTTTGCTATAGGGCGCATGCGCTCACCAGAAAGTGATAGAAGTTTTATGAGCCAGGAGATGGCATAGAGGTCAAGGTGCCTGGATCCCACATGACTAGTTGCACAGTTTGAGTCCCAGACCCAGTGACTTAGAGAACAGCAGGCACGTATGTGAGTGCCCAGTATCCTGAGAGAATGGAGGAGAAGGGATTGCGATGTGACCATCTCCCAGAGGGAGAGGTGATTTCTTTCTTTCTCCAAGGAGTGCATGCACCCTATAGCCTAAAAAAAATAAAAGAAGAAAAGAAGAGAGAATTTTTTTTAAGAATTATTTTTATTTAACTTTATTTATTATTATTATCATTATTATTTTCCAGGTTGATCCGAGGGAGACAGAGAGAGAGAGAGAGAGAGGAAGTGAACAAGCAAACCACCAGGTCCGAGACTTGAACCATGGTCGACCCCCCAGGGGGGATGGCCACACCGCAATCCCTTCTTCTCCATTTTCCTCTTGGGCACGCACGCACACGCGCCCGGCGTGAGTTTAAGCCGCCGGGTCCAGGACTCGATCTGCAGTTGACTACATGGGAGTCCAGCGACATAGCCATTACACTAACTGCTGGTCCCGGAGTCCAGTACCTTTAACCACCATGCCACTTGCCGGCCCCAAGAGAGAAGTTTTAATTAGCAATACTATCATAGCTCTGAGAGGTAGAAATGTGATAGATTAGTCAGTGACAACTAGTGGGTGAGTGGGGCCATTGTTCCAGAAAATTCACTGGGAAACAGCCCACAGGAAGCAGTAATAAAGACAAAGTATATCGATAATATCCAAGGCCTGGTAGTTGCCCCGGCAACTTCCCAAATCATCTGATTTTTTGCCCCTTTCTCTCTCTCTCTCTCTCTCTGAATTTTATTTACAGACAGGGCCTTACTATGTCGCCCAGGTTGGCCTTGAACTTACTATGCTCCTGCTTTCGCTTCTCAAATAGCTGAGACTACAAGGATTACAACTAATGGGTGAGTGTAGCCGGCGTTCCAGAAAATCATTGGGTGACAGCCCATAGGAGTTACAGTAACAGGGACTAAGTGTTCAGATAACCGCTCAGGCCTCGTCGTCTACCGGTGCAACCTCCCACATTGTTTGACCCTTAGCCCCATTCTTTTTTTGAGATACGAGTGTGTCATCAATCCCTGGCCCCCTCTGCCAGGTACCTTTCCTCCTTAGAAAAAGTGTCACGAAGGACTTTCATATGTTTGCTGAGCTGAAGAGATAATGACAGTATACCTCGCTTAGCCCAGACATCTCATTACCAGGAAGATACAAACAAACGAGAGAGTTTGGAGTAAACCAATAAAAGTGATGAAGGGGTTGGCTCTGTTTACTCAAGGAAAGATTAAAAGAAGCAAATCTTCTAGGAGGCTGGGCCTTGACCCTGTGAATGTTGGGGGGAGATGGGTTATTATTGTTTTAAGTACCAGGGAGGTGAGTAAATGGGGATGCGGTGGGAAGAAGAATCCAGAAGCGTGGGGGAGATGGAGACATAGTCACACAAAAACTTGTACTCAGCTGTTCACAGCAGCTCTATTTGTAATAACCACAAAGGGAACCCATCCAGATATCAATCCACAGGTAAAAGAGTGAACAAATTGTGCTATAGCCGTGCGGTGGCATAGTACAGCAATAAAGAAGAGCAAACTTCTGTTTGTTTTGTTGTTGCTACAGGGGGTGTGCACTCACCAGAGAGAGAGAGAGAGAGAGAAAGAAAGCACCCCCCCAGGGGGGGCTCGCCAAACTGCAGTCCCTTCTCCTCATCTCCTCCTGGAATTTCGGACACACATACACATGCTCCCAGGGTGCTTTTTAAGCTACTGAGTCTGGGACTCAAACCATGCAGTTGACCATTCAGCTGCCTTAAACTTCACACCACTTGCTGGCCCAAGAAGGGAAAACTTTTTATTTTAAGTTTATTTTATCTGTGATAGAGTATGTACACATGCATATGCAAGAGATGGAGGAGAGGCAGGTACCCTGGATACGGTGTGGTTGCACCACAACCCCATTCCCCAGCCCTGCCTGCACCCACTCTCAGGTTAACCAGGATCTGAACCCATGATCAGTCTTGTGGGTTCCAGCACCCACAGATCAGCATGTTACCGCTTGCATCCTTGAGGCTGGGCCAGAGTGAACTATTTACACCTGCAACAACGTGAATGAATCTCCAAATAACGACGCCAAGTGAAGGAAGCCAGACTGAAACTATACTGAATAGCTTCATTTATTAAAAAAAACTCTAGAAAGTGCAAACCGATCCACAGTATAGTGACAAAAACCCAATCAGTGGTGGCATGGGGACAGTGGTGGAAGAAGGGAAAGATCACCAAGGGCAGGAAGAAACTTTTTGGAAGTGATGAATGGTCAGTATCTTTTTTTTTTTTTAAAGATTTTTGCTGTCGGGCACATATGCTCACTGGAGAGACAGAAACAGGGAAAGTAAGAAATTACCCCCAGGGAGGATGGCCACACGACAATCCCTTTTCCTCCAATCTCCTCTTGGGATTTTGGGAACACACACACACGCGCCTGGCATGATTTTCAAGCCACCAGGTCAGCTCAAAATACATAGTCGGCAGGGCCGGCGAGTGGCATGGTGGTTAAAGGCGCTGGACTCCCACATAGCCGACCACGGTTCAAGTTTTGGACCTAGTGGCTTGCTTTCTCACTTCCTCTCTCTCTCTCTCTGTCGCTCTCTGATTAAACTGGAAAATAGTAATGATAATAATAACAAATAAATTTAAATAAAATAATTCTTTTTTTTTTTTTTTTTGGAGAGGTTTTTCGCTATAGGGCGCGTGCGCTCGCCAGACAGACAGAGAGAGACAGACAGACAGAAAGTGAGAAATCACCCCCCAGGGGAGATGGTCACGCCGCAATCCCTTCTCCTCCATTCTCCTCTCGGGATCCTGGGCGCGCACGCACACACGCCCGGCGTGAGTTTTAAGCCACCGGGTCCGGGACGCGAACCGCGGTCGACTACGTGGGAGTCCAGCGACATAGCCATTATGCTAACTGCTGGTTCCCAATAAAATAATTCTTTAAAAAAAAAAAAAAACATAGTTGGGGACCAGCAGGTGACGTGGTGGTTAAGGTGCTGAACACTCCCACATGGTTGACCAGGGTTCGAGTACTGAATCTGGTGGCTTGCTTTCTCACTTCCTCTCTCTCTCACTCTCACCCTCTGTCTCTCTCTCTGGTCAAATTAAAATATAAATTAATTAATAAATAAAATATAATAAATAATAATAAAATACATAGCTGGCCATGTGGGAGTCCAGTGCTATATGACCTGCTGGCCTCAGCTATTTACTATTTTTTTAAAATGTTTATTTAATTTTATTATTAACATTGTTATTTTTAATTTGCTATAGGGCAAATGTACTCACTACAGAGAGACACACAGAGAGAGATGTGGGGGGAGAGAAAGCAAGCCTCCAGGTCTGGGACTCAAACCGTGGTCAGCCATGTGGGAGTCCAGTATCTCAACGACCACATCACCTGCTGGCCCCATGATATTCACTCTCTTAATTGTGGTGGTGGTTTCACCTCCATACATATATGTCAAGACTCATCACATTGCACTCTCTATATGCTTAGTGTACATCAACTGTACCTCCACAAAGTTATAATCATAATTTTAGAAACCCTACAAAGTGAGGAGAGTGGACTTGGTGGAGAGAGTGCCCTGAAAAGGCAGAAGAGATTAAGTTCACATGGAGGTGAGGAGTGAGCCATCCACTTGACCTAAGGGATCATCTCAGGTAGGCTTAGCCACAAAAAGCTCTGCTAGATCTCCATAGTGGGAACACAGAAACTGAGGGAGAAAAATCACAGAAACAGAGGGCTAGATTTGCTACGTGGGTGCAAAAATCTCTTTAGCTCCCGATGATGTCTGGGTAAACTGTTGAAATCTTATTTGCTTGACATTTGATTCTTTTAGATTTGGCCTCATTTCTCTGAGAAACTGGGATCTCACTCTGCCCAATATCTTCTCCCTCTCAGACTGCCCTAACTGAGGCACGAAAGGGTGAAGACAGCTGGGAGGGGAGAGGAGAACGTGGCAGGGAGCACTCTGACCCTGTAGTACCCATCCTAGCTCTCTTTCTTTGTGTGTGGGGGCTCCACGTAGTGGAAGGTAGAAGGGAGCGTTCTGCAAAACCCAGCATGGCGACAGGCTCAGCTCTGCCTTCCTGAGGGTTTAGAGTATTTCCAAATGGTTAAGTCGAGCAAAAAGAGTACCTCTCAGGTACTGGGTGGAAAGGTCAAGGATCCTTAGGATCTGGTTCACTGCTTCTTTCTTCCTCTCTCTCTTTCTTTTTAATGACCTTTTTAAAAGTTTATTTGTTTGAGGGTCAGCCGGTAGTGTGGTGGCAGCTGAATCCTAGACAGCCAACTATGTGGTTCAGGTCCCAGACCCAGAGGCTTGAAAAACATGCCATGCCCCACATCCTGAGAGGAGAATGGAGGAGATGAGGTTGCAGCATGACTGTGCCCCATTAGGGGATGACTTTCACTTTCTCGCTCTCACTCTTCAGTAAGTGCATGTGACCTCTAGCAAATTAAAAAATAAATAAAACAAAAATTAAAGTTTATTTCATTCTTCCATGAATAAGCGAGACAGGGAGATAGGCACCCGCAATATAGTCCTCATGCCACAATCTATTGTCAGCTTCAGTCAGCCCCAGATCATGGGCACACATGTGCCTAGCATGTTCCGGAAGTCTCTGAACCTTTCCATCTGGGTTAGCCTCACAGAGCCTTGTATCACTGCTGTGCCATCATCTGTTCCCTGATTCTTTCTGTCTCTCTCTCTCTTTTTTAAGGTTTATTTATTTCATTTTATTTGTTATTATCATTTATCTTTTAATTTGACCAGAGGGAGACAGAGAGAGAGAAAAAAAAATGTGAGAAAGCAAGACACCAGCTCTGGTACTCGAACCACGGTTGGCCATGTGGGAGTACAACACCCTTAACC
The DNA here is from genome assembly GCA_026018925.1 of Tupaia tana. Taxonomy (NCBI): domain Eukaryota; kingdom Metazoa; phylum Chordata; class Mammalia; order Scandentia; family Tupaiidae; genus Tupaia; species Tupaia tana. The sequence continues at coordinate 25,084,035 of JAKSZU010000014.1, read as the reverse complement.
ACCATGCCACTTGCTGCCCTTCCCCTGCAATTCTTTTTTTTACTTCAGAATCTGAACCTGTCCTTAGTTGAGCTCCTCCCCACCCCCTACCCTTCTACTTTTGGTCCTTCCCCACATTACTGAAGCCCTGTACAACATCCCCAGGTAGCAATCGTTCAATACTCTCTGGGGCCTTCCCAAACCTCAGTCTTTGTGATGGTGAGAGCTTTCATCAGCACTTCCCTGTGCCCCTGGTTGCAGATTTCCCTCAGAGAAGCAGGAGTTAAAAATAAATACTTGTTATTATTATAGCAGCCCACACATTCACTATACTAAAGGACTGTAAAAATGGGACAAGGTTTGGAGTCAAGTCCTCTTCCAACCATGCAAAGGAATTTGAGTTTGGACTGTCAGAAGCTAAAGAAATCTGGTGATAGGGCTAATATAGGTTAGTTAGTGAGCTTGGCAGAATTTCTCACCCAGCCGTCTGCACCAGAATGGCCTTGTAACCAAGGCTCATTCTAGGACCTCACCCCAGATGTAAGGTAACAACGGATACCCTGGAAATGGAGCCTGGAAATCTCATTCTGATACACTGTGACACAGGAGATTCACTACTTTAAAGACCCAGAATGCTGGGGCCAACAGGTGTCATAGTGGTTAAGGCACTGGACTCCCACGTGACTGACCATGGTTGGAGTCCCAGACCTGGTGGCTTGAAGCTCATGCTGGTGCATGTGTATGTGTACCCAAAATCCTGAGAGGAGAATGGAGGAAAAGGGATTGCAGCATGGCCATCTGCTCTAGGGAGTGATTTCTCTCTCTCTGTGTCTCTCTGTCTCTCTGGCAAGCACATGGATCCTAAAGCAAAATCTCTCCAAAAAAGAAACAGAGTCTAGGGCCTACTCAGTGGCCTGGTAGTTAAGGCAGCCAGATTTCACATGGTTGTCCACACAGTTTGAGTCTCAGATACGTACAGTGCATGCGTGCCCAAAATTCCAAAGGAAAGAGAGATGGAGAAAGGATTGTATGGCCATGGGGAGGGGTGCTTTCTCCTCTCCTTCTGTCTCTCTCTGGTGAAGACATGTGTCCTCCAGCAAAATAAGTAAATAAAGGAAAAGAATCTCTTTGCTCTTTCATAGTCTATTCTTTGTCACATTTTGTTTCTTGGGAGTCTGGGGTAAGAAACTCTTAAGAATGTTAACAGGCATAGACTTGTGTTCCTGGGCCTTGAGTGAGACGAGGATGGGTAGGTGGGGCTAGGAAGAAGTTTGCCAAAATAAATATTGTCCCATCAGGACCTGGCAGTTTTGCCAGGAGGTTCACAGGGATGTGCCCTTTGCTAGAAAAGGTGCCTGGTTCCCTCATGCTTCAGGCTGAGGAGTGTGGTGTCATGGAAGAGGGCAGAAATCAAGTGCTGGTAGGTGAGCTAGAATGGAAGAGAAGAAAGTGAGCCAATGCTAAAGGGTTATTAGAATTCACTTGGCCCTTGGGGCCAGCAGGTGATGTGGTGGTTAAGGGTGCTGGACTCCCACACGGCTGATCACAGTTCAATTCCTGGACCTGCTGGCTTGTTTTCTCACTTTCTCTCTCTCTTTCACTCTGTCCCTCTCTGGTCAAATTAAAAATAAATAAATAAAGTTAAATAAAATAATTCTTTTTTAAAAAAATTCTCTTGGCCCCAAACGGTATGGGTAGAAAACCTGGGAGACCCTTAGAGGGAAGAAAAAGGTTGGAGGTGGTTTAGAAGTTGGCATCATTAGAGTCCTGATAACCATACCAGGTAGAGGGGATACTTTATTCATCCTCTGATTTTAGTGGTCTGCAGTTGAGAAGGGAGTCAAGGCTTGGGAATTCCAGAACACCAAATCTGTCACATCTGTCTGCCCACTGGATGGTAGTGTCTGGCTAATTCACAAGAGACTCAGATGTCAGGGTTGGAGGTGGTGCTTCCATTCACTAATCCATCCCATCCATACTTGAGTAAAGACTGAGCCAACGGCGCTATCTGCCTCAAGCACAAACCAAGTCAATTAGTGAACTCCTACTTGTGATTCCCAGCTCAATTCCCCCCTTTGCTAAGCCTCTGGGTGAGCTGGGTGTCCTTCTCTGTGCCCTCGAAGAGCCCCATACTTGCCCTCATTCTATAACATAACACCACGTTGTAATTTTTGGCTTACATGCCTGTCTTCCCAACCAACATTCTGCATTCCTGTTCTCCCTGTCTGTCATGGCCTGTCAAGGCCTCTCACAGGGTAGACGAGCATGTCTATGAGGATTGCTCCAGCAGTGAGAGTGGACCTTCAGGGGACTGGGGCCAAACGAACCTAGCACTTCATGCCTCCTAGACAATGGGGACAGGCTTGGTCTGGCTGGGAACTTTCAACACCAGGCCGGCCTCTTGCCCACTCGGCCCTATGTCCCAAGAAGCTGCCAAGAATGGCAGTTCCAGCTGGCAAGAGATTTTCTTCCTGGAAGGATTCTTGGCTTGAGAATTGGCCCTTGCCTCTTCTAGGCTTCTCTGACATCCTCAACTTGCTGGGGACATGGGGGATAGGAGGGAGAGGCTGAGTCTACCCAGTTTTGTTACTATTGCCCAAAGTCTGTGCCTACCTTTATCTCCAATAACTAACTGCACATGGTGGGGATTTCCCAGAACAGATTTTCCCATCCCTAAGTGTATGTGTGTGTGTGTGTATATGGTGGGGGGAGCGGGGGAACAGGATTGGTGAAACATCTGATGGAAAAAGTCACATTGTTTCTGGCCACACATGGCCCACTCCTATCTCTGGTCTTTAGCCTTTCCTAAGCAAGATTAGTCTGTAGTCCACCAGATTTAGGAGGAAGTGGCATAGCAGTAATGCAGGCTTCCCTGATGCTGAGGCCATGTGGACCGTCCTACATTGATGTCCTGGGGCCTCCCTACCTACACATGAGCATGCACTGTGTGCCTGCGATCCTGGCAGCTGAAGTTGGGCATAGGATCGTGGCCTGAAATGCTGTTGGGGTGCCTGTCTCTCTGTCTTCCTTTTTCTCATGGAAGAAATAAACAAGAAGGAGGAGGAGAAGAAAAGACTATGACAAACATGAAGAAGAGACCTACACTCGGGCCTCAGAGAGAATTCACTCCACAAGGCCAGTGGCACAGCCATAGTATAACTGGACCCACACGAGAAGGTCCCCAGTTTGCTTCCTGGGGCCTCCCTCTATATGTCAGGCAACTGCACGTGCCCGTGACCCGGGCTGGCTAGGGTCATGGGTGGATCACAGTATGGGAATGCCTCTCTTTTTACGTCTCTGCCTCATGGAAGAAATAGATCAAAGAATTCACTCTAGTGACACGCAGTGGGCTCGGCTCTAGCTGAAGTATTCTTGTATCTGCAAACCCCTCAGTAGGGATGGCCACTGCTAACCCCTTCCCCTAGCCCAGAAAACATGTACCCAATCACAACTATTTTATTTTTCTTTTAATTTTTCTGAAGGATATACACCACATATCCCATGGGCAATAAAGCGCATTCAGTGTGTTTATAAGCCAAACAGTCACTTTGTTTAAGCAAACACAAGTACAAAGTAAAATAAAACCACAAAATAATGAACTGCATGTTCATAACATACAAAAATCGCCGCCTACTCAGTAGGTAACTACAACATTCCAACTCCTGAATATATTTATAAATTTACATTTTCAGTTAAAAAAATAGACTTTTGAGAGTTCAGATTTTGTTTTAGATTTTGTTTTCTTACATTCTGGAGAACTGAGGCTCAGCTCAGCCCTCTCCCTTATTTTGCTCCCAAAGCCTCCCCCAAATCATCACTCCCTGCTCCCCTTAAGGCTAGAGGTGAGCACGTCCCTCACAATTGCACATGTCAAGCCATCAGCAAGGCGCATCACACGAAAGGCACCAAGACGTGAAACTTTTTAAACCAAAAAGGGGGAAAAAAAAAACACTTTCAAAAAAGAAAAAAAGAAAAACCAAACCATATTTTGTCACATGTGAGAGTACAGTCGAGCAGTATTTACAAAGGTTAACGGAACAACACTCTGACACATGCTGATAAATACCTAGGACTGCTGTTTCAAAAAAAGCTTCAAACTTATTGTCACAGCATCATCACAAAATAGAGGATCACCATTGATTTGCTTGGCTTTTCTTTTTTCTTTTTTTTTCCCCAAAGTAAGGACCGAACTCCAAATAACACAATAGAATATGCAAATTATCTTCACATCAAGAGTACCCCAAGAAAAACGAAATCCATGGCACAGACACTGTACAAGGGTATAGGGCAGGGCTCTTAACGGCCCAAACCCAATTTTGCCAACTCAATTTTCTAGCACTGAAGGGAGCAAGGGGTCAGGCATACGATGGAGATGATACTGAAATGATTTATCCAAAATCCATGCAAATCAAGTTCTTTGGATAGAGGTGAAGAACTTGGACATGGCTGTTTCAGGCAGCTGAAGTCAAAGGGACTAGGAATTAGGAGGAAGGGTAAGTGGGCAGAAAGAATTGTTGGCCAACAGACCTTCCACTCCAAGTAGAGGGAAGACTTGGCTCTGAGAACCTCCATCTGACCTAAAAGGATCCCCCTCCTATGGCCATCGCCTCCTCCTGTCCTATAAGTCTCTTTTTTTTTTTTTTTTTTTTTTTTTTTCCTCTTTTTCCCCTTGTTTCCCTTTAGCAAATTTCAATTGTCCTGGGAGAAAACGTTGCTGTCATGTCCGTAAGCCCTGTGGAGGCGCTGAAGGAGTTGGAGACAGCCGAGGAAGGGAAGCTGCTGACCTGGGTCGGGAAAGCAGGGGGAACTGAGGAGTATGTGGTAGCCACTGAAGGTGAGGGGAAGCCACTGTGCACAGGGGATGGGTAGGTGGAGGAGCCGGGAGAGGAGTAAGAGGTCGGCACTGGGGATGGGTACGAGGTGGTGGCTGGGGATGGATAAGAGGTAGTGACTGGGGATGGGTAAGAGGTAGCAACCGGGGACGGGTAGGAGGAAAGCGAGGAGGTGGCCGAAGAGGCCACAACACTTTTGTCTGCTTTCTTGTCCTTCTGCCGCAAGTGGATCTTGGTATGCCTCTTACGTTCATCACTCCTGGCAAACTTTCTTCCACAGATGTCGCAGGCAAAGGGCTTCTCGCCTGTGTGGGTGCGGATGTGGGTGGTGAGGTGGTCACTGCGGCTGAAGTTGCGCATGCAGATGCGACACTGGAAGGGCTTCTGGCCTGTGTGGATGCGGATATGGCGAGTGAGCTCGTCAGAGCGAGAGAAGCGGCGATCACAGGACTCCACTGGGCAGGCGTAGGGACGTTCATGGGGTGGCGTCTTGCTGGGCCGGTTGGGGTACTTGCGCATGCGGCTGGGTTTGATGAGTTGGGACTGGTAGGTGGCATTGAGGGCTTTCAGGTCCTGGGAGCCTGACTGAGTGGCAAAGGCCTTGATAGTAGAGAGTGGAGTGAGCGAAGGCTGCTGGGTACGGTTCTCCAGGCCCTGGAAGGGCTTTTGGTCTGGAGTGCCCAGGCCCAGGTCGCCCTGCTGCTGTGGAAACAGGTAGTCGGGGATCATGGGAACCTGGAAGCCACCCTTGGCCGCAGGGTAGGCAGGAGGCGGGTACTGGAGCGCTGTGCCTGCTGAGCCTGGAAAGGCCTGGCTTTGTGGCTCTGGGAAAATGTCAGTGTTGGGCGTGGGGAAGGTGGGTGCTGCTGAGTAGATGGGACTGCTGTCGTTGGATGGCACCGCACAGCTCAGGGGTGGGCTCTGGGACGCCGAGGAGGAGGATGAGGCTGCTGGAGACGGTGCTGAGGATGAAGAGGCTGGTGGGTTGGTCATGCTCACAAGGCCACTGACCAAGCTGAAGAGGGGCTCAGGCCACAGGGTGTTGCCACTGTTGGGCGCTGGCTCCAGAGAGAAGCGGCCGGTGTAGGTGATGGGAGGCAGCCGAGTGGTTTGGCTGGGGTAACTGGTCTCCACCAGCACCTTCTCATTATTCAGAGAGATGTCAGGAAAAGACTCTGTCAGGAGAGAGAGAGGTGGGAGGCCTGGTTACTGGAGGGCACTCAGTCATTGGAGGTCGAGTGGGGCCTGAGCTGCCAGGCTAGAGGTCGGCCGACTACCATTGACTCCCGAGCCGGTTAATAATTGATAGCAGCAGATTGCAATGTTCCTGGACCAGTTCCAGCGGGCAGAGCCCATTTCAACAACAGCTGACGCAAATACAGAGAATCCCCCTCCACTGCAGCTCCCAGCGCTCCGCAGCGGCGACTGCGCGGGCGAGGGATTCCCGCCAGCACCCCAGGGCCGGCCACAGCTAGTGCGCGCCCCTACCTACCCTGGGCCGCAGGGACATCCCTGGCCACAGATCACTGCCCCTCCTTGGGGACTGGCGTCAGGCAAGGCAAGCCTTTCTGGAGAGGGAGGGGGGCACAGCCCTGATAATCAAAACAAGCCCTCCCCCCTCTCCACCCACCCACGCAGCACCACAGCTCTCCATCCAAAACAAAAGCTCAGTCCACTGCGCACGGCTGGGGACGAGGGTGGAAGGGGTAGGCGGGGGGGGGGGGGGGGGGGGGTGTCCCCAGGCATCCCTCTAACACATGACCCTGGGGATGCGAGGAACACAAGGGAAACCCCGGTCATATCCCCGAGGTCCAGGAACACCCCTGCGGTGAAGGACTGGACGCCAAGCATGGGGCAAAGGGGCTCATGTCGGCGAAGACCCCCAGCTTACCTGCGGTCAGGTGCTCGTAGGGCTGCTCGCCGGCCTCCCCCTGAGGGTTGAAGGCGCTGCCGCTGTTGCTGCTGTTGCTGCCGCCCCCTCCACCTCCCACCGCCTCCGCTGCTGCTGCTGCTGCTGTTACCACCGCTGCCCTCTGGGGCCCCGGCGGCACACCGAGGAACTGGGGAGCCCCGTTGCTCAGCAGCATCATCTCCTCCTAGTTTGGGGTAGTTGTCCATGGTGGGAGAGTGAGGAAAGGAGCCGAACGGTCCGGACATCTGCAGCGGAGACATCAGTTGCATCTCGGCCTTGGCCGCGGCCATTTCGGACGAGCGGGTTGGAGAACCGGTTGTTAGGGCGGGTGGGCGCAGCCGGGGGCCGGAGCTGCGAGGGACACACTCGCGGGGGCCTGGCCGGGTCACATGCGGGGTGCGGGGCACACTGGGGAAAGCGCAGGTGGGGTCCCCAGCTTGCCCTCGCCGCCCGCCGGTTGGACTCGCCGCGGCTGCGGAGGCTAGGGCAGGGGCCGGTCCTGCGGTGGCGGAAGCTGGCGGTGGCGGATGGCGGCGGCGGCGGCTCCCCAAGTTCTGCGCGCTGGGATCTCTCGCGACTCCCCGGATCCCGCCTCTATTTGAAGGGTCTGAAACCGCACGGGCCAGCCTCCGTCGTGACGTACATGGCCATATTTGGGAAGCAGGAAGCCCTAATATGGCAGGACCGGCCAGGAGGACCCAAAGTGACGTGAAGCCCCCTATCCGAGAGGCGTGAAGCATCTACGTCCCGCACCCGGGGTCCCGCGCGCGCTCCCACATCCCGGGAGCCGGGCTCCAGGGAAGCCTAGAGCTTGAGCCGAGGCTGGGCGCTCCCCGACCCACGCTGCCCCGGAGTTCCCAGCGTTTGCCCCCGCCCCTTCCCTCCGCCTTCTTCCCTCCTCCCAGAGCCGGAAGCGGCCAGGCCATATTGGGCAACTCCAAATAAGGCTCTGCCCAAATATGGGTTGTTCCGGCGGGGGGATCCTTCCTGCTCCTTATATGGCGTTTCCGGGTCGCTGCTGGTTGCTCCCCTGCTCCCCTCCCCTCCCTGGTTCCAAGCCGGGAGCCCGAGCGCGCGCAGGAGCCGGGGACGCCCAGGCGGGGAGGGCGCGGGGGCGCGTACGCCGGGCACGCGGCTGCTCAGGCAGCTCCAAAGCGTGAACTGGGCTGGGGAAGCCCGGACCTGGAGCGGGGGGCGAAGGGCGAGTCGGGCCGGGGGTTCTGCCGCCGTCATCCAGGGCCTACCCGCCCACCTTACAGACCGTGGGAGCCAGCCGGGAGCGGAGGGGAGGAGCGGCTGGGCTGGTCGGGGCAGAGGCCGCCCAGGAGAGGCGGGGCCCTGACCCCGGGCCTCGACCAATGGCATGACGACTTTCCAGGTGTCACCGGGGAAACTGAGGCTAGGAAGTCATGGCCACATGGTTCTTGGGTGGCACTGTGCATAGCATTGGGCGGCCTGCCGTCTCTGCCACCTGTCGACGAGTTTGGGGTTTTGGAGGCCTGGAGCCCCCCTCTGCCCTACTCAGAGCCAAACGACTGTTCCCTGGCTCCCGCCGAGGAAAGAGTCCACCTTTGGGGGCCCCGGAGAAGGAAACCTGATTGCCCCAGGGGGAGACCCGAGTTCTATTCCACCAGGAACTACGGTGGCGGTGGTGCGGCAGTGTGTGGTGTTCGGGGGGCGGTGCTTCCCCACCTTTATCCAGTCCAGCTGGAGGCTGGGCGGTCACTGCGCGATTCTAAGAAGGGGCTTCCTAGTGGGTTGTACGAGGACCCCAGGCTTGGCGCTAAGAGACCGGCTTAGCGGCTCGGTGCTGCCCCCCTGGAGGTCTCTCTAGCTCTGTTCCCGGGCCTTTGGCCAAGCGGGCTCTTCCGCCGCCTTCTCACTCCTCCTCCCCGCTGCTGCGCTGGGCGCGGAGCCAGGCGGGGGGGAGCCTTCGACGCAGTGAGCGCGAACTGAGCAGGCGCCCGCAGCCCGGGCTCTCCCTGCAGTCCCCTAGGGAGCCGCCACTGCCGAGGCGCCCCAGACTTCGGGATAAAACCTCCCCCTCCCCGAGCCAAGGCTAGGGCGGGGAGTGGGTACTTGGAGAGGATGACTGCCGCAGGTCTCCTGGGAACAGGACGCGAACAGGGAAGCCCTCCCCGCCCCCAAATGCTCACCCCAAAGCGAAGAGAGATTCTGGGAAGGGAATGTTCCTGCACTAGTCCTGAATATTCAGGGATGGTGCTGTTTTTCCGAATTTAAAAAAAAGCCAATGCGTGGAAGGAGGAGGCCGAGAAGGGGGGGGTGGCAGGCCCAAATAACCTCGGGAGATCCGGGACAGAGGGTTTAAAGGGAGGAGGGTTGTAATCTTCCGAGCTTTATCCCTTTGTATCTATCCCCACCCCCACATTTTTCTTATGAAAATCAAGTTAAGGAATCCAGCCATGAGCCAGGACTCCCTTGACACTGAGCTTCCCATCCCCAGAGCTGGGGGAGGGAAGCCCACTCCCAGTCTACCGAGTTGTCCCTTAGGGAAGGAGTGATGCACTTCTGAGGCGTCCAGCTGCAGGCTCAGGAAGGCCAGGCCGAGTGCATAATGCTCCTCGCTCTGAATGTCCATTCTGCCCCTTCCTGGCAGGCTACTCTGCTAGTTTTTGTATCTCACTTTCTTTGACTGTAAAGTGGGCCTCATGTTAGTGATTTTTCTGCCTGGGGAGAATTATTTGTGAAAACTGTCATTTACTCAGGCTGCCATCTGTGAAGACTCAAAGCTCAATGCCTGCCTTGCAGTTGACATTCAACAAACAGGGGCTGTTGATTATTTTCAGGGGCTTTGGACCCACAGAGTCACCCACAGTACACCCACCCATCCTCAGCCTCCATGAAAACCCCAGTCACCCATTTCTGAAGTGTTGTGCAGAGAGGAAAAAAACATTCTAATTCTAACCCAGGGGACATTGTCCTTAAGCGCTTGTCCGAATCCTTACTGCAGTAAAGCATCGTTTCCTAGGGCAGAGTTTTTCAACCTTGACTATGCAGCACAAACACCTATGGAGCTCTGAAAAAGAAAGGTTTTACCCTGGACCAACTGAATCACCGTCTTCTTGAACTTGTAAGTGCCCGAAGTGAACAGCATCTCAGCCTGGGATCCCATGCTGTCCCTTGGGAGCTACCCAGACTCAGAGAGAACATCCTTTTCCCCTGGCCAGGGCCAGAATAGAATCCCCTGTGATCCTAAAGCCAATCTAAGATATCTCCAGGTTCTTACTGAAGCTAGCACTGGAAATCCTTTTTTATGGATTTTATGTTTTGCATGCCCAACATGAATTCCCCCTTTCTTTTCATAACTGTTCCTCAGACCGCAGTTTCCTTTGGGGGGAACCACTCCAGTCCACGTGGCTGGAGGAAGATAACCCTAGATCTAAGTAGGATGTAACCCTATCCTGGCTATCAGCCAAGATGCTGCAGTCTAAGAGCATTCCAACTCCCCAGCCACAGGGATTGAAGCAGGATGAGCGCATGAACTGAACCAAACCATTGAGAATCACTTCTAGGACATTTTTCTGGATCTCTTGGAAAAGAACTCTTTTTCCCTGCTGGTGCTCAGCCAATAGAATGTAAGCCTAGAGGCCATTCTCCCCTCAGGACTAGAGAGGCTGCCTGAATGAAGCCAATGCAGTAGAAGTCGGGGAGAAAGAGAGATACATAGAGAGGGTCAGTCTCAGGTTCAGTCTGGACTTTCAGCTATGCAGGCCGATGAATTCCTTTTTTATTTAGTAAAATAACCTCAGTTCAGATTTTGTTACAACTCAACAAGTTCTGATTAATATGCCCATTATCAACAACGACAAATTTCTCTGCAGATTTACTGACTGGGAATAAGTCCTGTGGCATGGACCTCTCAGGAGCTTACAATTGTGTAGAACGGAGGCTGGTTTCCATATTATAAGAGAATTAAGAATAGGGGGGCCAACAGGTAGTATGGTGGTTAAGGGTGCTAGACTCCCATGTGGCCAACTGTGGTTCGAGTCCCTTTATTTTATTAATTTTTAAAAATTTGACCAAGAGAGGGACAGAGTGAGAGAGAGAGGAGAGAGAGAGAAAGTGAGAAAGCAAGCCGCTAGATCTGGTACTCGAACCGTGGTCAGCCATGTGGGAGTCCAATGCCCTTAACCACCACACCACCTGCTGGCCCCAAATAAAATAATTCCTTAAAAAAAAAAAATTCGAATAGGAAGGAAGCAGCCCCAATGATCACCAAAAATCAGTGATGCTAAGAGACATAAAGGACAAGAAGAGGGAAAGAAATTCCAGGGGACTGGGAGAAGGGCAGGGACGATGAAGAGATTTTGGAGGAGAAGGGCCAGACTTTGTTGTGGGGGAAGCTGTTTAGGTCGAGGTAAGGGGTGGGGTAGCCAGAAGGGCTCCTGTGTGGCTGTTGGAAGAAAATGAGGCTGGAAAGGGGCTGGAGTAGAGAGGCTCGTAGTGGGAAGCAACAGAAGATAAGGTCAAATAAACATGTTTTAAAAAATTATTTAACTGTATTTATTCATCCATTTATTTTAATTTGACCGGAAAGAGACACACACAGAGAGAGAGGGAAAGTGAGAAAGCAAGTCACCAGGTCCAGGCATTGAGCCATGGTCAGCCATGTTGGAGTGTTTCAGCGCCTTAAACCACCATGCCACCTGCTGGTCCCAAACACTTATTTTTTAATTTTTAAAATTGCAATTTTTTTTTCTTTTTTTGGAGAAGTTTTTGCTATAGGGCGCGTGCGCTCGCCAGACAGACAGAGAGAGACAGAGAGATAGAAAGCAGGAAATCACCCCCCAGGGGGGATGGCCATGCCACAATCCCTTCTCCTCCATTCTCCTCTCGGGATCTTGGGCACGCACGCACATGCGCCCGGCGTGAGTTTAAGCCGCAGGGTCCGGGACTCGAACCGCGGTCAACTACGTGGGAGTCCAGCGACATAGCCATTACGCTAACTGCTGGTCCCGAAATTGCAATTTTTTTTTGAGAGGTTTTTGCTATAGGGTGTGTGCGTTCACCAGAAAGACAAAGAGACAGAAAGCAAGAAATCACCCCCCAGGGAGGATAGCCACGCCACAATCCCTTCTCCTCCATTCTCCTTTCGGGATCTTGTGCATGCATGCACACATGCCCAGCGTGAGTTTAAGCCACTGGGTCTGGAACTCAAACCACGATCGACTACATGGGAGTCCAGCAACGTAGCCATTACACAATCTGCTGTTCCCCCAAACACTTATTTTATTTTTTTAAAAAAAGTTTTCTTGGCCACTATCTGTATCAGGCAGAATGCTAAGTCAGGGATTCTGCCTCAAGGTTTTGCCCTCCTAGAAACTACCATTCAGTAGGATAGGCAGAACAGCTATTCAAGAGGTCAATAGGGGGCATAGTGGTTACGGTGCTGTACCTCCACATGGCCCACTGAAATTTGAGTTCCAGACCCAGAGGCTTGAAGCTGACACTGGGCCCATGCGCATGTGTGCCCAAAATCCCAAGATGAGTCTGGAGGAGAGGGGATTGCTACATGGCCATCGACCACCCTGGGAGGTGATTTCCTACTTTCTGTCTCTCTGGCGAGTGTACACAACACCCTGTAGCAAAAATCTCTAAAAAAAAAAAAAAAAAAAAAAAAAAGTTACTCAAATGAAAATTTCAGATTATGTTAAATGTAACTTAACTACTATGGCAGGTGAAGGAAAGAGTCTCAAAGGAAGTGATATTAATGCAGAAATATAAATGAGAGAAAACTAACTCTGCATAGAGGAGTGTAGTGGAGAGAGCATTCCAGGAAGGGGGACAGGAGGCAAAGCCGTCCAACTAGGATCAGTCTAAGGTGTGGACAGCGAGAGTGTCCCTCATTCTCCCTGTTCTGCCCTCTTAGCTCATACAGAGAGGATGGCCTTGTCCGCTCTCCCCAGCCTCCATGTGTAAGCCCCTACAAGGCAGATTCCTCCAGGAACACTGAGAGGAGCTGAGCTCACAGGCCCACACACTGCCCAGACCTTAGCCCTCTCTCATGGGGCAGCCAGTGAGGAGCGCCTAACAGTCACCTCCCTGCATAGGGCTGTACTGCTGATTGACAGCAGGGCTAGGGGCATCAGAGTCATCCCCATTTCCCTCTGGCCTCTCTTTTGGCCAATGGCACGTTTCTGTCTACTATGACCAAGGAGATAAGAAAGGGAGAAAACATAATAAAAAGAGTTGGGCTCTTGTGGCCAGCAGGTGACGTGGTGGTTAAGGGCACTAGACTCTCACATGGCTAACTGTGATTCGAGTCCCAGAGCCAGCACCTTGCTTTCTCACTTTCTCTCTCTCTCTCTTGCTTACTCTGTCCCTCTCCGGTCAAATTAAAATGAATAAATAAAATAAAATAATTAAAAAAAAAAAAGAATTGGCCCCTCCCAAAGAACCGAATCATCTCTGTTTAGACTTGTGAGCACCCAATCTGTGACCAACAACCCAGATGGAACAACTTGCCTGGGTCCTGCAGGGAAACAGGTGGGAGGTAAGGAAGGCTCTGAGCCACTCCACATCCTGACCTGTGGCTGCGTGGGCCTCAGGGGTGCTTAGGAGTGACCCGGGGTTCTCAGACCTTGCCTGACTGCTACCAGAAGTCCTGGGAAAGATGAGAGGCCCTTAGAGGGTGTGCAGGTCAGAGCTGCTGTCTGTGTTCAGACTTCTCGTACAATCGAGGGTGGAGGGGTACCAGAGGTGGGAGAACTGAGCCTGCCCATGGCAACTGAGGCTCCAGGAGAAAGCCTGCGGGACCACCCTGCCTCGGAAAACCGACCCAGGATTGAGCAGGTTGCAGCTCTCGGAAGAAAACAGCCCCTTTTTCCATTGCCATTTCCTCTTCCCCAGCTACGTCAGCACCCACATGTGCTGCTCAGGCCGTGGTTTGCCACAGTTGTGGCTGCCTGGGCTCCGGAAGTGACTGTCTCTTGGGTTCTGCCCGAGGTGCCTGTCACACTTTCCGATGGCTGATGGCTTCCCCCGGAAACCTGCAGGACTTGGCCTCGAATGGGTCTGGGGGTAGTTCTACTCCCACCCCAGGGAGGGCCTTGAGAGGTGAGAACAAACCTGAAGAGACTAGGCATGGGTTGGGACAGAAAGTGCACTGAGAGGGTGGGGAGAAGTGAGGTGACCGGGGAAAACAGGCAATGAGAGTCATCCCACAGTGCTGTGTGAGGCCATCGACCATCACAGCTACTCCGATTGCAGATGCCAGAGAGTAACCCTGAGTCCTTGCAGAGTGACCCCAAGGCCTGAGGCAGATGTATCTTAAAGAGGGTTCTGAAGAGGCTGCCTGGCGTGCTCCAGACAGGATCCAGGGCTGCAGGGAAGAGACCATGGAAGATCTGGCCCCACGTGGGAGGGTTCTCCTCCAAGAGGTGGGGTCTGGGCTGCTGTCTTCAGAGTTTGCCTGAGGAGTGTTGCTTCAGACAGAGGTAGGTTAGGCCTATAGTGGAAGACACTGGGCATAATCACTTGGGGAGGTGGCACAGTCTGTCCTTGAGGAGGTCTGTAAAAGGAGGAGGGTGTGGGTGGAGGTAGGTGAACATTTAGGCAGCGTTCTCTGTCTCAGAATGCCCTGCAGATGCAGAAGAGGCTGGATGTCTTGGGAGGGGGCAATTCCCCTGTCCTGTGCTCGGCAGCCTCCCCCAGGTCTGAGGCTGGCAGGACCATGGGTTCAGAGAACCACCCAGCCTGTGGTGATTTCTCTGCTCTCCCCATCCCCAGCTGAATGTGCAACAAAGCCAGCTGGTTGCAGAAATCTCTGGAAGCTTGTTGGGCAGGAGAGGGAGGGGAGCGTTACATAAGAACCCACTGATGTGCAGGAAGTCGAGAGCAGCCTTTAGATTAGAAAGGCAGCATTTCCATCCAGCCCAGAAAGGCAGGAATAGCAACGGTGGTTATTTCTGGCCCCTCACTACCGCCCAGTGCTGGGGCTGTTCATCTTCTTGGTGGGTGAGCTTGCACTCTGAGGACCTGGTGTGAGGGGGAAGACGGAGGGGGAAGGCAGCCCCTGGGGCTACCCCACTCTGGGCACTGGCCTCCCCTCCCCACATACCAGGATGAAGGAGAAACAATTATAATAGTATTTGTGGCGCTTGTTTCCTGGTTTTCCTTAAGCTCCTGCCCCCCCTCCCCAATACACGCTTACCGTGACAGGCTCTGTGCTAAACACTTGACAGACATTTGTCCTTGTGGTGCCCAGTGAGGAAGATAACATTGTCACCCCGTTTAACTGATGAGGAAGCCCGCTTAGAGAGGGCAGGTGGCTTGCTTACGGCCACAGGGCTGGGTAACAGGGGAACCAGGATTCCAATCCAGGCAGCTTGGCTTCGGAACCCTCTGGCCAAACCCCAGCTCATACCAAAAACTGTTCCCTGGGGTCCCAAAGTGAATCAGACAAAGCTTTAATTCTGCAGGGGTTTTTGGAGTCAAGTTGGATAGGGGAGACAGACACGTGAACAGCTCATTTCATTTCATTCATTCAGCAATTATTTATCAAACATCATTTCTCTTCTGGGCATTAAAGATACAAAGAGCAGTAAGGGCGGTTTCCCCCTCTCTGTAACTCCCAGCCTGGAGGGGGAGACAGACAGCGGAGGAGTGGTTAGGCAGCACGTGCTCTGTGCTCTCGTGGGGGAAGCACAGTGAGTGTGCCTCTGCCTGCCGAGCTGCTTCCGAGGCGGCCAGAGACAACCTGCCATTTAGAAATAGCGGCGAAGGCTGGGTGGGGCAGAGCAGGTGGTGAGACCAGCAGGCAGCCATGTGACGGTCCAAGAGAGGGTTTTGTTTGCCTGGGCACCAGTGATCTCAGGGGCTTCCTCAGGGCCTCCCACTCAGAGGCAGAAAGAGAGAACAATTGCCATCCAGATATACTGACAGACAGCTCAGCCCAAAGGAGCATCGCTTTCCCTTGATTCAGTGGCATCTGGCTGGCTGGGAGGCTAGATAAAAGGACCTTCTCAGACCAGCCAGTGGTGTGGTGGCTAAGGTGGCTGGATCCCACATGGCTGAAATTGTGGTTCAAGGTCCGGACTCAAAGACTTGAAAATCACGTCAGGTGCATGTGCACACGTGCCCAAAATCCTGGTAGAGGAATGGAGGAGAAGTGGTTACAGCATGGCTATTTCCCCGGGGATGAATTTTCACTTTCCCTTTCTTTGTCTTTCTCTATGACGAGTGTACATGCCCTATAGCAAAATCTAGGAGGGGAAAAAAAGCCAGATGTAATATGATTGCACCTATACAGGGTACCTAAAGTAGTCAGATTCACAGCAGGAGGATGGGGGTACACAGGGGGTTATTGCTTTAATGGGTCCAGTTTCTGTTTAGGATGATGAGGAACTTCTCAAAATGGGTAGCAGTGATAGTTACATAACATTGTGAATATACTTAATGCCACTGAAGGTAGCCATTTTAAAATGTTAAAATGATGGGGCTGGCAGGTGGCGTGGTGGTTAAGGATGTTGGACTCCCACATGGCTGATCATGGTTTGAGTCCCGGACCTGGCAGCTTGCTTTCTCACTTTCCTTCTCTCTCATTCTAGCCCTCTCTGGTCAAATTTAAGTTAGTAAGTAAATGAATAAATAAATAAATGAATGAATAAAGTTAAATAAAATCATTCTTTTAAAAAATAAAATAAAATAAAAATGGTAAAATGGTAAATTTCATGTAAATTTTACCACAATAAAAGTAACTATTAATCAAGTTCTCTGTTTTTGTTTTAAATATTTACTTTTATTTATTTATTATTATTTTTTAATAACTAGAGAGAGAGAGAAAATGAGAAAGCAAGCTGACAGGTCCAGGACTCCAACCTGTGGTCGGCCACGTGGGAGTCCAGTGCCCCAATCACCATACCACCTGCCAGAGCCTGTTTTGTTTTAATTTGCTATAGCACCTTAACCTCCATGCCACCTGTTGACCTCTAGCATCTGGCCTTTTGTATTTGATTAGTTTCATTTGCATAATGTTTTCATGGTTCTGTTATGTATCAAAATAACTTTTCCAAGCTGCATAATACTCTGTTGTATGTATATACCACCTTTTGTGTCCCTAGTCATCGATTAATGGAAAAAGAGTTGTTTCTATGTTTGGTTATTGTGAGTAATACTGTTAGAACATTAGCGTGCAAGTCTCTATGGATTCAGTTTTAATTCACCATCTGGAGGTAATGTCCTATTTCTATCCCAAGGAGGATGGATTAAAGTTGGATAAGAACATATGGTTTTGAGGCTGGCAAGTGGTGTGGTGGTTAAAGGCGCTGGACTCCTGCATGGCTGACTGCGGTTTGAGTCCTGGACCTGGCAGCTTGCTTGCTTTCTTACTTTCCTTTTCTCTTGCTGTTTCTCTCTGGCCAAATTTAAAATAATAATATAAATAGTATATAAGATTAAATAAATAATTCTTTTTTAAAATTTTATTTAAATATTTATTTATTGCTACAGGACACATGTGCTCACCAGAGAGACAGAGAGATACAGGGAGACAGAAAGGGAGAAATCACCCCCCAGAGGGGATGGCCCGCCGCAATCCCTTCTCCTCTATTCTCTCAGGATCTTGGGCACGCACACACACGCGCCTGGCATGAGTTTTTAAGCCACCAAATCTGTCTCTCTCTCTCTGGTGAGCACACTTGCTCTGTACCTAGTTAAAAAATAATAATACTAGGGTACCAGCAGGTGGTGCAGTGTACACTCCCACATGGCCAACTGCGGTTTGAATACTGGACCTGGTTGGTGGCTTGCTTTCTCACTTTCCCTCTCTCTCTCTCTCTCTCTCTCTCTGCGTATCTCTCTCTGGTCAAATTAAAATAAATGAATGAATAAATGAAATTAAATAAATAATTATTTAAAATAATAATAAAAAATAAGATTAAATAAGTAATTCTTGGTTTCTTACTATTGGTGACTAAAGCAGCAGTATCTTCCTCTGGATAGTTTTTTTTTTTATAAGAATTATTTTATTTATTTTAAAATTTTTAAAATTTTTGCTATAGGGCACATGTGCTTGCCAGAAAGACAGAGAGAGACAGAGAGATAGAAAGTGAGAATTCACCCTCCAGGAGGGATGGCCATGCCCCAATCCCTTCTCCTCCATTCTCCTCTTGGGATCTTGGGCATGCACGCACAGGCGCCTGGGGTGAGTTTAAGCCACCGGGTCCGGGACTCAAACCGCGGTCGGCTACATGTGAGTTCAGTGACATAGCCATTATGCTAACTGCTGGTCCTAAGAATTATTATATTTATAAATAAATAGAAAAAGGGAAAGTGAGAAAGCAAGCTGTCAGGTCTAGGACTTGAACTGTGGCCAACCATGTGGGAGTTCAGTGCCTTAACCATGCCACTTGCTGGCCCTCCCTGGGTAGTTCTAATACTGAGACTCCTCTGCTCCTACTAATCTGGTTCCCCCCACTGTGGTACTGCCCAGAATGGCTGCTCAGGTGTAGGAAAGAGGCTTTAGGGTTACTCTGTGGCTAGAGCTCTGGATGGTTTATTTTTAGGAGCTGGGTGGTGGAGGTTTCTTAGTCCTCTCTTGGGCTTGGGGTGCTTTGCCACCCTCTCCACCCCAGACCTAACTTTCTCCTTTCCCCAGCAACAACCAGGCTGTCTCATTTTTCTCTCCCAGGCTAAATCTGGAGTGTGAAGCTGCTTTTCTTCCTAATTTAGCATTTGAATTAAAGTGAGAACTGAATGTGGCTGGAAAGCTGACTCCCATCTGTGTGAGGGGGAAGGGTGGCCAAGAAGAGCGAGTGAGCCCGGGCACACGCTGAGGACGTGAGTGAGGGGGGCTGATCTGGGCAGCTCCTGTTAGCTTAGACCACTCTCAGGTGCAGGCAGACAGCTCAGCAGAAAGATGAGGTTTGGAGGTGGAGTTTTTCTAGGAGTGGAAGAATCCTGCAGGGCATCATTCGAACATGCCACGAAAATGTGCCGAGTGCTCATCACTGTGTGCCAGACCCATGCTAGATGCTGGGCGAACAGTGGTATACCAGCTGGACCCACTGCCCACGCCCAGCTTTCAGTCTTGTAGGGGAAACAGGCTCAGAAACAGGCGATGCCCAGACAGGGTGGTGTGTGTGCTGTCAGCGGGGAAGGAGAGGTGTTGCAGGGCCCTGGAGGGGGGTAGGTGGGGGTCAGTCCTCCCCTGAGCTGACCTGGTGGAGCAAAACTGGGTGCTTTGAGCAGAAGGAACTGCACCTGGGAAGATTTCAGTGGGCAGGGCCAGCAGGTGGCATAGTGGTTAAGGTGCTAGACTCCCACATGGTCGACCATGGTTCAAGTCCCAGACCAGAGGCTTAAAACTCATTCCGGGTGTGTGCCCAAAATTATGAGAGGAGAATGAAGAAGGGATTGTGGCATGGGCATACCCCCTGGGGATGATTTCTCACTTTCTCTCTCACTGTCTCTATCTCTCTCTGGCGAGCACATGCACCAAGGCACAAACCTCTCAAAAATAAATAAATAAATGATCTCAAAAAAAATTTCATTGGGCATGGCTCTGCAAAGGGAGCTGGTACTGGGTGAGTTGGGCTCAAGAGGGCTCAAGATCTTCTACTGCTTCCTGTACTCCACCTCCCCTTTCTTCCCCTTCTTCCAGGAACACAGAGGAGAGTGACCTGGCCAGAAAAGTCCAGGAGCACGTGAGTGAGTTCTGCTCAGGCTACAAATAGTGCAAATGGGGGCAAGGAGGCTGCAGTCTCTCTCTCTCTCTCTCTTTTTTTTTTTGGAGAGGTTTTTGCTATAGGGCGCGTGCGCTCGCCAGGCAGACAGAGAGAGACAGAGAGATAGAAAGCAGGAAATCACCCCCCCAGGGGGGATGGCCACGCCGCAATCCCTTCTCCTCCATTCTCCTCTCGGGATCTTGGGCACGCACACACATGCGCCCGGCGTGAGTTTAAGCCGCCGGGTCCGGGACTCGAACCGCGGTCGACTACGTGGGAGTCCAGCGACATAGCCATTACGCTAACTGCTGGTCCCTCTCTCTCTCTTTTTTAGAAATTTTTGCTATAGGGCATGTGAGCTAGCCAGAGAGGGACAGAGACAGAAAGAGAGAAATCACCCCCCCACAAAGGCGGGATAGCCACACTGCAATCCTGTCTCCTCCATTCTCCTCTTGGGGATCTTGGACACGCATGCACACATGCCTGGCATGAGTTTAAGCCGCTGAGTCCAGGGCTCAAACCGTGGTCAACCATGTGAGAGTCTAGCAACGTAACCCTTATGCCATCTGCTGGTCCAAGGAGGCTGCGGTTTCTTGAGTTAGCCACTCAGAGACTTGCCCTGGTGGGCCCAAGATGGCCATGGAATCTCCGTCACATCATGGAAGCCAGGGTTATTAGGAAGGGTTCCTGTTTGGTTTAACTTATCCTGTCCTTTCCAGGTGGTTAGCTGAGTTGATCTCTGGGGGGTGCTTCCTCTTAGTGATGGGACTGAATCATGATTCTGGCTGAAGTAAGAACAGGTTGAAATCTTAGCAAAGAAAGATCCTCTGGAGCCAGTCCATGGCATGAGGGTGAAGGTGCTTGATCCCACATGGCCTGCAGTGCAGTTTGAGACCTGGACCAGGTGGCTTGAGAAATCCTGAGAGGAGAATGGATGAGAAGAGACTGTGGCATGGCCACCTCCCCAGCCCCCAGGTGGGGACACTTTCTCACTCCCCATCTCTATCTTTGCCTCTCTCCAGCAGCATAGAGGCCTATAGCAAAAACTGAAAACAAACAAAAACAGAAAGGAAGAGAAAGAAGAGACTGTTGGCTAAGACAGGAAAGAGCTGTCTGGGGGGCCATGCATTTCCCTTTGAGCACTTGAGTTCCCAAATGACAGGCACAGCTGAGGGATCCTGGTGTAAAACTGGCCATCAATATTTCAAGCAGCATTATTTATTGATCACTCATCTGGCTGGGACAAAAGGAGAGGGTAATTCATAGGGGATACGGGGCTGCTGGGGTCAGCTAGAGAGCGGGGTCAGGGAAAGGTAAGCCACTGAAGAGCCCCAGTCCAGTGCCTTAAGAATACGTTGGAGGGGCTGGCAGGTGGAATGGTGGTTAAGGGTGCTGGACTCCCACATGGCTGACCGCAGTTCAAGTCCCGGACCTGGCAGCTTACTTTCTAACTTTCCTTCTTTCTTTCTCACTGTCTCTTACTCTCTTGTTCTATACCTCTCTGGTCAAGTTAAAAATAAATAAAGTTAAATAAAATGATTCTAGGGGCCAGCAAGTGGCATGGTGGTTAAAGGCGCTGGACTTCCACATGGCTGACCACGGTTCAAGTCTTGGACCTGGTGGCTTGCTTTCTCACTTCCTCTCTGTCTCTGTCTCTCTCTGATCAGATTGGGAAATAATAATGATAATAATAATGAAGTTAAATAAAATAATTATTTAAAAAAATAATTTAAAAAAATAAAGAATATGTTGGGATTCCAGGTTTTGGGGACTAGGGACTATGTCTCCACTTTTTTTTTTTAAACTTATATGTCTGAAATATCACCATTTCAAGTTTCTTAGCAATCTAGAATGTGTTACCCATACAGCAGGGATTTTTTTGTTTTGTGTTAAGAATTATTTTATTTAACTTTGTTTATTTATTTATAATTCAACCAGAGAGGGACAGAGAGAGAGCGAGGGAAAGTGAGAAAGCAAGCTGCCAGGTCCGGGACTTGAACTGCAGTCGGCCATGTGGGAGTCCAGTGCCCTTAACTACCATGCCACCTGCCCGCCCCTACAGTAGGTCTTGATTTAGACTTGCTCCTTTCTTTTTTTTTTTTTCTTTTTTAAAAAGTTGCTATGGGCGTGTGCACTCACCAGAGAGACAGAGAGCGAGCGAGAGACAGACAGACAGACAGACAGACAGAAAGTAAGAAATCATCCCCAGGGGAGATGGCCATGCTGCAATCCCTTCTCCATTCTCCCCTGGGGATTCTGGGCACACATTCACATGCACCCAGGTTTTTGTCATAAGGCGCATGTGCTTGCTGAAGAGAGACAGAGAGAGAGGGAAAGTGAGAAATCACTCACCAGGGAGGATAGCCACAGTCCCTTTTCTATTCTCCTCTCAGGATTTTGGGCGTACACACATATGTGCCCAGCATGATTTTCAAGCTGCCAGGTCTGGGATTTGAAGTGCATAGCTGGTGATATGGGAATCCAGCGTCTTAACCACCACACCACTTGCTGGTCCCTCTGTCTCCACTTTCAACTCCATTGTACCCCAGATGAAAACAGGGAGTCAGCAGGTGGCATGGTGTTTATGGTGCTGGACACACCCACATGTCCAACCACGGTTCAAGTGCCAGACCTGGTGGCTTGCTTTCTCACTTCCCCTCTCTCTCTGTCAAATAAAAATAAATTAATGAATATATAAAAATTAAATACATGATTCTTTAAAAAAAAAAAAAAGAAAGAAAACAAAGGAAGGGACAGGAGACAGGGAAACCTTGGACAGGACTCCAACTGCCATGGTGGCCTCAGGGAAATTATACCCAGGGCTGGGAGCTGTGTGAGCTCCCCTCCTTTGACTGCATCTGCCTGCCGCCCCTGTGTTCCTAACCCATGGGTGCAGCCTTGTGTGGAGGCCTCCTTAGATACACTGAGCAGCACTCCAGACCTGAAGTCTCTGGCTGAAATGGCCTCAGGCCTAGGGTGGCTTTGGTTAGCTCTGCCTCCCCAGTTCCCTGGCCGTTGCTACCTCAAGGGTCTCTCTCCTCTCCTCTCCTCTCCTCTCCTGACTCGGAGGTAGGGGCTAGACTGGATAAACAAGCTCCAGTCCCATGATTGCAGCTACCATATGGCCAGGGAAACAGGATAGGCACTCTCTAAGCTAAATCTCATCTGGTTGCCCCAAGGGTTTCTCTCCCCTCCTGATTCTGAAATAAGCTCCAGCAGCTTCCCTAGATGCCATCTCAGAAGCCCAGGGTGCGTCCCATGGGCCACAGGGCCCTCCCAGAGTCAGCCTGACAATTTCCCTATTGAGAAGAAAGTGCCTAATCCTTCTCGGTCTGACCATCTCCTGTGGGGAGTGGGCAGGGGTGTGCACACAGGCCAGGCTTAGGGACACAATGCTTGCGAAATCGCACGTGCCCTGCCTATCATCCTTGATATCATCCTTTCTGCAGGAACCTCCAAGGTGGAGTAGGAGGCGCGCTGCTCACCAAAAGAGCAGACCGGCAGCGGGAGAGGGTTGTCCTCTGCCCGGGCGGGGCCTAGGAATCCCACATTGGGAGGAAGCTGCGCCACCTAGTGGATTTTTCTCTCCTTGCAGGCATTCCTCTCGCCTTCGTTGCCTTCCAGCCTAGATAGGGGGCGTACTCTGAGACCCAAACGGAAGCGCCGTCTCTAAGGACTTGAGGTGCTCTCCTCCTCCGGCCAGGTCTGAGCCAGCTCAGAGAGGAGCAATCTGGGGGAATTTAGAAGGGAGATGATGATGTACTGGCAGAATGTAAAGGAGTTAGGAAGCCAGCAGGTTTTGTTTGTTTGATTTTATTGTTTTTCCCCAACAGGCGCTCTTGGCATGGAGACAGCGTCTATCATCTTGGATGCCACAGATAACGGGGACGGTGGCCCGGAGCCGCCGAAGCCCCTCCCCCGCCCGTTCCCCCTCCTCTTCCAGGCGGAGCGAAGCTCGGCTGGGTTCTGCTGAGGAGGGAGAGCTGGCACCGGCTGGATGGAGCTGCTGGCTTTCCTCTGACGTCACGGCCTGGAAATCCCATTTTAAGCTGGTTCTCGGGGTGTGGGGCACTCACAAGAAAGGGGGGGCGGGAAGCCGAAGCAGCTCTAGGCCCGAGGCCATTACAGTCAGGAACTTCCGTTCTGGAGGGCTGCTCAGTGTCCCCAATGAAGCCTGTGCGCGGAACACAGACCCCAGCCCTAACCCCCAGCCCAATCCCCCTGGAGGCCTAGAGAGTGACCTAGTACCTTCCTCATAGCTCCCGCCGCGCACCTCTCTTCTGACAGCTCTTTTCCGTTCCCTTGGCCTGGAGAGATCTACTAAGGCAGAGAGGAGAGGACAGGTGGTCCCAGGGAATGAGGAGACAGCAAGGTGTCACCTAGACCCAGACACGCCTCACCAGCCACCCTCCTCCACAGAGCCTTTCACCCATCCTCTCTGACACCCTCCCTCTCTCCTCTCCTCCCCTGCACCACAGGGGGCAGGCCCTGTGCCCAGAGTTCTAGAAGCCTGGATGTTTCCATGGCAACAGGCCAGTGAGCTCTGAAATCTGTTCCTGTTGACACAGGGAAACCCAGATGTGCGGGGAGGGCCTGGAAATGCGGAATCTGGCAGTGACCTCCTTAGTCAATGGTCATTGTGGGTGCAGCGCGGACCTGAGTATGAGCAAACACGCACGTGTGTGTGTGTGCACGCGTGTGTGTGCGAGATACACAGCAAAGGAGATTTAGGTTAGAGAGTGTCTTACCTGCTTCTCTGGCTATATGGTAGCTGCAAGCATGGCGTAGCAGCATCTTACTCTCTGGGGATCTTTCTAGAATGAGTCTCTTCCCTGAATTCTACCCTGACACCTTCCTCTCCTTTCTGACAGAGAAGGGACAAATTGCACAGAGGCCAAAGATGACCTTCAGAGGGGAGGGTTGCAGGGAAGATGACATCTCACAATCTGCCCCCACCAGGAGGTTCTTGGTTTGCGCTTCATCATGTGGCAGGTGGACATGCCCTGCGATGCCAGGAAAAGAAGAGGAGAGCCTACTGAAGGGGCATGTTGCCACCCTTGGGGTCTAGAGCCTGGGTCTAGGTGCCCCCCATCCCTTATGCTCTGCCTCCTTCATTTTCCTGCCGCAGGACTGAGCTGTCATTTCTCTGCTCCCTTCGCCCTCCCTGTCCACTCTGCTCCTTTGTTAATCTCATCCTTTGTTGCTTCTGCTCTTCTCCATCCTTGCTCTTCTCCTGGGTTCTGACTTCAGGGTCAGCTAGTTTTTTTGTTTTTTTTAAGAATTATTTAATTTTCTTTATTTTCTTTATTCTTTTTTTTTTTTTTTTTCTTTTCTTTTTTTTTTTTTTTTTTAACTTGACTAGAGAGACAGAGTGAGAGGGAGGAAAAGTGAGAAAGCAAGCCACTAGGTCCAGGACACTAACCATGGTTGGCCATGTGGGAGTGTCTAGCACCTTAACCACCACACCACCTGCTGGCCCTCCAGGGTCAGCTAGTTAGGCTTCCTGTCCCCTGGTGGCCTTGGCCCTACCTCCAAGGGCTCAGACAGCAGGCCCTGCAGCCTCCCTCCTTCTCCTTTGACCTAGCTGAGCAGTTCTGGACTCACTCCTTTCCTTACCTGGTGCCATGCTGAGCACAATGTGCCCAGCGTGATTTTTCAAGCTGCCAAGTCTGGGACTCAAACCATGGATGGCCATGTGGGAATCCAGCACATTAACCACACCACTTGCTGGCCCCTTAGTATTTGTGTGTGTGTGTGTGTGTGTGTGTGTGTATGTGTTTTGCTATAGGGCATGTGTGATCACCAGGGAGACAGAGACAGAGACAGAAAGTGAGAAATTAGGGGGGGATGGCCACATTACAATCCTTTCTCATTTCTCTTCTTGGGAATTTTGGCAATACACACATATATGTGTCTGGTGTAAGGTTTAAGCTGCCAGGCCCAGGACTTGACCCGTGGTCAATTACATGGGAGTCCAGCGACATAACCATTATGCCATCTGCTGGTCCTTTTAGAGAGTGTTTTTTGCTATAGGGAATGTGTGCTCGCAGGAGAGACAGAAAGACAGCGAGACAGAAAGCGAGAAATAACCTCCCCAAGGGGAATGGACACATTGCAATCCCTTCTCCTCCATTCTCCTCTTGGGATTTTGGGCATGCACGCACACAGTGTGAATTTCAAGCCAGTGGGTCCAGGATTTGAATCACATGGGAGTCCAGCACCTTAACCACCACACCACCTGCTGGATCCCTAAGCCCATCTCTTACTTGCAGGTCAGACCCTGTGGTTCAGCTTGACCTTCTCCCTCCGGCCCCAAAAGCTGTGCCCTGCTTCCCACTTGAGGTCCTTCGCACCTGCGGACTTGGGTTTGGGGGTAAGAACGAAGCATGGAGGCCAAGGGGCCAGCCGGTGGTGTGGTGGTTACGGCAGCTGGATCCCACATGTTAACTGCATGGTCCAAGTCCTGGACCCAGTGGCTTGAAAACACGCCGGGTGCATGCCCAAAATCCTGAGAGGAGAATAGAGGAGATTGCATGGCCATCACCCTGGGGTGATTTCTCACTTTCCCTCCCTTTCTCCCCAAGAGAGTACATGTACCCTATAGAAAACGTAAAACAAACAAATAAACAAAAAAGCAGACAAACCACGGAGGCCAAAAGAAATGAGGTGCCAGAGTTTGGTTTATTGGCTCATCCAGTATCACAGGTCCAAGGGCACCCTCTTTCCAAGGAACTGGGAGCCCCATGGCTCCTGCATCTCTTTCTTCTCCACATATTTCTCCTGGCCCTGACTGAAGCCGCGGCAGAAGCTGGGACAGGGTGTGAGGTGGGGGCTGGGCTCTGACAGGGGTCTGCTCTGTCAGAGCAGCCCAGTCTGCTTGGCACAGGAAGGGGTCCCTGGGGCAAGAGGGCATGGGCCCCCAGGTGACCAGAAAGGAGCCAGCTCAGCAGGGGCCTCTACAGGTGGGCCCTGAGGAGTGGGGGAATCCATCCAGGAGTGGGGTGAGGTGAAAGGATCAGGGGCAGAGGAGGGATGAGAGCCCCATGGAGCCCACTCACTCATGGGCTGGGGTCCTCTGAGGCTCAGAGATGAGGAGGGAGGCTGAGAGGACAAAAGGACCAGCTGGCTGTGGGGACCGAGGCTGGGGTGACCACTGCAGGGAGAGTCCTGTACTCCAACTCACCCAGCCCTAGACCCAGGAAGACACACACACTCACACTCACGCTCCTGGAACCCCACCTCTCTCAGTGCGCACATGTAGCACACGGCCCTCCCCACGCCCAGGAAGAGTCCCCAGCTGCAGCTCTAGCCTGGCCATCCCGGTGATCTTGGCGCCCATAAGCCCTGCCTGCCCTTTGCTGCTGCAGCCCGGAGACCCCTGCCCAGGTCCCCAAGGTCTTCCAGTCACTCCCTTCCTTCCAGGTGCCTTCCTTGGGTCCATTCGTGCTGTGCCTGCCCCTCCCCACCCCACCCAGGGAGAGCAGTGTGGCACGTTTGGACCTCCGAGAAGGGGATGGCCGAGGTCTTTAGCAAGGCACTGGGTGGGCGGGGGCAGGGCTGGAGCGGGGAGAGTGGTACAGGCTGAGGAGCCCTCCTCTCCCTGGGTGGCTCATCCTCAGGCCCTGGGTCCAGTCTTTACCTCAACCCCCACAGCTCGATCTCCCTCCTCTTTTCTAAGCCCCTTCCAGAAGCATGGCAGCCGGGCAGGCACTGGAAACGGCCATGTGAGGGGTCCCAGGGGCCTGAGACAGCTGGGCTACGGGCACAGTGCGGAGCAGGGGCTGAGGCGAGGCCTTTCCTGAGGCTTCCTCCTCGCTCTGCAGCCTGTGGGGTGCTGGAGGACCTCAAGCTGAGTCACCCCCACCAGAGGCCTTCTTCTTGGGCCGGGTCTTCAGTGTCTTGGAAGCCACTGGCTGTGGAGGGGGGGAGAAAAAACTCAGCCTGGAGCTCCCTGTCCCTCTGGATCCCCCCAAGCTCAGGCGTGTGCTCTCACCTCAGCTTTGGGCACTTTTTTGATGGATTTGACCCTCTTGGGGGCCTTGTCTCCCATGTCATCCTCACAGGTTTCTGTCCGGGGATCTGTCTGGTTTGTGCCAGATCTTAAACTCAGGGCCGGGTCATCTCCTGGGATGGGGAGGAGAGAAGAGGGTCCAGGGGTCTCACCTTCCTGGCCTCCTTGCCCTGGTGCCCCTGAGCCCTGGGTACTGCCCGTACCTAAGTCTTCAATGGTATCCAGGAGGCTACCAGGGCCGGGTCGGAGACGGCCGTCGGGCCCCTGCAGGGGCAGTGCATCCTCATCCCGGATCAGGGTCAGGTCCTGCATGCTGAAGCTTCGGAGCTTCTCTGACAGCACCCCCTGGCCCTAGGGTCACCACCACGCACCGGGAGAACCGGGGGAAGGGGCGGGGTGGAGATAGAGGTCACCATGGTGCTGGCAGCAACCCCCAAGGCCATGCTCCCCCACACTCCTCACACAGTTCGCCCCAGCACTGAGAGGCTGGGTCCACTGTCCCTTTGGACAGATGAGGAAACTTTGGCTGGACAGTGGAGGTGACTCAGCTGGAGAGCCACACAACCAGGACCGGGACCCTGAGCTGCACGAAGTGGACACCGAGGGGCCTGGCCAGGGGCCCCAAACAAACGAATCGGGGCCCTGGCAGTCTGGGCCTGCCCCCTTCTCACCTTGGCAGCAGCCGTGACTGCAGCATTGGCAGCCAAGTTCAGGCCCCGCTTGCCCACCCTCATCATGGTCTCATAGCTCTTGTCCCGGGCCTGTGTGATGTACTCGTCGATCTCCTGAGGAGTTGCAGGGGAAGGAGGAAGATGTGAGGGGGGATGTGGCCCTCAAGGCCTCACCTACCCTTGTTCACCCCCAGACAAAGGCACTGCCTGCTCCAGGAGGACATGGCTCTGCCAGGTCACGTCTGGCTCTGGGCACCCACAGGGGAGCCGGGAGTGTACACGGCTGCAGGCGCTAGACTGCCTTGGCCAGGAGCAGGCTGAAGCGAGCTGAGAATGGGGCGAACCTTCTCCTTGTTGGACAGCGTTGGGTGTACGAACTTGCGGTAGAGCACACTGGAGCCCTTGGTGTAAGGGGACAGCAGCCATATCACGAAGGCGATCTTGAGCTCAAAGTAGAACGGGAACCTGTCGAGTGGAGAGAGGCATGTGCCGGGCACAGGTAAGGAGTCGGTGCTGAGCTCAGCGGCACTGAGCCCTGCGTGAGTCTGCACAGTCCCTCCCCCCTTGGTGTCCCTTGGCTCATGGGACTGGTCATGTCTAGTCCCAAGGGGGCTGGGAGGCTCAGCTGAGACCCTGGGTGGGAAGGTAAGAAGTGACCCCACAAGGCATTTCCACCAGCAGTGGCTCTCCATGTCCTGGCTCTCTCACTGCCTGAGAAGACCCCCATTCCTCTGCCCAGGGATCAACACCAGAGCAAGCTCGCTAACCTTCCAGGTCTATGCTGGGTCCTCGCCTCCTTCTCTTCCTGTCCTCCCTCAGAAAGAGCACTGGGGCTTCTCTAGCTCTGTTCTGGGTCCCATCCCTCACTGCCATGACATGCCCCTCGCTCCAAAGATTGCTGTTCATTCCTCATAGTTCCTCCTTCATAAACGTCTTCAGGTCCTGAGTCCTTGCAAAGACCTCAGCAAAGCTGCTTCCTTCGCCTGTGTCAAGAGGCATCTACAGGGGGTTGGATAGTGGCACGGTGGCAAAATGCAGTAGTCTTCAAGGTGGATCCTCATGAGAAGGCTCCCAGTTCAAGTCTGGAGACCTCCCAAGTACGCCAGGCACTCATGTGCCCGTGACCTGGGCTGGGGGTACATTATAGCATTGAGATGCTGTTGGGGCTGCTATCTCCCTCTAATTTGTGGAATAAATAAATGCACTTAAAAACAAAAAAAGGCATTGGGCTGGCGCTGGCAGGTGGCATGGTGGTTATGGTGTTGGACTCCCACATTGCCAATTGCAGTTCAAGTTCTGGATCTGGGGGCTTGCTTTCTCACTTTCCCTTTCTCTCTCTGTCTCATAAATAATAACAAATAAAATTAAATAATTATTTTAAAAAATACAGCAGATGGCGTAGCTGTTACATTGCTGATCTCCCACATGCCTGACTGCAGTTCGAGTCCCAGACCTGGTGGCTTGAAAATCGTACTGGGCATGTGTGTGTGTGTGTCCAAGATCCTGGGAGGAGAATGGAGGAGAGGAGATTGAAGTGTGGTCATCTCTCTGGGGGATGATTTCTCACTTTCCCTCTCACTGTCTCTGTCTCTCTCTCTTTCCTGTGAGTACATGCACCCCAAGGCAAAAACCTCTTTTAAATAAGGTATTGGGCCAGCCTGAGGCCTAGAGGTTAATGCTGTTGGATCCCACAAGGCTGACTATATGGTTTGAGTCTTGGACCCAGCAGCTTGAGAAACATGGGGGGTGGAGGAACAGGTGGCATGGTGGTTAAAGGCACTGGACTCCCACATGGCAGACTACAGTTCGAGTCCTAGACCTGGTGCCTTGCTTTCTCACATTCCCTCTCTCTGTCTTATTGAACTAAATAATAATAATAATAATAATAAATAAAGTTAAAAAATTGTTAAAAATAAAAAAAGAAACATGCCAGGTATATCCCCAAGATCCCAAAGGGGATAGAGAGATAAAGAAGGGATTGTAGGGGGCCAGCAGGTGGCGTGGTGGTTAAGGACACTGGAATCCCACATGGCCGACTGTAGTTCGAATCCCAGACCTGGCGGCTTGCCTTCTCACTTTCCCTCTCTCTCTTACTCTGTCCCTCTCTGGACAAATTAAAATAAATAAATAAAGTTAAATAAAATAACTCTAAAAAAACCCAAAAAACAAAACCAAACAAAAAGAAGGGCTTATAGTGTGATCATGCTCCATGGGGAGTGCTTTCTCATTGTCCCTTACCTCTGTTCAGGGCACATGCTCTCTGACAGAAAGCAAGTACTCATCCCCTGGGGAGATGACCATGCCATAATCCCTTCTCCTCTACTCTCCTCTTGGGATCTTGGGCATTCACGCACACATGCCTGGCGTAAGTTATTTTTTTTTAAAAAAGAATGATTTTATTTAACTTTATTTATTTATTTTATTTTATTTGACCAGAGAGGGACAGGGTGAAAGAGAGAGAGGTAAAGTGTTTCAGAAAGCAAGCCACCAGGTCTGGGACTCAAACTGCAGTAGGCCACGTGGGAGTCCAGCACCCTTAACCACTATGCTATCTGCCAGCCCCACCAGCATGAGTTTTTTTTTTTTTTTCCTATCAAAGAATTATTTTATTTAAGTTTTATTTATTTATTTTAATTTGACTAGAGTAGGACAGAGTGAGAGAAAGAGGGAAAGTAAGAAAGCAAGCTGCCAGGTCCAGGACTCAATCCGCGGTCGGCCGGCCATGTGGGAGTCTAATGCTCTTAACCACTATGCTACCTGCCAGCCCCTCCAGCGTGAGTTTTAAGCTGCCAGGTCTGGGACTCAGACTGGAGTTAACTACATGGGAGTTCAGTAATGTAATCATGACGCCACCTGCTAGTCCCAACAAAAAAATTTTTTAAAGAATTATTTTTTATTTAATTTTATTTATTCATGCATTTAATTTGACCAGAGAGAGAGAGAGAGAGAGAGAGAAAGCAAGCCGACAGGTCCGGGACTTGAATCATGGTCAGCCATGTGGGGGTGTCCAGCACCTTAATCACCACGCCACCTGCTGGTCACTCTCAAAACATTTTCAAATTATTTA
Source organism: Tupaia tana (assembly GCA_026018925.1). Lineage (NCBI taxonomy): Eukaryota > Metazoa > Chordata > Mammalia > Scandentia > Tupaiidae > Tupaia > Tupaia tana. The sequence continues at coordinate 25,052,877 of JAKSZU010000014.1, read as the reverse complement.
ATTTATTATTATTATTTATTTGACCAGAGAGAGAGAGAGAGAGAGAGAGAGAGAGAGAGAGGAAAGCAATAAAGCAAGTCACCAGGTCTGGGACTTGAACTGTAGTCAGCCATGTGAGAGTCTAGCACCTCAACCACCATGCCACCTGCTGGCCTCAATTTTCATTTCTTTCTTTTTTCTTTTTTTAAAAAAAAAAAAAAAAAAAAAAAAAAAAAATTTGCTATAGGGCATATATGTTCATCGGAGAGAGAGAGGGGGGCCGGTAGGTGGCATGATGGGTGGTTAAGGGCACTGGACTCCCACATGGACAACTGCAGTTCAACCTGGTGGCTTACTTTCTCACTTTCTGTCTCTCTCTCTCACTCTGTACCTCTCTGGTCAAATTAAAATAATAAATAAATAGAATCCAGCAGGTGGAATGGTAGCTAAGGGCACTGGATTCCTATGTGGTTGACCACAGTTCAAGTCCTGGACCTGGCAGCCTGCTTTCTCCCTTTCCCTTTCTCTATTTCTGTTCAAATTAATAATAACAACAACAACAACAAATGGAGTTAAATAAATAATTCTTTAAAATAAATAAATAAAGCAAGTTAAATAATACTAAAAAAAAGAGAGAGAAAGGAATTAAGCATAAAGCAGCCCCCCCCAGGGGGATGGCCACACCACAATTCCTGCTCCTCCATTCTCCTAGGATTTTGGTCACACACACACACACACACAAGCTTGATGTGTTTGTTTTTTTTTTTTTTTTGAGAGGTTTTGTTTTTGGCTATAGAGCACATGCACTCGCCAGAAAGACAGAGAGAGACAGAGAGACAGAGAGACAGAAAGCGTGAAATCACTCCCCAGGGGGGATGGCCACGTTGCAATCCCTTCTCCTCCATTCTCCTCCATTCTTCTCTGGGGATGTTGGGTACGCACGCACATGCGCCCGGTGTGAGTTTAAACCACCTGGTCTGGGACTCAAACCTCGGTTGGCTACATGGGAGTCCAGCGATATAGCCATTATGCTAACTGCTGGTCCCAAGCTTGATGTGTTTTTAAGCCACCAGGTCCAGGACTCAAACCACTCAGTTGGTTTTGTGGGATCATTGCCTTAACGACCATGCCACTAGCAGGCCCCTGTCAAATTTTTTTTAGAATTATTGTATTAACCTTATTTATTTTATTTTAATTTGACCAGACAGGGACAGAGTGAAAAAGAGAAAGAGAGATGGAAAGTGAGAAAGCCAACTGCCAGGTATGGGACTTCAAATGCGGTTGGCCATGTGGCAGTCAGCGTGCTTAACCAACATGCCACCTGCCGGCTCCTTTTAATTTTAATTTTTTTTTTTTTAATTAAAGTGAGAAATCACCTCTGGGAGAATGGCCACACTGCAGTTCTTTTTCCTCCGTTCTCCTCTCAAGATTTTGGGCATGCGTACACATGCACCCATTGCGCTTTTTGAGCCACTGGGCCCAAGACTTGAACCATAGAGTTGGCCATGTGGGATCTAACACCTTAACCAATATACCACCTGCCAGCCCACCTCTCAATTTTTTTAGATTTTTAAATTTTTATTTTAAAAAATTTGCCAGAGAGTGCACGAGCCTTCCAGAGAGAACAGAAAGAGAAGGAGAGGGAGAAAAATGACCCCAGTGGGGAGTGATCATGCCACAGTTCCCTCTCTTCCATTTCTCCATCCTGTCATAATCTTGGGCATGCAGGCACACATACCTAGTGTGTTTTTCAAGCCACCAGAACCAGGATTTGAACTGCATAGTCAGGAATATGGAATCTAGCTCCCCTAACCATTAGGCCATGGGGCTGGTCTAACTATTTTCTTCCCTACTCTCTTTTCTCTTCTAAAACTATTTTTACGGGGCCAGCAGGTGGTGTGGTGGTTAAGGGCACTGGACTCCCAAGTGGCCGACTGTGGTTCAAGACTCAGACCTGGCGGCTTGTTGTTTCACTGTCTATCTTGCGCTCTGTCCTTCTCTGATTGAATTAGAAAAATCAACAGGGGCCAACAAGTGGTGTGGTGGTTAAGGGCGCTAGACTCCCACATGGCTGACCACAGTTTGAGTCCTGGACCTGGCAGCTTGCTTTCTCACTTTCTCTGTCTCTCACTCTGCCCCTCTCTGGTCAAATTAAAATAAATAAATAAAGTTAAAAATAAAAATGTCATGGGAAGTCTAATTTAAAAATAAATAAATGAGATTTTAAAAAATAAAAACTTTATCGGGAACCAGCAGTTAGCGTAATGGCTATGTCGCTGGACTCCCACGTAGTCGACCGCGGTTCGAGTCTCGGACCCGGTGGCTTACAACTCACGCCGGGCGCGTGTGCGTGCGTGCCCAAGATCCCGAGAGGAGAATGGAGGAGAAGGGATTGCGGCGTGACCATCCCCCCTGGGGAGTGATTTCTCGCTTTCTGTCTCTATGTCTCTCTCTGTCTGTCTGGCGAGCGCACGCGCCCTATAGTGAAAAACCTCTCCAAAAAAAAAAACAAAAACAAACAAAAAAAAACTTTATTTATTATGATTTTAAAAAATAATTTTCATTTTATTTTATTATTATTAATTTTTTTGAGAGGTTTATGCTATAGGGCGCGTGCGCTCGCCAGACAGACAGAGAGAGAGACAGAGAGAAAGCGAGAAATCACCCCCGAGGGGGGATGGCCACACCGCAATCCCTTCTCCTCCGTTCTCCTCTCGGGATCTTGGGCATGCACGCACACGCGCCCGGCGTGAGTTTTAAGCCACCAGGTCTGGGACGCGAACCGCGGTCGACTACATGGGAGTCCAGCGACATAGCCATTACACTAACTGCTGGTCCCATTATTACTTTTTAAAAATGTAACCAGAGAGAGGGAGGGAAAGTGAGAAAACAAGCCACTAGATTCAGCCATGTGGGAGTGTCAATGCCTTAACCAGCATGCCACCTGTTGATCCCCCCCATATAGTCTTCTTTTTTTTTTTTTTTGGCTATAGCGCACCTGCACTCTCCAGAAAGAGAGAGACAGAGAGACAGAAAGTGAGAAAGCAACCCCCCAGGGGGAATGGCCACGCCGTAATCCCTTCTCCTCCATTCTCCTCTCGGGATCTTGGGCATGCACGCACACGCACCCAGCGTGAGTTTAAGCCACCAGGTCCAGGACTCGAACCGTGGTTGACTACATGGGAGTCCAGCAACATAGCCATTTTGCCAACTGCTGGTCCACCCCATCTATTATTATTATTCAATTTGACCAGAGAGAGTGAGGAAGCAAGCCAACAAGCTTAGGACTGTAACCATGGTCAGCCAGTGACTTAACCACCATGCCACCTGCTGGCTCCTATTATTATTTTTTTTTAAATTTAACTTTATTTATTTATTTTTAAAAATTTAACTAGAGAGGGATGCAGAGAGAGAGGGAAAGTGAAAGAGTGAGCTTCCAGGTCTGGGACTTGAACCATGGTTGGTCATGTGGGAGTCCAGCAACTTAACCACCATGCTACCTGCTCCCCCCTTCTAAAACTATTTTTTATCAAATACAAGTGCATAATCTAAAAATGTGTTATCTTTTCTCTTCTAACCCTTGGTAGAACTCTCTTCTCTTGACTTCCCATGCATTGTTAGTCTTCCAAGAGACATGTGATCATCCAGTAAGCATTTTTGAGTTTCTGCTGTGAACATATAGCTGTTTAAGACACATTCTCTATCTTCAGTCGTCTTACATGTACATAGTCCAGCGGTGCCTGGAAAACACTCTGGAATGCAGGCATCCAGCGCGTCCAGGGCTGGATCATGATCACATGCCTACTTACACCCAGGAAACTGAGGCCTGGAGGGCGGTGACCCTGCCGGAGGCTCAGGAAGCATGGCAGGAGCAGGTTTTCTGAACCCCATTGTGCTGCTTTGATAGCCACCAGGAAGGTTTACAAACACGGGGTTTGCTTGTTACTCTGCTGATTACATCAGGCATGGGGGGATATCAAGGACTGTTCTGGGGCAGGGGTTGGGGGACCCACTCTGAGCCTTAGTTTTGTTTAGCTGGCTGGGTACAGAAAGACAGAGGTCCCGGACCCTGCCATGCAGGAGGGGCTGCTGGACCTCACCAGGAGAGCACGATATCCGTCAGCGTCTCAGCTGTGGTGAAGAAGGCAAAGACGATCCAGTACATCATCCATTTCACCTGAGGGCACAGAGGGCGGCGTTGCTGGGGCATGGGGTGGAGGGCCAGGAACACCCGACCCCACCTGTGCCTGCTCATCATACCAAGGTGGAGGGAGAAACACCCAGGCCTCCACCTCTGCCTGCCAACTCTGCTGGGGACGCCAGGGCGAAGGGAGACCCAGGACCTCAGCTTTGTCTCTGGATCACACCAAGCCTGGGGAAAGGGAACACCCTGGAACTTCCTTTGCTTGAGGGTCTTGTTAGTAGCTGACAGCATTGGTAGTTACCCTCATCTGGCACCCACTGGCCTCCCCTCTCTCTCCCATGTGGGTAGGGGTGAAGGGTCATTCACTCACATATTCCTTCACGTTTTTTGTCTTCACGGCCTTGTAGGACGAATAGGCTGGGTACAGGGTGCCGAAGATGAGCCTATGGAAACAGGCATGATTATTACCAGGCCCATCAGCCAAGGACAGGGACCTCTCGTCCCAGCTCTGCAGTGGCCCTTTATTGGGGGACTGGTAAGGGAAAAAGAAATGGAACTCCAGAGTGACACGTCAACTGGCCTGATGAACTCAGGTCAGGGGTCATAGTCAAGACTCAGGAGACACACAGGCATGGAGGCCCCAACCAGCTAGGGTGATGCCCCACCTCCTCCATCTGTCAGACTTTCTGTAGCCTCTGGCGTGGAAAGACCCAGAGCAAGAGGGTCCAGGGTGGTCCCTTCAGCCATGATCTTGGTTATGCACAAATAAATCATGGAGAGTAAGGGAGCCGGGCACTGGGCACTTCCACTGGAGAGGTGTCTTCCTTGGGACCATTCAGACCCATCTGCCCTTACCCTCCACCTGTCTCAGCCGGGCTGGGTAGGGCAGGCCCCAGGGGAACCTGACACCTCTAACAGGGCACTCTGCCTGGCAGTCAGAGGTACCACTGTGGCCCTGGAGAACAGAGGGCATGGAGGCAGGAGGCCCTGGGAGGGGCAAAGAGGATTATTCCCCCACATAAACACTCCAGGGACTAGGCTCAGGGGAGCGTCCAGGGATCAAGGCTCTAGCTGTGATCCCGTTACCCACAGACAGGACACAGGTGGGGGAGGAAGACAACAGCTGCCCCTACGGGCGCTGCCACCCTGAAGGCCACGTGGAGTATGAGGCCCCTAAATTCCCTCTGGGGTGGGATGGGGGGAGAGGAGAAGACTCCAGTTGGTCTAGAGGAAACCGGGACACAAGCAGGGCGGGGCTGCCGGTGTCAGTCTTCCCTCAGTGGAAGCTGAGAGGCAGGGCCCTTAGCTAGGGCAGGGGGTGCTCTAAGGCCCACCAGGCACCCCCGTCTGGCCAGGCCCCGGCCCCTTGACAACATTGGGGGGCAGGTGTTTTCACAAGGACCCTCTGAATGGAGGCAGGATACTCCCAAACTGGCTTGTGCTGATGCAGTGTGGGGCAGAACCCCCAAGGACAAAGTCGTGGTCCTGGGGCAGGGCGGGTGTTCCCTCGTGGAGCCTGCGGGAGGCGCCAGGGACACAGCTCCACAACGTGGCTGGCGGCCTGGAATGAAGGCGCCCATGGCACGGCCTCCCGAGTGGCTTTCCCAGTCCCAGGCCGAGCACACACATCCCCTCCCAGCTTCCTCCCACTTTGTCCTCCCAGCACTCTGCTTCTCAACACTCGGACCTTCTCCCTGGGGGGCCTTCGGGGCACTGTCCTCACCCCCGGGGGGTGTGGGGCGGGAGGCCTGGGAGCTAGCTCGGCTCAGGCTGGGGAATGACGAGGCCCTGCCTTGCTCCCACGGCTTTCCATCACCCTTCACCTCCGGGGAGGGATGCGGCAGGTCTGAGCCGCTCCTCCAGCCTAGACCTGCTGGGTGGGGAAGGAGACGTGCCCACCTCCCCTTAGAAACCAAGGCGTATTGCTCAGTCCCTAGGATGGAGGCAGGAGCAGGGAGTTTAAAATAATAAGGATCATTGAAAATGTGGGTGAGGTCTCTGGGGAGCCAGGACTGCCATGCTCTCCTAATTCTCCCCGGTCCTGGGTCCCACATCTCCACGTCTCTGGGGACCGCAGACACGAACGATGTGCCTTCAGGTGACTCCACTGTACGAAGCCCTGGAGTAGTCCACCCCGGGCTACACTGCCCCTCCCACGCACCCCCTCCATCACTAACCCCCACCGCCCCCCACCCGGGCGCGCCCAGCGGCCCCGCACTTACACCACCAGGCGAGAGATGATCCAGGACACCATGGCGGGGCCGGGCGCAGCGCGGAGCGGGGCCCCGGCCCCGGCGGAAGATGCAGCTGCCCGAGGCCGAGCAGCGGTGGCAGCAGGAGCCGCAGTAGCAGCAGCAGCAGCAGCCGCCGCGGGGGCCGCGGAGCGCCCAGCCGCCGCCGTTAAAGGGGAGGTCCCTGCCGCAGCGGCGGGCCGTGGGCGGCGGCGGTTCTTAAAGGGGAGGCCGAGACGGTGGCGGCGCGCCCCCCGCACCTGCTGTGGCCGGGCATGCGCCTTTGACTCTCGGTGCCCTGCCTTCCTCCAATCGCTTGTTCACCGTTCTTGGATTTCAAAGCCTGGATTGAAGTCTAGAGGCCTCCGCGGTTCCATCCTGACATCAGCCCCAGTCCACCTCCTGAGCTGCCCACATGAGGCTGAAAGGCTCGAATATCCCAGGAGGAATAATAGCTATGATTTATTGAGCGCTTACTGCGTGTCTGGCCCTATAATAAGAGCTTCACGTGCATTATTTCAGTGAATCCTCACGACCACCCTATAAGGCAGAGGTTATAATTATCCTCGTTTTAAGGATAAGGAAATGAGACGCCTGGAGAGGCTTAATTTGCTAAGGGTCACAAAACCACTAAGTCATGCTGCTAAGATAGGAACTCAGAAAATCGACTTAAAAGGCTACATCCCCCAAGGGCTGACCAGTACTCTCCTCTCCCAGCTCAGGCTGTGAGGACATCCACCCAAGCTCCTGGAGCCAAAGGCACAGCTGTACCTGTCCCACCCCATGCCTTCTTGACCAAGTGAAAATGAACCTCCCCCTACCACATGATCTTTTTGGGGTTGTCAATTTCCAAAACGTTGCAGGGGAACAGAGCCAGTGTTGCCTTGGTGGACACCCCACACTGGGGCAGGGAGGCCTCAGATTCTATTCAGAGATCCTGGGAGAGGGGTCTAGATCCAGGTCCGAGGTGGGCCTGGGGGCTCCAGTTCCACCCCCATCAGCAAGCACTGGTGACAGTGGATGCCCTAATTGTGAGGACATTTATATCCAGAATGTAGGCTAGCTGCTTCCTGATTTTCACCAGAGCAACCGAGCTCCAACGCCCGCCCTCCCCCATGGCTCTCCTTTCCTGTCCCGTTTTAAAGCGTCTGCATTCCTCTACCCTTTATGTGGAGGTGTAATCCTGGTGACCTCAGCATCAACCCGTGCCCATCCAGCCTGAAAGGACACACTCAGTGCTCTGTATTTCAAAGAGTTACGGTCTTATTCAATCTCAGTATCCTTGAACCACACAATGATCTCTCTCCCACCTGATAATTTCCAGGGTCAAACACTTTGAAGATGTTTTCCAACAGGTGCCAGAGAAGCAGCCTCTGATGACCCCTCTAGCTGTTCTTTACAACTGCCTCTCCAAAAGGCTGCTTCTAATTGAATGCAGTCTGTCCTCACCTTTCGGGACTTTGCTGCTTGGTAAACACAAGTAAATCCCAGGTGGGCCTTCTCCCACCATCTCGGAGGTGGATCTGGAGTCCTGTTTCATATGTGGGAGCCAGATCCCACCAAAGACTGCCCAAAACCTTGCTCGGGCTGCACGCCATGGCCCTTTCCCCTCAGACTCTGCCCGAGGAAGGAGGACACCACCCTGCCCACCCATCACAAGTGCATGAACGACGGGAAAGCCTGTCTTTCCTCCTACCCTCTAACAACTCATGTGGTCCCCTTCCCTCACCTCCAAGCCCCAAAACCACACTGACCTCACCCTGGCACTGTCCCCTCTCTCACTTGAGCACACGTTCAGGAAACAGAGTAATACCTGGGTGTGGCACAGTAATGAAGATCTGGAAATGAATTCTCCATCTCAAACCCAGCCCTCGATTTGGCCTTGATTTCAGAAGGATTGGTATGGAAAGAACTTAGTCCACTCCAAACAGATTTGTTAGATTTTTAATAAGAACATGGAAATCCCAATCAGCCCTTCAACAAAATTAAAATACAGAAAGTGAAATTAAAAGTATTCTACAGTAAATGACTTTTATTTAAAAAAAAAAAAAGTAACTGTGAACATATAAACAAGCCTGCAGGGCACTACAGTACGGCTGGAAAGAGATACATTTTGCAATGTACCGATGGGCCAATGAATTCCATTATTTTCAAATAAATTCTTAATAAAACTCCACCGAGTTGGAAAGTTTTGCTGAAAATATTTCTGGACAAAAAAACCAAAAACCAAAAAACCTCGTGTTGGAAATCAAACTTTCCTTCGCATTTGGAAAGGTAAGAGGAGTCCCAAGGGAACGCTGGTAATAGGTGAAAAGGTTCCTGGAGTCACCATGTGTGTACTCAGGGAACACTACGCAGCTTAGACACGACAAAGGTCCTTCTCAGATGCCTGTTCCCTCAAGGTGAGACTGAGGTGGGCAGGGCGAACAACTAAGAGAATCCTAAAAAGCCAATTCTTTTAAATTCTGCTTTGGCTGATTTTGTGCTATGATGGGCAGTTGATTTCTAAAAATCATACTTCTTCAAAGAGTTTTATCGAAAGGAAGACTAAATGTAATGTGCCTTTCCTCATAGTCCAGGAAAACAACTGTGGTATTTCAAAAATTCTAAAAATATCTACTTTCATGAAATAGTAACTATTTCACTACAAACCTATTTTTCACTAAATACACACATTTCCTAATCCTGGAGCCTCCTGGGAAGAGCAGTGGGTTCTCCCTGGGTCCTGTAAGACTCCAGTGCTCATGGGAGAGTGTGGGGAACGGCTCCACCCCGTCTCCTGGGATGGCCATATCAGAGGTCACGTGTAGACACTGTCAGGCTTTCGCCAGGCATGTTTAAGCAATTACGCCCTACTTGTACCAGTTATGTGATTCCCCCTACCTCCAACACATTCCCACGTAACTAGGCACGAGAGGAAAGGAAAAGATGTGCCCACAATCCTGGTTTCCACGAATCTCAAATGAGGAGAATGTGCAGGAAAGCCCAGCGGTGTTCAGGCAATTCGGATTCCCAAAAGGCCACGAGATGGGGGTGTGGCACCCTCGGCTTGGAGTCTGAAACTGTGTGTGAACAGTGCAACTTTCCTGTGTCAACCTTCAGTGTTGAGGCAGCGTAGAAAAGAGTGGCTGGAGAGTTTGTAATACTGACCACACTGGCTCCGGCTGAAGGGCCTCTGCTCCAGCAGGGGACCCTGCCATTCCCTGTAAGTGTTGTGAGTGAAAGACCTGCTTCACAGGAGAGGTTGGAATTTCTCCATGCCTAAGACCTTGCCAGTTTGGATTCATGAGCCTTGAGGGTGCCAACAGCATCTTTCACTGCATGGTAAATGATGTTCTTCACCTGGGGAGAGGAAGCAGCTCAGTCAGTTCACGGCAGCCCCACACCGTGTTCTGCAAACATTGTATGTTCCACCCTGTCTAGAAACCATATGGTCAGAGAGGAAGTCTCCAAAATGACTGTGTGCTTCCCAATCAACCCCCAAATGACTTATAAGTCACATAGGATATGAGGTCTACAGTCAAAAAAGAACGACAGAATCATCTGAAGGGCTACAGATCATCATCATTCTGTGTGCTCACTACACGTTAGGCACTATTGCTAAACTCTAATCCCTGCCATAATCCTGTGAGGCAGGTTCTATTGTTATCCATAATTTACAAATGAGAAACTGAGGCAAACAAGGTTCCACGGTTAAGAACCTTGCTGAAGGTCCTACAGTCAGTAAGAATGCTCTAAAACAGTGGGAGGCAGAATTACGGAATATTTTCCCCTTTGTGTTTGTATATTCTAATTTGTCTAAAGGACATATAGTATGCATGGAATAGGAAGATATAATAAAAGTTAATAAGGTGAAGAGCCTGTTAAAATAAAGCATACAGACTAGAGACAGTTTTTAGAACGGTCTGATATGAAGATTATGACTGTTTCTGGGAAGGAAACAAGAAATGCAAAGGCAAAAGATACATGGGACTTCAATAATATAGCTGTCATGGGGACCAGCAGGTGGCATGGTGGTTAAGGTGCTGGACACTCCCACACAGTCGATCACGGTTTGAGTCCCAGACCTAGTGGTTTGCTTTCACACTTTCCCTCTCTCTCTTTCTCTCTGTGTCTCTCCATGGTCAAATTAAAATAAATGAATGAATAAATAAAATTAAAAAATAAAAAAAAATAAAAAATATAGCTGTCATATACATATACATGTTGTATATGTGCATGATATATATATATATATACACACACACACACACACACACACACCTATATATATATATTTAGAATTATTTTATTTAGAATTATATTTAGGATGATTTAAATTTATTTATTTTATTTTTATTTGACCAGAGAGGGATAGAGTGAGAGAGAGAGAGAGAGAGAGAAAAATGAGAAAGCAAGCCACCAGGTCCAGGACTTGAACAGTGGTCAGCCATGTGGGAGTCTAGTGCCCTTAACCACCACACCACCTGTAGGCTCCATCTTTTTTTTTTTTTTTTTTTTAAGAATTATTTATTTTATTTGATTTATTATTATCATTTTTCAATATGACCAGAGAGAGCCAGAGAGAGAGAGAGAGAGAGAGAGAGAGAGAGAGAGAGAGAAAGGAGGCCACCAGGTCTCCAGGACTTGAACCTTGGTCAACCATGTAGGAGTCCAGCACCTCAACCTCCACACCACTTGCCAGCCCCACATGTTTTTTTTTAAATAATTATTTTATTGGGGATGGTAGGTGGTTTAAGTCCTGGACCTGGTGACTTGCTTTTTCACTTTCCTTCTCTCTCTTTCTGTCTCTCTCTGATCAAACTGGAAAATAATAATAAAGTTAAAATAATTCTTTTAAATTTTATTTATTTATTTATTTTTAATTTTACCAGAGAAGGACAGAGTGAGATAAAGAGAGAAAGAGAGAATGTGAGAAAGCAAGCTGCTAGGTCCAAGACGCGAACCACGGTCAACCATATGGAAGTCTAGTGCCCTTAACCACCACACCACCTGCTGGCCCTTTCTTCTTCTTTTTTTAAAGAGATTTTTGCTATAGAGCAAATGTGTTCACTGGAGAGACAGACAGACAGAAAGTGAGAAATAACCCTCTGGGGGAATAGCTGCACCACAATCCCTTATCTTCCAGTCTCTTCTTGGAATTTTGAGCATGTACGCACAAGCTTTGGTCTGAGGTTTAAGCTGCTGAGTCTGGGACTCAAACTGCAGTCTACTACATGGGAGTCCAGCAACACAACCATCATGCCATCTGCTGGTCCCATGATACTTTCTTTTTATATGAGAGAGATTTTTGCTATAGGGCATGTGTACTTGCTGGAGAGACAGGCAGAGACAGAGAGACAGAAAGCAAGAAATGATCCTCCATGGGGAATGGCCAGGCCACAGTCCCTTCTCCTCTATTCTCCTCTTGGGATTTTGGGCATGCACACACTTGTGCTCAATGTGAGTTTTAAGCTGCCAGGTCCAGGACTCGAATTGTAGTTGACCACGTAGGAGTCCAGCGACGTAACTATTACGCCATCTGCTGGTTCCTGTTTTATTTCTTAAGGTGAGTGATGAGCATACAAGTTTCCATTATGTTATTCTCTATTAATCTTTTGTAGCTCTTCAACAAATATATTTATATTTATATTTAATTTTTTTTTAATTTACTCCAGGAGACACACACACACACACACACACACACACACACACACCCAGAGAGAGAGAGAGAGAAAGAGAAAGAAACATACAGCATTCCTGACAGAGTCCCAATGCTGGATCCACCCTAGTCACAGCCTGCACAAACCATGGGCACATGTGTGCCCAGCATTCTGAGGGAGGTCTCTGTACTTGAACAGGCAACCTTCTCATGTGGGTCTGTCTTACAGAGCATCACATTTTTTTCACTGCACCACTGTCTGGCCTCATATTTCAACAAGTATTTACTGAGTACCTACTATGTCAGACTTGTGCTGGGAAAAAAGTAGAGTATAACAGTAAAACTGCTGCCTTCACATAGCTTAAGATATTTTAGTAGGAGTAGCAGCAAACAAAATATATAATGTATCGGAAGGTGAAAAACACTATAGGAAAAGTTAAAGCTGATGCTGATGATTTACAGGGAGGTCAGGAAAGGTCCATGGATGCAGTGACAGGAGATAAATGGAGACCTGAAGGGAGGGATCATCTGAGATATGTATGCCCATTTATCTGTATCATCAATAATATCGATGTGATTATACTTTTATTGCTGGACTACCACGTAGTAGACCATGGTTCGAGTCCTGGACCTAGTGGCTTAAAACTCATGCTGGGAGGGAACCAGCAGTTAGCGTAGTGGCTATGTCACTGGACTCCCACGTAGTCGACCGCGGTTCACGTCCCTGACCCGGTGGCTTAAAACTCACGCTGGGCGCGTGTGCGTGCGTGCCCAAGATCCCGAGAGGAGAATGGAGGAGAAGGGATTGCAGCGTGACCATCTCCTCTGGGGGGTGATTTCTCGCTTTCTATCTCTCTGTCTCTCTCTCTGTCTGGCGAGCGCACGCGCCCTATAGCGAAAACCTCTCCAAAAAAAAAAAAAAAGAAAAAGAAAAAGAAAAAGACTTACTCCAACCTGATGGGTGATCAAAGGAAACACAAGAACCACTGCCACGATAGAGGAAGAAGCCATAATTGAAAGATTGGCAGAGTATATATTCCAAGTGCTGAAATTCTGCTTGGAGAATCTTGCTCCCTTATTTTTTAAATGCTACTGAACTGCATTAACAAGTGTATTAATAATGAAATTTTATCCTTAAAATTCCAACACTCTTGGGGGCCTGCAGGTAGCGTGGTGGTTAAGGCGCTGGACTCCCACATGGCTGACCATGGTTCAAGTCCTGTACCTGGCACAGCTTTCTTCCTTACTCTCCCTTTCTCTTTGTCTGTCTCTCTCTCTCATCAAAATTAACGAATAATGATAATGAATAAAATAAAAGATAAATACATCTTTTAAAAAATTCAATTACTCTCTTTCTTTCTTTCTATCTCTCTCGTTTCTTACAGGGTGTGTGCACTCGATGGAGAGAGAGAGAGAGAGAGAAAGGGAGAGAGAAAGTGAGAAATCATTCCAAAGGGGATGGCCATACCACAATCCCTTCTTCTCTGTTCTCCTCTCAGTACTTTGGGCACACATGCCCAGTATGATTTTTCAAGCCACCAGGTCTAGGACTCGAACTGCACAGTTGGGCATGTAGGATCCAGCTGCCACCTGGCTGGCCCCCAATCCATTTCAAGAATAGAGGAAATCTGACTTGATTGTTGAGTTTGGCTCTACGAATAGAAAATAATCCTCATCCTCTGACCACAGTTCTCAGGGACATGAACTGCAGTCCCTCTTAGGTCTCTAAGGAATTGAATCTGCATAGAAATTGGGTTTTGGGGGACCAGCAGTTGGTGTAATGGCTATGTTACTGGACTCCCATATAGTTGACCACAGTTTGAGTCACGGACCTGGTGGCTTAAACTCACGCTGGGCACGTGTGCGTGCATGCCCAAGATTCCGAGAGGATATCAGAGAAGAAAGGATTGCGGCGTGGCCATCCTCCCTTGGGGGGTGGGGTGGGGTGATTTCTCACTTTCTATCTCTGTCTCTCTCTGTCTTTCTGGTGAGTGCACATGTCCTATAGCAAAAACCTCTCCAAAAAAAAAAAAAGAAAAAAGAAAAAGAAAAGAGGAATATTCTTTAAACAAAACTGAAGAGGACTGATCAAATGCTTTCTAAAAACCGTATCCCTAGACATGGTTTCCCTAAAGCATTACCTCTCCACAGTCAGACCTCCAGAGAAAATCCTCTCAGAATGTGCCTTCTGTGTATGTGTGTGATGAGAAGACACGGGGGGGGGGGGGGGGGGGGGGGGGGGATGAAGGAGAAATCATTTACCTGCAGTTTATCCTCATGATTTGTATGAGTGTTAGAGAGATGCCTGAATTCCTGAGTCAGGCGGAAACAGTGCTTTACGTGTTCTGGAGATACAAAGTCTTCTGCTACTTTTATGCAACTGTAGAGATTGTGAACCTAGGAAGGGAGAAGTGCAGAGAAAAAAAACACCAGACATTACAGATTCAGTAATACATGAAATAAGTGCAAGATACAGTTAAAAATAGTTTAGAAAAACTTGTATTTCACTTTTTTTCAAGTTTTTAAAAAAATATTTTAGGATTATTTAATCTTTTATTCATGCATTCATTTACTTTAATTTGGCTAGAGAGAGACAGAGAGAGAGAGAGAAAGTGAGAAAGCAAGCCACCAGGTCCAGGACTCGAACCATGGTCGGCCATGTGGGAGTGTCCAGCGCCTTAACCACCACACCACCTGCTGGTCCCCTGTATTTCATTTTTATAGTAACAACAGCACAGAAAAACTGTAAGTGCATGGGACCAGCAGGTGGCGTGGTGGTTAAGGTGCTGGACACTCCCACATGGCTGACCACGGTTTGAGTCCCGGACCTGGCAGCTTGCTTTCTCAATCTTTCTCTCTCTCTGTCTCTCTCTGGTCAAATTAAAAAATAAATGAATGAATAAATAAAATAAGTAATTATAAAAAAAAAAAAAAAAAACTGTAAGTGCAGACTTATAAATAGAAGATTTAGTATCGGGGCCAGCAGGTGGCATGGAACTTAAGATGTTGCATTCCCACATGGTTGACCACCGTTTGAATCCTAGACCTGGTAGTCTGCTTTCTTACTTTCTCTCTCTCTCTTCTTTCTCTGGTGAGTACATGTGCTCTATCTACCTATATAAATAAATTAATTAATTAATTAAAAAAAATCACCCCCCAGGGTGATGGTCACACTGCAAAGTCTTCTCCTCTATCCTCCTCTTGGGATCTTGGGCACACATGCCTGACATCAATTTTAAGCCACTGGGTCTGGGGTGCAAACCATGGTAGATCATGTGGGAGTCCTGCAGTGTAACTATTCTGTCATCTGCTGGACCCAATAAATAACTCTTACAAAAAAGAAAAAAAGATATAGTATTGGCTTAGAAAATGGTCTGGGATGGGGGGCTGGCAGGTGGGATGGAGGTTGAGGTGCTGGACTACCCCGTGGTCGACTATGGTTCAGATCCTGGACCTGGTGGCTTGCCTTCTCACTTTCTCTCTCTCTCTGGTCAAATTAAAAAAATGATAATAATAAATAAAATAAAATAAATAATTAAAAAAAAAAGAAAAGAAAATGGTCTGGGAAGGGCCAGCAGGTGGTGTGGTAGTTAAGATGCTGGATTCCCACATGGCTGACCGCAGTTTGAGTCCTGGACCTGGTGGCTTGCTTACTGACTCTCCCTCTCTCATGAGTGCACATGCCCTATAAAAAAATTAATAATAAATAAAAGTAAATAATTCTTTAAAAGAAAAGAAAAGAAAAGAAAATGGTCTGGGAGCCAACAGATGATGTGCTAATAAGGTGCTGGCCTCCTATACATGGTTGACTGTGGTTGGAGTCTCAGACCTGGCAGCTTGCCTTCTCATTTCCTTCTTTCTCTCTGTCTCTCTTTGGTGAGTGCACATGCCCTATAGCAAATTAAAAAATCATTATCATCATCATAAATACAGTTAAATAATTCCAAAAAAAGAAAGAAAACAGTCTGGAAAAATATACTTCCAACTGTTAACAAAAGGGTACCTCTGAATAAGAAGACTAGACTAGGAGGGCAGGATGACCGGATTAAAAAGGAGCACGGGGGGCAGGCAGGTGGCGTGGTGATTGGGGATGCTGGACTCCCACATAGCCGACCACGGTTCAAGTCCCAGACCTGGTGGCTTGTTTTCTCTCTCTCTCTCTCTCTCACTCACTCACTCACTCACTCACTCACTCTGCCTCTCCCTGGTCAAATTAAAATAAATAAATGAATAAATAAATAAAGTTAAATAAAATAATTCTTTAAAATAAATAAATAAATAAATAAATAAATAAATAAATAAAAAGGAGCATGGTACAGGTGGCTGAGGTAGGAGTTGCCACTTTATTAGCCTGCATTGTTTCAAACATTTTAAATGAGCTTCCTTATAGGAAGAAAACTGAAAGCAAAAAATAAGTTGTAATGTAAGAGCAATGAGTCTAATCCTGTCATTTACACCTCTTGCCAAATTAGCAAGAAAAGCAGAAATAAGCAAGCCTACGTGCTACGTTGAAACCTACCTGGTGTGGAGCTCCAGCAGGTATGAAGACAGCATCACCCAGGAACTGCACGATGGCCCAGCCTTGCACGCCATACTCCTCATAGAGTCGCTTACGGAGAGTCTGGTCCAGGTACCAACTTTGGTCATGAATTGGGTCATGATCAGGGGGATTCTCTTGGCCTTGTTCTTCTCCAACCTGAAGCCATGATTAAAATCCAAAGAAGAAAAAATTAATACATACATAAAAATGATTAAGAACATAAATTCAACTTGCTATGGCAATGTCCTGGTAGGCCAAAACTTCTGCTTTATTCTGTTCAGCATCCTTTAGGTGTGGATTTGGGTGATCTAGGCATTTTGACAGGAGGTACCATGGCTTTAATGCCAAGGACTCCCCATGAGAAACCGGAGACAGGCCATCTCAGCCTCCGAGCCTTCATCGGTGAGCTGGGAGTACAGTCCACCCAGGGGCATACCTTTCGGAGCAGCTCCCGGATCTTCTCTGCATCCTTGGCTGCATAGATGTGCCATAAAGCACCTGGCTTCTCTTTTCCATCATGAATCCGCTGCTTTGTCACCTCATCAGCATCTCCCTCATCAATTGTCTTGAGTACCTCTGAAAAGAGCAAGATGATTTTCAATGTAACCAGTCATTTTCAGTACCTCTGAGTAAAGCTAAATGTCCAATTTGATCAAGTTTAGTCTCTACTCTTTTCTGTCTCTCTGCAGTAAACTCATATTGGTCTATCGTCCCACAAACAGGAAGAACAACACGAAATCTTTTTCACTTTGGAGAGACTTCGAATTTTTGGAGGTATAGTTTTCTTTCTCTTTTTTCTTCATTTTGAGAAGTTTTTGCTTTAGGGTACGTGAACTTCCCGGGGAGGAGGGAAAGACAGAGAGACGGAGACAGTCAGAAAGAGAGAAATCACCCCCCAGGGGGATTGCCACGCTGCAATCTCTTCTCCATTCTCCTCCTGAGATCTTGGGCAGGCACATACATGTGTGGCCCGGATGTGATTTTGAAGCCACCAGGTCCAGGAATTAAATAGTGATTGGCTATGTGGGAGTTCAGTCACATAACTGCTACACCATCTGCTGGTCCCAGTATAGATTTCTTTTAAAACACATTTCTTGCGGGCCAGCAGGTGGCATGGTGGTTAAGGTGCTGGACTCCCATATGGACAACTATGGTTCGAGTCCTGGACCTGG
The DNA here is from genome assembly GCA_026018925.1 of Tupaia tana. NCBI lineage: Eukaryota > Metazoa > Chordata > Mammalia > Scandentia > Tupaiidae > Tupaia > Tupaia tana. Next base: position 25,035,170 of record JAKSZU010000014.1, on the reverse strand, counting down.
TGGCTTACTTTCTCATCCCCCCCGTCCTTGGTCAAATTAAAAAATAATGGTAATAGGGGCTGGCAGGTGGTATGGTGGCTAAGGGTTCTGGACTCCCACATGGTCGACTGTGGTTTGAGTCCCAGAACTGGCAGCTTGCTTTCTCACTTTTTCCCTTTTTCTCTCTCTTGCTCTGTCCCTCATTGGTCAAATTAAAATGAATTAAGTTAAATGAAATCATTCTTTAAAAAAATAGATAAGTGCAAGTTAAGAGGGCTGGCTTCTGGGGCCGGCAGGTGGCATGGTGGATAAGGTACTAGACTCCCACATGGCCAACCATGGTTTCAGTCCCGTATCTGGAGGCCTGCTTTTCTGTGTTCCCTTTCTCTCTCTCTCTGGTCAAATTAAACAAGTAATAATGATAATAAAATAAATAATGAAATAAAATAATTCTTAAAAAAAAAAAAGAGGACTGGCTTCTAATGTGTTTCTATTATTATTTCCTAAAACACAACACAATGAAAAAGTCCAAATGTGTGCCATATCAAAAGCAAATGTATAGAAATACATCAAAGTAATAATAACAATTATCTCTGAACCTCAACTCTTTTTTTAATGCAGAATTATCTTTAGCGTAATGGCTATGTCACTGGACTCCCATGTAGTCGACCGCGGTTCGAGTCCCGGACCCGGCGGCTTGAACTCACGCCGGGCGCGTGTGCGTGCGTGCCCAAGATCCTGAGAGGAGAATGGAGGAGAAGGGATTGCGGCGTGGCCATCCCCTCTGGGGGGTGATTTCTCTGCTTTCTATCTCTCTGTCTCTCTCTGTCTGTCTGGCGAGCGCACGCGCCCTATAGCAAAAACCTCTCAAAAAAAAAAAAAAAAAAAAAAAAAAAAAAAAGCAAATGTATAGTAAGAAATACATCAAAGTAATAACAACAATTATCTCTGAACCTCAAGGTTTTGCGTTTTCTCTTTTTTTAATGATTTTTTTCAAAAAGAATTATCTTATTTAAATTTTTAAATTTTTTTTTTAATTTTTAATTTGACCAGAGAGGGGCAGAGAGAGAAAGAGAGAGAGAAAGTGAGAAAGCAAGCTGCCAGGTCCGGGACTTGAACCGTGATTGGCCACGTGGGAGTCCTGCACCCTTAAACACCATGCCACCTGCCAGTCTCTCTTTTCTCTTTTTTGCTAGAGGACACGAGCACTTATCAGGGGGAGAGAGAGAGAGAGAGAAAGGGGGAGAGGAGAAAGTATCTCCCACAGAGAATGGTCACATAAATCTGTTCTCCATTTGAGATTTTGGGCATGCATTCACATGTGCTCGGCATCTTTTTTTTTTTTTTTTTTTTTTTTTTTTAACTAACAGTTTTACTTGCTGTATAAACCAAACCCCCTAACATCTTTCAGGTGAAAAAAATACTAAATTTGAATAAAGATACTACAAAATGAATTAAAGCCCAATAAAAAAAAAGCTTTGGGGAGGGACCGTAATTCTACTCAATTAAGGCAAACATGTTTATAGACCACAGATTAGTTTATTTCTAACACCCATCATGCCATGAATTCATAGGGAATAGGTTCCAGTAGCTCAGGCTCCTTTCCATTGGTTCTCACAAAGTGTGCCTCTCTGGGTGGAGCAGGCTGGCGCTTTAGTTGAACCCAGGTAACTTTCTCTTTGGCTTCTTTCTTTTTCTGGTCATTTTCCTTCACACGTTGTAGGAAGCTATCTCTGCTCTTAGAATGTTTAATATGCTCAATATGCACATTGATTCTCTTGGCAAGAATCTTGCCCTTAACTTGTTTGTAATTGCTCGGCATCTTTCTTAAGCCACCAAGCCAGGTCTAGGACCTGAACTATGAAGTCGGCCATGTGGTATCCACCTGCCTTAAGCGCCAGGTCACAGAGCTGGCTCACTGAGTTATTTTCTTTTTAAAATTTTTCTTTTTTTTTCTGAAACTTCCATAATGAATCGCTAGTATTTTAAAAAAAATATTTATTTATTTATTTAATTCCATTTGTTGTTACTATTTTTTAATCTGATCAGATAGAGACAGAGAGAAAGGGAAAGCAAGAAAGCAAGTTGCCAAGTCTGGGACTCAAACTGTGGCCGGCCATGTGGGAATCCAGCGCCTTTAACCACCACACCACCTGCCAGCCCCACCGCTACTAATTTTAACAGTGAGACAACTGAGAGTGCAAGTCCAGCACATTAATACTTTCAGGCTTCATTTCTGTGATCTGGCTTTCTCATCTGTCACCTCACTGCTAATCTGGCTGACAGGCCAAGTAGACCAGTTTGGCCTTTTTCATTCCTCTTTGTGATGCTGCACACCCAGTGGAAACAGGCAGCACTCCTACGAAGAATGACTCTGGTGAAGGACACACAAGTAGCACTCTTCTCTTCTAGGTCCTCCATTTGTGTAGTGACATCCATTGATCATCTACTACATATCGGGCCTGGGAGGAACTTAAGAAAGCCACTGGGGAGGCCAGCACCATAGCACAGCGGTTAAAGCTGTGCTCTGGGAACTGGATCCCACATGGCTGACTGTAGTTTTTTCAATCTAGGTTTGTGTCATAGGGTGCATTCACTTGCCAGAGAGTGGTAGAGAGAGACAGAGAGAAAGAGAGAAATCACCCCACACTGCAATCCCTTCTCCTCTCAGGATTTCGGACGTGCATGAACAAATACCTGCTATGATTTTTAAGCTGCTAGGACCAGGACTTGAACTTCAGTGGGTCATGTGGGACTGGCCTTAACACCATGCCACTGGCTGCCTCCCTACTCCCACTGACTGCCACGGCAACTTAAAGGCACACTGGGCATGTATGTATGCATGCCCAAAATCCATGGGATGAAGAAGAGAGGAAAAGGACTGCAGTCTGACCATGCCCCACTGGGGTACTTTCTCTTTCTTTTTCCTCTTCCTCTCTTTCTGGGCAGTACATGTACCCTCTGATTATAAAAGATAAAAAAGAAGGAAGGAAGTGAGAAGGGAAGTGACAAATGAAGGAAGGCAAGAATGAGGGAGGGAAGGAGGAAGAAGAGGGAGAGAGGGAAGGAGGGAGGTGAGGAAGGAGGAGGGAGGAAGGCAGAAGAGAGAGGGATGAAGGAAGGAAGGGTTCCTGGGGAATAAAAAAAAAGAGAAACACCTACTGGCCTTGACCAAGGAAGAAAATACCCAATTCCACCCTCAAGGTCAAGCCTCACCATCCTGAAAGAGTGGGTTCTAGAAATCATACCTTCATCATGAGCACCCTCTCCAATTGGGATCCCAACGTACACCATCACATTAACGGCATCAGATACATCTAAGTGAAGATTGGTTGTACCAACTCTTCTATCTTCTGCTGTTATTAAGCCTAAGGGTGACAGGAAAATACACAACGTGATGGGGCAATATTCTAAAGAATCCATACAGACGAAAACTAAAAACACATTCAAGGATTTCCTAAATATGTAACATGGGGAGGATGAAGTATGTCTGGTTCTCAAGAATTCACTCTCCTCATCTGCATGGTTGATATTATTATTAGTTTTGGTTTTGGAACTGACACCCCACCCCACCCACATGATCTTCTTTGAAAAGTAAAACAGATATAGGCATTAGGGATATCCAGATGACACGCAGTTTTCATGGTGATTTAGGTCATTAGTAAATTTCTTTCTTTTTTGTTTTTAAAGAAATATTTATTACATTTTATTTATTACTACTATTATTTTTTTTGAGAGGTTTTCGCTATAGGGCATGTGCACTCGCCAGACAGAGAGAGACGTAGAGACAGAAAGCGAGAAATCACCCCCTAGGGGGGATGGCCACGCCGCAATCCCTTCTCCTCCGTTCTCCTCTCGGGATCTTGGGCACGCACGCACATGCACCCGGCGTGAGTTTTAAGCCACTGGATCCAGGACGCGAACCGCGGTTGACTACATGGGAGTCCAGCAACATAGCCATTACGCTAACTTCTGGTCCCGGGACTCCAGCATCTTAATCACCATGTCACCTGCTGGCCTCTTCACTGAAATTTTATCAAGTCTTTTAAAATTGAGAATGTATCTCCTTGTGTAGAATTTTTGAAAGAAAACGTAGAAAGTTTTCTTTCCACTGAGTTTACACAATGGGCCCATACAGATGTTATGCTAATCGCTATGACAAAAGTAAACATATTCAAAACCATTTTGGAAACTATTAACATCTCTGGCACCTGATAACTGTCCTCAGTTATTTCTACATATGATCTAGACCACAGCTCTCCCTCTATAGGTAAAATGAGAATAACAGTCTCCCAAAAGGGCAATTTTGTCCTCTCCCTCATACCATAGGCGTTGTACATCTTGGGACCCAAATCGGGCCTTACAAAGTAGCTGGGTAACCTAGAGGCTAGATTGAGCCTGCCATCTCGTTTAGTATATTCTGGCAGAGGGAGGTTCTCCATTAGATCTTCAAACCTACAAAAGGGCAGGAAAAGAGAATTTAGTTTGTTATGGGGAACAAAGTAAAAAGGCCAAGTTCACTTTTCTGTGATCATTTTGTAATAACTTCTGCCAGGCACAAGTCTCTGAAAATGACATGACTGTAGGTCACTAACCTTGTTGGCATCATGTCCCGAAAATCTTCTCCAGGAGGCCAGTCCTTGAGTTTGAGCACCATTGGCTGCCCATCTTCTGACCTGAGGCGCTCTAGAAGAGAAACAGCACTCCTACAAACATCTGCTGGGTTTGGCTGCTACCTGATTTTCTGGTGACTGTAAGTTCTTTTTCCTTTTTAGTCTGCTATAGGATATGTGTGCTCTCCAAAGAGACAGAGAGAGGCAAAGTGAGAAATCACCCTCTCCAAGGGAGATGGCCACACCACAGTCCCTTTTCTTCTCTCCTCTTGGGAAAGTGGCACACACACACATGCCTGGTGTGTGTGTGTGTGTGTTTTTTTTTTGTGTTTTTTTTTTTTTGAGAGGTTTTTGGTATAGGGCGCTTGCGCTTGCCAGACAGAGAGATAGAAAGCGAGAAATCACCCCCTGGGGCGGATGGCCATGCCGCAATCCCTTCTCCTCCATCCTCCTCTCGGGATCTTGGGCATGCACGCACACGTGCCCAGTGTGAGTTTAAGCCACCGGGTCCGGAACTCGAACTGCGGTCGACTACGTGGGAGTCCAGCGACATAGACATTGCGCTAACTGCTAGTCCCACCTGGTGTGGTTTTTAAGCCACTGGGTCCAAAATTGGAACCATGCAGTTGGCTATGTGGGTTACAGTGCCTTAACCTCCATGCCACCTGCTAGACCTGATGACTAAAATCTTAAGAGGCTAACTTATTTCAGACTTGAAAAGCCCCTAAATGGACTAGGTAGGCTTTGTTTTCATCACCCCTGCTTCGGTACATGCCACATTCTTCCCATTTCACAGCGATTCTAGCCCACTTCGTCATAGTGAAGGGGCTCGATGCATCCCTGGCAGCACATGCTGAAGCCTGGTGTGCGAGCTACATGGCCAGCATCAGGACAAACCACTCCTCCCACCACGAGGGTGTAATCTGCTATTCCAGGGGCGGGGCTGGGCCTATGAATGCTTACTTTCAATTCCGCCCTTACAGAACTAGATATCAAAGGTACTTACTGCATATGATTTCGAAGCCATCCCAGAAATCCCGAACTTTCACATCGGAAATGATAGCACAGTTCCTGCAGTTTACCAAGTCAACATCCTGGTCTCCAAATTCTTGGCTAAAGGCTTCTGGCTTCCAGAGTTCAGACTTGAGCTTTTTATGTACCCCTGAAACCAGCACTGGCTGTGGAAATAATATCCTAATCAGAGCCATTTAGGAAATACTTTTAGTTCCAGGGTTAAGAGATAGAACAGGAAGGTTTCTTGGCGGAGGGCCTCTTCTTTACCATGAAGATTATTGTCCTTTCCCAATTTTATAATCTATAGATTTCAATATGTCAGCTAATGTGAGTAGTAATGTCTTTTTGTTTTTTTTTTTTTGAGAGGTTTTCGCTATAGGGCGCGTGCGTTTGCCAGACAGACAGAGACAGAGAGACAGAAAGCAAGAAATCACCCCCCGGGGGGATGGTCAAGTCGCAATCCCTTCTCCTCCATTCTCCTCTCGGGATCTTGGGCACGAACGCACACGTGCCTGGCTTGAGTTTTAAGCCACCAGGTCCAGGACGCGAACCACAGTCAACTACGTGGGAGTCCAGCGACATAGCCGTTACACTAACTGCTGGTTCCCAATGAGTAGTAATGTCTTCTACCCCATTATTATTATTTTTTTTCTGGAGAGGTTTTTGCTATAAGGCACGTGCGCTCGCCAGACAGAGACAGAGAGACAGAAAGCAAGAAATCACCCTCCAGGGGGATGGCCATGCCGCAATCCCTTCTCCTCCGTTATCCTCTTGGGATCTTGGGCACGCACGCACATGTGCCTGGCGTGAGTTTTAAGCCACTGGGTCCGAGACGCGAACTGCGGTCGACAACATGGGAGTCCAGCGACATAGCCATTACGCTAACTGCTGGTCCCACTACCCCATTATTATACTTGAGTCTCACTCTGGCAGTATAGCACGGAAACTATGTCTTTTGCCCTGGTATCTATCACTATTTTGAGGCAAGAGAACAAAAGCTGACAAATTCAACTGTGAGAACACTTCTTCCATTGAAAATGAAAAAATAGACAATTCCATAGTTTTCCCTTTGATCAAGCACCTGCTGAGGAGGATTGGGGCATCGAGTCCATCTCACTCTCTCTCTCTCTGTCTCTCTCGGCGAGTGCACGATTTTTTGGGAACCAGCAGTTAGCGTAATGGCTATGTCGCTGGACTCCCACATAGTCAACCGCGGTTCGCATCCCGGACCCGGTGGCTTAAAACTCACACCAGGCGTGTGTGCGTGCATGCCCAAGATCCCAAGAGGAGAATGGAGGAGAAGGGATTGCGGTGTGACCACCCCCCTGGGGGGTGATTTCTCGCTTTCTGTCTCTATGTCTCTCTCTGTCTGTCTGGCGAGCGCACGCGCCCTATAGCAAAATCTGTGACTGTTATCACATTATCATATAAACTTCTTGAAACATTTGCTTAGAAAAGTACCACCTACACCCTTGCCCTACCTCATATAACACGCAGGTATTTTCCTCCAAAGGTGTCAGCAATGCCAGATCAACACCTACTAGGAGCTTTAACTGTCCTTTTTAAAGGTTACACAGCTTAGAAATAAGAGACTGCACAATGTATTTTTCGGAATCACCTTGATTTTAATTTTATTTTAGAGAGATTTGTGCTATCGGGTACATGCGCTCATTGAAGAGACAGGGAGACAGAAAGCGAGAAATCATCCCCCAGAGGGAATGGCCACACCACAACCCCTTCTCCTCTATTCTCCTCTCACACATTCACACATGCCTGGTGTGAGTTTTTTAAGCTGCCAGGTACAGTTCTCAAATCACGGTTGATTATATGGGAGTCCAGCAACATAACCATTACTCCATCTGCTGGTCCTAGGAACTGACTTGATATTAAAACCAAGACAACTTCAAGCAGCAACGCTATCTATGAGAAACTTACTATGTCTAAATCCCCTGGCAAAAGATCTAGAAAGACCTAGAGTTATCCTGGTAGCTATGGATACCAGGCAGGCAGATAGCTCTGGGAACTACTCATTTTTGCTTACCTGGCCTTGCTTCCAACACTCCCGAAAGATCTTCCAATTGTTTTTGTTGCTGGGGTCATGAAGACACAGAAGCCTCCCGTCGCAAAGCCAGGAGTGAGAAGTATGGGGGTCTAGCACATTTAACCCCATTACCATCTCCTTCACTTCCTTTTGGGTATCAGTCATGTTACAGGACCGTTTTGAAGCATCTGAGGTTTTCTTATTTTCTACCACTGAGGCAATGATGTGGTCAAGAAAGTTGGGCAGGCTGGTCTTGCTCTTCACTCCCTGCCAAACACAAATCCGTCAGGTAAGCTTGAAGGAGGCATCATGAGTAGAACATTCAAAGAACTGTCTCATAGCTGTATTCACACGGAGGAGTTTAAATTCCACGAAAGTTAAATTGTCTTTTGTAACTGGAGGAAAGTGGCTAAGAGTCAGTATCTTTAATTCCTCTATCCTTCCTATTTTGCTTTACATTTATTTATGAAAGAAAAGTACAGAAAGACCTCTTCTGCTTTAAGAGATTTGAGACCCAAGAAATATCTTAGGCATTCAGTACATACAGGCATATGCATAGATAACAAAATGCTGTAATTGGATAAAAGAGATTATTTAATTTGGGCGTTCGAATATTTTTCTACCCAGCATGCCCAAGGGATACAATATTCAATTAAGTAATAGAAGCGATTTATCAAGGCAATAGTTTTCCACCAGCGAACACCCCCCAAAATGGGGTATACCAGAATGTTTAAGAGGAACTATATTTATGAAAGTAGTCTCCTATTCTCCAATCTTGGCCTCCCACTACCATCCCTCTGACAATCTCTCTTTGTGTTTCAGCTAACAGGAGAGCTCAGGCCCAGAGATGAAAGTGACACAACACAGAATCAAAGGGGTAGGTATCTTTTGTAAGCTTGATATCCTTATGCCTAAAGTATCATTAATCAGTATTCCTACTGAGTATGTGTAACCTTATAACACCCTGGGAAAATTTAAAAAAAAGAAAAAAAGGTGGCATCGTGGTTAAGGGTGCTGGATTCCCATGTGGCCAACTGCGGTTCAAGTTCCGGACCTGGTGGCTTGCTTTCTCACCTTCTCTTTCTCACTGTCCCTCTTTGGTCAAATTAAAATAAATAAATAAATAAGTAAAAAGTTAAATAAAATAATTTAAAAAAAGGGGGCAGCAGGTGGCACAGTGGTTAAGGGTGCTAGACTCCCGCCTGGCCAACTGCAGTCTGAGTCCCAGACCTGGCAGGTTGCTCGCTCGCTCTCTCTCTCTCTCTCTCTCTCCCTCCCTCCCTCTCTCTCCCTCCCTCCCTCTCTCTCACTTTCACTTTGTCCGTCACTGATCAAATTAAAATGAATAAAAAAAATTATTAAAAAGAAAAAGAATTGGGAGTAAAAGCACATACAAACTGGGGTTGGTAGGTAGCATGATGATTAAGGGTGCCAGTCTCCCACATGGTCGATCATGGTTTAAATCCTGGACCTGGCAGATTACGTCCTCACTTTCCCTCTCTGTCACCTGCTCTTGCTCTGTCCCTTGCTGGTCAAATTAAAAGATAAGTAAATAAATAAATAAAGTTAAATAAAATACTTCTTTAAAGAAAAAAAAAGCACATACAAGCTAAACAGAGCTCAAAGTAATTGTTTTGCTTTTTTGAAGAAAAGAATTATCCTTATTTTATTTATTATTATTATTAATTTTAATTTGCTATAGAGCATACATGCTCACCAGAGAAAGAGAGAAAGAGAAAGTGAGAGACCAAGCCTCCTGGTCTGGGACTCAAACTGTAGTCGGCCACATGGGAGTCCAGTGCCTTAGCCACCAGGCTACCTGCAAGCCCCTGTTTAGCTTTTTCACAAAGTTACTTTCTTTTTTTTTTTTTGAGAGAGATTTGTGCTATAGGGTGTGCTCGAGAGGCAGAGACAGAAAGCGAGAAATTACCCCCTGGGGGAATGGCCACGCTTCAATCCTTTCTCCTACATTCTCCTCTCGGGATTTTGGGCACTCACACACATGTGCCCTGCATGAGTTTCAAGCCTTCGGGTCTGGGACTTGAGCCATGGTGGGTCACGTGGGAGTTCAGTGACATAACCATTACCCTATTTGCTGGTCCCCAATAAAGTTACATTCAAAAAGAGATTCAGACCAAAAAACAAAAACAAAAGAGATTCAGACCAAACTGAACAGGGCTCAGTTATCCACAGGTCATCAAATTTCAGCCATTAATCATTAAAATAGAATGAGAAAAATATTTACTTGTTTGAAATGAACTGCAAGATATATTGGGTTGTCAGAAAAGTCATGATGCATTTTTACATAGAAAAACATATAAAAATACGTAATGACTTTTCTGACAACCGAACAGAAGCTAAAAAAATGAAATAGGTATGAAAGAACACTGTATAAAAAGGATGAGGGGTCACACACGAGAACTTCTGTGAAATGACACTCAAGAAACAATGATGTTCCCCAAAGGGAACGGGTGGGAGACAAGGGTGGGGAGATTTTTCACTATAAAAACTTCTGCATCTTTTTTTTTTTTGGAGAGGTTTTTGCTATAGGGCGCGTGCGCTCGCCAGACAGAGACAGAGACAGAGAGACAGAAAGCGAGAAATCACCCCCCAGGGGGGATGGCCACGCCACAATCCCTTCTCCTCCATTCTCCTCTTGGGATCTTGGGTGCGCATGCACATGCGCCCGGCGTGAGTTTTAAGCCACCAGGTCCGGGACGCGAACCGCGGTCGACTACGTGGGAGTCCAGCGACATAGCCATTACGCTAACTGCTGGTCCCATCACTTCTGCATCTTTTAAATGTTGTGTCTTAGGAATCCATTCGTGTAATAAATTCTTACCAAATATGATTATGGGTCAAACATTGTGGCACTAAGGTTATACTGATGAGTAAGACAGTCAAAAATGCTTTTAGGATAGGCAAGAGATAGAAAATAAAGCATACAGTGGATCATATGGTATTAACTGTTGTGAAAAACTATAAAGCAGGGAAAACAGTTATGTGTGAGGGTAGGAATATGACACTTTTAGAAAGGTTGATGTATGGGGCCAGCAGGTGTGTAGTGGTTAAGGTGCTGAACTCTCACATGGTTGACTGCAGTTCGAGTCCTGGACCAAGGGGCCTGAAACTCACTCTGGGTGCGTGTGCACGCGTGTCCAAAATCCTGAGAGAATGGAGAAGGGATTGCAGCATGGCCATCCCCTCTGGGGGGTGGTTTCTCACTTTTTCTGTTTGTCTCTCTGGCGAGTGCACATGTCCTGTAGCAAAAATCTCTCTTAAAAAAAAAAAAAAGTTGGGGCTAGCAGGTGGCATGATGGTTAAGGGTGCTTGACTCCCACCTGGCTGACCCATAGTTCAAGTCCTGAACCTGGACGCTTGCTTTCTCGCTTGGTCCCCATCTCTCTTTCTCTCACTCTCTCGATCTCTCGGTCAAAAATGGATAAATAAAGTTAAATAAAATAATTCCTTAAAAAAAAAAATAAAGTTCATAGGGCGTGGTGGCGCCCGCCCTATGGCAAAAAAGTAAAGTTGATATACAAAGAAAGGCTTACGAGGATGACATTTCAGGAAGGAAAAGAGGAGGTTGATGAAGGCGCAAACCATGTGGTTACATGGGAAATTCTAGGTGGAGGAAAAAATAAGTGTAAAAGCCCTTAAGAAGGAGCACGCCTGGCCATGATGAAGGAACAGCAAGAAGGAGAATGTTGCAGGAGCAGAGTAAACAGAGAGAAAGTGGTAGTCGAAGTCAGAGAGAGGAAGGAAAAGGGAACAGATAGGGCCTAGAGCCTTGGTTAAGGCACCTGAATCCCACATGGCTGATTTTGCAGTTCGAGTCTCAGACCTGGTGGCTTGAAAATCACACCATGCACATATGCAAGTATGGCCAAAATCTCAAGTGGAGAATGGAGAAGGGATTATGATGTGTCCATTCACCCTGAGGGTGGTTTCTCATTTTCCCTCTCTCTGTTTCTCTCTGCAAGTGCATAAAGCCTATGGCGAAACTAAAAAAAAAAATATTTTTGCTTATCTTATGAGAGAAATAAGACACCTTTAGAGAATTTTAGGCAGAGGTGACATAATTTGACTTAAAATTTAAAAGAACATTCTAGTTGCTGTGTTAAAAATAGACTGTCGGGTGTAAAGGCAGAAAGGAGACTTGTAAGGAATTTATTGCAAAAATGTAGGTAAGAAAAGACCAGAGGAAGCAGCCGTGGAGGTGAGGAAAACGGGTAGATTCTGAATATATTTTGAAGATCAGGCTGAAAGGATTTGCTGACAAACTGAAATTGGATATGAAAAGTAAGAGCGGGGAGCCCCAATGATTCCAAGGTTTCTTTTTAAAAGAATTATTTAATTATTTTAAATTTGCTATTAGGGTATATGCCCTCACCAGAGAGACAGAGAGAGAGAGAGAAAGCTACCAGATCTGGGACTCAAACCATGGTCAGCCTTGTAAGAGCCCAGTGCCTTAACCACTATGCTGCCTGCTGGCTTTGATTCCAAGATTTCTAACAAGAGCAACTAGAAGGATGGAAATGCCACTGACCAAGAGAAGAAAATGAAAGGGGAACAGGCTTATAGGCAGAAGATCAGGAGTTCAGTCTTACATGTGGTAAAGATTTGAGACATCTATTAGATGTCCAAAAGAACAGTATAAATGGGAACAGCAGTTAGCGTAATGGCTATGTCGCTGGACTCCCACGTAGTCGACCGCGGTTCGAGTCCCGGACCCAGTGGCTTAAACTCACGCCGGGCACGTGTTCGTGCGTGCCCAAGATCCCGAGAGGAGAATGGAGAAGAAGGGATTGCGGCGTGGCCATCCCCCCTGGGGGGTGATTTCTCGCTTTCTATCTCTCTGTCTCTCTCTCTCTCTGTCTGGTGAGCACATGTGACCTATAGCAAAAAAAAAACCTCTAAAAAAAAAAAAAGACAAAGAATAGTATAAATGTACTGCCTAGGTTAAAAACAAACAAAAAAAGGCATTTGGGGCCAGTGGATGGCATAATAGTTACATCGCTGGATTCCCACGTAGTCATGGTTTGAGTTCTGGATCTGGTGGCTTAAAACTCATACTGGGTTATGTATGCGTGCATGACCAAAACCCTGAGAGGAGGATGGAGAAGAAGGAATTGTGGTATGGCCATCTCCCCCTTGGGGGGTGATTTCTTGCTTTGTCTTGTCTCTCTGTCTCTTTGTCTTTCCAGTGAATACATGCACCCTAAGCAAAAATCTACCTTAAAAAAAAAAAAGGCGGGAACCAGCAGTTAGCATAATGGCTATGTCGCTGGACTCCCACGTAGTCGACCGCGGTTCGTGTCCCGGACCCGGTGGCTTAAAACTCACGCCGGGCGCGTGTGCGTGCATGCCCAAGATCCCGAGAGGAGAATGGAGAGAAGGGATTGCGGCGTGACCACCCCCCCTGGGGGGTGATTTCTCGCTTTCTGTCTCTCTGTCTCTGTCTGTCTGGCGAGCGCACATGCCCTATAGCGAAAACCTCTCCAAAAAAAAAAAAAAAAAAGGCATTAATGCCTGTGATTATCAAGAAAATGAAGTGATTAATGTAGTAACTCTTTTGCTGAGGACTGAAAAATATCAATGTCTCAATTTTTACTGACTCCCTAACATGGTAGGAAAGGCTCACTACTTCAGAGGATCTCAAATGTTACCATAACTTAATGTAAAGAGAGATCTTGTCAGCTTGACAGACAACGTAGAAACGAATCACCCACATATCCTCTAACCCAATTATCAGATCTCCGATGGTCCTTTCATGGAAAAGTAGCAAAGGCTAGAGTTGTAGAGGGCACTTACTGCTGAGGATGTAGAGAAGACCGGGGGGAAGGGTATGCCTGTGTCCAAGGGGGTCTGAGGAAGTTTTCCAGGCCCGGAGTGAAGGAGGTCACGAAGGCTAGAACCTTCAGTTTTGTTGTTGGAGGCAGTGGGACCCAGTAACAGACTGTTAAAAAGCTTTGGAGTCAACGGAGAGACCTTTGCAGTGGAGTTGAATGAGTCCAGCCCAAAGGGTGAATGAGACTCTTTATTGAGCACCGACCTCAGGGACCCTGCTTCTGTAAGAACATAACCAGGAATAACATTAGACACAATGAGGAATACTCAGCAGACAACTGATCTCTGAAAATCAGCCACGTGGGAAGGAGAAAGACTGTCCATTCCCTGTCCCCCAAACTGTGTATCTGGAAAAGCCCAACGAATTATGAATATAGGAGGTTCAAGGCCAAGGAGAAGCTCTCCTATGTTCCTTCTTTTCCAGATTTGTATTTCAAACTTTCTCTGGTTCCATTCATCTTTCCTCTCCCTCACTTTCTTAGACAGTGTTTCTTTCCCAGAATCACCTGGAGTGCTTGTTAAAAGTGGAGAGGGCTAGTCTTACCCCAGAGATTTTCATTTAAGCTCTGGGTGATCACAGACATCTACATCTTTAACAATTCCCCAGGGGGTTCAAGTGCCCATTAAAAATTCTGCCTCAAGGACTAGCAAAGGGTGTGGTGATTAAGGTGCTAGATTTCCATTTGGTTAACTGCAGTTTTAATACCAGACCTGGAGGCTTAAAAATCATGCCGGGCATGTGTGCACGTATGCCTCAAATGCCAGGAGAATGGAGAAGGGATTGTGAGGTGGTCATTCCACCCGGTGGGTGATTTGTCATTTTCCCTCTTTCCTTCTCTCTCCCATAAAGCGCATGCACCCTGTGGCAAAAACATAAAAACAAAAAACCTGTTCTAAGTCTAATTCTCGACCCTGGCTGCATAACAGAACCATTTTAGAAGCTTGTTAAAAACCTTATATCATTGTGACTAAGGAAGTCTGGGGTAATGCCCAGGCATGTGCCTTTTCAAAAAAGCTCCACTTGAAGTTGAAAGAAATTGCCTCATTTTATGTGACTGGCCAGAGAAAGCAAGTGGCATGTTTTATAAACGTGAATGGTAATGTGTGAGTTTGAAGATTCCCATAATAATCCCTGTAACCCACCAACAGGAAGAGCAGAGGCTTGTGTTCATCTTACCTTTTGTTTCTTCTTTAGCCTTCTGAGTTGCTAAATCTGCCAACCAGTGCAGGGCAGAAGAAGGTGGGGCTGTGTCGGGGCAAGCGGGCCTGATGGCTTTTAGTTCACTATTGCTATTTGATGTCGAGCTGTCTGCTTTCAGAGGCTCTTCAGATCTTGTGTCAGTGCTGTCAGCTTTGGGAACATGGTCGGGCTCTGGACTTGTTACCGCTGCAGTTCCTCCTCCACCTGAGAAGGTAGATTCGTTTCCAGAAGAGGCACTAGGGTTTATGCTAGGAAGCTAAAGCATAGAAGGCCAACATGGTTAGTGTGCTGTACTTAGGCAGAAAAACTGCAAACATAACTTTTATTTATTTATGACAGTAAATAAGTTTGGGAAGAATAATCTGAAGCTGTCCCATAAGCTGCTGTTTCACCCATTCCTTAATTCAACATGTATTTATTAAGTCTTACAATACGCCAGAAACTATGCTAGTTTCTGTGGAAAGACCAGTGAACACAGCTGAAGTTTATAATCTAAAATAAAGATTTAGCATACCTGAGCTAATTACAGCAATGGCAAGCTGGTGATTAAAACTTGATATTAGGGCCAGCAGGTAATGTGGAGGGTAAGGCACTGGGTCCCACAAGGCTGACAGCTTGGTTTGAGTCCTAGACCTAGCAGCCTGAAAATCATGCTGGGTGTGTGTGTGCATGTGTGCCTCAAATCCTGAGAGAATGGAAGAGAAGAGACTGTGGCGTGACCAACCCCTCTGGGGGGTGATTTCTCACTCTTTCCTGTGCCCTGTCTGTAGCAAGCTCACATGCTCATAGCAAACAAAAAAACAAATAAAAAACATGATGTCATAGAGCAATTCTGAAAGTTAAATGAGGTACTATAGGTTGTGCATCCCCAATTCAAAATCTAAAATGCTTCAAACGTGAAACTTTCAGAGCCACCAACACGAAGCAACAAGTGGCAAACTCCACACCTAACCTCATGTGCCGGGTTGTAGTCAAAATGCTGTAAGAGAAAAATATGACATTGGGGCCACACATGGCACAACAGCTCTGTGACGCTGACCCACACGAGAAGGTACCAGGTTCCCATTTAGAGAACTCTCTGAGGACGTCGGGAACGCATGTGCCCAAGATCTGGGGCTGGATCATGGCATCAGGAATCAAGAGCAATCTCTCTCTGGCTCATGGAAGAAATAAATAAACTTTAAAAAGTATACTGTATGAAATTATCTTCTGGTGGGGCCAACAGGTAGTGTGGTGGTTCAGGCACTGGACTCCCACATGACGGACTGTGGTTCAAGTCTTGGACCTAATGGCTTGAAAATCAAGCTGGGCATGTGTGCATGCATGACCAAAATCCTGAGAGAACGGAAGAAGATGGACTGTGGCTTGACATGCCCCCTGGGGGATGATCTCTCACTTTCCCTCTCTCTATTCCTCTCTTTGTCCCTCTCTTTCTCTTCCCAGCAAGTGTATGTGCCCTATGGCAAAAAACTAAAAAAAAATTTTTAAATAAATTATCTTCAGGACATGAGTATAAAGTATATATGAAACAAAAGTGAATTTCGTGTATATTTGGGTCCCATTCCGAAGACATCTCATTTTATGTATATAAATATTTCAAAACCTGAAAAAGTCCAAAATACTCCTGATTCCCACCATTTTGGATAAGGGATACTCAACCAGTATATGCAAAGGGCTTAGCATAGTTCTGGAATACCTGAATGCTTAAACAAACATTTATTATTCTTTTTATTTTTCAATTTTAAATAGTTTTATTTAAGACACTGCATTTTTCCACTTACGATACAGTGCTTATAAAGTGCAATGTTATTTTTCCCTGTGCACGTGTTTCATATTCAAGTATTGAGAATGCCCAGTAATTCACTATAGCAGCTGAACTTTAAGACTGCCAGAGTTCACTACAAATTGGGGTCCTTCAACATGTTACTGCGTGGAGCAATGCTATGTAATCTACACTCAGAGTTGGCTTAATCCCCCTCTGCTCCCCGCCAGGAAAGCCCCCAAGCATCCCCCCTGGCATGCCCCCTGTACTCTGGTACAGCTTGGTGATGATGGGGTTATAGACTTTCTCCAGTTCCTTCTGCTGATGCTCAAACTCCTCTTTCTCTGCAGTCTGGTTCTTGTCAAGCCAGTTGATGATTTCGTTGCATTTGTCAAGAATCTTCTGCTTGTCCTAGTTGTTGATCTTTTTTTTTTAATAATTATTTATTTTTTATTTATTCATTCATTGATTTTTTTAATTTGACCAGAGAGAGACAGAGGGTGAGAGTGAGAGAGAGGGGAAGTGAGAAAGCAAGCCACCAGGTCTAGGACTCGAACCCCGGTTGGCCATGTGGAAGTATCCAGCACCTTAACCACCACGCCACCTGCTGGTCCCTCTCATTGTTAATCTTGCCTTGGAGTTTCTTGTCCTCCACCGTGGCTTTCATGTTGAACACGCAGGATTCCAGGGAGTTCTTGGAAGACAACTTGTCCCTCTGCTTCTCATCCTCAGCCTTGTACTTCTCAGCTTCCTGGACCATGTGCTCCATGTCCTCCTTGCTCAGACAACCCTTATCGTTGGTGATGGTGATCCTGTTCTCTTTCCCAGTGCTCTTATCCACAGCAGAGATGTTCAGGATGCCATTGGCATCGATATCGAAAGTGACTTCAATCTGAGGAACACTACGGGATGCAAGGGGTATGCCTGTGAGCTCAAACTTGCCCAGCAAGTTGTTATCCATGGTCATGGTGCGCTCACCTTCATAAACCTGAATGAGCACCCTGGGCTGGTTGTCGGAGTAGGTGGTGAAGATCTGCGTCTGCTTGGTGGGAATGGTGGTGTTTCGCTTGATGAGGACAGTCATGACACCGCCAGCAGTTTCGATGCCCAGGGACAGAGACGTGACACCCAAGAGCAGCAGGTCCTGGACGTTCTCAGACTTGTCTCTGGATAAAATGGCTGCCTGGACAACTGCACCATAAGCAACAGCCTCATCAGGGTTGATGCTCTTATTCAGTTCCTTCCCGTTGAAGAAGTCTTGTAGCAGCTTCTGAATCTTGGGGACACAAGTAGAGCCACCCACCAGGACAATGTCATGGATCTGTGACTTGTCTAGTTTGGCGTCCCAAAGGGCTTTCTCTACAGGGTCCAGGGTCCCACAGAACAGGTCTGCATTCAACTCTTCAAATCGGGCCACGGGTAATGGAGGTATAGAAATCGATTCCTTCATAGAGGGAGTCGATCTCAATACTGGCCTGTGTGCTGGAGGAGTGGGTGCACTTAGCCCGTTCACAAGCAGTGCGAAGGCGGCGGACAGCTCTTTTGTTCTCACTGATGTCCTTCTCATGCTTGCGCTTAAACTCGGCGATGAAATGGTTGACCATGCAATTGTTGAAGTCTTCTCTGCCCAAGTGTGTATCTCCAGCTGTAGATCTGACCTCAAAATCCCATCCTCAATAGTGAGGATGGACACATCAAAAGTACCACATCCAAGTTGAAGATAAGCACGTTTCTTTCAGCTCCAACCTTTTTGTCTAGACTGTAGGCAATGGCGGCAGCAGCTGGCTCATTGATAATCCTAAGCACATTGAGACCAGCAATAGTCCTAGCATCTTTGGTAGCTTGACACTGAGAGTCATTGAAATAAGCCAGCACAGTAACCTCAGCATTGGTAACAGTCTTTCCAAGGTAAGCTGCTGCAATTTCCTTCATCTTGGTCAGAATCATAGATGACACCTCCTCTGGGTAGAAACTTCTTGTCTCTCCTTTGTATTCCACTTGCACCTTGGGCCTGCCTGCATCATTCACCACCATGAAGGGCCAGTGCTTCATGTCAGACTGGACAACAGCATCATCAAACCTGCGTCCAATCAGATGCTTGGCATCAAAAACTGTGTTGGTGGGGTTCACTGCAACCTGATTTTTTGCAGCATCACCGATCAGTTGTTCGGTGTCAGTAAAGGTGACATAGCTTGGAGTGGTTCTGTTCCCTTGATCATTGGCAATTATCTCTGCTTTTCCATGCTGGAAGACACCCACGCAGGAGTAGGTGGTGCCGAGATCAATGCCAACCACAGGTCCCTTAGACATGGTTGCTTCTGTGTAGGCCCACCTCGGCTTGCGAAGCTCACGCACCGACCTCTGCAGCTGCCCCAGCGTTCAATGAGCACAAACATTTATTATTCTATTATACTGAATTTTCCAAATGATGCTACAACATTTCGGCTCTATTGAAAATATATCTCTAGGGGTCAGCAGGTAGCGTGGTGGCTAAGGGCGCTGGATTACCACATGGCTGACCATGGTTTGAGTCCCAGATCTGGTGGCTTGTTTTCTCACTTTTCCTCTCACTCTGTCCCTCTCTGGTCAAATTAAAATAAATAAATAAAATAAATAAAGTTAAATAAAGTAATTAAAAAAAAAAAGCAAAAGAAAGTATCTCTTCAGGGCACCAGCAGATGGCATAGTGGTTAAGTCACAGGACTCCCACTTAGTTGACCACAGCTCGAGTCCCAGACCCAGCAGCTTAAAACTCATACCGGGCATATGTGCAGGCATGCCCAAAATCCTGAGAGGAGAATGGAGAAGAAGGGATTGTGGTGTGACCATCCTCCCTGGGAAATGAAGTCTTGCTTTCTCTGTCTTTCTCTAGTGAGTGCATGTGCCCTATAGCAAAAGTTTCTCTTTAAAAAGAAAATATATCTTTAGATCCCTAAGCATTAATTCCTGTGCCTCTTGTCATCGACCATGTGTTACTAGGATGACCTTGAAATGTAAACAGTAGGTTGTGTGTGTATGTTTTATTTTAATGTAAGATAAAAAAAGAACAGAAATAACAACTACTTATTCAAAATAGTTACCATCAAATTAGTATGACTTCTGCCTCTGACAGATCAATAAGAAAACTATACTTGGGACTGCTTTGAAGATAACATGACCTCAACTCAGAGGGCTACTCTCCATATTTCTGTCCTCTGTACCTAAGATGAGCCCAGTGACAGGGACCAGCTACCTTCTCCGATAGCACTGAGAAGACCAAAAGTATTTCTAATCACCTTTTCCATTCTTTTCATCCATAAAAACATCCAGAGGTACAAATCTTGAAAAGATACAAAGAAGTTCTTTGTGCTATTTATCAACCAAGTCTGAACTAGCTTAAAAATAAATGAAGAGGGGACCAACAGTTGGCAACAATGGCTATGTCGCTGGACTCCCATGTAGCTGACTGCGGTTTGAGTCCTGGACCTGGTGGCTTAAACTCACGCCAAGCATGTGTGCGTGTGTGCCCAAGATCCCAAGAGGAGAATGGAGGAGAAGGGATTGCGGCATGGCCATACCACCTGGGGGGGGGGTGATTTCTCGCTTTCTGTCTCTCTGTCTCTGTCTTTCTGGTGAGCGCACACGCCCTATAGCAAAAACCTCTCAAGAAAAAAAAAAAGAGAGAGAAATCATACCTGTAAGGGAAAACTTAAAAAATCCCTTGAGTTAATTTTCTTGGAGCTCTCTTTAGAAAGGCTTCTCCAACCCTGGGGCTGGCAGGTGGAACAGTGGTTAAGGTGCTAGACTTCCACATGGCCAACTGTGGTTTGAGTCCCAGATCTGGTAACTTGCTTTCTCACTTTAGTTGTTTCTCTCTCTCTCTAGTCAAATTAAAATTATAATGATGATGATAAAAAATAAAATAAATAGTTCTTGGGTCCAGCAGGTGGCATGATGGTTAAGGGTGCTGGACTCCCACATGGCCAACCGTGGTTCAAGTACTGGTTCTGCAGCTTGCTTTCTCACTTTCTCTCTCTCTTATTCTGTCCCTCTCTGGTCAAATTAAAATAAATAAATAAATAACATAAAGTTAAAAATAAAATAATTCTTAAAAAAAAAAAAAGAAAGGAAAGAAAGAAAGAAACAAAGAAAGAAAGGCTTCTCCATCTCATAATTCCCCAGGAATTCTGTAGTAGCCTGGATTGAAAATGGGGGGTTTCTTGGTACTAAGGAATTTAAGTTTCACTTGGTTATAGCCACACATAGCACTTTACCTGTGACATCCCATTGGTGACAGCAGGTCTCAAAACAGATTTGTTTTGCCGACTAATACAAGGACAGTTTGCTTTAATTCCCCACTTGCCCCGGGCAGCATGTACCATATCTCCAATATTGTAAAGAGCTGAGAAAAAGATAACAATAATGGTTAATATCAGAACACTTCTACATGCCACATACTCTGGCGAGGACATTCGTTACATTATCCCCCTTTATTCTTAACACATTTCTTTTTTTTTCTTTTCTTTTTTATTTTTTTTTGAGAGGTTTTTGCTATAGAGTGCGTGCGCTTGTCAGAAAGACAGAGACAGACAGAGACAGAAAATGAGAAATCACCCCCCGGGGGGGATGGCCACGCCACAATCCCTTCTCCTCCATTCTCCTCTTGGGATCTTGGCCATGCACGCACATGCATCCGGCGTGAGTTTAAGCCACCAGGTCCAGGACTCGAACCACGGTCGACTACAAGAGAGTTCAGTGACATAGCCATTACATCAACTGCTGGTCCCTGCTCTTAACACATTTCAATCAAGTAGTTGCTTTTATCTTTAATTTTTGATGAGCAAACTGAGATTCTAAGAAGTTAGGTCATTTGCTCAAGGATGTAAAGTTGGTTCAAGCACTAATACTTGAACCCAGAAATATGTAGTTCTAAAATTCTGTGTACTTTTTTTTTTTTTTTTCCAAAGATTTAGTGACCAGCAGATGGCGTAGTGGCTATGTTGCTGCACTCCCACATGGCCAACTCAATAGTTTGAGTCCTGGGCCTGGTGGCTTCAAACTCATGCTGAATGTGTGTGTATGCATGGCCAAAATCCAAGAAGGAAAATGGAGAAGCAACTGTGGTGTGGACATCCCCCTGGGGACTGATTTCTCACTTTCCCTCTCTGTGTCTCTCCAGTGAGCACACTTGCCCTATTAAAAAATTAAAAAAAAAAAAAAAAAAAAAAAAAAAAAAGGAAGGTAAAAGAGAGAAAGAAAGAAAGAAAAGAGGGAACAGGCATCCTACCACTGTACTCAGTAAATTCTTCAGCTTGGACGCAATGGGATATAGAAGATTCAAAGGATGTTCCTAAAAGCTTTCTTAAGTGGACAGAATGTAGGCAGCCATGTTGCAGACCCGCCATATGCAATGCATGAATGTTAGTGGAGGTGTGGAAGCTGAGCATATAGAACTTCTGGAGGAATCACTGATGTAAACTGAGATTGTGACACAGATCTTTACTATTCATCTCTAATGTTCAGTTAGCTGTCTTCCTAATAGAATCAAGAAGTTTGATTACCTTCAGCTGGATTTTTAAAAATAATTATTTTATTTAACTTTATTTATTCATTTACTTATTTTAATTTGATCATGGAGGGACACAGAGATATATATAGAAAGAAAGTTAGAAAGCAAGCTGCCAGGTCTGGGACTCAAGCTGTGGTCATCCCTGTGGGAGTCCAGCACCCTGAAGCACCACACCAATGCTGGCCCCTCAGCTGGATGTTTTAATAGTTTTTTTGTAAGAATTATTTTATTGGGGGGAGTGGCAGGTGGCGTGGTGTTTAAGGCGCTGGACTCCTACATGGCCAACTGTGGTTTGAGTTCCAGACCTGGTGGCTTTGCTTTCTCACTTTCTCTCTGTCCCTCTCTGGTCAAATTAAAATAAATGAATGAATAAATAAAATGAAATACAATATTTCTTTTAAAAATTATTTTATTTTTAAAAAATTATTATTTTTTAATTTGACAGAGAGACACACAGAGAGAGAAAGGGAAAGTGAGAAGGCAAGCTGCCAGGTTTGGAACTCAAACTGCAGTGAGCCATGTGGGAGTCCAGCACCTTAACCACCATGCCACCTCCCAGCCCCTTCTTCAGTTGGATTTTTACAAGCTTAAAACCAGACGAAGCCTAGAGACTGGCTTTTTCATTCTGGTCCAGCCAACCGTAGGAATGTGAAATAATATCTGGAAACATAACTAGCTTTCCTGACCAGAAACAGGAAACAGAGTATGCAGTGGCTGCATGCACTCTAATACACATCTAAAGATTCAAATTCTCAGAGAAATCTTGTGAGACTTAAACAAACAAACAAACAAAAATCAAACAAAAACAGGCTAAGGGAAACCATTTTACCAAATTTTAAGTATGTGAGCTCAATGAAAAAAAAATATTACCAAATCTAAAAAGGAAATTTTCCTTACCTGTGCCAGGGATGATTTGTGTGGGCATAAGATTCTCTGGTTCATGGGACTGCCCCTTTGCACACTTCAACCAGGAGAACACCTCTTCATCACCTATCTCCTCTGTCTCTGAAACAGAAATGAGATGATTTCACTTATTTTACAAGGGTCACAGAAAGATCCCTTTCAGTGAGGGCTACATCTGCCACAGGCAAGGAATGTAACTAACTCGTAAAAAATCTGCTTTACTGAGGTATAATTTACATACAATAAATCTAACAATTTATTTTTAAGAGTTATTTTCTTTAACTTTCTTTCTTTATTTATTGTAAAATTTTGATCAGAGAGGGACAGAGCGAAAGAGAGAGAGGGAAAGTGAGAAAGCAAACCACCAGATCTGGGACTTGAACTGTGGTCGGCCATGTGGGAGTCCAAGTGTCCTTATCCGCCACACCACCTCCCAGCCCCATTCCAACAATTTAATGAATCTTCACAGATATATTCAATTGTCATTTGTATGAATATGCTCACAATCATGTTGTAAAACATTTCCGTCCCATTTACAAAATCTCTCCAGCTCTTGGCAATAAATTCCCTTCTTGATGCCCTGATCATCAACAATCAACTTAATAATTATATTAACAGTTTCACTTTCTTAGAATTTCATATCAATGGAAACATGCAGAAAGATATAGCCATTCATTCTGGGTTTCTTCCACTTAGAAAAATTAATGACTCTGAGATTCCTCGATATTGTTGTATGTATCAGTAATCTGCTCCTTTTTATGGATGAGTAGTGCTTCATGGTATGGAGGTACCACAATTTATTATTTATTCACCAGCTGATGGATTGTTTCCAATTTTGAGCTCATGTAAGTAATGCTAATCTCTTGCAATCCTTATCACATCATATAAACATTCATGTACAAGTCTTTGTGTGAATGTGTGTTCAGGATGCTAAGTTATATGCTAAGTTTTAATTTTAAAAGAAATGGCCAGGGGCCAGCAGGTGGTGGGGTAGTTAAGAACACTAGACTCTCACATGGCCGACCATGATTCGAGTCCTGGACCTGGTGGCTTCCTTTCTCACTTTCTCTCTCTCTCAAATTAAAATGAAGTTAAATTAAAAAATAATAATAATTCTTTAAAAAAAATTTTAAATGTGACATTGGGGACAGCAGGTGGAGTGGTGGTTAAGGCACTGAACTCCAACATGGCCAACTATGGTTCAAATTCTGACAGCTTAAAAATCATGCTGGGAGACCAGCAGATGGCATAATGGTTACATCACTAGACTCCCACGTAATCCACCATGGTTTGAGTCCCAGACCCAGCAGCTTAAAACTCACACTGGGCATGTGTGTGTGTGTGTGTGTGTGTGTGTGTATGTGTGTGTGTGCCCAAAATCCCAAGAAGGGAATGAAAGAAAAGGGAATGCAGTGTGGCCACCCCAGTGGGTGATTTCTTGCTTTCTGTCTCTTTGTCTCTCCAGTGAGCACATGTGCCCTATAACAAAAATCCCTGAAAAAAAGAAAAAAAAAAAAAAGGAAGAAAATCATGCTGGACGTGTGTGTGTGAATGTGCCTAAAATTCCAAAAGGAGAATGGAAGAAAAGGGATTGTGCTGTGGCCATCAGCCTGGCAGGTGACTTCTCACTTTTCCTCTCTCTGTCTCTCTCCAGCAAGCACATATACCCTCTATTGCAAAATCCTTAAAAATAAATTGGACATTAATTTTTCTTTTACATTTTATGTCCTATCTAAGAAATATTAGTTTAGTCAAAGGACACAAAGTTTATTTATTTTTTTTCTTAAGAAGTTTTGTTTTAGCTCTTATGTTTAAGTTTATGGTATAACTAAAGTTACTATTTTGCAAATGGTGTGATGTGTATGTTCATTCTTTGAATATGAATATATAATTGTTCCTCTCCTATTTATTGAAATGGCTGTCCTTCCCCTAATTAACTTGACATCTTTGTCAACAATCAGCTGACTAAACATGTGTGGGTTTATTTCTAGATTCTGTTCTGTTCCATTAACATGGTATCTTGATTACTGTAGCTTTATAATAAGTACTGAAGTAGCACATTTCTCTAACTTTACTTTTCTTTTTCAAAATTGTTTTCATTATTTTAGGCCCTTTGCATTTCATACAAATTTTAGAGCCATTTTATCAATTTATGCAAAAGGGTCTATGAGATTTTGATTTGGAATCACATTTAATTACAGATCAAATTAGAATAATTTATACCTTAGTATTCAATTTTCTGATCCATGAATATGGTACATCTCTCCATATATTTAGGTATTCTTTAATTTTTCTAGTCATGTATCCACAAAGGTATGAGAGAAAGAGAATACCCAACAGGCCCAATCGTGGTGGAATCCTTTCTCCTCCAATTCTCCATCCCATCACGATCCTTGCATACACACATGAGCCAAGTATTTTCAAAGCCAATAGGGCTAGGGCTCAAACTGCAGTCAGCTATGGGGGATCTGGCTTCCTCTGGGCAGCATCTAACCACTATCCTAGGAGGTGAGCCCTCTTTCACTCTTAATAGTGGAAAAGAGGTGCCATAACTTAGCTGTTAAGCACTTTGTATAGGGAACTAGATCCTACACAGCTGACTGTGGTTTGAATCTCAGCCCTGGTGGCTTGATAAACATGCCAGACACGGTGTGTGCCTGTCCCAAATCCTGACAGGATAGAGAAAGGAAAAGGGATTGTAGTGGGACCACACCCCATTAGGGTGTGCTTTCTCTCTCTGGTAAGCACACATGCTCTCTGGTAATGAAAAAATACTGGGGACCAGCAGTTAACATAATGGCTATGTTGCTGGACTCCTATGCAGTTGACCATGGTTTGAGTCCCGGACCCGGTAACGTAAACTCATGCCGGGCGCATGTGCACGTGTGCCCAAGATCCTGAGAGGAGAATAGAGGAGAAGGAATTGCGGCATGGCCATCCCCCCTGGGGGATGATTTCTCGCTTTCTATCTATCTGTCTCTCTTTGTCTTTCTGGCAAGTGCACACGCCCGATAGCAAAAACCTCTCCAAAAAAAATAATAAATTGGTAAACTGCATGTTCTCATTTTTTTCTAGATTCTTTAGGCAGAAGTGTAGCTGTTTGAAAATTTTCTTCTTTTCTTTTTTAAAATTATTTTTATTTAACTTTATGTATTTATTCATTTGTTTTATTTTTAAATTTGACCAGAGAGGGACAGAGAGAGAGAGAGAGAGAAAGCAAGCTGCCAGGGCCAGGACTTGAAACACAGTCAACCATGTGGGAATCCAGCGCCCCCAACTACTTTGCCACCTGCCAGCCCCGAGATATTTCTTCTTTTCCAATATAAATATTTAGTACTGTAATTCCCCTCTAAGCACTGCTTTAGCTGCACACTATAAATGTTGATATATTTGTTGTGTTTTTATTTTCACTTATTTCAAACATTTAAAAATTTCTCTTGTGGTGTCTTCTTTAACTTATGGGCTATTTAGAGGGGTATTATTTAATTTCCAAGTATCTGAAAATATCCAGATATCTTTGTTACTATTTTCTTTTTCTAATTAAAAAAAATTTTTTTTTTTTACAAAATCTTTATTTATTTATTTATATTTATTTATTTTAGTTCAATCAGAGAGGGACAGAGTGAGAGAGAGGGAAAGTGAGAAATCAAGCCACCAGGTCTGGGACTTGAAATGTGGTCGGCCATGTTGGAGTCCAGCACTCTTAACTACTACGCCACCTGCTGGCCCCCTTTGTTACTATTTTCTAATTTAACTTGTTCATGGTTAAGAGAACATACTCTATATGATTTCAATCACCTTACATTTATTGAGATTTACTTTATGATCCAGGACATGGATTGAAAATTTGCAAAAAAAAAAAAAAAAAAAAATGGGACCAGCAGTTGATGTAATGGTTATGTTGCTGGACTCCCATGTAGTCGACTGTGGTTCAAGTCCCAGACCCTGTGGCTTAAACTTAGGCCGGGCGCGTGTGCCTCCGTGCCCAAGATCCCAAGAAAATGGAGAAGGGATTGTGGCGTGGCCATTCCCCCGGAGGGTAAGTTCTCGCTTTCTGTCTCTCTGTTTCTGTCTTTCTGGCGAGCACACGTGCCCTATACCAAAAACATCTCAATAATAAAACTTCTAAAAAAAGAAAATTTGCATAGAAAAACACAGAAAAATACATATTGAGTTTCGTAACAACTAAATAGTTTATTTTGGTAAATTTTTCATGTACACTCAAAAAGAATGTATGTTATGGTGTCTTCTATATATATCCTAACTGATTTTCTGTCTTCAATTTTCTGTCATTAATTATTGGGAGAAGGTGCTGAAATCTCTAATTATACTTGTGGATGTTTCTATTTTTCCTTTCAGCACTACCAGTTTTGCTTCATATACTTTGTGTGTATATTTATTTATATATTTTAGATTTTTGCAATAGTGTGTGTGTGTGTGTGTGCGCTTACCAGAGAGAGAGAGAGAGAGAGGGAAAGTGAAAAATCATCCTTTGGGGGAATGGTCACACAACAGTCCCACCTCCTCCATTCTCCTTTCAGAATTTTGGGTATGTGTGCACATGTGTTGGTGTCTGTTTCAAGCGGCTACATTTGGGACTTGAACCATGCAGTTGGCCATGTGGGATCCAGCACCTTAACCACCACGTCACCTGCTGGCCCTATTTATTCTTAATTGCTGGAGGGTACATGCACTTGCTAGAGAGAGAGAGAGACAGAGAAACTGGGGTTGGGAGGAGAAACTATCTCTCAATGGGGCATGATCATGCTGCGATCCCTTCTCTGCGTCTCCATCCTATTGGAATTTTGGCTTATACAACGTATTCAGTGTGTTTTCAAGTCTCTAGGGCCAGGATTCAAATTGCACTTGGCCATGTGGAATCTGGCTCTCTATACACAGGGCTTAACTACTGTACTACAGGGCTGGTTCCTCCAGCTTTCTTTCAAATAGTATTAGTCATGGTATATAATTTTTCACCCTTTTGCTTCTTTTTACCTCCCAATTAGTAAGGTCATCCTTTCCACCAGTTTTCCCTGTCAGGTTATTATAGCCAAGTAAATGTGAGGCTAGGATAGCCCAGGTAGGTCCATACTTAAAACACCTCTCCCATGGAGAAGGATGTCTAGCCCTTCTACTCTTGGCTCAGTTGAGAGGAGGTAGGGGAGACTGAGCCCACCTCCCAGGATACCAAGCCAGTCCGTGGTCTATACTTTTTTTTTTTTTTTAATTTGCCAAGAGTATGCATGTGCCTTCCAGAGGGAGAGGAGAGAGAGAAAATGAAAAAGCACTCAATATGGGAGAGGGTCATACCACAATCCCTTGCCCATTTTTGTCTCCTTTAAGGATTCTGGGTTTGGACACATATGTGCCCAGTGTGTTTTTCAACCTGCAGGGTCCAGGACTCAAACTTCATGGTTGGTCATGTGAAATCCAACAGCCTTAACCACCACACCACTAGCTGGCTCCACCAGTCTACGTTTTTACTTTTAATCTACAAGGAGGTCTTCAAAAAGTCTGTGGAAAGTGTGTGTTATGAAAAAAGTATGCATGGCCACCAGTAGGTGGCATGGTAGTTAAGGTGCTGGACACTCCCACACAGCTGACCATGGTTTGAGTCCTGGACCTGATGGCTTGCTTTCTCATTTTCTCTCTCACTGGTGAAATTAAAATAAATGAGGGACCAGCAGTTAGCATAATGGCTACATCGCTGAACTCCCATGTAGTTAACCACGGTTCAGGTCCTAGACCCGGTGGCTTAAACTTACGCCGGGTGTGTGTGCGTGCATGCCCAAGATCCTGAGAGGAGAATGGAGAATGGATTGTGGCATGGCCATCCCCCCAGGGGGTGATTTCTCGCTTTCTGTCTCTCTGGCGAGCGCATGCGCCCTGTAGCAAAAACTTCTCCAAAAAAAAAATAAATAAATAATGAATGAATAAATAAAAATAAAATAATTCTTAAAATATTTTTAAAGTATGCATGAGCTTCAATTTTTTCCACCAAAATAAACTTCTTAAAATCCATTTTTCCATGAACTTTAAATTTTATTTTATTGAATTTTATTTTTTTTTAATTTTATTCTTTTTAAAAATAATTATTTTATTTAACTTTACTTACTTACTTATTTATTTATTTATAAATAACTTGACCAGAGGAGGACAGAGTAGGGGGAGAGAGGTGAGAAGTCAAGCTGCCAGGTCTGGGACTCGAACCATAGTTGGCCATGTGGGAGTCCAGTGCCCTCAACCATCAAGTCACCTGCCAGCCCCTATTTCATTTATTTCTATTATGAGGAAGACAGACAAGAGAGGCAGTACCATCAACATGGTGCTAATGGTGTGATTCACCTCCAGTCTCAGCCAGTCCTGAAACATGGCAACAAGTATGCCAGGTATGACCATGTGCTTTCTCTGTTTCTGGGAAAGTCATGTGCCCTCTGGCAATTTACAAAAAAAGTTTCATTTGGATTTTTTATATAGTTTGCCTTCCTGCTCATCATGTTCATGTTTTCCTTTGTATCTTTAAGCATATTTATATGATTTATAATATCTGCTTTAAGGTCTTTTCCCATTAATTCCATCATCACTATCTTTTTGGGCTTGTTTCTACTAATTATTTTTTTTTCCTAGCTTATTTGTCATTATTCTCAGGACCAGCAGATGGCGTAATGGCTATGTCTCTGGACTCCCATGTAGTCAACTGCGGTTCGAGTCCTGGACCTGGTGGCTTAAACTCACACCGGGTGCATGTGCGTGCGTGCCCAAGATCCTGAGAGGAGAATGGAGGAGAAGGGATTGTGGCATGGCCATCCCCCCTGGGGAGTGATTTCTTGCTTTCTGTCTTTCTGTCTGTCTCTGTCTCTCTGGGGAGTGCACGTGCTCTATAGCAAAAACCTCTCCAAAAAAAAAAATTGTCAAGTTATTCTCTTTGTGCATATGTTATAATTACTGACAGAATGCACAAGCTTTGGAACTTTTTTTTTTTTTTTTTTTTTTTTTTTTTTCTTTTTTTGGAGAGGTTTTTGCTATAGGGCGCGTGCGCTCGCCAGACAGACAGAGAGAGACAGAGAGACAGAAAGCAGGAAATCACCCCCCAGGGGGGATGGCCACGCCGCAATCCCTTCTCCTCCATTCTCCTCTCGGGATCTTGGGCACGCACGCACAGGCGCCCGGCGTGAGTTTAAGCCGCCGGGTCCGGGACTCGAACCGCGGTCGACTACGTGGGAGTCCAGCGACATAGCCATTACGCTAACTGCTGGTCCCAAGCTTTGGAACTTTTGAAGTTTCTGGGTATTGGATTTTGTTTTAATCTTTTAGTTTTAGTCTGGTATAGAGTTAAGTAACTTGCAGACCAGTCTGACTATTTCAAAGCTTGCTTTACACGTTGTTATCATAGCTCCAGAGAAGTTTTTATTCTGAGACTAAGTTAGTCCTCTGACCATGGTGTAACTCTTTTGAACTTTGCCAAGTGTCTCTTCACACTAGTTGACAGGAATACAAATAGTGAGTTCTGCAAATTATTCATTCAATTGCTTTTTGACAGTTCAGGCAAAAAACTGAGGAACTCTCTCTGCAGATATCTAATGTTCTCTCTACGCAGCTCCTACCTCTGTACCCTGCCTCACTCCTCGTTCTATCTCAACTCAACAAGGTTGCCAAGCTCTGTTTTTTAATTCCCTTTCCCTGTGCTACAGCAGATGGTGTAGTGGTTACATCGCTGTACTCCCACAAGGTTGATGGTGGTGCAAGTCCCAGACCCAGCAGCTTGAAATTCATGCTGGGCACGTGTGCATATGTGCCCAAAATCCCAGAGGAGAATGGAAGTGGAGGGACGGCGGCATGGTCATCCCCTCTGCAGGGTGATTTCTCGCTGTTTGTCTCTCTCTCTCTCTGGTGAGTACACACGCCCTATTGCAAAGATCTCTCTAAAAAAAGAAAAGAAAAAAGATGAATAAGGCTACGCAGTTCAAGAGGGCACATAATTCATTCCTGTTTCAATTTCCAACTCCTGCAACTCCATTGACATACCCACAGATAACCTTTAGAACTATACAGGACAGTATTTGCTCACCACTGCGAGGACGGCTTTTCCTGAGCCGGTAACAGTCAAGGCAGACCCCAAATCCACACTTGCGACAAACCCAGTGGATGTTGAAGAGAGTTGTTTCACAAACATCACACATCTCCCGTACACCTCGTACAGCTCGCTTCCATGCCACTTTCTCTGGTGGAAGGAGGAAGAGGAAGACTATTGGCATTGACCATTTTAACCAATAGCAAAAGATCCCAGATAGCTATTCAAACCATTTTGTCCAGCAATTAAAAAACAAGGACTCATGAAATTTGTGTTTCTATAATTTTAAGATAAATAAAAGGAATTTCTAGTTTTTTTAATTAAAGAATTATTTGATATTATTATTTTTAAAATTTGACCAGACAGAGACAGAGATAGAAAGGGAAAGGGAGAAAGCAAGCCACCAGGTCCAGGACTCAGACTATGATTGATCATGTGGAAGTCCAGCACCTTAACCACTGCACTACCTGCTGGTCCCAGAATTTCTAATGTTTCTGAACAAACTGTGCAAATTTATTTGTACTATAATGATATTTCAAGGGCTTGTGATAACACTAGGATATAATAATCTAGTGTCAATAAGGGATCAATGACACATATTGTCACTTAAGATACTGTAAAATTTCAATGAAGGGGATTTTGAGTAAGATGATTATTCTTTGTAGAAATTTAGGGTATAATTTCATAGCACAATCTTCCTTGGTTTGGAAATAGGGTACAGTATCTCACAGACACGGAAATATAGTAATTTCGGTTGTAGGTATGAAACACGGCATGTAGTAGCATGAGTCTACTCACTAACCACAGAGTGTCATATAATAACACACATTGGATCAAAGCAAACTAAGGATATTCAGATGAACCAAACCCAAATGGGATCCAAATACATGTTAAAGCATTGTACTACAAAATCAAAGGCAAATAGGGAAGGAGTTTTGGGTATGTTAACTGTCAAAGACTGAAAGAATGAGGTCTGTTAAATACAGTGAAAGCCTCAACTACAGGTTAATATAAAAAGTCTTCCCAGTCTTAATTCATCTACAGAAAATGCCATCTGCTCCTCCTCCAATTCCTCCCTTAAGTAAAGGAAAACGAAAGCTTCCAACTAAGAGTGCTGGAACACAAGAAGGAGGATGCCTTACGGTGTGGCTCCACCATCATCATGGCCTCCTTCTCAGACATTACGAGCTGGCAAAACTGGTCCCCAACATTGGCCAGGATGTATTTTGAGGTCTCTAGGTCTATCCCTTCTGCTAGGGAGGAAGAGGGAATCCACAGGTTCATGGCATCAGGGTCACTTTGCTGGGGGCTTAGGAATCCCTCCACACGAAGTACCCCCTTACGAGTGAAGATCAACCTGAGAGAGGAAGGTAGACAGTTAAATAGATATCATGGAAAGAGCAGGAGCAATGCAAACTAATACACACCTAAAATCCTATGACCTAAGACAAATCTAATGGTACTCAACAGGAATCAGGCTAAGAATTTTCACCATATTGGACCGATACAGTATACATTCTCTGCTAATAGGAAGGTCTGTTAACACTTAGTAAGTCTGTATACTTTAAAAAACAATTGTTCCCGGAGTTGCTGTGAGTTCTTCCATCCACTGTTCTACACCTGTACCCGTGCCACTGAATGTGACCAGAGGAAAACCCATTAGCACACTTTAAATTTATGTCCACCTAACCTGTGGTGAGCCCTTAATATTTCCTGACAGTCACAGGAGTTTCCGGGTGCACTCCCTCCCTAGATACCTGTTTCTTTTCAAACTTCCAATATTACTTCCCCCATGAGAACTTTGCTTCCTATTCCACTGAGAAAAACTGAGTCAGAAAAGAACTTCCACAAGCTACCACAGCTATGCTTCCAACCCCCTAGTGACTGGGCTCGCTGGCACTCCATTTGATCTTCTCTAAACTAGGTCTCAGTAAAAATCAGATTCTCCATCCACTTCCTATCTTTCCTTCAACTCCACTAACTTTCTCCTCTTTTTTGTACATCATCTACTTTCCTCTCTACTGAATCTTCCTGTCAACATGTAAAATTGCTATAATGTCTATCACAAAAATCCTTTTAATCCAACACTCTCCTCCTTTTTTCTGCTTGTTAAGGACAAAATTTCTTCATTTTTGGAGATTTTTGCTATAGGGCATGTGTACCAGCCAGAGAGACAGACAGACAGAAAGCGAGAACTCATCCCCCTCAATGGGGGATGGCTACATCACAATATTTTAGCCTCCACTATCCTCTTGGGATTTTGGGCACACATGCATACCCAGCGTGAGTTTCAAGTAGCCGGGTTCAGCACTCGAACTGTGGTCAACCATGTGGGAGTCCAGCAATGTAACCATTACACCATCTACTGGTCCACTCCTCTCGGAATTTTAGGCATGCATACGCACACGTCCAGTATGAGTTTCCAGCCTCTGGATATGGGACTCAAACAACGGTGGACTACATGGGAATCCAGCGCCTCAACCACTGTGACGCTTACTGGTCCCAAGAGCAAAATTTGTTAAAAGAGCTGTCTAGAGGCCACCAGGTTACTACTTAGTAGTTAAGGCACTGGGTTCCCATATGACCCACTGTGGTCTGAGTCCTGGACCTGGTGGCTTAAAGATTACACCTGGCACATGTGCATGCATGCCCCAAATCCCAAAATCCCAAAAGGAGATTAGAAGAGAAGGAATTATGGCATTGCCATCCGTACCCCTACCCATGGGTAGGGGGTGATTTTCCACTTTCCCTCTCTGGCTCTCTCCAGTGAGCACAAGCACCCTATGGCAAAAACAAAGACAAAAGTTGTGTATATTAACTGTCACCAGTTCCTTGTGTTCTATTCTCTCTTAAACTACTATAATCAGACACCACCCCCTAACAATCTACCAAAACTAGTTTTGACAAGGTCATTCCACTTTGGCTAAATCAAATACTTGCTGTCCCTATCTCACACAACCTATCAGCAGCATTTGGTTGCTCATTATTCCTTCTTTTTGTCTTTTTTTGGAGAGGTTTTTGCTATAGGGCATGTGCGCTCACCAGACAGAGAGACATAGAGACAGGAAGCGAGAAATCACCTCCCAGAGGGGATAGCCACGCCACAATCCCTTCTCCTCCTTTCTCCTCTTGGGATCTTGGGCGCACACACACACACACGCACCCGGCGTGAGTCTAAGCCACCGGGTCCGGGACTCGAACCGCAGTTGACTACGTGGGAGTCCAGCGACATAGCCATTACGCTAACTGCTGGCCCCTGTTTATTATTCCTTCTTGAAAATACTCCTAAGATACCTCACTTCCAAGCTTTTCTACTACCTCACTGGCTGCTGTTTTATTTTTGGGGGGAAAGATGATCTCTTCCCTGAGACAGAGACCTCCCGCCACAACAGGGTCCTCACACTGCAATCCACCCCCAGCCTTGGCCAGTCCAAATCACGAGTACACAAGGGAGGCCATGGGACACGAACCACGGACTTCACATGTGGGTTTGGGGCCAACATCACTGAGCCACCTTCTGACCCCTCACTGGCTGATCTTTCGTAGTCTCCTTTAGTAGCTCCTCCTTAGCTTTCACATCTCTAAACTTCAGAGGGTGCAAGAATCCAGTCCTTGAACTGCTTCTCTTTATCTATACTCTCACTCTTTTTTTTTTTTTTTTTTTTGGAGAGGTTTTTTGCTATAGGGCGCGTGCGCTCGCCAGACAGAGAGAGAGAGACATAGAGACAGAAAGCGAGAAATCACCCCCCAGGGGGGATGGTCACGCTGCAATCCCTTCTCCTCCATTCTCCTCTTGGGATCTTGGGCACGCACGCACACGCGCCCGGCGTGAGTTGTAAGCCACCGGGTCCGAGACGCGAACCGCGGTCGACTACGTAGGAGTCCAGCGACATAGCCATTACGCTAACTGCTGGTTCCCTATACTCTCACTCTTGAAGTGATCTCAATTAGACTCCTAGCTTTAAATAGCTTGTGATACTAGCTTCGTATCTCCAGGTGGATCTCATCCCTTAACTCTAGAGTTTTATTTATTTATTAAATAAATATTTTTGAAGAATGATTTAACTTTATTTATTTATTTTAATTGGACCAGAGTGCATCAGAGAGGAAGGGAGACAGAGAAAAAGTGAGAAAGCCAGCTGCCAGGTCCAGGAATCGAACCACAGTCAGCCATGTGGGAGTCCAGAGTCCTTAACCACCACACCACCTTTCAGCCCCAACTCTAGAGTTTTATATCTAGCTGCCCTCTCAACATCACTGATTGAAAATGTGTTTTTTTTTTTAGTTTACTGAAAGCAAATGAGATACACACAGACATAGACAGATGCACTCAACAGGGTCCTGATGCTGCAATTCATCACCAGCTTCAACTAGCCCTGGATCACGGCACACTCATGCTGAGCATACTCAGGGAGGTCTCTGGACACGAACTGAAAACTTCCCAGGTGGGTCAGCTTCACAGAACATTGTGTTTTATCATGGTGCCACCTTCTGGCCTACCATTTGGGCATCATAAATTAAACATGCTCAAATTAAAACTTCCCATTTTCAGGACCAGCAGATGGCGTAATGGCTATGTTGCTGGACTCCCATGTAGTCAACTGCAGTTTGAGTCCTGGACCCGGTGGCTTAAACTCACGCCGGGCGCATGTGCGTGTATGCCCAAGATCCCGAGAGGAGAATGGAGGAGAAGAGACTGCGGAGTGTCTATCCCCCCTGGGGGGTGATTTCTCGCTTTCTGTCTCTCTGTCTTTCTGGCGAGCGCACATGCTCTATAGCGAAAACCTCTCAAAAAAATAAATAAAATAAAATAAAATAAAATAAAAAACTTCCCATTTTCCTTCCCCAAACTGCTTTTCCCTAAGAATCTCCTTATAAGTAAATGGCAATCCCATCTTTTCAGTTATCTGTCCGAAAGCTATAATATCACCTGTAACTCCACTCTTTCATATTCCACATCTAACCCATTAGGATTTTATGTGCTCTACCTTCAAATTATACCAGAATCCAACCAATTTTCATCTCCATTGCTACCTCCCTGGTCTAAGCCACCAACATTTCTACTGGTTAATTCCAGACCTGGAGGCTTGCTTTCTCTTTCCCTCTCCCCCTCCCTTTCTGGTCAAATAAAAAATAAATAAATAAAATAATTCTTAAAAAAAAAAAAAGACACTGGGCAGTGTCACTCATCAGCTCAAAACCTCCAATGCCTTCCTACTCAGGATAAAAGTCAAAGCCCTTGAAAATCTAGACCCACCAGTAACTCTTTTTTTTTTTTTTTTTTCCTTTGGAGAGGTTTTTGCTATAGGGCGCGTGCGCTCGCCAGACAGACAGAGAGAGACAGAGAGATAGAAAGCGAGAAATCACCCCCCAGGGGGGATGGCCACACCACAATCCCTTCTCCTCCATTCTCCTCTCAGAATCTTGGGCACGCACGCACACGCGCCCAGCGTGAGTTTAAGCCACCAGGTCCAGGACTCGAACTGCAGTCGACTACATGGGAGTCCAGCGACATAGCCATTACGCTAACTGCTGGTCCCCCCCCCACCAGTAACTCTTTGATCTCAACTCCTTTTCCCCTACTGCTTACTTTATTTTAGTCAGTTAGCTCTTTGAACTCACCAGCCTTGGGATAGCTGGACCTACCTGGAATATCCATCTCCCAGATCACTGTGTGGCTTACATCTTCACCTCTTATAGGTTGTTCCTCAAATCTCACCTTCTCAGATCAGCCTACTTAAAACTATAGCCTCTCTAGCCTCCCCACACTTCAAGCCTTTTTCCTTTATTTTTCTCATAGTAATTATCAGCTAACCTACCATTATTTAACTTTTCCTTTTATTTATTATCTGGCTTCCCAGATCCTCTCCAAATTCTCTCAGGGCTAAAAGTTTGATGTTTTATTCATCACTGAATCCTCAATGTCCAGAACAAAGGCTGACACACACTAAGTACTCAATAAATATTGGGTGAATAAATTAATGCACACCAAATTGATTAACGGTTCAGATGTCTTTATTTAAAAAATTAAAGACTCCTCAGGACCAGCAGTTGGTGTAATGGCTATGGTGCTGGACTCCCATGTAGTATAATGCAGTTCGAGTCCCACACCTGGGGGCTTAAACTCACGCCAGGTGCATGTAAGAACATGCCCAAGATCCCGAGAGGAGAATGGAGGAGAAGGGATTGCGGCATGGCCATCCCTCCGGGGGGTGATTTTTCACTTTCTTTCTCTCTGTCTCTCTCTGTCTTTCAGGCGAGAGTGCACGCACCCTATAGCAAAAACCTCTCCAAAGAGAAAAAAAAAAATTAAATACTTCTGAAAATTTTAGGAGAAATTCCTAAGTTTATCAAGCAAATGAAAAGTAATTAAATAGCTTTTATTTGGTAAAAGCAGGGAATACTCCCGCGATTTTTAACAGTTACATCTATTCCAAAGATGCTTTCTATTATCTCATAATCATACTTCCCATCTGTAATTTAAGTTACTTTAGCACTTAAAAGTAAGTGGTCAGGCAGATCCACAACATAAAAGAGAGTCCTTCCGTTTATATCACTGGCTTTACACAGAACCTAAGTTAGGAACAACTCGGGATAGCACAGAGCTACAGCTAACACTGCTCAAATTCGATTCTCCAAGGACAAGGCCACACATCATCTTATAATCCAACGTGAATCTATGACAGAGTCTAAGCACAGACCCTGAAAACAAAAGGGTTAAGGAAAGTGAGGGGAAAGACGGTCAGGCATGTTTATAGATTATTAGAGTGAGAGTTATGTGTCACTCATCAAAGCTGGAAAGGTGGACGAGAGAGGAGTTTGGGTACCTCCGGAAGTGAAAGAAGCGGCAGGCTACAGTAGAATCATCTTGCTCTTGTTCTTTAAACTTCCGATACCGCTCCAGGCGGCACTCACGGCACTTGTGCAGGTGAGGAGCCACATTGATGCAAGACCCATCCTGCAGAAAGGGCTCTCCAGACTGCTTTAGCTTCTTCACTTTGCTCACATCTTTCAGCACTGACTGACCAACTACAGCAAGGGAGGAAGAAGAAAAGGCTGTCAGGAGAAATATAAATAGGGCCCAATAACATGATCCTTTCAGGGACACAGACAGACACTTGTCCTAATGGGCTACTCCTACCTGCACTGCTAGGATACCCACTGCGTCCGTCCTTGACAGACAGAGAAAACCGGGAGCTAAGAGCCTTCATTTGGGAGCTAAGGATGGTGGAGAACTTGAGGGAAGCGCTCCATTACAATGAAACAATTCTGAGCACAGGTGTGAAAAATCCCAGAAGGCTGAAGACAGCTATCACCTGTTCGAGCCACTCAGGATATGGCTAGTCTATTAATCAAGGCCTCATGAGCACCCATAGGATGCCAATCCTCCATGAAAACAGGTTTCATATATTTTAAGACTTTCTTTTATGTACTTCTGGACCACAATCTCACATCACAGAAGTTAATGGATTTTGGTGGAGGTGTTAAAATCCCATGTATGTTTCAAAATGAGAAGTGATTTTCTTTAGCCTCATCAAGCCTACAAAGGGCTACTTTATGGGCATGAAGACCAGTTCTTATTAACTCTACTGAAACAAATTAAAGAGGATGAGTCAAAGTGAAACAGAAAGGGATGAGATAAACACAAGGAATAGTTCCTGACCAAAAATAACAGATTGTCAAGGAAGATCAAGCATCATCCCTTTTGGCATTATCATGGTATGGAACAGACACCCCTCTTACAGTACTGGTTCAGATAAAATTCTGCCCTGAACCAGATTTGATGAAGGGTCTCTGCCAGGCCCTCTTAGTCTGTAATTCTATGAGATTATTGAACTTTCCATCCAAGTGAGGGCCTCTATGCACAAGAGCACGACAGGCATTCCAAGGCTAGTGGCAGACCAAAGCCCGTGTACAGCCTCAGCAGGATCACCTTTCAGGGGCGCAGTCCGAGGCCGACCCTTGGGGGTCTGCTTCCCTTTGCCTTTGCCCAGCAACAGCTCAGCATTGCGCTCCCCGTTGGGGCCCAGTTTCCCCATAAGGTGCTCCGGAATCCCCTTCAGGCCTGTCTTGGCCTGCAGCTGCTCCTCAGAGTCGCTCAAATCTGACAGGTCACTGTTGGTGCTGGAGTCCGAGTCCTGTCTGCAAGCCAAGCTTCGCTCATCCAGTGAGAACCTTTTCACAGCTTCAAAAGGAGCTTTGTTCTCCTGTGAAAAATCTGCCGGGGAGGACAGAAAGCCGCCTGAGTGCCTGCCAAAGACGTTACTAAAGGTTTTGAGAAGTGGATTGTCCTGCTGCCCAGGCCCCACAGTTGGCCTCTCCTCTGTGGGGCTGGAGGAGAGAGTAGGCATCTCAATAGGCTGGGTGAGGCTGCTGGTGGGCGAGCTGGAGCGACCATTCCCCATTGCAGAGAGGCTTGGGCCCCCAGTGGTAAGAGCTGAGCCCAAAACACCAGACACCAGCTTGGAGGAGTCAGTTGTAATGAAGAGGGTTTTCTTCTTTGCTAAAGTTGCTGAATCTGCAGAGGAGTGAGACTCGGGCCAGCTTGGTGCTGCCTTGGAGGTGACAGTGGTAGCAGAGGCAGAGCTACCTGATGCCTGAGATGCAAAACTGCTGAAAGGGCTATGTTCGACTTTCTCCACAAATGCCAGGAAAGGGTTAGAAGGTTCTTCTCGGGATAGTTTGGGGGGCTGTAAAAATAGATTTTCATGACTCTCTGGGGTACGGGTATTTAGGAGGCTCCGTGGGAAGGCTGGAGTGAGGGTGGGCATAGACTCTGCAGGCACTTTCCGGTCCACAGAGCTGCCAGCCTTAGAGCCTAGCTTAGTGTCTGCTCCAAGAGTGGATCTACCTTTACACAGGCCTGAGCTCAGGCTCTCAAGGCTTTGTTTGAATGAGTCCCTGCTGGAGGAATCATCAGCCAGACTCTCTGAAACGGTAGTGAAGTAGTTACTGGTAGGTAAAGTTTGGGACATGCATTGGAAAAACAAGTTTTTAGAGAGATCAGAGTCTTTCTGGGACTCTGGTGCAGAACTACAGCCAAAAGAGAAGCCAACAGGTTTATTCTCTGTGGCAAGGACCCCATTAGACTGGCTCCTCCCACTTCCAAAAGTCAAAGGTTGCGATGAACTTGGGAGAGATGCTCCAAATCCAGAACAGGCCAGAATAGAATTTCTTGAATTCTGAAAGAAAGACAATCTGAGTTAGTTATGCTGGCTTCTCATGACAACCTAATGACCTCTTTCTTTGACCTAGTTGTCACTAGATCAACATTTCTTATGGGTCAATCAACTCTTCTCCACAAGTACATGGATCTGTTCTTTTAAACTTTTTAAAAATTGGGACCAGCAGGTGGTGTGGTGGTTGAGGGCACTAGACTCCCACATGGACAACTATGGTTTGAGTTCTGGACCTGGTGCCTTCTCACTTTCCCCCTCTCTCTCTTACTCTGTCCCTTTCTAGTCAAATTAAACTAAATAAATAAATAGATAAAGTTAAAAAATAAAATAATTTTTCTTGGGGGAAGAGGTTTTTGCTATAGAGTGTGTGCACTCGCCAGAAAGACAGAGAGAGACAGAAAGCAAGAAATCACCCCCCGGGGGGATGGCCATGCCGCAATCCCCTTCTCCTCCATCCTCCTCTTGGGATCTTGGGCACGCACGCACACACACAAGCACCCAGCGTGAGTTTAAGCCCCTGGGTCTAGGACTCGAACCGCGGTTGATTACATGGGAGTCCAGCGACATACCCATTATACCAACTGCTGGTCCCTAAAATAATTATTTAAAAACTTTATTTTTTTTAAATTTTGCTTTAGGGTGCATGTGCTCACCAGAAAGACATACATAGGAGGATGAGGGGGAGAGAAACTGAAAAATACCCTCCAAGGGGAATGGTCATGCCACAATCACTTCTCCTTTTGGGTTTTTGGGCACACACGCACACACACTTGGCATGTTTTCCAAGCCACTGCACGCACAACTCAAACTGCTCAATTGGCCATGTGGGATCCAGCTGCCTTAACCCCCATGCCACTGTCTGGCCCTGGATTTGCTCTTATAAGAGAACTTCACCAGCATTGGGAAAGAAACCTGTCCACAGAGGGCACCTTTAGCAAGGTGAGCCAGAGACAGCAGGATGTCATTCATCCTGCCATTCCCTAGTTGTTACCTTCCTGGTTGTCACAATGCAGGGAAGCCATGTAGGCATCCTCATATCTATTTGGAAACAGAGAGAGTCCAGTAGGAAGTGGAAAAAGGTTCCTAAACAGACATCAGCTTTTACTTTGAAATATACCTAGCGACTCTGTAATAGTAATTTAATTAAATAATCTTAGAAGCTACTATTAAATATGTATTGATTTATATTATTGTAAATTGCCCATCTTACAAAATGTGACATTACCCCTATGACTTCTTTGTATATTAAAGAAAATTATTCACTTTCATAATCTGAGATAGCACAAGATGAACCCTTTTAAAATTTGGCCATCTATTTACAGGTTCAAGTCAACCTAAAAATTGGATATCTGTTTCAATTAATATTAGACCTAAAGATACTAAATTAAAGAAAATAAACTATTAACTGAAATATTTTGTTATTAGGATCTAATAAGGCTCCAAAGAGGAAAAATGGACATACTGACAATATCCAACAAATAAAAACATTCAGCATAACAGATTAGAGCACAAAGTAAGAAAACATTTTCCTTCTTTTACCTTAGAAATGTTAACTTCCACATGTTAATAACTATGTGTAAAAAGAAGGGTGAGGGCACTTTCATAGGTATTACGCAACTATAAACATATCTATCTATCTAGAGACACCATGGTAGGCATGAGTTCTTACTTAATTCTTGTTAATTTAATAAAGGCCAGATTCTAGCACTTGCCTTGCAAACCAGATTAGTAAAAAAAAATAATTTTCAAGTATTAGGTTGTCAGGAAATCATGACGTATTCTTCTGCTTTTCTATGCAAAAATA
Source organism: Tupaia tana (assembly GCA_026018925.1). NCBI lineage: Eukaryota > Metazoa > Chordata > Mammalia > Scandentia > Tupaiidae > Tupaia > Tupaia tana. The sequence goes on along the minus strand of JAKSZU010000014.1, from coordinate 24,993,205 downwards.
TGTTATAACTCTCCCGGTGACCCAATAGTAAAGGACAAGATCCCTAAATGTTCAGTTTAAAACACTGGAAATAAAAATACTTAATGAATACTAGGTTTCTTTTTGAGGTGATGAAAATTTTTGGAACTAGATAGTGGTGATGGTTTTACAGCATTTTGAATGTACTAAATGCCACAAAATTGTACGTTTAAAAATGGGTGAGCTGGGCAGTGGCATGGTGGTTAAGGGCTGGATCCTACATGGTCAACCACAAGGTTGGTGCACTGGACTTGGTGGCAAAAAACACACTTGCACATGTGTGTGCATGCCCAAAATCCCAAGAGGAGGTAGAAATTAAGAAGAAACTGCAGTGTGGTCATCCTGGGTGATTTCTCACTTTCTCTCTCTGTCTCTGTCTCTAACAAATGCATATGCCTACTTACAGTTAAAAAAACTCATTAAAGAGGTCTGCAGATAGTGTGGTAGTTAAGGTGCTAAACTCCCACATGGCTGACCGTGGTTCAAGTCTTGGACCCATGGCTTGCTTTCTCGCTCCCCACCCCCACCCCACCCCCACCCTCTCTGGTCAAATTAAAAAAAAAAAAAAGTGATAATAAATAAAATTAAATAATTCTTTTTTTTTTGAGAGGTTTTTGCTATAGGGCGCGTGTGCTCGCCAGACAGACAGAGAGAGACAGAGACAGAAAGCGAGAAATCACCCTCCAGGGGGGATGGTCATGCCGCAATCCCTTCTCCTCCATTCTCCTCTCGGGATCTTGGGCACGCACGCACACATGCCCGGCGTGAGTTTTAAGCCACCGGGTCTGGGACGCGAACCGCGGTCGACTACATGGGAGTCCAGCGACATAGCCATTACGCTAACTGCTGGTTCCCAATAATTCTTTAAAACAAAGTAATTAAAATGGGGCCAACAGTGGCAGGTGGCATGGTGGTTAAGGGCGCTGGATTCACACATAGCCAACCGCAGTTCGGGTCCTGGACCTGGCAGTTGCTTTCTCACTTTCCCTCTCTCTCTCTCTCTCTCTCTCTCTCTCTCTCTCTCTCTCTCTCAATTTCTCTCTGGCCAAATTAAAATAAATAAATAAAGTTGAATAAAATTTTTTGGGGGGAGAGGTTTTTGCTATACGGTGCATGCGCTCTCCAGAAAGACAGAGACAGAGAGATAGAAAGTGAGAAATCACCCCCCAGGGGGGATGGCCACGCTGCAATCCCTTCTCCTCCTTTCTCCTCTCAGGATCTTGGGCACGCACGCACACGCGCCTGGCGTGAGTTTAAGCCACCGAGTCCGGGACTCAAACCACGGTCAATTACATGGGAATCCAGTGACATAGCCATTACACTAACTGCTGGTCCCATAAAATAATTCTTTAAAAAGAAAGAAAGAAAGAAAGAAAGAAAGAAAGAAAGAAAGAAAGAAAGAAAGAAAGAAAGAAAGAAAGAGAATCATGCTAGGAGCATGTACATGCATATCCAAAATCCTGAGAAGAGAATGGAGGAGAACCGATAGTGGCATGGCCATCCCCCAGGGGATGATTCCTCACTTTCCCTATCTCCGTCTCTGTCTAATCAGCATATGCCTCATGGAAAAAACCTAAAACCAAACCAAACCAAACCAAAAAAACTATTCCAGATAAGCAAAGGGCTATTTTTAAAAAATAGTTCTTTATTTATGTATTATTACTTAATTTGACCAAAGAGAGACAGAGAGAGAAAGACAGAGAAAGAAAAAGTGAGAAATCAAGCTGTCAGGTCTGGGACTCAAACCATGATTGGCCATGTGGGAGTCCAGCACTTTAACCACCATGCCACCTGCTGGCACCAAGGGTTATTGTTTTTTAAAAAAGGGAAAAATTTCAACTTAAAAAAAAAAAAAAGATTTATTTTATTTATCTATTCATTTATTTTAATGTGACCAGAGAGAGATACACAGAGAGAGAGAAAGGGAGGGAGGGAAAGTGAGAAAGAAAGTCACCAGGTCCGGGACTTGAACCACGGTCAGCCATATAGGAGTGTCTAGCGTCTTAACCACCACGCCATCTGCTGACCCCCAAATTTCAACTTTTAAGGTTTTCTTTCCCCCCCAGAGGGCACAGTTTTCACCAGAAAGAAACAAAGAGACGATGGGGGTGGGGTGGGGTGGGGGGGATGTACCTTCTAATGGGGTGTGATCATGCCACAATCCCTTCTCCTCCATTTTTTCCATTCTATTGGGATTTGGGGCATGAATGTACAAATGCCTTACCTGTTTTTCAACCTGCTGAGACTGAGATCTGAACAACAGTTGGCCATGTAGCATCCAGTTTCCTTAACCAGGCACTGGGCTGGCCCTATTTATGCCACTCTTTTCTTTTCTTTCCTTCCTTCCTTCCTTCCTTCCTTTCTTCCTTCCTTCTTTCCTTCTTTTTTTTTTAAGGTTTTTGCCAATAATCCCTTCTCTTTCATTCTCACCCTAGGATTGTGGACACCCATGCACACAAGCCTGGTGTGAATTTTCAAGCCACCAGGTCTAGGACTTGAACTGTGGTTGACCACATGAGAGTCCAGTGCCTAAACCACTATGCCACCTGCTGGCCCCATAAGCTATTCTTTAAATATGCAAGAGGAATCAAGATTCTGGCTTTTCTTGAGGGTGGCATAGTCTATGGCTTGCCTCCAATAAACATCTGCTACAAAGACTGCTGCAGGGCATTGTCCAGTTAAAAAATTGAAGTTCATTTTCTTTTTCTTACCACTGAGCAACAAGTATCAATTTAAACCCCCTTTGCACAAAAAAGAGAAGAGACAAATACCGCCTAGAAGTTCTGCTGTTGTTTTACTAGCAGGATTTGGCCAGGAGCCTTGACACCTGCAGGACTACAAGGAATGGGCATGGGTAGCTCATGTTTCACTACTAAAGTTACCCTTTAAAAATAAATACACACATGAATGAAAAATAACTTGGATGATCTTTCATTTTCCTTCAAATGATTAAATTCCAAATCCTTATAAGAAAGCGATGACAAATTGCTTTTAACTCGGGTTTTAGGTCAAGAAGTTTCCTTGTGCTGTGTCCCTATTTTAGATTGGGTATAGTAATGAAAACATTAATGTTAGTACTTTTAAATCATATTCCAGGAGAATACCCAGGCTGAAACATTAGCAAAATGACTGATACAGATATTTTGTCAATCTGTCTGGAGAAAAAAAATACCCTTTGAATCCACATTTCATATATTCAGGTTTGCTGCTTCAAAATAGCAGCATTCAGTGGGTTTCTTCTTGTAGCATATACAATTTGGTCTATTTTATAATCCCCATTTACATTCACACTGTTTTTGCCATGGAGTTGATTTAAAATAATTCAGGCACTATGATGACTTATACACACTGGAAATCTTCCTAAGATCCTCACCTGGTTCTTTTGGGAATGCTGGTCTAGTAACAGAGGACAACCCATGAATAGTGTGAAATTTGCATTTACAGGCCTTCTTTTCTGCCTGGACATTTCATCTCCCTCCCTGTACATTAGCAATTAACAAGCTGCATTTGCTGGGAAGCAGAAGCAGATAGATGAAAAATACATGCCATGTTTATCTGGTATTATATCATTTTAGGATGTGAGCTCCTTCAAATAGAGATTTCAGTTCTTATAATACATAGTACTTAGCACACAGCAGCTTTCTATGTGTAATTTTCAAAAATCATTAAGCATGTCATCTTTGTAGTTCATATTCTAGCTTGAGTTAATAGCATGTTTGAAGAAAAATAACACCACAGATCACACTTTGGTGACCAAAAATGAGTCAAAATGACTGACTATACAAATGCTTTTAATATTGCTTCGATATTTAGGTCAGGGAGCCAACTTGATAACAACTTATATTTAATGAAAATTCTACTTTAGCAACAATATATGCATATTAGATAAAAGAAAATATAGGAAACTGGATACTACTGTGATTACTTTCATCAAATTTTCCAGGTAAGGCTTCAAAAGATAAAGGTAGGGAGAAAGAAACCTTTATGGCCATACTGAATGATGGAAAGCAGCCCAGCCTCCAGGGAAAGTATCTTGGAAAATGATGAACTGAAAGCAGAGTAACGGTAGCTTGCATACATGGCCTTAATTATAGTGTTCACTATTACCAACACTGTAATTCATTAACCTTGCCTTTCACAGACCTGGTGGAGGTTCAAACACTACATGAACTGAAGAGATAATTGAATTAAAAAGATTTCCCACCAGATCTTTTTTTTTTTTTTTAAAGATAGGGTTTCACCATGTTGCGGTCTTCCTGCCTCAGCCCTGCAGCTGACACCAGTGGTATACAATACCACCCCAGGTTTGTTTTTTTTTTTTGACAGGGTCTCATTATGTTGCCTAGGCCAGCCTTGAGCTTGTGATCCTCCTGCTTCAGCCTCCTCCAGTTGTTGAGATTACAGGCATAGGCCACCACACCTGGGCTTCAGGTTGGACCTGGAATTGAACACGTGCCTTCTCTGTGGACTGAGCCTGAGAAGCACATTGGGCAGCTCAATGACTGTGCTGCCCTCTAATAGCTCATTAAACTGGGTTGCATAATCAGTTTTGATTGGCTCAACTGTTCTGGTGACTTTTTTTTTTTTTTTTTTTTTTTTTAAAGAAACAGGGTCTTGGGACCAGCAGATGGCATAATGGTTATGTTGCTGGACTCCCACCTAGTCAACTGCGGTTCAAATCCTGGACTCAATGGCATAAAACTCATGCCAGTTACATGTACATGTGTGCCTAAAATCACAAGAGGAGAATGGAGGAGAAGGGATTGTGGCATGGTCAACCCACCCACCCAGGAGGGTGATTTCTCACCTTCTGTCTCTCTGTCTCTCTGGCAATCACATGCACCCTATAGCAAAAAATCTCTCTTAAAAAAAGGGAAAGAAACAGGACTCTCTTGCCCAGGCTGGTCACAAACTTGTGATGCTTCTGCCTCACCTTCCTCAGTAGGTACATGCTACTATATCTGGCGTAAGGTGACTTTTTTTGTTTTTAAAGCTTTTTGCCATAGAGTGCATGCACTTGCCAGAGAGAGACGAGGAGAGAGAAAGTGAGAAATCACCCCATGCTGGATGGGAATGGCCATGTTGCAATCCTTTCCATTCTCTTCCTGGGATTTTGGACACTCATGTGTACATGATCTGTGTGATCATTTTAAGCCACCAGGTCTGAGACTTGGCCATTTGGGAGTCCAGTGCCTAAACCACCATGCTACCTGCTGGCCCTGTAAGGTTACTATTAAGAGCTAATAATGTTACTAAAATATACACATTTGCCTAAAGAGCAGTAAAGGCCTACCTGAAGGGTACAATATAAGCATATCTCAGAAATACTCTTTCCCTGGGCATTTAAGATGTTTTTTAATGTGTTAACAATAAAGGAGTCAAAGAATGAATCCAAATCTTGCAAATCTGCCTCTGAAGCAACTCACCTCTCCTGATGCCTGTGACCGGTTGCCCTTCTGTTTTTCCGACCCAGTCCCTGCTGCAAGGCCAGTGTCTGAGATCCTCACCGTAGTTGGGGTGGAGCTGGCGGTAGTGACCACAGCTGCTGAAGCCACCAAGCCCTGGCCAACTTGTTCCAGTGTTTTTCCTGCCTCATTGTTTTCAACTCCACCCACCTCTGGGGCCAAAGGTGTCTGACCTGAGGCTGTTGAATATGGAGTGAAAGGTACAGGTGTGTCCCCACCTACAGGCTCATCCTGCACCACCAGAGTCCTGCCGTTTTCTTTGGTGTAAGTGGCAAAGCGAATGCTGCGGTTAATCTGGGGGACAAATGTAGACGATGGCTGCTTGGCCCTTTGATCCAGCCCTGGCTCTCCACCGGCATTCCCTCCTTTCCAGGGTCCTCGGCTCGCCTCACCTCCATCGCTCCCATTACTGTCTACTTCACCCCTGTCTCCTTTTAATTTCTTTGATGCAGAGTCACACCCAGAGTCCGAAGCACTTTTCCTCCTCCGGCCATCTTTCCCCTCTATGCTCTCTCTTTTCTTCTTTCCTTTGGAAGATTTTACTGCTTTTAACGTACCCCCCTACAAAACAAAACAAAACAAAAAAGATTTATTACAAGGGACCTTTCATCTTATGAAAACAGTAAACCATTAGCTCTTTCTCATCTCTAGAAGCAGACAGAGCAGGCACAGATTGCCAGATTCCTGTATCAGCACTAAGACTTTTCTTCTGTTAAAAGCGCCAATCTTCCTGTGACTCAATTTATACATGAATGTGTGTAATTGTTACTAAAGGTTAACTCTTGGCAAACCTTCCCATAAATAAATGCACTACTTTCTCAAATGGACTATTTTTGAGGGTTTTAACGATCTGTGGAATTTCTTTTAAAAACAGACAGTTAGGCTGGAAGTTTGTCTGCCCTTGATGAAATAAATATTACATATTTATCTCCTTATCTGACAGAAACTTAATTTCAAATATTGAAACATGAAATCTCTACGTACAGATCACTAAAACAACATTTGTGAGTCTGTGACCAAAGGAAAAGTGAATTTGACAGAGAGAGGTTTGGATTGCCTATACAGATACTATAAACATTCAAATAATCTCCAGACCTTATTTCAAAGCATTAGAGGAAAGGAAAAATAGCAAGCTACATAGGCCAAATGGCTGAATCATTTCTCTCTTCTAGTAAATTCAGAATATCTCATGAAATCTTATTTGTGTCTTATTTGAGAGGCCAGACAATTTAAGAAGACACAGATTAGAAAGGGCATTCCCATCTTTGAATAAACTTCTTTGAGAGAGATGAGGAAAATGGGGCATGGGATGCAGTTAACATTTTCTCGAGCAATCTTTGTACAGCAAGAATTTACATATGGAACATTTTTAGATTGGCATCCCACTATGAAACAGATACTCATTTCATCTTTATTCAGATAACTCAGTTTTTTTCAGAAATGTGTGTTGGTGTGGTAATAAGCCAATGACACAGAGTTATTCAGCGATTAATATTTTCAACTTAACTAACCCATTCTTTCTTTTTAATTTTTTTTAAAGGTCTTTGTGATAGGGCACACACGCTTGCCAGAGAGAGACAGTGAGAAGGAAAGTGAGAAATCGTTCCCCAGGAGGGATGGACATACCACAATCCCTTCTTCTCTACTCTCCTCTCAGGATTTTGGGTACACACACACATGTGCCCAGTGTGATTTTCAAGGTGCCCAAGGTCTGGGACTCAAACCGTAGTCAGCCATGTGGGAGTCCAGTGCCTTAACCACTATGCCACCTTCTGGCCCCTAATTAATCTATTCTTACTATTCCTAAATACTTAACAGATTCTTGGCTGATCCCTGTCTTTATTGTAATCATTCTTGTAGATGTCATAATGGAAATTTTTTCAAATTGTATATAAGGGTACTTGAAATTCAAGTTCATGGAAAATAGAATTGAAGTATAAGTTTATATTGTGTAATAATATCAAAATCCACGTGTAGTTTATTCTTTCTTTCTTTTAAACATCTACTGATTTGTTATGATTTTTAAGCTGCCTGGTCTGGACTTGAGCCATGGTCAGCCATGTGTGAATACAACACCTTAACCACCATATCACCTGCTGGCCCCCATGTGTAGGTTTTTTATAATATGAGGTCTCTATGAACTTTTGATGATCTCTTGGATTTCTTCTTGCTAGTTCTAGTTTCTGTATTTTTCTTTCTTTCTGCCTTCCTTTCCATACTTTCTCCTTTAATTTCCTATGACTCTTAAGGATTTACTTCCATTTCCCCTACATACTTCTTGCTAGTTCTAGTTTCTGTATTTTTCTTTCTTTCTGCCTTCCTTTCCATACTTTCTCCTTTAATTTCCTATGACTCTTAAGGATTTACTTCCATTTCCCCTACATACCTGGAAATTTTATCTAAGCTTCTAAATCTTTCATTCAAGACCTGCTTCAATTTGCTAAGCATTGTTGCCATTTGATTCTCTTTTATTAATTTTATTTTATTATTATTTTTTTGAGAGGTTTTTGCTATAGGGCATGTATGCTCACCAGAAAGACAGAGAGACAGAGACAGAAAGTGAGAAATCACCCCCAGGGGGGTTGGCCACGCTGCAATCCCTTCTCCGCCACTCTCCTCTCGGAATCTTGGGCATGTACACACACACGCCTGGTGTGAGTTTAAGCCACTGGGTCTGGGACTCAAACTGCACTCGACTACATGGGAGTTCAGCGACATAGTCATTACGCTAACTGCTGGTCCTGTCTTTTATTTATTTTTTTTTAAAGGAATTATTTATTTATTTAATTCCATTTATTATTATTAATTTTCAATTTGACCAGAGAAAAACACACAGAGAGAAAAACAGAAAGCAAGAAAGCAAGCCACCAGGTCCAGTCTTGAACCAAGGTCAACCATGTGGGAGTCCAGCACCTCAACCACTGTGCCACCTGCAGGCCCCATTTGATTCTCTTTTAAAATTTTTTTCTTTTGAGGGATTTCTGCTATTGGGCACTTGCACTGGCTGGAGAGACAGAGTCAGAGAGATAGAAAGTGAGAAATCACACCCCAGGAGGATGGCCATGCCAGAATCCCTTCTCTTCCAGTCTCCTCACAGGATTTTGGGCACACATGCATAGGTTTCTGGTTTGAGTTTGAAGCTGCCAAGTATGGGACTTGAACCACAGTTGGCCATGGGAGTCAAGCACCTTAATCACTATACCACCTGCTGTTCCTTCTTTTAAAACTTTTTTTTTTTTTTATCCTTTCTTCAACCTCTTATCACAATCCAGTTTTGTGTTGTGAACTACAGAAGTACGATCGGTAAAATCTGTATGTTCATTCTTGCTCATTCACTTATATTCCCACTTACAGGAGATGAGGTGATCACAGATTTCTAGAGGGACTGCTATAAAACTTGGCAGAACTGTCAATAGTAATTGCACTTTGCTAGCTAAGAAGATAGTCACATCATGCCAAAGCCAAAAAGGAAAAAAACCAACATCTGCTGCTAAAAATGATAGATCCTACTTCTCACTTACCCAGCTAACGTGCAGAGACTGGCTCACAGCAACCTCCTGCCATTCCCTGAACCTCCTACCATTCCTGCTTCTGTATGTCCTACTCACGGTGAGCTACTGTTATTTTGGCAGCCTAGGGCACTGAGACCAGTGTTCTCCAGTTACACTGGTCAGCTTAATAGCACCTAGCATACAAAAGGTCCTTCAAGAATGAATGATATAAGACAAGGAGTAAGAAGGGCACCCAATATACCAAACAACAGGTGTTTTTAGCCATGCAAACACAGTCAAGAGACCTATCCTATTTATGGTAATATAATCCAGTGCAGAGCTGTTAAATTTAACTTTGATTCTTTTTCTACTCTGATCTTGTTTTATCAAATCAAGAATGATTGGATAGGGAAGATGAGGAAGAACTGTATATGCAGGAGAAGTGGACAAGACAGCAGTATTGAAGAGGTGCTAAGATATGAACAAGTGGCCAATTAAAGGAAGCTCACAAAGGATTCCTTGATTGGTTCAGGCAGCGATTAATCATGTATCTTTTACTGGGCTATCCTAATTCTTAATGAATTGAGAGTTGGCCTGGTTCATAACAATTATGGAATAATCCACTGTGTGCTGAGCACTGAATTAGGTTCCTATTTTATTTTATTCTACTTGGAAATACAGAATTTTAGACTCCCTTTGAGCTCATTGCCAACTAATGGGGGAAAAAAAAAGGAATATGTAAGTTTCTCTTTCATTCCTTCTTAATTGGTTTTCTTGTAAGTCATTAATAATACCATTGTGTATTGCCCTGTATTATACCTTTCAAAAATATCCTTTAAAAAAAGGGGAAAAAAATCTGTCCTTAGAATACATAAGAAACCATTAGGCCTTGTATATCTGGATTTTAAAACAACTAGGGAACATAATCATGATTAGGAGGTTTTGCTCAAACTAGGACTTTCATAGATTTCCCCCCCTTTACTAAACAGACTGTGAAAAGAGCAAAAACTGTACAGTTGCCTATCACAAAGGGCATCCATGGAAGACACACATATAAAGAATTTACATAATGAGATACTATAAACCTGTAAGATACTATACCTCATTCTGTGGCGCTGAGTTATCCATCAGCATCACATGGATTAGTCTGGGATCTACGGACTTGATCTCGCCACTCTATGACAGGAGGACAGCAGGAAATATGAAAAGGGGAAGAAAATATCAAATGCTTTGTTAAAGACATGGTTATGTAGTCTCCTAATCTATGTATTATCTCTCTATTATTTAAACTTCCCTACTAGAATGAAAGCCCCATGACAGCAGGGATCTCTACAATCTCATTTACTGCTATGACACGATCCAAAACTAAGTTTGGAATATAGCAAACATTCAATTATTTGTTAAATGAATGAAAGAAAGAACTGAGTTCAATGCCCACGTATGTTTTTAAGGGATGTTAATGTCAAATTCTGCATCTCTAAAACCTTCCTATTCTATATATTATGAAACTGAGAACTTTCAGAACCAACAATCGTTTAAAAAGTCATTCTACTATTAAAGAATAAAAACTTTGGGGGGTATAGCTTGAAAAAAGTGTCAAATATATTGTGTATATCCTTTGACCTACGATATTTGACACCTAAGAACTTATTCCAATAAATAATGTAAAAGGGTGGTCACAGTGGCATTATTTTTATTAGTGAAAATACTGGTAGTGATTTAAATGGTGACCAATCTTAGATTCGTTTTTTTTTTAATTAAAAAAATTTTTTTAAAGACTTATTTTATTTAAATTTATTTATTTAGTTACTTTAATTTGACCAGATTGGGGGGGGAGAGAGAGATGGAAAGTGAGAAAGCAAGCTGCCAAGTCTGGGACTCGAACTACAATCAGCCATGTGGGAGTACAACGCCCTTAACCACCATGCCAACTGCTGGCCCCATTAGATTAGATTAGTTATAATATATTCATTCAGTAAAATAGCATGCATCTATTTTTTTTTTTTTTGAGAGGTTTTTGCTATAGGGCACGTGTTCTCACCAGAAAGACAGAGAGTGAGACAGAGAGACAGAAAGCGAGAAATCACCCCCCAGGGGGGATGGTCACGCCGCAATCCCTTCTCCTCCATTCTCCTCTCAGGATCTTGGGCACGCATGCACATGCACCCAGTGTGAGTTCAAGCCACTGGGCCAGGACTCAAACCCCGGTTTACTACATGGGAGTCCAGCGATGTAGCCATTATGCCAACTGCTGGTCCCACATACATCTATTTTTTTTTTTTTTTTTTGGAGAGGTTTTTTTCGCTATAGGGCGCGTGCGCTTGCCAGACAGACAGAGAGAGACATAGAGACAGAAAGCGAGAAATCACCCCCCAGGGGGGATGGTCATGCCGCAATCCCTTCTCCTCCATTTTTCTCTCGGGATCTTGGGCACGCACGCACACGCGCCCGGCGTGAGTTGCAAGCCACCGGGTCCGAGACGCGAACCGCGGTCGACTACGTGGGAGTCCAGCGACATAGCCATTACGCTAACTGCTGGTTCCCCCACATACATCTATTTTTAATGAACAGGCAGATCTCTATATTTACATATAAAGATGTTTGTTATACATAATTAAGAAAAAAGATAAATTATATGATTGCTATTTTGTTACTTAAATACTCCAGTAAAAGTAACTATCTGCTACTTAAGTGTGACATATATACCATACACATACAATATCGAAATATTACACACATACACAAAGAAAATATGTGGGATAATATGGCATACACATAAAACGCTTACCACTGAGGAGAATGATATTTGCCTGGGGAAGGGGTGGATTTCAATATCTACTTTACATATATGTATACTGTTTGAACATGTTCTTTCTTTCTTCCTTCCTTCTTCCCTCCCTCCCTCCTCCTCTTGGTTTGTTTGTTTGCCAGAGGGTGTGTACGCTCTCCAGAGACTGATGGAGAGAAGGAGAGGTAAAAAACATCCCCAATGGAGTGTGACCCAGCAATTTTCTTTCTCCTCCATCTCTCCATCCTGACAGTATTTTGGGCACGCATGCACATGTGTCTGGTGTTTTTTTTTCCTAGTCACCAGAGCTGGGACTTGAATCACGCAGTTGGCTATATGGGATCCTGCTCCCACTCCCTTAACCACCAGGCCACTAGGCCAACCTGAAATTTTTAAATAAGGATTACTTTAATAATCTTTAAGATCCAGTTCCAGGGACCAGCAGGTGGCATGGTGGTTAAGGTGCTGGATACTCCCACATGGCAGACCATAGTTCGAGTCCTGGACCTGGTGGCTTGCTTTCTCACTTTCTCTCTCTCTCTATCTCTCTGTGTGTCTCTCTCTAGTCAAATCAAAATAAATAAATGAATAAATAAAATCAAATAAATAATTCTTAAAAAAAAATCCAGTTCCATGATCTAATGATTAAGGCAACAAGATCTCACATGGCCAATTCTGGTTCTAATCTTGGACCTAGTGGTCTGAGAAAACACACTAGGTGCATGTTCATGTGTGCCCAAAATCCCAAAGGGAGGGAGAGCTGTATAAGAAGGGATTGCATTCCTTATGGGAAATGCTTCCTCCTCTCCCTCTTTCTCTCTCTCTCTCTCTCCATCTCTCTGGAGAGCTCATGAGCCCTCTAACAAGTAAATGAATTTTTAAACTTTGGGGCCAGCAGGTGGTACTGGACTAAGGGCACTGGACTCCCAAATGGTTGACTGTGGTTCAAGTACTGGACTTGGAGGCTTGCTTTCTCACTTTCCCTCTCTCTCGCTGGTCAAATTTAAAATAAATAAAGATAAAATAAACAAATAAACAAAGTTAAATAAAGTAATTGTTTAAAAAAAATAAAAACTTAGGAACCAGTAGATAGTGCAGCAGTTACGTTGCTGGGCTCCTACTGTTGTTCGTGGTTATTAGTCGCAGGTTGAGTCCCAGACCTAGTGGCTTAGAACTCATGCCAGATGCATGTATGTACGTGCCCAAGATTCTGAGCAGAGAATGGAGGAGAAGGGATTGTAGTGTGGCCATCTTCCCTGGGGCCTGATTTTTCACTTTCTGTCTCTCTAGTGAGCACATGTACCCTATAGCAAAAATCTCTCTCTCCAAAAGAAATTAAAAGAAAAACTTAAGACATAAATAAATAAATAAAACAGTACGCTTACATTATATGTGAGTGTTAAGGGCAAGTCTGAAACCAATTCAAAGATGTCATAAATACATATCTGTTTGCATCAAAACACTCACCTATTACTTTTCCTAAATAATTCTCCAGGAGTTTCTAGATATCTAGGGTACAGTGGCATTAGTATTATAGAAGCAACAGAGGAATAGTCTTTTAACTACAATATCTTATGAGTATGAAAAAATAACAGTATATCCTTACATGGGGATATTGTTTTCCAGATTTCAAAGCACTTTTTTAAAGAATTATTTTGTTTAATTTTATTCATCATTACTATTTTTAAAATTTGACCTGAGAGAGACAGACAGAGAAAGAGGGAAAGTGAGTAAGCAAGGCACCAGGTATGGGACTCAAACTATAGTCAACCATGTGGAAGTCCAGCGCCTCAACCATACCACCTGCTGGCCCCTCAAAACACTTTTTAAAAAAGAATTTTAAATTTTTTATTTATCATCATTATTATTATTTTAATTTGGTACAGGGCACATACACTCACCAGAGAGAGAGAGAGAAAAAAAGTGAGAAGTGTCCGGGACTTGAACCATGGTTGGTCATGTGGAAGTCTGGCACCTTAAGAACCATACCACCTGTTGGTCCCCCAAAGCACTTTCAAAAACATTATCTTATTTCCCAAAATGTAGTGCTGTGAGGTCAGTGGAGGATTTGCATAATTATCTCTAATTTATAGATGAATACAGTGAAATTAAGAAAGCTGAATGACACCTTTCACAGTGTCTTACAATCATTTAGTGATAGAGCCAAGATGGAACCCAAGTCTTTACAGACAAAAGAAAGTGGTTGCTTTCTCTAGGCCATCCTCTTAAGGGGATGCATGAATCTTAGACAGAGTAACACAGAGTCTCACCTCCGTTACAGACACCTCCATGAGACGGGTGATGGAGTCTTGATGGCTTACAACACCATAGAGCCACCCTTCTTCCCCCTCTGGCTGGTATACTTTGACCCTGTGACCTTGAACACTGTAGGGACCTTAAGAAGAGATCAGTTAGCATTGAATATTTTTGGCTAAGATGTATTTCATAACTGTTCATAAAACAGAAGGAAAAGTATATGAAATAAATATTTGGCGGTTGCAATCCCCTTGTATAAGGCTGAATAAATGAGAATCTCCAGATTTACCATCCTCAACAATCTAAAACAAAACATAAATAATTTTGCCCAGCGATCTTTGTAAATTCATTTAGTTAGAGATTCCTTAGAATCCCCTCGAACTCTAATTCCACCTATTCTTAATCGTTCAACTGGAAGTAATTCAGGAAGGGAAAAGAAACTTATAAATCAAAAACTATAGGAGTTGGCAGGTGGCACAGTAGTTAAGGTGCTAGACTCCTGTATGGCCAACCACAGTTCGAGTCCCAGATCTGGTAGCTTGAAACACACTGGGCACGTGTATTTGCATGCCCAAGATCCCAGGAGGAAGATGGAGGAGAAGGAACTGTGGTGTGGCTATCCCCTTGGAGGATGATTTCTCACTTTCTGCCTGTCTCTCCTGAGAGTACATGCGCCCATAGCAAAATCTCTCGAAAAACAAAAATAGAAACAAAAACTACAGGTAGTATAGGAATGTACTCAGACACCTAACATGTACATGAAAAAAGTACTGAGGCCACTCAGTTGAATGTACTATTATGTTAAATGACCACAGGAATAATATATGCCCATTTACATTCTGCTACCTGGCCTTCAAAAGCAGTAGGTAAAGAGTTCAAATTGATGAGGTTTCTAGCTTCTACACTAACAGTCTGAACAAATACACCACCCATCTTCCTAGAAACACACAGAGTTTCAAAGATATTACTCTATCAGCAGGTAATGTTATGTTACCCTGAAATTTCAGCTGTCCCTCCAAGTAGAATGGTCTCTCTCTCTCATGTGTCATTGTACACTTTAGACCATATAGCTAAATCATTACTAATTTTAGATTATTCTCTCTCAGAATCAAGTGTCCTTCATTTTTCTATACATACTCATATGCATGCCCACCTCTCATTCTGTCCAATTTCCTTTGCTTCTGCCAATTTTTGCTCACATTCTTTCTTACTCCATACCTTCCTTGACTTTTGTTTGTTTTTGTTCTCTATAGGGTGTGTGCACTCACCAGAGAAAGAGAGAGAAAGAAAGAAAGTGAGAAATCACACCCCAGGGAGGATGGCCAGCCACAGAACTTCTTCATTCCTCCTCTCAAGATGTTTGGGTACCCATGCACATGCACCCAGCCTGTTTTTCAAGCCACTGGGTCTGAACTTGAACCATACAGCCGGCCATGTAGGATCTAGTAACCTTCACCTTTATGCCACCTGCTGACCCCTTCCTTGATTATTAAAGACAATTTTATCCTAATACTCTTCTTCCCCAATAGGTCAGTTTTCCTACCTCTACCTATTTAGATTTATTTGGACAAAAGAGAACTACTGAAAATAATGATTATCATGAGGCTCAGAAACAAAGGGAAGTGGATGTACGACATGAAGATATGAATAAATAAGCAATAGTCTGCCCTTTAGGTAGCATCTTAGTCAAAACCTGTATGTAAATGTGAATGAACCTATGGACACACTGTTTTATGAGCATCCTTCGTACTTAAGTTGTTATCTATTGGTGTTAAAAGTCTTTAGTCCTTGGGCCCAGCAGGTGGTATGGAGGTTAAGGTGCTGGATCCTACATGGCTGGCGGAGCAGTTGGAGTTCCGGACTGGGAGACCTAAAAATCATGGTCAGTGTGAGAAGAGACTGGATGAGAAGGTAATGAAGGGAATGTGTCATGGCCATCTCTTTATGCATCCCTTTATTCATGTGGAGTGTGGGGGGGTGATTTCTCACTTTCTCTCTCCCTCTCTCTCCCGCTCTTTCCTGAGTGCACATACCCTATAGCAAAACTAAAGTTTTCAGTTTTTTAGAAACTTACAGATAGTAAGTTCAACAAAAGTAAAGATTTTCCAGCTCACAGTTAAATCGCTGGTGCTTTACTGTTTCTAGCACATGTTAAATCCTTAATACTGTTTTTCTTTTTAAATTTTATTTATTCATTAATTTATTTTAATTTGACCACTGGACTCTCATGTGGCCAATTACAGTTTGAGAGAGACACACAGAGAGAGAGAAGGAAAGTGAGAAAGCAAGCCACCAGGACCAGGACTTGAACCATGGTCAGCCATGTGGGAGTGTCTGGCGCTTAACTACCATGCTACCTGCTGGTCCCAGTCCCTAATAAATACTTAAGAAATTAAAAAAATGAGCCAGCTGGTGGCATGGTGGTTAAGGTGGCTGGATCTCACATGGCCAACTGTGCAGTTTGAGTCCCAGGCCTGACAGCTTGAAAAACATGGTAAGCAGGGTGTACGTGCATGCATACCAAAAAGTCTAGAGGAGAATGAAGGAGAAGGGTATGAGGCATAACTATCCCTCTGGGATGATTTCTCATTTTCTCTCTCTCTCTGTGGTGACTGCATATACCCTACAACAAACTAAAAAAAAAAAAAGAAATGAAAAAACACCAAAACGAAACTCACAACAAAACTATGTACTATAAAATGTAGAACGAGGGGCCAGCAGGTGGCATGGTGGTTAAGGGTGCTGGGTTCCCACATGGTCGACAGTGGTTCAAATCCCAGACCTAAATAAATGAAGTTAAATAAAATAATTTTTTAAAAAAGTGCAGAATGGGGACCAGCAGTTGGCGTAATGGCTATGTCACTGGATTCCCACGTAGTTGACTGCAGTTTGATTCCCGGACCCGGTGATTTAAACTCATGCCAGGCGCATGTGGATGCATGCCCAAGATTCCAGGAGGAGAATGGAGGAGAAGGGATTGCGGTGTGGCCATCCCCCTCTGGGGTGGGGGGGTGATTTCTCGCTTTCTATCTCTTTGTCTCTGTCTTTCTGGCGAGCGCACGCACCCTATAGCAAAAACCTCTCAAAACAAAACAAAAACAAAACAAAACAAAAAAACCTAACAGCAGAATGAAGAGAAAACACTGCTCTGGGACCGGCAGTTAGCATAATGGCTATGTCGCTGGACTCCCATGTAGTCGACCACGGTTCAAGTCCTGGACCCGGCGGCTTAAACTCACGCCGGGCTCATGTGCATGCGTGCCCAAGATCCCAAGAGGAGAATGGAGGAGAAGGGATTGCGGCGTGGCCACCCCCCGGGGGGTGATTTCTCGCTTTCTATCTCTCTGTCTCTCTCTGTCTTTCTGGCGAGCACATGCGCCCTATAGCGAAAACCTCTCCAAAAAAAAGAAAAGGAAAAAACACTGCTCTAAGTGAGATCCTATTTTTTTTAGTCTCTTCTAGACATCCAGCTTATTGGAGAAACTCTTGACTCTATCCACAAAAACAGAAAGTATAAATGTTTAAAATTACATGATGAGGCCAGTAGGTGTCATGGTGATTGGGGCACTAGACTCCCACATGGCTGATTATAGTTTTAGTCTCATACCTGGCAGCTTGAAAATCACACCTGGTGATGGCGCCAGCAGGTGGTGTGGTGGTTAAGGCACTGGACTCTCACATGGCTGACTATGGTTCAGGTCCTGAACCTGGTGGCTTGCTTTCTCACTTTCCCTCTCTCTCTTTCTGTCTCATTCTTGTCAAATTAAACAAATAAATAAATAAACACAAGTAGTTCTTTAAAAAGAAAAAGAAAATCATTCCTGGCACATGTGTGCATATGCCCAAAATCCCAAGAGGAGAATGGGGAAAGGATTGCAGCAAGGCCATATCTCCTGAAGAGTGCTTTTTCACATTCTCACTCTCTGTCTCTCTGGCCAGCACACATACCCTATTACAAAAACCTAAATAACAATAATAATAAATAGTTTCCTAGGGGCCAGCAGGTGGTGTGGTGGGTGGGGCATTGGACTCTCATGTGACCAATTACAGTTTGAGTTCCAGACCTAGCAGCTTACTTTCTCACTTTCTCTCTCTTCTCTCTCCCTCCCCTCCCTCTCTCTCTCTGTCTCTCTCTGTCTCTCTCTCTCTCTCTCTCTCTAGTGAGCACACATGCCCTAAGGCAAATTTTTAAAAATATAAAATATAATTAAGTTAAATTTAAAAAAATAGTTGCATGGTGTCTCATCCTACTACTCAACATTGACATTCTCTGATGCATAGTGTACTAACAAAAGACTACCTGTTCTTACCTCGGCTGAATATCTCTTGTACCTTCTGGTCACTGATCAAAGCATTAACTGTTTCTCTCAGTGCAGCATGTTCCAAAAGAATCTGGTTTTGGCTATCTGTTCCCATCTAGTAACAATGAAAGAAAAGTGAATATTAAAATTAATAGCAATATAACATCTAACCAGAATGAGTAAAACTTATATCCCGAATAACTCTGTATCAATGTTTGCCAAAGAATGTCTGTAGCACTTTGCTCTTATGAGATGCTCTACAAAAATTAAGAATGTTAGGATCAATAGGCTTGGAAAATATGATATACTATATCTTTCTACATATGAAAGGAGAGTAAAGGCTTGGTGAATCCATATATGAAAGAAATCTGTTTAGGCCAGTGTTTCCCATACTGAATGCCCATAAAACATTTATCCTATGTAAATCTTTAGACCTGTTTTGGTAACTAAAGATATACTTAACTGCTTCAATACTTCATTTTGCTTCAAACTAGCAAAAATCCCTTCCAGTCTACCTGCCACTAATGGAAGCAAAGGCCCCTCAGACTCAAGTTACAGAAACAGCCACCTTGGAGAAGCCACTCTCTGAAGGGACCTCAGAATTAGATCATAAGTCTCTGAGGTTTTCAGAGTGGAGTGGAGGGTAAATAAAGGAGGAAAAAACATCTGTCACCCAATGTACTTTCTAATGGAGCAGAGGAAAGGCACAGGGGAATTTACAGAGGAAGTCATAAAGAAATGCTAAAGGAACAAAGGAAACACCCATATTTATATTAAAGAAATTAGCAAGGAGGGAAATAACAGACTCAGGATAGGAGCAAAGGGTAAGTACCTGGAACATATGCAATCCATTAGCATCTGATAGGAAACGAAGCTCTCGATCCAAAAGGTATTCTACTGGAACCACAGAGCCCAAACCTAATTTATCAACCAGGGGAGTGAAAGTCTGTGAAGTACAATGATAAGAAAATGATTAGAAACAGGAATAAAAATAAATAACAATTAAAAAAAATTATTTATTCAATTTTATTTATTCATTCATTTATTTTAAGTTGACCGGAGAAAGACAAAGAGAGAGAGAAGAGGGAAAGAGGGAAAGCAAGTCACCAGATCTGGTACTTGAACTGTGGTCAGCCATGTGGGAGTGTCCAGCGCCTTAGCCACCATGCCACCTGCTGTCCCAATAAATAATAATTTAATCAGATCTCTAACTTTACAGAAAGTATCTACTATTATTATATCTTTCATCCCAGAAAATACAGATAGTCTAAAGCATAAGTCCTTGGAGATACTTCCAACCTAGTAGCTACCTCTTAAATAATCAAAAGTCACAAACTAAAGCAGAGTCAACTCAATGTTCTTATTTATAGCTAAAGTGGACACAAAGAATAAGAAAGTCCTACAGAGCTAATCTTCTTGCTTCAAAAGGGCCAAACTACAGTATATTTCCAGAATGAAATTACACAATTTTCATCTTCTTTCTTTGGTTATAGGGTGTGTGTACTCACAGAGAGAGAAGAGAGAGTTAGCAAGAGAGAAAAAATAATAAGTCATCTCCAAAGGATGGCCACACAATAATTCCTTCTCTATTCTCTTCTTAAGATTTTGGGCACGCACCGATAAGCACCTGATCTGTTCTTCAGGCTGCTGACTTTGGGACTAAAACCACACAGTCCATCATGTGGGATCCAGACACCTTAACTTAAGAGCTACCAGCTGGCCCGATCATTTTCATCTTTAGAAACCCCTGAAATCTTTGTTAAATTCATAAACTAATTGCTGGTATAAATATGGATATGCGGGACCAGCAGTTGGTGTAATGACTATGTCGCTGGACTCCCATGTAGTCAACTGGGGTTTGAGTTCCGGACCCGGTGGCTTAAACTCACACTGGGCACGTTTGAATGTGTGCCCAAGATCCCAAGAGGAGAGTGGAGGAAAAGGGATTGCAGTGTGGCCATCCCCCTGGAAGACGATTTCTCACTTTCTGTCTCTGTCTTTTGGCGAGCGCACGTGCCCTATAGCCAAAAAACAAAAACAAAAACAAACAAAAAACCCCACAACTCTTCCAAAAAAAAATCTTTTAAAAAAGAAAAAAGGGTCAGCAGGTGGCATGGTATTTGGGATGCTGGACTCTTATATTACAGTTCAAGTCCCAGACCTAGTAGTTTGCTTTCTCATTTTTCCTCTCTCTCTCTCAGTCTCTCTCTAGTAAGCACATGTACCCAATAGTAAATTATATTTTATATATATTTAAATAAATAATTCTAAAAAAATTTAAAAGTTTGGGGACCAGCAGATGGAGTAATGGCTACATCGCTGGACTCTTATTTTGAAGAAATGACTAGAAAAAATTCTAGCATCTTATTTTTTTCTTTAAATGATGTCAAGCAACATAATGGCTACGTCGCTGGACTCGAACCGCGGTTTGAGTCCCAGACCTGGTGGCTTAAACTCATGCCGGGTGCATGTGTGTGATTGCCCAAAATCCCAAGAGGAAAATGGAGGGGAAGGGATTGTGGCATGGTTATCCCCCCAGGGGGTGATTTCTCACTTTCTGTCTGGCTGTCTCTCTCTGTCTTTCTGGCGAGTGCACAC
The DNA here is from genome assembly GCA_026018925.1 of Tupaia tana. NCBI lineage: Eukaryota > Metazoa > Chordata > Mammalia > Scandentia > Tupaiidae > Tupaia > Tupaia tana. The sequence goes on along the minus strand of JAKSZU010000014.1, from coordinate 24,972,288 downwards.
GCCATACAGCAAACCCCCCCCCCCCCAAATTAAAAAGTTTGGTAAGTGATGATATATACAAAAAATATTTGTTTTGACTATCATTTATTTTACCTGGTGAGCCACAGTAGAATTTAAATTTTTAAAAAAGTTACACTTTGGGAACCAGCAGTTAGCACGTAATGGCTATGTCGCTGGACTCCCACGTAGTCGACCGCGGTTCGCGTCTCGGACCCGGTGGCTTACAACTCACGCCGGGAGCGTGTGCGTGCGTGCCCAAGATCCCGAGAAAAAAATGGAGGAGAAGGGATTGCGGCGTGACCATCCCCCCTGGGGGGTGATTTCTCGCTTTCTGTCTCTATGTCTCTCTCTGTCTGTCTGGCGAGCGCACGCGCCCTATAGCGAAAAACCTCTCCAAAAAAAAAAAAAAAAAAAGTTACACTTTGCTTACAGGATAGAAACAAATTGATCTTGCTGAATTAAACTTTGTAACACTATTTCTTCTCAAATAACTTGATAATTAAAAAAACTCTAAGAAACATAAACACTGTTTTACTGTTTTAAAACCTTACTATGAGAAAAGACTAAAGGTGAAAAAATTCTTAAGAGACAAAAAGTATCAAATATTATCTAGTATAAAAAGTTTTGGTGGGGGGAACCAGCAGTTAGCGTAATGGCTATGTCGCTGGACTCCCACGTAGTCGACCGCAGTTCGCGTCCCGGACCCGGTGGCTTAAAACTCACGCTGGGCGCATGTGCGTGCGTGCCCAAGATCCCGAGAGCAGAATGGAGGAGAAGGGATTGCGGCGTGACCATCCCCTCTGGGGCGGTGATTTCTCGCTTTCTGTCTCTCTGTCTCTCTCTGTCTGTCTGGCGAGCGCACGCGCCCTATAGCGAAAACCTCTCAAAAAAAAAAAAAAAAAAAAAAAAGTTCTGGTGGGGACCAGCAGTTGGCATAATGGCTATGTCGCTGGACTTCTACATAGTTGACCACGGTTCGAGTCCTGGACCCAGTGGCTTAAACTTACACCGGTCGTGTGTGCATGCGTGCCGAAGATCCCGAGAGGAGAATGGAAAAGGGATTGTGGGGCGTGACCATTCCCCCTGGGGGGTGATTTCTCGCTTTCTGTCTCTCTAGCGAGTGTATGCGCCCTATAGCAAAAACCTCTCCAAAAAAAAAAAAAACAGTTTTGGTGCACGTAAGAGACAGGATCTCTTCTAATTTTTGCTTTGGGAACTTCAGAATAAAAGTGTGTTAAGGACTAAGTATATGATTTTGGGAAATTCTAAAGAGTTCTGCTACTGGCTAAATACCATAATTATAGGAGTAAAGCTCAAATCTGCCCCAACCGGATGAAAGTTACTCACCAGGGCTGGCCACTGTGCGATAGAGACTCGAGTGCCCTGGAGAAGGACTGGGTCTTTCCGAGGTGCCCATACAAGTGACACTTCCAGCAGAAGCACAATCACTTCTTCAGCATGAACTTTAACCCAGGAGTGTTGCTTCCAGTTACAGCCATCAAATTCTACAAAGATCTGCAAAAAGAGATAAAAAGCAGTTTGGAAATCACATTTGGGAAAATTCCACACTATAACATATGAACAAACATACTCTCCTATTTTGAACAAATGGCTAGAAAAAATTCTAGTATCTTATTTTTTTTATTTAAATGATATCAATAAAAATCTTATTTCACAGCCAGGAAGCTGGTCTCAGACCAACTCTGAAAAGAGGGAACAGAGTTAAGGAAGCATAAGTTATCCAGTCACCCAGTAATTTTTAGTTGTGTCTCTAATGAAACTTGCAACTGTTAGTTTCAAATTCATTTCACTCACAAGCGTGGGCTTACTATATAAAAGGTAGTGAGTTAAGGAATATAGAAAAGAATGTGGCACATTTCCTGGTCTCAAAGAGCTCATTATCTAATGGAAAGAGAACTTTTAAAAAGTCTATTTATTGGGCCAATAGGTAGTATGAAGGATAAGACACTGGATCTCACAGGGCCAACTCTGCGGTTTCAGTCCCAGAACCAGCAGCTTGAAAATCACACTGGGTGTATGTGTATGCAGGCCCAAGATCCTTAGAGGAGAATGGAGGAGAGGGGATTGTGGCATGGCCATCCTCCAATGCAGGGTGATTTTTTGCCTTCTCTCTCTCTCTCTCTCTTTCTCACTCTCCTCTCTCTCTCTCTCTCTCTCTGGTGAGCACATGTGCCCAATAGCAAAAACAAAAACAAACAAAAATTTGTTTAGTCAGAGAGGATAAGACAAGTACCCTCAATAGGGTTTCATGTCATAGTCTCCCTCCCCCGCATGTCCAGATCACAGGCTTACTATTAAAAATAAGTGTGTTTCATTTATTAATTTTTTGGGTAGGTGATGTACGCATATAGTAAAAAAGTTAAAACACTAGGAAAAAAAACAGTTGCCCTCCTACTCCTGCATGTGGACTGTTGAAGTGCCAGTGCGAGCAGTGCACTCGTATCTGCTAGCAAAGGCGTGCGACAGCCACCATGCTTTGCTGCCTCCCTGTAGAGATACTCCATGACTGTAAAGAGTTACAAAGCTAATGTGTATTAAATGAGATTGCATTTCTCTAATAAACACTATGCTCGGGGCCAGCAGATAGTATGGTTAAGGTGCTGGATTCCCACATGGCCAACTGTGGTTCAAGTCCCAGGCCTGGCAACTTGAAAATTACAACAAATAGATAAATAAATAAATGTTTTAGTTTTTGTTTTCTAATACTATGCTTAGATTAAGCTTTCTATAGACATCTGACCTTTAAACATGATTCAAGACAGCATAAAGAGCAAGACATATGTAGAGGTCATCACTATTTAGAATAGGTACATTCATGGGCCAGGAGGTGGCACAGAGTAGCAAAAGGACCACATAAAAGAGGTCCTTGCTTTCATATTGAAACCTCCCTGAGCATGCCCATGATCTGGGCTGGCTGTAGCATGTAGACTCTAATGGGGCATCCCTATTTCTTTATTTCCTTTTTCCCCCCCTCTCCCTATCCCCATGGAAGAAGTAAATGAACTTAAAAAAAAAAAAAAAAAAAAGAATAGGTATGTCCAATGTCTAACATATACCTGGTCACAAAAGGGTTAGAGTATTTTTCTCTTTATATCCCACCTCATCATCAAACAATTTTAACTGGCTTTTGGTAAACACATACAATAAAATATTAAAATATAAATTTAAAAATCAGAGCCAAGGGCCAGCAGGTGGCAAGTTGGTTAAGGTGCTGGACTACACATGGCTGACCTGAGTTTGAGTCCCGGACTTGGTGGCTTGCTTTTTCACTATTGCTCTCTCTCTCTCTCTGGTGAGCGCACATGCCATATGGCAAAATTTAAAAACAATAATACCAATAAATTAAAAAATAAAGAAAAGAGAGGGAAGGTAAGTTGCACAATTCTCACTGTCCAGAAAGAAAACAGTCAGCAATTTCTCAGTGAATCAAAGCTTTTCACTTAGATATATTAAGAAATGTCTCACACAAAACTTCCTAAGGCAACAATGAGCAATGAAAGGATTCCCCATAGATGGCACTCCCAACTGGCATCTTAGACCAGGAGGGTCTTTAAGTACTTCCTGTAGACTAAATCTGTCAATCTTGCACGTGTTTGTACTATTGTTTTCCAAATACAAATTGATGAGATAATGCATAAAAGTTAAATCCATTAAAATCCTTAATAAAGGGACCAGAGGATGGCATAATAGTTACGTTGCTGGACTCCCATGTAGTTGACCACGGTTTGAGTCCTGAACCAGGTGGCTTGAAACTCATACCAGGCACGTGTGCGTGTGTGCACGCCCAAGATCCTGAGAGGAGAATGGAGGAGAAAGGATTGCAGAGTGGCCACACCCCCCACACACACACCCCCACCCCAGGGAGGGTGATTTCTCGCTTTCTGTCACTCTGTCTCTCCAGCAAGTGCCCCATAGCAAAAATCTCTCTTGAGGGGCCAGCGGGTGTGGTGATGGTTGGGGATGCTGGACTCCCACATGACTGACTGCAGTATGAGTCCCAGAGTTGGTGGCTTGCTTTCTCACTTTCTCTCTCTCTCACTCTGTCCTTCTCTGGTCAAATTTAAATGAACAAACAAATAAAGTTAAATAATTATTTTTTAAAAATCTCTCAAAAAATTCTTAATAAAATTTGGGTCAGCAAGTGATGTGGAGGTGAGGGTGCTAGATCCTACATGCTGGCTGCACAGTTCAAGTCCTGGACCCAGCAGCTTGAATATCATACTAGGCACTTATGCATGTGTGTCCAAAATCCTGAGGGAAGACGAGAAGGGATTGTGGCATGGCCATCCCCCTCAGGGTGATTTCTCACTTTCTTTATCTCTCTGTCTCTCTCAGACAAGCACATGTTCCCTATAGCAAAAACTAAAAAATTATTAATAAAATTTTATGTGTATTTTTCCCCAATAAAAAACTGAAAAGGCTGTTACTGAATTCATAACAGCTTTTTTTTTTTGGGGGGGGGGGTGCTGTAGGGCATCTGCATTCACTGGACAGAGATAATTACAGGGAAAGTAAAAAATCATTCCCCAGGGGCGATTGGCCATACCTCAATCCCTTCTTCACCATTCATTCTCCTCCTAAAACTCTGGGTATGACATGCACGCACCAGCATGAGTTTCGAGTCACCAGGTACAGGACTCAAACTGCAGTCGGCCATGTGGAGTCCAATGCCTTTAGCACTATGCCACCAGCTGGTAGCCATAATGCTGTTAATATGTATGTTCTTATCCAACCGACATAAAAATTATAGTTTTAATTACATCAAAACTTGGGATATTCACACTCGAAAAGTACAAAACCATAGCTCAGTAGCCTAGCACTAAACTTAATCTCTTCTTGAAACAGGCAATAAATACTGATGTATTGAACTACACTGTTGAAGTTATCCAAGAAGTTAACTTCATTATATATATAATATTCTAGCTTTATTATTTAAAAATAAACTTTATTTCTACTTAAAAAACAAAACAAAATGATGGAAAAGCAAAGCTCAGAAAAAGGAAGCATTATTTTTATAGAGAAAGAGAATGCTGAACCTCACTATATTTAATATATAAATGAGCTCATTCATGTATGTGAGGGGTCTTCAAAAAGTTCATGGAAAATGCATATTATGAAAAAACTATGCATGGATTTCAAATTTTTTTTGCACCAAAGTAAATTTGTACTGGGCCCAGGTGATATAGAGGTTAAGACACTAGAACCCACATGGCAGACTTTGTGGTTCAATTCCTGGACCTGGCAGCTTGAAATATCACTCCAAGTATGTGTGTGTGCCCAAGATCCTAAAAGGAGAATGGAGGAAAAGGAATTGTGGCATGGCCACCTTCCCCAGGGAGTGATTTTTCACTTTCTCTCTTTCTGTCTCTGGAGAACACATACTACTCTACAGCAAAACAAACAAAAAATTTATATTTTATTATCATTTTCCCATGAAATTTTTTTAAAGGCTTTTGCCTTAGGGCACGTGCACTCCCCAGAGGGAGACAGAAAGAGATAGTGAGAGAAAAAGTGAGAAATCACCCCCCGGGGGGATGGTCATGCCACTATCCATTCTCTTCCTGGGATCTTGAGCATGCATGCATGCACATGCACCCAGCATGGGTTTCAAGCCACCAGGTTTGGGGCTCCAACTGATGGGCCATGTAGGAGTCAAGTGATAAAACTGTTATGACATCTTCTGGTCCACCCACCCCCCCGTGATTTTTTTTTTTTTTTTTAAATTGCTATAGGGTATGTACACTTGCTGGAGACAGAGAGAGAGAGAGAGAAAGGGAGGGAAAGTGAGAAAACACACACCCAGGGAGGATAACCATGCCACAATCCTTTCTCTATTCTCTTCTTGGACTTTTGGGTACCCCCAACACAGATGTGCCAGGCATGTTTTTCAAGCTGCTGGGTCTAGGACTCGAACCTTATAGTCAAACATGTGGGATCCAAGCACCTTGACCTCCATGCCACCAGCTGGTCCTCCACGAATTTTTTGAAGTCCTTCAAAAACATATATATTTGAGGAGGGACCAGCAGTTAGCGTAATGGCTATGTCACTGGACTCCCATGTAGTCGACCGCAGTTTGCGTCCCGGACCCGGTGGCTTAAAACTCACGCCGGGCACGTGTGCGTGCGTGCCCAAGATCCCAAGAGGAGAATGGAGGAGAAGGGATTGCGGCATGGCCATCACCCCTGGGGAGTGATTTCTCACTTTCTGTCTCTCTGTCTCTCTCTGTCTGTCTGGCGAGTGCATGCGCCCTACAGCAAAAAATCCTCTCCAAAAAAAAAAAAAAAAAAAAAAAAAACATATATATATATATATATATGTATATATATATATATTTGAGGAGAAGAGAGAGGAGCCCCCAACCCCATGACCACAGACCTGTGCAGGTCCATCGTCCACTGGTACTCCCTGCTGGCACAGCAGGGAATGGGCAGTGGACGAGTGAGCAAGGCTTCATTTGTGTTTCCAGCCGCTCTCTATCGCTCATACTGCTGCCTGAGCTCCGCTTCCTGCTGGATCGGGGGTGATACTGGATTCTAATGGGAGAGTGAACCCTATTGCTGTATGCTTGCTACACTATATACTGCAATGTGGTAGTGGTAGAAATGGGGTGCACAGTGGATGTGGAGTGCTTGGGTCACCCTAGGACCAGACCAGTCCTTCCACCTCCTGTCACCCTGTCAGTGGAGGAACTGTCTTCCATGAGGCTGGTCCCTGGTGTTGGAAAGGTTGGGGACCACTGTTCTAGGAAAATAAGAGTCTCGGCTTTTAAGCAACTTATAAGCCATTGGAAGCATAGACTCAGATATGAAGGCAGAAGTAGCATAATGTATAAAGCTTGGGGCTATGTTCCAGGAGGCTTTGAGTTTTAGTTTTATTCTCTATTAAATGCAAAACTTGGGCAAGTCACTACTCCCTCCCTAAGTCTTGGTTTCCTCTCTTGTGACAGTGCTACTTACCTTACAGACTTGTGTGGAAAGTTAAATAAAGTAACAGATTCAAAAAGCACTTTGGTCAACTGTAAAGCACTATTTGGGCAATAACACGCCGTAAGATAAATAAGAAAAACACGATGGGTATTCAGACTCAGGAGAGATCACCTCAAGTGTGCAGAGATACTGGTAAGAGCAAAGGTCAACAAAAGCCCCAGTCAAGAGGGCCAGCCGGCGCCATGATGGTTAAGGCATTAGACTCCCACATGGCTGATTGTGGTTCAAGTCCCAGATCCAGTGGCTTGAAAGTCATGCAGGGTGTGTGTTTATGTGCGTGCCCAAAATCCTGAGAGGATAATGGAGAAGGGACTGTAGCATGGCCATTCCCCCTGTGGGGTGCTTTCTCATTTTCTATCTCTGGTGAGCACACGTGGCCCATAGCAAAAACCTAAAAAAAAAAAAAAAAAAAAAAAAAAAAAAGAGAGAGGGGACCAGCAAATGGTGTAATGGCTTTGTCGCTGGACTCCCATGTATTTGACTGTGGTTTGAGTCCTGGACCTGGTGGCTTAAACTCACGCCGGGCACGCGTGCATGCCCAAGATGAGAATGGAGGAGAAGGGATTGTGACGTGGCCATACTCCCTGTGTGTGTGTGGGGGGGGTGATTTCTTGCTTTCTGTCTCTCTGTCTCTTTCTTTCTGGCAAGCGCACACGCCCTATAGCAAAAACAGCTCTACAAATAAAATAAAATAAAATAAAAATAATAAAAGCCTCAATCAAGTTCTAGGATGGCCAGGAACTATACAAAACACTAAGAAAGCAATGGCAAATGAGGCTGAAAAGACCAGGGGTTAGGACCAGCAGGAGGCATAGTGGTCAAGTCCTGGAACCAGTGGTTTAAAACACACTGGGCACATGTGTGCACCCAAAATTCCAAGTGGAAACTGGAAGAGAAGGGATTATGGCATGACCATCCCTTCTTGGGGAATAATTTCTTGCTTTCTCTGTGTGCCCAAAAACCCAACGTTTGAGTCCCAGAGCCAGCAGTTTGAAACCCATACCAGGCACAAGTGCGTGTGTGCCCAAAATCCGGAGAGGAAACTGAAGGAAAAGGGATTACGGCGTGATTGTCCCTCCTGGGGGATGATTTCTCTTTCTATCTCTCTGATTCTCTCTTTCTCCAGTGAGTACACATGGCAGATAGCAAAAAATCTCTCAAAAAAAAAAAAAAAAAAAAAAAAAAAGACAAAGGATCACCTTGGAAGACCTTGCATAGTGGGATAAATAATTTGGGCTTGGTCTAGCTGGTAATGGGAGGACAGCACATATCCACAGTTGCCCTTAACAGGTTTAGAATACGGAGGGGTAAGGGGCATTGTTACATGACTTTGAGTGGGAACAGTGAGATAAGAAAGGAAGCAACTAGTGCTTGTGAGAATCCATGAGCCTATTACAAATTGATGACTGACTAGATGTAAGGGAAAGGGGAAAGGGGGAATTAAAAAATGACTTGGATTTGGAACCAGAGGCTGGGAGAAATGGTGCTGTTACAAACATAAACTGATGTAAGAAGTGACAGAGGGCAGGAAAAAGCTTGCAAGACATGGAAAGTATCTTGGTGTGTTCAATGCTCAGTCTGCATCTAACCCTGAGTGACACTGTACTGTATTGGTCATGTGGGAGTCCAGCTACGTAACCACTGAGAAAACCAGAAGTCAGGGCTCCATGGAAGTGGCTAGGTGCTATGCAGTAGTTTTAATCTGCTAACCACTTTAAAAATCAACATGAGTCATAAAATTTTAAGTCATACCAACATATAAAAACAAGAACACTAACATAACTCATTGTGTTAAAGGTGTACCAATTTTATTCCTTGTACATAATAGGAATCTGGGGGCTGGCAGGTGTCATGGTGGCTAAGGGCGCTGGACTCCCACACAGTTGACAGCGGTTCAAGTCCTGAACCTGGCAGCTTGCTTTCTCATTCTCTCTCTCTCACTCTGTCCCTCTCTGGTCAAATAAATAAATAAGGTTAAAATAAAATAATTCTTAAAAAAAAAAAAAGAATTTGAAAAGTTAAAAAGTTAATAAGAATTTTGATCATTAAGTATCTGGTAACATCAGGAAAAAGCTGAAATATTTCACATAATTTAAGGGCAATTATCTCTTAACCTGTCTAGGCAAAGGATACAGAGCAAAGTGTTTAACTTGGCAATTAAGTACTATACATTCTTGGATCAAGCAACAGGTCCAGGCTAATGATATGGATATATTTTAAGAGCAATATGGAATATGGAATATATGTAAATATGGCTCCCAATAGAAAGGTTTACTTCTGTATCTAACACTATACTTCATGTCCAGCTGTATAGATGAAAAGAATTAGAACATACAAGGTTTAGGGGCCAGTAGGTGGCATGGTGATTGAAGGTGCTGGATTTCCATATGGCCGAACATGGTTCAAGTCCTGGACCTGGCAGCTTGCTTTCTCCCTTTCCCTTTCTCTCTCTCTCTTTCTCTCTCTCTGGTCAAATTAAAAAATAATAACAAGTGGAATTAAATGAATAAATAATTATTTTTAAAAAGTACATACAAGGTTTTAAAAAAATTCAAATCAAAGCATATATTTTTATTCTACTTATTTGCTATAGGGTGCATGTGCTCTCCAGAGAAATGGGAGCCACAGTGAGAAATCACTCCCTAGAAGGGATGGCCACACTGCAATCCCTTCTCCTGTCTTCTCTCAGGACCGTGGACACACAAACACATACGCGCTCAGCGTGATTTTATTCCTTTTTTTTTGAGAGGTTTTTGCCTTAGGAATCATGTACTCACCAGAGAGAGAAAGAGATAGCTAGACAGTGAGAGGGAAAGTGAGAAATCACTCCCCAGGGGGATGACCCTGTTGCAGTCTCTTTTCCATTCTCCTCCTGGGATCTTGGGCACTCACACACAGGCACCCACCCAGTGTGAGTCACCAGGTCCAGGACTTAAACCATGGTTGGCCGTGTGGGAGTTCAGAAGTAACTGCTATGCCATTTACTAGCCTCATGCCCATCGTGATTTTTTTTTTTTCTTTTTTTTTTTTTGGAGAGGTTTTTGCTATAGGGCGCGTGCGCTCGCCAGACAGACAGAGAGAGACAGAGAGATAGAAAGCAGGAAATCACCCCCCAGGGGGGATGGCCACGCCACAATCCCTTCTCCTCCATTCTCCTCTCGGGATCTTGGGCACGCACGCACACGCGCCCGGCGTGAGTTTAAGCCGCCGGGTCCGGGACTCGAACCGCGGTCGACTACGTGGGAGTCCAGCGACATAGCTATTACGCTATCTGCTGGTCCCCCCATCGTGATTTTTAAGCTGCTGGGTTCAGGACTTGAACTGCGCAGTTGGCCATGTATGATCCAGTACCTTAACCTCCACACCACCTGCTGGCCCAAAGTATATACTTAATTTTTTTATATTTTAAAATTTATTTATTATTATTCAATTTGACCAGAAAGAGAGAAAGTGAAAGAAAGAAAGCAAGCTACCAGGTCCAGGACTCGAACTGTGGCTGGCCACATGGGAGTCCAGCATACCACCTGCTGACCCCCCAAGGTATATACTTTGAAAAAGGCAGTGACTAGTTCACAGGACAGGAAAAAGGGACAGAGATAACATAAGTCAATATTGTTTGGATTGAGCCAGATATGAACAAAGGAGCTGATAATCTGAATAGGACAAAATTAAAGGAGTCTGAAATGCATTTTGAAAGTTTGATCATTAGGGCCAGCAGGTGGCATGAAGGTCAAGGTGCTGGACTCCATATGACTGACTATGTGTTTGAGTCCTGGACCTAGCAGCCTGAAAATCACTCCAGGTGCATGTACGTGCCCCAAATCTCAAGACTATGGTGTGGTCATCCCCCCTGAGGGATGATTTCTCACTTTTCTTCTCTCTCTCTGGTGAGTGCATGCATCATATAACAAAAACTTAAATAAGTAAATAAATAAATGTCTACTACTAAAAGTAGCAGATAGCAATACTATTTGCATTTGTTACAGTTACAACCTAAAGATTAAATGTAAAGTACTTACTAGTTAAGAAGAGTTGGTAGGACTAGAGTTGGGGTAATGGCTATGTCGCTGGACTCCCATGCAGTAGACCACGGTCAAGTCCTGGACCCAGTGTCTTAAACTCACACCGGGCGTGCGTGCGTGCGTGTCCAAGATCCCAAGAGGAGAATGGAGGAGAAGGGACTGCAGCGTGGCCATCCTCCCTGGGGGGTGATTTCTTGCTTTCTGTCTCTCTCCCTCCCCCCCCCCCAAAAAAGAGTTAGTGTTAAAACTCTTGCTTTGCGGGCCAGCAGATGGTGTAATGGTTAAGGCCTCCCACATGGTAGACAGTGGTTTGAGTCCTCATCCAGGTGGCTTGAAACTCACACCAGGCATGTGTGTATACACGCGTGCCCAAAATCCCAAGAGGAAAATAGAGAAGGGACTGCGGTGTGGCCATCCCCCCTGAGGGGTGAGTTCTTTCTTTCTTTCTCTCTCTCTGGGGAATAGATAAATAGATAAATAAAACTCTTGCTTTCATTTAAAATTTCTCTGTATGATCTATATGTTACTCACATTGATTTTATTTTTTTTAAATAAGTATTTTTTATTTAACTTTATTATTATTATTCTCCAGTTTGATCAGAGAGAGGGAGGGAAAGTGAGAAAGTAAGCCACCAAGTCTGGGACTCAAACTGTGGTCAGCCATATGGGAGTCCAGTGCCTTTTAACTACCGTGCCACATGCTGGCCCCTCACATTCATTTTAGTGACGTTAAAATTAAATAAGTTCTGGAGCCTGCAGGTGGCATGGTGGTTAAGGGCTCTGTACCCCCACATGGCTGGCCATGGTTCAAGTCCTGGACCTGGTGGTTTGCTTTCTCACTTTCTTTCTCTCTCTCTCTCCCTTCCTCTCTGGACAAATTAAAATAAGTAAATAAATAAAGTTAAATAAAATAATCATTTTTTAAAATTAAGTAAGTTCAGAGCCAGGTAGAGTGCTGCAGTAATGCAACTGGACTCACACGGAAAAGATCCTGAGCACTCTGGCTGTGGAATGGGGACTCTGTTGGGGTGCCTGTCTCTCTACCTCTCTTTCATGGAAAAAAATTTTAATTAGATAAGTTCTTGGGATGAGTTGATGGCATGGTGGTTAATGAGGCTGGATCCCACATATATGACTGAGAGGTTCAAGCCCCAAACCTGCAGCTTGAAAAACATACCAGGCACATATGTATGCATGCTCAAAGTTCTAAGAGGAGAGTGGAAGAGAAAGGATTATGCATTTCCATCCCCCTTGGGAAGTATTTTTCACTTTCCTTCCCTCTCTCTCTTTGTGAGCACATATGCCCTATGGCAAATTAAAAAAAAAATCATACATTACATAAATTAAGTTCAATAAAATCAGATGATAACAATCTGAGTAATACAGGGATTCATGTTTGTCATGTAATCATGTAATAATCAGTGTGCATTCTGGCTCTCTCTAAGGCCATTCTTACTACAATTAATAAGATTATTCATTTATTCACTCACTCAACAAAAATAGAACATCTCTTATATGTGTAGCACTACCCAGGGCCAAGAATATCAAGGTAAATAGGTAGCACTTGGTAGGAAGGGATTCATACTCTAGATGAGCCAAAAGGAGTCACAAATTTTTTTTTTTTTTTTTTTTTTTTTAGAGGTTTTGCTATATAGGGCATGTGCGCTCACCAGAAAGACAGAGAGACAGAAAGCAAGAAATCACCCCCCAGGGGGGATGGCCATGCTGCAATCCCTTCTACTCCATTCTCCTCTCAGGATCTTGGGCATGCACACACACACGCCTGACATGAGTTTAAGCCACCGGGTCCGGGACTCGAACCGCAGTTGACTACATTGGGAGTCCAGCAACATAGCCATTATGCCAATTGGTGGCCCCAGTCACAAAAATTATTATGGAGCTATGTTATAAGAGCAATAATAAAGAGTGCAATATGGAGTGTTAAGCTAGACAAGGTATTTGCCTTGGAATACTAGGAGGGTTCACAGAAAAGGTAGCAGTAGACATGCAAGGTCTTAAAGGACAAGCTGCATTCCCTTGGCAGAGAAGGGAGGGCAAGATTTTCCAGCAGGTGCAATGACTGAGAAACATAAAGCAGACTGTGTTCTGGGATGGAGAGGAGGAGGCTAGTAAGTAAGCTGTCAGTAAAGCAGCAAGCAAGCAACCAAGCAAGCTGCAAAGGGCTCTACTGGCCTGCTAATATATGATAAATTAAAATCTACTGGCTTAGGTGTCTTGTTTGGCCAAAAGAATGTTTTTATTTTGTTTTTAATGTGCATTTGAACATCTTTAGGTGGTGTCTGTGCTCACCAGCAGCTGCCAAACTCCACTATACACTAAGGTCTGTCATCTAGCTGTTTGTCACAAGCCGGTCCCAAGATGCATGTGAGTTTATGTTATCTATTATAGGCCATGGAAGAGACACTGATAGTTTTCTGGTCTTTTTTTTTTTGTTTTTTAAGGTTTCTGCCATAGTGCAGATGCACTTGCTAGAGAGAAACAGTGAGAGAGAAAGTGAGAAGTGATCCCTTGGGAGGGTGGTCGCACTGCAATCTCTACTTCATTCTCCTTCTGGAATTTTGGGCATGCACGCACACACACTCTGAGTGATTTTCAGGCTGATGGGTCCAGGACTCGAACCAGATTGGTCCTGTGGGAGTCCAGTACCTTAACCATCATGCCACCTGCTGGCCTATAGACACTGATAGTTTAAAAGGTGAAGGGCGGGAACCAGCAGTTAGCGTAATGGCTATGTCCTGCCAGGTCCAGGACCCGAACTGTGGTTGGCTATATGTGAATCCAGCGCCCTTTACCACCATGCCACCTGCCACTGTTGGCCCCATTTTAATTACTTTGTTTTAAAGAATTATTGGGAACCAGCAGTTAGCATAATGGCTATGTCACTGGACTCCCACGTAGTCGACCGCGGTTCGTGTCCCGGACCCGGTGGCTTAAAACTCACGCCAGGCGCGTGTGCGTGCATGCCCAGGATCCCGAGAGGAGAACGGAGGAGAAAGGGATTGCGGCGTGACCATCCCCCCTGGGGGGTGATTTCTCGCTTTCTGTCTCTAATGTCTCTCTCTGTCTGTCTGACGAGCGCACGCGCCCTATAGCGAAAATCTCTCCAAAAAAAAAAAAAAAAGGTGAAGGGCAACATTATAAAATATGTTCTAGCAACATAATGCTGCCTGGGAATAAAACCTTAATACTTAGTTTAAATATGAAATCAAAATAGAAATTACAAAGTCTTTTATAATTGGATGAATGACAACTTATTCATATCATGGAATAAATAATATAGAAGAGTTTCTTTAAATGAGATCTATTTGAGCCAGCAAATGGTGCAGTAATTAGGATGGCTGGATCCCACATGGCCACCTGCATGGTTCAAGTCCCAGATCTGATGACTTGAAAATCACTCAGGAGAGTGTGTGCATGCATGCCCAAAATCCTGAGGAGAGGAGAATGGAGAAGAGATTGTGACATGGCCATTCCCCAAGGAGGTGATTTCTCACTTTCCCTCTCTCACGTTACGAGTGTGTGCCTTATAGCAAAAAGTAAAAAAAATAAAATAAAATAAAATAAAATAATAAAAGAGACTATTTAACAGACTATCTATCTAGAAAGATCTACAATGCTGCCAGTAAAAGCACGGTGCATTTTTGCATAAAAATTACATCACGACTTTTCTGGTGACCCAGTATCATTTTTTGGGGGGAAAAAACAAGTTGCAGGTTATCAGAGAGTGGGGAGGGTGTGGATAGGAAGAGAACTGAAATGAGTTAATAATTCTTTTGCTGGGGCCAACAGGTGGTATGGTGGTTGAGGTGCTGGACTCACACATGGACGACCATGGGTTGAGCTCCAGACCTGGCGGCTTGCTTTCCCATTGTCTCTCTCTGGTTAAGAGAGAGAGAGAGAGAGAGAAAATGAATAAAATTAAATAAATAATTCTTTTTTAAAAAGTTCTTCTGCCTTATCAGTAGTTGTTTCCTTTCTTTTGTCTTTGGGAAAAATTTGACTTGGGGTTAAGGAGCCCAATGACAAAGCAATGACCCAGTTCAGAGATTAAAAAGGCTAAACCAGGTGGAGGTTTTTATGAATGGAAAATATATTTGAGAAATTAGAGAAAAAAATAAGAGAGTAAAGGAAATGGGAGATAATTTCCAAGCTTCCAAACTTTTCTCTTCTAATTTGCTTACCTATGTTCTAAACAAAATGTTACAAATGATTTTTACAAAACTGTGGCACATCTTGACAGCCAAAGTGGGGAATGATGCATATCTACAATACTGCTGTTTTCAAATAAAAAATAGTTTTCTCTTTAATGTTCCTTTGATTTTCAAGATAGCTTTCTACCAATTATCCCCAATTTTTCCTACTTTTTAATGTCTTGAATAAATTAAATATGAAGAACTTAGGTAAAACTGGGATAACTCAAATAAAAATTCAACCACTATAGAGTACTTTTAGGGGCTGTGGAATCATAATGACCTAAATCTGCACTCCAACTCCCCCAATTCTTAGCTGTGCGGCCAGGAGTAAGATACTGGCCTCTTGAGTTTCACTTCCCTTGCCTATAGAGATTACAAGGACTTCAAAGGATGGCCAGTAGGATTACATAAAATAAAGACATAAAATGCCTAGTTCGGTCCAGCAGGTGGCATGGTGGTTAAAGGCGCTGGACTCCCACATGGACGATTACGGTTCAAGTCCCAGACTGGAGGCTTTCTCTCTCTCTCTCTCTTCCATCTCTGTCCCTCTTTAGTCAAATTAAAATAAAGAAATAAAATTTAAAAAAAGATAACTAGCAGAACACAGACTCCAGATACACTCATTCCTTAAACAAATTCATACTACTGGTTAAAAAGTAAAAAAAGAGGCCCAGCCATTTAGTAGTTAAGGTTACTGGATCCCACATGGCTGACTGTATGGTTCAAGTCCCAGACCTTAAGAAATATACCAGGTGCCTGTGTGTTTGTGCTCAAAATCCTGAAATAAGAATGGAAAGGGGGAGAGCAGCAGTTAGCGTAATGGCTATGTCACTGGACTCCCATGTAGTCGACCGCGGTTTGCGTCCCGGACCCAGTGGCTTAAAACTCACGCCGGGCGCATGTGTGTGCGTGCCCAAGATCCTGAGAGGAGAATGGAGGAGAAGGGATTGCGGCGTGGCCATCCCCCCGGGGGGTGATTTCTTGCTTTCTGTCTCTCTGTCTGTCTGGCAAGCGCACGCGCCCTATAGCAAAAACCTCTCAAAAAAAAAAAAAAAAAAAGAATGGAAAAGGGATTACGCATGGCTGTCCCTCCAGAGGGTACTTTCTCACTCCACCCTTTCTCTCTTAGTCAAATTCACGTGCCATATAGCACATTTTTTAAAAACTGAAAATGTTGCTATACATGAAAAATCATTTTGGGGACCAGTAGATGGTGTAATGGCTATGTCGCTGGACTCCCACATAGACTGTGGTTTGAGTGCTGGACCTGGCAACTTAAACTCACACCGGGCGCATGTGCACGTGTGCCCAGGATCCTGAGAGACAATGGAGAAGGGACTGCGGCATGGCCATTCTCCCTGGGGGGTGATTTCTCGCTTTCTGTCTCTCTGTCTCTGTCTTTCTGGTGAGCACACACACCCTATAGCAAAAGCCTCTCAAAAAATAAATAAATAAAAAAGAATCTCTTAAAAATTTATTTTAGAATTATTTAAATTTATTTATTATTACTCTTCAATCTGACCAGAGAGAGACAGAGAGAGTGAGAGAGCCAGACACCTGGGTGTCATTAGGTCTGGGACTCTAATCACAGTCAACCTTGAGAGTTCAACGCCTTAAATACCATGCCACCTGCTGGCCCAAGAATCTTTTTTTATCCTTAAGAATTACTTTATTTTAATTATTTATTTATTTTAAAAATTTGACCAGAGAGGGATAGAGTAAGAGTGAGTGACTGAGTGAGTGAGTAAAAGAGAGGAGAAGAGAGAGCAGGAAAGTGAGAAAGCAAGCCGCCAGGTCCAGGACTTGAACCGTGGTCCACCAAGGGGGAGTCCAGTGCCCTTGACCACCATTCCGCCTGCTGGCCCCTGGTCCAAGAATCTTAAACATGTACATATTCTTTCTCTATACTACTACTCCTACCAATCATCCTAGGAAAGAACCCTAAACATAGACAGGTTTATTCACAAAAATATTCATCATGACATTATTTTTTTAGAGAGATTCTGGCTCTTAAATGCACTCGCCAGAGAGACAGAAACGGAAAGCAAGAAATCACCCCCACCCCCCCAGAGGAATGGCCATACCGCAACCCCTTCTCCTCCATTCTCCTTTTGGGATTTTGGGCATGCACACATGCACCGGGCGTCAGTTTCAAGCCACTGGGTCTGGGACTCGAACATGGTTGACTACATGGGAGTCCAATAATATAACATTACGCCATCTGCTGGTCCCCATCATGGCATTATTAATAAAGCCTGCAATATGAAACAATTTCAATTTCCCATAAAAGAAGAACCAGCTAAATTATCCAGTCAAAAATATTATATTCATAACATATTCTTGTAGAGCATTAGTTGTTTTCCTTTCAGGTATGAAAACAATACATGTTACTTTTGGAAAATATGGAAAAGTACCAAGAAAATGTAAAACATTCAAGGTCAGCAGGTGGTGTGGTGTTTAAGATGCTGGATCCCACATGGCCAGCTCTGTGGTTTGAGTCTTGGACCGTGTGACTTGAAAAACAGGCTGGCTCCGCGCGTGCGCGCGCGCGCGCGGGTGCGTGTGTGTGTGTGTTTGTGTGAGAGACAGAGAGAGAGAGAACACAAAATCCCAAGGGGAGAATGGATTGTGCTGTGGCCATCCCCGCCCCCCAGGGCTGATTTCTTTCTTTCCCTGCTTAAAGAATTATTTATTTAATTCTATGTGTTATTATAATTAGTATTATTTCAATTTTTTTCATTAAGAAAATAATAATACATGCCATAGGGCGTGTGTGCTCGCAAGAAAGAGAGAGAGACACAAAGAAAGAAATCATCCCCCAGAGGGGATGGCCACGCCGCAATCCCTTCTTCTCCATTCTTCTCTTGGGATCTTGGGCACGCACGCACACATACCCAGTATGAGTTTAAGCCACCGGGTCCGGGACTCAAATCACAATCGACTACATGGGAGCCCAGCGACATAGCCATTATGTCAACTACTGGTCCCAGTATTATTTTAATTTGACAAGAGAGAAAGGGAAACCAAGAAAGCAAGCCACCAGGTCCAGGACTCGAACCATGATCAGCCATGTGGAAATCCAGCGCCCCTAACTACCACACCACTTGCTGGCCCCCAGGGCTGATTTCTCACTTTCCCTATCTCTATGTCTCTCAGAGATAGCACATGCCCTATGGCAAAAAATTTAAAAACAAAAACAAAACAGTTACACAGAGATTTTAGTAAAAAGAAAATGATTGCCTAAGGGAATGATTTTTTAGGGAAAAACCTAAACTCAAAACTGAAATTACAGTGGGACCAGCAGTTGGTGTAATGACTATGTCACTGGACTCGGATGTAGTCAACTGTGGTTTGAGCCTCCAACCCAGTGGCTTAAACTCATGCCGGGTGCGTGGGCATGCATGTGTGCCCAAGATCCTGGGAGGAGAATAGAGGAGAAGGGATTGTGGTGTGGCCACCCTGGGGGGACGGAATTGGGGGGTAGACAGGGGTGGTGGTGGTGGTATGTGTGATTTCTCGCTTTCTGTTTCTCTCTGCCTTTCTGGCGAGCGCGTACACCCCATACCAAAAACCTCTCCAAAAAACAAAACATAACTGAAAATACAGTAAGGATTTATTTTTTAAAACAATTATTTGTGACCAGCAGTTAGCATCATGGCTATGTTGCTGGACTCCCACGTAGTCAACCGCGGTTCGAGTCCCGGACCCGGTGGCTTAAACTCACGCCAGGTGAGTGTGCATGCGTGCCCAAGATCCTGAGAGGAGAAAGGAGGAGAAGGGATTGTGGTGTGGCCATCCCCCCTGGGGGGTGATTTCTCACTTCCTGTCTCTCTCTCTCTCTGTCTTTCTGGTGAGCACACGCACCCTATAGCAAAAACCTCTCCAAAGAAAGAAAACAAAAAACAAAAAAACAATTATTTAATTTTATTTACTCATTCATTTATTTAATTTGACCAGAAAGAGACACACAGAGAGAGGGAAAGTGAGGAAGTAAGCCACCAGGTCCGGGAATTGAACCATGGTTGGCCATGTGGGAGTGTCTAGCGCCTTAACCACCACACTACTTGCTGGTGGTTAAGTGAGAATTTAACTATATTTTTAAAAATCCTCAAGAGACTATAAGATTATAAATAGTAGTTCTTTGTGGGTTGTGAGACTATAAGGTTTAGGTTTTTTCCCCCTGTTTCTTAATATTATTAAAATGATTTCTATGGCTTAACATATGATAGACATGCATTACTTCAGAATCAGAAAAACAAAACATCAAATACTTCTAATCTAAGAAAACAACCTATTTGTAAATCACAAAAACCAGAGGACAGTGTATTTTTGAATAGGGTCCCAAATATGATCCCAATACTATCAAGACAGAAAACTAGTAGTGAGTCCTTAATAAAAAAAATAGAAGTAGGCTTCAAAAAGCTCATAAAAAAAACAGAGTTAAAATATGAGTTTATTTTGGGCTAGGAGGTGGCATGGTGGTTAAGGCACTGGATCCCACATGACTAACTATGCAATTCAAGTCCCAGACCCGGCAGCATGAAAAACACTCCAGGCATGTGTGCATGCATGTCCAAAATCCCATGAAGAGAATGGAGAAGATTGCAGTGTGCCCATCCCATCCCTGGAGGGGTGTTTTCTCACTTTTTCTCTGTCTCTGTTTCTCTGTCTCTCTCTCTCTCTCCAGTGAGTGCATATGCCCTCTGGGAAAACAAATTAACATAAGTTGAAAAATAAACTTTAAAAAAATACGAGTTTGGGGCCAGCAGATGGCGTGGTGGTTAAAGGCACTGGACTGACTGTGGTTCAAGTCCTGGACCAGGTGGCTTGCCTTCTCACTTTCTCTCTCTCTCTCTCTGGCTCTGTCCCTCTCTGGCCAAATTAAAATAAATAAATGAAATTGGGACCAGCAGTTAGCGTAATGGCTATGTCGCTGGACTCCCATGTAGTCAACTGCGGTTCGAGTCCCGGACCCAGTGGCTTAAACTCACGCCGGGCATGTGCGCGTGTGTGTGCCCAAGATCCTTAGAGGAGAATGGAGGAGAAGGGATTGCGGTGTAGCTATCCCCCCTGGGGGTGATTTCTTGCTTTCTATCTCTCTGTCTCTCTCTGTCTTTCTGGCGAGTACATGCGCACTATAGCAAAAACCGCTCCCAAAAAAAAAAGAAAGAGAGAAAGAAATGAATAAAGTTAAATAAAATAATTGTTATTATTTTTTTTTGAGAGGTTTTTCGCTATAGGGCACGTGCGCTCTCCAGACAGACAGAGAGAGACATAGAGACAGAAAGCGAGAAATCACCCCCCAGGGGGGATGGTCACGCCACAATCCCTTCTCCTCCATTCTCCTCTTGGGATCTTGGGCGCACACGCGCCCGGCGTGAGTTTTAAGCCACCGGGTCCAGGACGCGAACCGCGGTCGACTACGTGGGCGTCCAGCGACATAGCCATTACGCTAACTGCTGGTTCCCAATAAAATAATTCTTTTTAAAAAATGAGTTTATTTTAGTGCAAAAAATTTGAAATGCATACAGTTTTCATAATATATATTTTCATGAACTTTCTGAAAACCTCTCCTATAAAAGAAAAAATCTTAAAAGAGCAATTATAAATACTTATTTTTTAAAGATTTATTTTTAATTTTATTTATTATCATTATTCTTCCATTTTGAACAGAGAGAGACAGACAAAAAGGGAGAGTAAGAAAGTAAGCCGCCTGCTTCAAGACCTGAACCATGGTAGGCCATGTGGGAGTTCGGCTCTTCAAACATCATGCCACTTGCTGGCCCCAATTATAAATACTTCTAACAAAGGGCTAGAGAGTAGAAATTCTATAATAAACCAGATGTAAACAGTCATCTATTTTTAAGCATCTAAATAGTCTTCTTTTGTAGACAGGGTAGGCAGGAAAGGCCTTTTTTAAACAATAATAGAAAAATGCATGTGTTCCCTGTCTTCCATGAACTGATAATCTACTAGAGGAGATAAGTAAGCTATCTTGTTATATACTTGTAACAAGAAAAACTGTGAAATATTCCGGAAGAAGTATGCTAAAGTGGCAAAGAATAAAAACACTATGCTGGGAACTCAGAAAGGCTTTTACAGACGTTGTAGCTCCTATGCTGGATGAGTTTGAAGGATGAGTGAGCCTTTTTCTTTTGTGAAATTTTGACAGATGACAATGTTAAAAGCAAAGGCTAAAGGGGAACAAAGCAATGAAAGTACCAGGAATGTGGTGGATGACCAAATCAGAGCTACTTCTGTAAATATCCCTTTGGCAATAACCAATTTCCCTTCTCTGATTCTGCACACCAAGGGTCCTTCGTACCTGTAATCTGGTCTCGTGAGTAAAAGCAGGAGGGGGGGCTCTATGCAGATCTCTGGATAGGTGTATCTCCCACTGTACATTAATAACGTTGCGTGTGGATTTACAAATCAGCCTCCAGAGAGTTCGGTTAGTGAGAATAGGTCCCCTAGAGTCTGATTACCCCTGAAATCACTTGGAAAATGGTTTCTGCCCATTCGAAACTGAGAGGTTACACTATCTGAGTCTATGAAACAATAAGGCAGGTTTTACCCATCGCAGAACAAGGGTCAAATATGCTTGGGCAGTAGGATAGTGGGTGGAAAGAACTTAAAAACCACTAACCTCTCAAAAGAAGTAGGAAACTGGGAACCAGCAGTTAGCGTAATGGCTATGTTGCTGGACTCCCACGTAGTTGACCGCAGTTCGCATCCTGGACCCGGTGGATTAAAACTCACGCCGGGCGCGTGTGCGTGCATGCCCAAGATCCCAAGAGGAGACTGGAGGAGAAGAGATTGCGGCGTGACCATCCCCCCAGGGGGTGATTTCTCGCTTTCTGTCTCTATGTCTCTGTCTGTCTGGCAAGCGCACGCGCCCTATAGCGGAAAATCTCTCAAAAAAAAAAAAAAAAAAAAAAAAAAAGAAGTAGGAAACTGACAAGCAATAACAGGTGTTGTGTCCTCCAGGCCTTGTGGAAGAAAAGCCTATAGGAGCCCCACCCCAGTTGTTGAGAAAATCAACAACAGAAAAGGCTAAGGTTCTTCCTTACTATTTTGAGTATGTGTGTTGGTGGTGATGAAACTATTAATATTAATGCATCAGCCAAAACAAGTTAGAGATGAGACACGCGCAAGTGAGTACTAGAGGAGGAAGTGAGCCCTTGGCAGGTGAGAAGTTGGTGAGGCAAATCTCTTAGAGGTGAGTGGGTAATTAAAAGCAAAGATCTGATTATGTAGAAAAGGAAGGTGCTTGGATAAAGCAGCCAGTATATAATGTGAAAATTAGTGGACATATTGAATAGCCTTGAAAAAGACTGCAGAGGGAACCAGCAGTTAGCGTAATGGCTATGTCGCTGGACTCCCACGTAGTCGACCGCGGTTCGCATCTCGGACCCGGTGGCTTACAACTCATGCCGGGCACGTGTGCGTGCGTGCCCAAGATCCCGAGAGGAGAATGGAGGAGAAGGGATTGTGGCGTGACCATCCCCCCTGGGGGGTGATTTCTCGCTTTCTGTCTCTATGTCTGTCTCTGTCTGTCTGGCGAGCGCACACGCCCTATAGCGAAAAAAAAAAAAAAAAAACACCTCTCCAAAAAAAAAAAAAAAAAAGACTGCAGAGACAAATTAAGTCCTGTAAAAAATCACTCTCTCACACACATAAACTCACAAAATAAAACAAGTTTTTTGTTTTTTAGGTTTTTGCCATAGGGCATGTGTGCTTACCGGAAAGAGAAACAGTGAGAGGGGAAGTGAGAAATCACCCCCTCATGGGAATGGCCATGCCACAATCCCTTCTCCTCCTGGGATTTTTGGGCATGCACCCAGAGTGATTCTCAAGTCACCAGGTCTGGGACTTGAACCAGAGTCAGCCACGTGGGAGTCCAGCACCTTAACCACTAGGCCAACTTCTGGCCCCTAATAAGACAAGCTTTTTTTTTTTTTTAATTAAAAAAATGAACTATACAAGGACCAGCAGATGGCATAATGGCTACATCGCTGGACTCCCATTTAGTTGACTGTAGTTCGAATCCCGGACCCAGTGACTTAAACTCAAGCCCGGCACGTGTGTGTGCATGCCCAAGATCCAGGAGGAGAATGAAGGAGAAGGGATTGCAAGGGTGATTTCTCGCTTTCTGTCTGTCTTTCTGGCAAGCGCGCGCACCCTATAGCAAAAACCTCTCAAAAAAAAAAAAAGAACTATACAAAGCACTTCAGTGCCTAAAAACCTCAATTCTGGCTCAGTGGTTCAAAAACAGACCTGCTGGGACTAGCAGGTGGTGTGGTGGTGTGGTTAAGATTGCTGACCTCCCACATGGCTGACCATGGTTCAAGACCTGGACCTGGCAGCTTGCTTTCTCACTTTCCCTTTCTCTCTCTCTGTCCTCTCTGGTCAAATTTAAATAAATAAATAAATAAATAAATAAATAAATAAATAAATAAATAAATAAATAAAGTTAAACAATTATTTTAAAACAAACAAACAAAAAAAGCAGACCTGCTGTAAGAGGAGAGTTAAGATCCTAAGTGTGGGCTAGCAGGTGGTATAACGGTTAAGGTTATGGGTCCCACATGGTCAACTCTGTGGTTCAAGTACTGGACTCAACAGCCTGAAAACATGCCAGGTACATTTGCATGTCTACCCCAAATCCCAAAAGGAGAACGGAGGAGAAAGGATTGTAGCATGACCATCCTCCTTCGGGGTGATTTCTCACTTTCCTTTCTTCTGTCTCTCTCTGGAGAGCACACAAATACTGACAAAAACCTAAAACAAAAATAATACGAAAATAAATAAGAATGGGTCATACACAGAAAATGTTACTATCCTAAACCTGACTATAATTATTAAATTATTTAGAAACAAAGTAGAGAGGTATTTTACAGTCCACCTACTTACTCTACCCAGAGAAAGAGGAAAGTTGGGGGAGGGAGAGTGGCTATAAAGAAGCAAGGCAGATACACTTTCTCTCCTCCTGGAAGACTCCTAGAGAAGAAACATAGTACTAGCCTAGACATTGCTACAATTATTACATTATCTCCGCTCAAAGGAAAAGGCTATTTTTGAGTCCATCTTTCCCTGAGATAGAGATAAAAGATTAAGAGTTAGAAAAAATAAGGCAGATATGTTTTCACTGCTCTTGAAAATTCAGGATAGCTGAGAAAGCTAGATACATATTTGAAACAATTCAATGTTATATTTAATGTCATTTAATTCTACCATACAGCAAGAAAAGGAGGTTTATTTAAACAAACTGGTGTTGCCACAATTGGTTACTCAGAATGAAATAAGTTGTATTTCCCCCACCTCACATGACAATTATGAAAATATGCCAGCTGAACCGAAGATCCAAAAGCAAAAATAAATAAATGAAAATATTAGAAAAAATATAAAGGAGATTAATATAGGTTCAAGATGGGGGAGCTCTCCCCAGCAAGTAAACCTAGAAACCATTAAGAAAAGTCTGAGTTTGGGGACCAGAAGGTGGTATAGTGGTTAAGGCGCTGGACTTCTTCTGCATGGTCAACCGCAGTTCAAATTCCAGACCTGGAGGCTTGAAACTCACGCTGGACGTATGCGCGTGCGTGCCCAAAATCCTGAGGAGAATGGATTGTGGCATGCCGATTCCCTGCAGGGTGATTTCTCACTTTCTGTCTCTCTGTCTCTTCCATAACTATAGGGGGGAAAAAAAACTCAAAGAAAAGCCTGAGTTCTGATCATATAAAAGCTCTCTATCCTGGACCTGGAGTATTCAGAGAGGTCTCTAGTCATAGAGAGTTGAGAGCTGTCCCCTGTGGGTCAGCCTCACAGAGTGTAGCATTACCACTACATCGCCATCCTTCCCCCTTAAAATTTTATCTTTCTGTATGGCAAAGCCATAAACAAAGTCAAAAGACAAATGAGGGGCCAGGAGGTAGCACAGAGGCAAAATATGATGCTTTCTGAAGCTAACCCACAAGGGAAGGTTTTGGGTTCAGGTCCAGAGATGTCCTTAGTACAGTGGGCACCTACACTCTCATGATATGGGGCTAAAATTCGGGGTGGATCTCAACCCTGTTGAAGGTTCTGTCTCTCTTTGTCTCTCTCTCACTCATAGAAAAAAAGAATAATCTTACAAAAGACCACTGAGGGAAAGTAATTGCAACACACACTAGCTAGGTAAAGAGTTAGTATCTGGGGCCAGCAGCTGGCATGGTGCTTGAGGCCGCTGGACTCCCATACAGCCAACTGCAGCTCAAGTGCCAGATCTTGCAGCTTGCTTTCTCTCTCTTCCCCCCATCTCTGGTCAAATTTAAATAAATAAATAAATGTTAAAAAATAAAATAATTCTTAAAAAAGAAAAAGAGTTAATATCCATATACAGAACTTGTACAGAGTGATAAAGACAATTCTCATTTTTTCAAATGAGGATATGGTATGTATAAATAACAACAACAACAACAAAAGTAAAGGCCAATACATAAAGAAAAAGACTACTAATCATGAAAATGCTAGCTATTGGGGCCAGCAAGTGGCATGATGGTTAAGGGCACTGAACTCCCACGTGGCTGACCACAGTTCGAGTCCCAGACTTATACTTTACTTCTGTCTCTCACTTTGTCCCTCTTTGGTCAAATTAAAATAAATAAGTAAATAAATGATTATTTTAAAAAAGAAAAGAAAATGCTAGATATTATTTTTCATTTATCAGATTGGCAAAAATGAAAAAGACGGATGACACCAATGATGTCAAGTGTGAAAGAAAACAACCACTACATGCATTATTAATGGGAGTGTGAAATGCTATAATCTTACTGTAAAATAACCTGGCATTACCTAATAAATAAGAAATACATACACTCTTGACCCTAGTAATCCCACCTCTAGAGAGCAAAACTACAAAAATAAAATCAAAATTACATAAAGATGTGTGTGTGTTCACATACAAACACACGCAAACACATGCATACATATATTAATAGCAGTATTGTTAACAATGCCAAAAAAACTTTAAATAACTTGAATGTCCATTAAAAGAGGAATAATTGAATAAATTATAGCACATCCATTCTATAAAACGTAATTATAAAAAATGATGAGCAATATCTATAGGTATTGATGCCCATGGTATATATTATTACATGTGTGTGTGAGGGGAAGCAAGCTGCAGATATTATGCAGTACGATACCATATACTAAAAAAAGACCCGCTGTATATGGATGGATGTTCTCATATTTTTTATACTAGTGTTAAGTAGTAAGTGAGAGTTAGTGGAGGGTGGAGATTGCTAGCTTTTCACATGTGTATATGTGTGTGTGTGTGTGCACGCGCGCGCATATGTTTGACACTTTGCAAATTTTAAGTTTTGTTTTTATAACAACAAAAAAAAGGAAAATCCATGCTTTTTTATCTGTGTGTTTATTTGCTGTACCTACATATGTGAAGGTCCCAGTAACTGCAACTTACATGAACCAAAAATGATTGAGAAACACAAAGAGGACACTGGTTTAAGAAGGAAGAGCTAGCATAAGAAATCCATTAAACTAATTCTGTAATGGAATTTTCTTTTGACATAAAAGACCTTTTGAAACACAAATAAAGTTACTATTCCATGAAGGTGGGGGGAGTGCTGTTGTCCTATTTTGGCTAAAAATCTCAGTAGTTACTTGTCAGAATAGCTTTGCTGGTGAAGATGCCCACCTTTAAACCCTTCTCAACAAGACTTCCCAATCAAAAAGGATCCTGATTTTTTTCACATCTCACCTTAAGGTAGCACACGGCTTTGGTATTGTTTCAAAAAAGAAATGTCATTAAATAAATCAGTACTACATATTGAAGGACTTCTGGATCAAAAAGATCCAGAAAGAAAGAAGATATTACTGGAGCCTAAAATTGAGAAGAGCATTCTCAATCACTTCAGAAACTCATTCATCCAACCCTCAATTACTCATCCTTAACAGGGGGCGCCCTGCTATGCATTACTCAAAACCAAGCATGCCTGAAAACATCTTAAACATAACTGAATGAAAATCTGCCCAATCACAGGCCAGCTGCTTGCAAACTCCACCCTTGAGTACAGGAAGAACACTTTTGATTGGAGGACAGTTGTGTTTACTACGGTGTGTGGTTCATATTGGAAAGGTCTACATGCCCAGGATCCAAAGGAAATCTCTTTAATGAAAAAGCCAACAGCCAGTTCAGATCCTAAACTAGTTATTGCCACTAACAGAACTTCAACCTAACAATAGCAATTCTTGAGCAATTTTGCAAACTGGTGAAAAAAAATCTAAAGAATCTGAGTTTTGTTGTGACTGTTTTCTCACCCATGTTCCTGGACATACATATAAGCATGTATGTATTCATTCTCAAAACCCGAGCTTGTCTTTCTTTACTTCTGTATTCCATAGAACCCCAGAAAAGACCTCAACACAGTTGTAATGTTCACTTTGCTTTAATGTTCAAGAATCATGGCAACTTTTTATTTGGTTTGAGAACACAGTTCCATGGGACGAGTGGTAAAATTATTATTTATTAATAGTTTAGTAGGTGTCCAGCATCTCAGTGAGTTTCAAAAATCTCTGCCCTTAGGGAACCCCAGTAAACAAAGTGAATTGGGTAGCCATTTCAGGTGCAGAGTTCATTAGTAATTCATCCGATGTAGGAAACAACCATTGAAGAACCAGAAAATAAAATTCCAACTGAAAAGCTAGGGCAGACCCGGCTTTAGGTCAAAGTAGGAATATAATGGTGGATCTTAAGTATGTTTTGCCTCCAGGGGGGTAGTGAATTACCATTCTGAGAGGGACACCTCTCCCTCATCCCAGTCATCTTCTAAAGAAAGAGCAGAGGCTTGTAGCTCCAAATCTCCCTCTTAATCATCATCCCTACCCCCTTATATTCCTAGTATCTTTTTACAAATTCGCCCCCCTGAAGGCTCATAAATGTCCTAGCAGCCTTTTTTATACAGCATGGAGAAAGATCAAAGCAAGCGAACTGAAGCAGCAGAAGCAAAGCCTAAGCCAGCCACAAGCCAAACACCCAACCTGTTTATGTGGAAAAAGACAACCTAACATTTTATCAACAGGAAGAAAAATGAACATCAGAAACCATTTCTTCCAAATCTTACAAAAATACGTTCACATTTTTAGTGAATAAAATACCTGCAGGATCAAGTTCAACAAGAAAATTTACCTTTTGCCTGCTGATCTATTATTATATTCCAAAAGGAGTCCCCCCCCACCCCCATTTTTCACAGTCTTATCTCACCAGCGAAGCTAGGGTCGCTATCGGAATGGGGAACTAGAGGCTTGTCAAAACTCAAAGACAATTTTGCCGCCACATTAACAAAAATAACACATCATGGTCTTGAATGCCGGTTAAGTTCTATTACCGAACAACTTTCATCACAAAATACATCAAGACAAACATTCAAATGCGGCCAAACCCCAACACATAGTTTCAAAACAAAACCTCTCCCAACGTTGGGGGAGTAGCCGAGCAGGGAGCAAAAAAGCACTACCCAGCAGCCGTATTCCGCTACTAAGACGGATCGCAAACTTAACAGGTACAACTGCAGCTCCTGTCACCCGGAGCGCAAACAGAAGGGAGCCCCAGCCAGAACCGAGAGCTGGCCTTTCTGGAGACCGCCAGGGCGAGCCCGGCTCAGACAAGGAGGAAGTAACTGCCAGATAAAAAAAGCCCCGAGCAGCTCCAACCGCAGCCTCTGTGCCTCCCACAACTGCCCACATTCCCGCCCCACTCGGGGCTCCGGGAGGGAGGGAACAGGGAGCAGGTTTCCCAGGAGAGGCTGGGGACCACAGGTCTGCGTCTTTGAGGAGGCAGCGGCAGCACCAGCCGAACTCTGAGGGGCCCGGGAGTCCAGGGTTCGAGAGCCTGCTCGGAAGGCGTGTGGGGGGGGGGGAGGGGGGGGCGCCGAGAAAAGGGTCGCCCAGGAGGCGGGGCCTGCCGGCTGGAAGAGCAACTCCAGGCGCCCTGGCTGCCCCCCGGGGGAAACCGGGGCGCGCACCCCGACGCGGAAGCCATGCCGGCCGGAGCTCGGGGTGCAGAGGGGCCGGCGGGGGGCGCTAAGGAGATCGGGGGGGGCGCAGAACTGGGTCACCCCCACCCCATCGCCCCTCACAAAGGCCCCCGGGGAGGCCGCCCGCAGGCCCTGCAGCCCCGGCCTCGAGTGCCCGCCTTAGCCGCCACTCACCGCTAGGTCCTGGGGCACCGCCCCGCTCATGGCCCGCACCGTACCGGCCCGCCAGGCCCGAGTGCGCAGCGCAGGCCCGGGATCTCCGCTCGCAGCCGCCGCCGCCGCAGGGGCCGAGGCCGAGGCCGAGGCCGCGGTGTCCGCGAACAGAAGCAGCAGCCGCTTGCCCACCGGGGAGGCAGTCGCGTCCGCCATCGCCAGGGCCGGCCGGACCCGCGCTCCCGCCCTCTGCCTCCCACCACCTCCGCCGCCGAGCGCCCGATCCGCCCGCAAGGCCTCCCTCCGCACCACCCGCGGCCGCCGCTCCCCCCCACCCCCCCCCCAACAGCCACCACCAACCACCGGCGCCGCGCAGCGCCCCCCGTGGCCGGGAGCGGAGTCGCAGCTCGGGCCGGGCACAGCGCCCCCCGCGCTCTGGAGCGGGACGGCAGCCCTGGGCCCCTTGCAGCGCTCCGCCCCAACCTCCCCGAGGCCTGCAGTGCCCCCTGCGGTTGGGAGGGGAATTGCAAGCTCGGCCGGGGTGGGGAAGTGGGCGGGCCCTCAAGTCCCCCAAGGCAGTGTTCCTGGTTCCAGTCTTCCTGGAGGGTGTCCCATATCTGAGGCGGCTTTGGCTTACCCACCTCTGACACTGAGTTATTTTATGGGGGAGGGGTGCTAAGGGACAGGGTACCTAGAAGTGAGTGACTCCAATACCCCATTTATTTCTTATCCTTAAAATAAGAGATACCCTTGTCATCTTTTAGAAAACATTCTCCCTATTGGTCCATGGAACAAAATCCTTCATTCTCATTGGTCCATAACGGTACTATACTATTCTATATTGCCAGTACTTTATAGGTTCCTTTCCAACTGGCCAATGTATTACATCCATTGAATGTGATAATGCTACTCTTTCCATTGGCTGAAGGCCAATGTGTCTAACATCTTGACGTTTTGCATTAAACCCATGAGCTTCTTCCCCTTCCTAGTCTTCCAATGTGTTAAGTGTGTTTCTCTACTCAACTTTTTAGGGGAATTAGAAAGAGACCAGCTGTAGAGATTCTCTTCCCTGATTGAGTAGCACCTCATCTTAACCCTTGAAATAGTAGAGATGGAAATAAAATTCAGTAACTCTTATGTGAACTCATTCAATACAGGTGTCGGAGACAGATACTTCCTGATAGGCAAAGGTTAGCCTAAATCATTTCATGTTGGTTATGTTAGACTAGCATGTTCCATGGCTTCATGGATGTAGATACTGAACACATACAATCTAGAAAGGGCCTAATAAGAACCCATGACTATTGCTCAAAAAGTGACTATTTCTTTCATTGACCTGCCCCCACAGACAGGAGAGGTAGCTGGTACTTTCTCCAAGGCTTCTGTGCCTACCCAGTTATCTCCCGTTCATACCTTTGTCTACATCCTTGACCTACTTTTCTTGTAGCAAAGGCTGGGGGTGGGAGGGGCAGGAGGAGAAAAAAAAAAAAAAAAAAAAAAAAACAACTACTGACTTTAGAAAAAGTACAAAAATATCTAGGGAAGTCATTCTAGAACTGACTGGAGCACCAAGGGAACACTCCCTTCTCCTACCTTGTTACTAACATCTTCCATAGCCAATCTGGGACCTGACTCAATGATTTTCTGGGCTGAGAGACATTTCTTAAAGTACATGACCTGTATGTTTTAGTTAGTAGGAAGGAAACAAAGGTAAACCTATACAAGACCTATCTGTCTTGCAGCTTTTCTATCAAAAATAACTGCTAGGATTTTTCTCCCATATGGGGCTTTAATTACAGTCCCAGTGTTCAAAGCTGGTTTCTCACAGCATGAGAGAGAAATGTGCTTGAGCTCAGGGATGAGAAAAGCAAAGGTTAAACTCATTTAACAAATATGGCAGGCACTTTTCAAGTGCCAGGAAATGGCCAAAGTGTCAGAGACACAACACTGAATAAAATAAAACCCTTGCCCTCATGGAGTTTACCTTCTTTTCCTACACTAGAAGGATATCAGGAATGAAAAATGCAATCACGCTTGGCCTCAAAGAAAATAAACAGCAGAAAAACCTAACAAAAAAGTTTCAAAAGAAAGGAAAAAAGGAGGACAAAGTTAATTTAGACGCTCAAACGTTGCTCCTGCTCAAACAGTAGGTGAAACAAAACAAGTTTTAAATAAAGGGGGGGGGGGGGAGCTGTAATTGTAAGCTTCTTTAACTACATGTCACTGCCCTACCACACCCACAGGCCCTCCTTTGTTTCCAGGGCACATGACAACCCCCACCTTTTCTAGCATATATTTTATCACAAAGTTTCCTGTTCCAGGTAGTCAAGCCAATCCTTGACTCGTCTTCCTGAACATTGCATTGGTATTCAATGATGAGTGCCACCGATTTGAAGCAGGAAACTAGGACGTAGGCTAAGCAACTTGACTCTTCTTGCCGCCTGGCAAGTCAGCACTACAACTGGTAAAGAAAGGCTAAGCCTTAGGGACAGAGGCTCCTGCCTGGATCTCCAAGCAACTACACTTCACCCACACACATTGGAAGAATGTTAACATAGGGAGAAGAAAGGGCGGGATAGAAAGGCCTAGAGAGAAAGAGTAAGCCACACAGCTTCTTTCAGCAAATGAACACTCCAAGTAGAAGCATAAAGGAAAATACCCTTCTCTTCTAGGACAAAAGAGAGCTTTGCTGTGAGGATTATTTTCAAAAAGTGGTATTATTAGGATGGAGAAATTGTCTAGGTCTTTGGAATCTAAATTCTGATGACTATAGTTTTATCTCTTCAAGATAAAAACATGTAAAATTTCTTAAGAAAGAAATTCCTGATCGTCTCCCAGCCTACATTCTCCCCATCTCCCAAAATCTACAAACCAATCTAGACAAGTTCCTGATGGCATCAGGCATTTCTCAGGGATCTGGGATGTTTTAACACTTGACTTCAACCTGCTGGAAGTGAGCGTGACAGCAGGAAAGAGGAGACAGGTATTAAGTGCCAGGGAAACAGACCAGAGTGCCAGAAATAACAAAGGCCTTAACAGAAGCCTGGGCCATAGGAAATGATCTGCTATGGCCAGCAAGTGACCTAGGGCCAGATGCTGCCTTGCTTGAAAGGCCTAGCATGTCTTAGAGGAAGGGAGCGGAGCAGTTAGGTGGCCTTCACACTGCTTCCTCCTTGCCTTTCTTTGTGGTAAAGGGAAAAAGACACTGTAATACACAAAGTTGCTTGGGAAAATGGATTATTCTAATAAAACTTTATTTTTTCAAACACAGCCACAGAGGCAGAACCTCATGTTTAACACACACAGACTTATGGATTTTTTTTTTTAATATAAAACAAAGTTTACGAAAATTGTTTTTCCACTTTTTGTGTTTGAAATCCCATTAGCACAGGGACTTTGGCAGCAGGTGGGAGTGAAGGGCAGCTGGGGCTGCCACTGGGCAGTCACCAAGCACAGAGGAGAGCACCAGCCTGGGAGTGGCTTCACTCACACACGCAGGAATACTCACCTACTGGCCAGCCACACCACACACACAGCACAGATGCAGACGTCTACCCAGCGTCAGCCACGAGCCCTGGAGGTGTGCTCCACTCTGGGTAAGCCCAATATGTGAAAATCCAAATAGTCAAAACAGCTAAAGTTAGAGGGAGGTTGCTTGCTTTACGAAAGAAGCAATCATAGGCTGCTTTTAAATGGTCAGCAGTCCAAATGCATCAAAAAATAGCATTTGGTTTACACAGAACTGCTAGAACAGATCTTTTGTGTAAAGCAAAATGAACCACGTCTTGAAAAGGCTTGTTCCAGGGCCACGGGTACTTAGATTGGAAAGCAAGATGATAATTCTGACTAGCTTAACTTTCCAGACTTAAAGTAATGGAATTAAAATGCAATAACTATAGACCTTCTCCCCTAAGGATGGTGCCCTAGGGTTTTGGAGAACCCAGGATAGAGGCAGTTACTGCCCTCACTTGTTCAGCTTAGGGCCTGCAGAGACCCCCTTGGCACTGCCAGTGGCCTGTGGGAACCTGGCACAGCTAATCTGCAGCAGAGAGCCTAGGGGTGAGGATGCCCCAGAAGAGAAGCTGGCACCAGGGAAATCATGGCCTGAAAAAGAAGAAGGGCCAGGGGAGGAATGAAACAAGGATGGGTAACTCTTGGGCTCACAGTTTCCCTGGATTCTCCAGAGAGTCTCTCTCAGGCCCTTAGAGACCTGGTAGCCCAGTAGTAATACATAGTAACTAGCCAGGAGACAGGGAGGAGCCCAGGAAGAATAGAGCTTTCAGAGACTCAAAAGACATGGCCGCCGCCTCTGGAATGGAGGTGAGGTGATGGAACCATCACTGATGCTCCTACCTGACATGTGGGAGACCTAGGAAATATCAGGTTCATTTCTATGAGGAAGAAAACATAGACGTTAGTCTTCTTCCTTAACATGAAGAATTGGTTCCTAAGACACTCTAGATATTGAAGAGAAAAATGCCATTCTTGTAATAAACAGAAAGGACAGGTCCAATTTGGTCATGCAGGGTCTAACCAAAGCTGGACAAAGCCTCGCAGGCAATTGTGGCAGCAGCTTCAGTATGCATTTCCACTGGTGCCAGCCCTGCTGGGGTACCTGCAGGCCTTAAACCCATCACTGCAGCCACTGGGACGTGTTGCCCTGGCTCAACTTGAGAAACAAAATAGGAAATTCAATCCAACAACAACAAACTCCCAAATGCTTCTCACAGTCTTTGCTTTACACGTTCTCAGCCAATCCCTCAGTGAGCCAACCTCCCTGTGGTCTCTTAGGACCAATTAGAGGCAAATAAACATTTCCTGGCAGAAGTGGAAGACAAGCAAACTATTAAATGCTGAACACCCCTTCCTCTTTCTCAAGCAGGTCAGAGAGGCTGGGCCTGGATCTTTTAAGCAAAAGATTTCCCTACAGTCTGCTTCCAAAGGGCAGTGCTGACGTAAGCTTACCCATGTCTGCTAGAGACCAAATGCCACTTCTGCTGTGGCAGGTCTGCCTCAATAGATGCTGGGGACCAAAAACAGGGCCCTCCTACCTTGTCTCTGACATGGAAGGTCAGAGGATGAGGAGAAAGGGGTCTCCCAGTAAAGAAAAGAGAGATGTACCCCTTCAACCTTGCCTCGGTTGCCAACATGTGTTTGCATCTACACAGAGAGCAAGAGAGGCAGGTTGTAGACAGCCTCGACAATCTGATGAGAAAAAAGGCCAGCTCAGAATAAATGTGGTGACCCCCTACCCCGTAGCCCCTAACACTAGATCTCTCTAGTGGGGAGGGGATGGGGCTGAGCAAACGACCATCAGTTGAGGTCACAGAACGTAAAAAACCCTGCTATATCCCAAAACAGAATCCTTTGCAGAGCCAGTGATACTATGGATTATAAGCCTGGTTCCAGAGCTATTTAGAAAAAAGGAAAATTTGGTACCCTCCTCTGACTCCTTGAACAAGCCTGCTGTCCCGTAAAAATTCAAGATCCTGGGGGTTTCATGATGCTCTGCTGTTAAGGAGCAATTGCCTTCCTTCCCTAAGGCTACGCAAACACACAGTTCCTCAAGTATACTTCCACGCACGCACACACTCTCACACAATTTTTCTGAGGAGGCTGACTGAACCCCCCACCCTGGCCAAATTCTAAGACACGAGTGCCCTTTGAAGCAAAGGGGCTAGTGAAATTCCCCGAGCTGGGGTCCGCAGACCCCTTCCTTCCCTGCCCATTGCTCTCTCGGTGGCAGGGATACTCACACTCAGGGCCGCCATGGGAAGGGTCTGCTCTGGGGCTGTCCCTCCCGCCACCAGCTCCGTTTATCTTGTCCCGGCCAGTCTCTTGGCATGGTCGAGCTTGCTGGAGCGAGAAGATTTCCGGCTGCCCTGAGTCGGAGCCCTCCACTCACCCCCATTCCCAGGCTGGGCCCCCAGCCTTGGGGCCTCGACACTTGTTAGTAGCCATAAGAGAGTCAGTCTGTGTGGCCCCAGGAAGTAGCCTCAGTTTTTAGTTCTCCTCAATCAGATTCAAGTCCAGGTCCCCAAAGTCCTGCTGGCACAGTGTCCGCTTGTTCAGGGCCTGCCGCCCCCACCGCACAGACCCCTCCTCCTCCTCTTCACTTTCACTCAGCACCTGGGAGGAACCCCCAATGGGGCTGCAGGAAGCAGAGAGGGGTGGAGGGCTACAGGCCATGAACCACGGTGGAGAGATGCTGCTGCCTTCTTGAGCTGTTTCTTGGAGACTGAGACCTCCTGAGTAGGGTTTCTGCCAAACAAACAACAAAGTTAAAAAGACAAATAAAGAGACTAACTTCCCAGAACATCTTAAGATGTATTTCAAAG
Source organism: Tupaia tana (assembly GCA_026018925.1). NCBI lineage: Eukaryota > Metazoa > Chordata > Mammalia > Scandentia > Tupaiidae > Tupaia > Tupaia tana. Next base: position 24,936,520 of record JAKSZU010000014.1, on the reverse strand, counting down.
TATATCTCTCAGTTACACTGGAAGCAGGAATCCTAGGTTTTAGGGTAAGGTTTGTAAACTCTTTGATAAAATTTGGCAAATTGAGTGTACATGCACATTTCTCTGAGAAAAGAGCCCATAGTTTCCATCATATGTGGGAATAGAAACTCATTTAACAGCTCAATGCAGGGAGGAACATCATCTGCTTGTTTTGCTGCTGGGTACTCCCAGTGCCTAGTCAGAGTCAAGCACACAGCAGGTATCTGATAAATGTTTGCTAACCGGCAGGATGATGGTATGAATAACAGTAAATTATCTGAGCAGTCTGTGACAAAGTGGTCTAGAAAGACTAGGAAGAGAGTGGACAAGTACACACAACAACTGCACTCACATTAGGGAGTAAAAACAAATTTTTGAACAGATGAACAATGCAGCTTAAGCCCTCACAGACCCACTTGAAGTAGTGATGGGCAAGTGGCAAACTCAGCCTCAAGTGCAAGGAGAGGGGGCACTGAAGATAGGACTTTCTGGCTTGTGCACTCTCAGAGAAGAGGGAAAGTACTTCTGGCAGGAGAAACCCTGTTGGAAGGTTTAGTAACATAATATGTCCAATACCCCCAGGACAGGAGTATCACAGGATGGGAGACCTGTGGCACTAAAACTATGACAGTCTCCGAACCAGCATGGTAGGTCACCTTAGCAAACTCTAACCAAAGAAGAAACGCTCCAGGGCAGGCCCTGCCAGGAGGGTGTGGAATTATGAGATAGCTCAAGAGTAGAAGTCCTCCTTCCCACCACCTCCAACTCCATCCAAGTTCCCCTAATCTTGCTGGTCCCACCTGATTCATCTTGTCAAAGTCCAAAGAAGGCCGCAGACGCCGGGGGTCCTCCTCGTGCCGCCGCTTGACCCCGGTTTTACGGGCATCCAGATCACAAGGCTGTGAGCGGCTTCGGGGAAGATTGCGGAGACCTCGAGGTCGCCAGGGCAGCTCTGGGGAGGATGCCGGAGAACTCCGGGCAGAGGGCAAGAAGCGGCTTGCCTGTGGACCCAGGCTGGGTGACAGAGAGAAGCGGCGCTGGGGTGGGCAAGGTGACAGGGACTCGGCATCACTCTCCCAGGAGCCACTTTGAGGGGAGGCAGCAGAAGGTCGAGAAGAATCTTGGGCCAGGGCCAGGCTGAAGAAAGGAGGGCTGTAGGGTCTGTGGGCTGGAGCGCATTGCGAAGAGGCACTGGGAGCTTGGAGGAACCTGAGGCTGGAGACCCGCTTCGGGGGGCTCTGGTGAGGCACCTGCGGCCCACCCCCTCCACCACTGCTCCGGTGCTTGATGGGAGTCCACAGCTTGGAGGGGGCGGGCCGCCACACTGGCTGCCAGCGAGACAGGTCCACGGGCACTGAGAGTGAGCGGCAGTGCCTCTTGGATGGAGGGGCAGGGGGCACAGGAAGCTTCTCTGGGTCTGGGGGCTCAGGGCTTAGGACTTGGGAGAGGGGCTGCTCCTGTGGGGAGCTTCCCCGACTGGGTGGTCTGAGGTGCAGGCTCAAGCCTGACGGGTGGTAGCTGAGGTTGAGGCTGTCCTGGAACTCGGCACAGGAACAGTGGGGCAGGCCCCTCCAGGAAGCACCTTCTGGAAGGCATTTATAATAAAAAGAATATTAAAGATAGTTAACATTTTAAAATAAAGCTAACATTTTAAAATAACTTAACAAATGTCACACAATGTACTGAGTACTTTATATGGGATTTCCCCAAACCTCGTGAGGTAGTTATCATTTCATAGATGAGAGAAGTTTAATAATGTGCCCAAAGTCATGTAGAAATCAAGGGACTAATCTAGCATTCAATCCCAGGCTGTTTGATGCCAAGGTTAGGTTTCTTTTCTTTTTTTTTTAATTGCCAGAAGGTGCACGCACCGCCAGAGAAAGACAGAGAGACAAATAGAGAGGAAGAGGGATAGGAAGAAAGCACCTCCCAATGGGGTGAGGTCACGCTGCGATCTTTTCTCCTCCATTTCTCCATCCTGTTAGGCTCTTGGGCAAGCAAGCACATTTGCCTGGCGTGTTTATCAAGCCACCAAGGCCAGAATTCAAACTGCAGTCAGCCATGTAGGATCTAGATTATTTAACCTCTAGACCATAGGGTTGGACCAAAGTTAGATTTCTATCTTTTTTTTTTTTTGAAGAATTATTTACTGGGAACCAGCAGTTAGCGTAATGGCTATGTCGCTGGACTCCCACATAGTCAACCGCGGTTCTCGTTTCGGACCCGGTGGCTTACAACTCACGCCAGGCGCGTGTGCGTGCGTGCCCAAGATCCCGAGAGGAGAATGGAGGAGAAGGGATTGCGGCGTGACCATCCCCCCTGGGGGGTGATTTCTCGCTTTCTGTCTCTATGTCTCTCTCTGTCTGTCTGGCGAGCGCACGCGCCCTATAGTGAAAAACCTCTCCAAAAAAAAAAAAAAAAAGAATTATTTATTTATTCAATTTCATTTTTTAGAGATTTTGCTGTTGTGCAAGTGTGCTCGCTGGAGAGAGAGAGAGACAGAAATCAATAAATCATCCCCCAGGGGAATGGCCATGCCACAATCTCTTCACCTGAATTCTCCTCTTCGGATCTTGGGCACATGTGCCCAGAGTGAATTTTAGGCTGCCGGGTCCAGGACTCAAACTGCTGTCAACTATGTGGAAGTCCAGTGACATAACCATTATACCATCTGCTGGTCCCAATTTCATTTGTTATTATTCTTTTTAAATTTGACCAGAGAGAGGCAGAGAGAGAGAGAAATGGAAAGTGAGAAAGCAAGCCGCCTGGTCCAGGACTCAAACTGGGTTTGGCCATGTGAGAGTCCAGCACCTCAACCACCACACAACCTGCTGGCCCCTCTTTTTTTTTAAGAGAGATATTTGCTATAGGGCACATGTGCTTGCCAGAGACACACACAGAGAGAGAGAGAGAGAGAGAGAGAGAGAGAGAGAGAGAGAAATTGAGAAATCATCCCCTGGTGGGATGGCCACGCCACAATCCCTTTTCTTGGGATTTTGAGCACAGATGCACAAAATCCTGGAGTGAGTTTCAAGGTATTGGGTCCAGGACTCAAACCATGGTCAGCCATGTAGAAGTATAGTGCCACAACCACTACCTGCTGGCCCCCAAAGTTAGATTTTCTTTTTTTTATTAAAGAATTATTTTATTTAACTTTATGTATTTACATATTTTAATTTGACCAGAGAGAAAGAGAAAATGAGAAAGCAAGCCACCAGGTCTGGGACTTGAACCACAGCCAGCCATGTGGGAGTCCAGCGCCCCAACCATCACACTACCTGTCAGCCCCATGATTTCTTTTTTTTAAAAAAAATTATTTATTCGGGACCAGCAGTTAGCGTAATGGCTATGTCGCTGGACTCCCACGTAGTCGACCGCGGTTCGAGTCCCGGACCCAGCGGCTTAAACTCACGCCGGGCGCGTGTGCGTGCGTGCCCAAGATCCTGAGAGGAGAATGGAGGAGAAGGGATTGCGGCGTGGCCATACCCCCTGGGGAGTGATTTCCTGCTTTCTATCTCTCTGTCTCTCTCTGTCTGTCTGGCGAGCGCACGCGCCCTATAGCAAAAACCTCTCCAAAAAAAGAAAAAAAAAATTATTTATTTAACTTATTCATTCATTCATTTAAATTTGACCAGAGAGAGACACAGAGAGAAAGAGAGAGAGAAAGAGAAAAAATGAGAAAGCAAGCCACCAGGTCTAGTACTCGAACTGTGGTGGCTACATGGGCGTGTCCAGAGCCTTAACCACCACACTGCCTGCTGGTCCTTTGATTAATTCATAATATAGGAATTTCTACTTTGGTTATTATTTTCATATGTGAAAATGACATATACATAAGGTCATTCACTATTTTTTTTTAAAAGAGGTTTTTGCATTAGGGCACATGTGCCAGGAAGAGAGAGAGACAGTGAGAGGGAAAGTGAGAAAGGGGGATGGTCACTCTACAATCCCTTCTCCTCTATTCTCCTTCTGGGACCTTGGGCATGCACGCACATGCGCCCGGTGTGAGTTTCATGCCACAGGATCCAGGACTTGAACTATGGTCAGCCATGTGGGAGTCCAGCCATGTAACTAACTGCTATGCCATCTGCTGGCTCCATTCACTACATTTTTCTTTTTAGTTTTTTGTGTGTTTTTTTGTAGAGTTTTTGCTATAGGACTCATGCACTTGCCAGACAGACAAAGACAGAGACAGAATGTGAGAAATCACCCCCCAGTGGGGTGGCCACACCGCAATCCCTTCTCCTCCATTCTCCTCTCGGGATCTTGGGCACGCACGGACACGCACCCAGCGTGAGTTTAAGCCACTGAGTCCGGGATGTGAACCGCAGTTGACTACATGGGATTTCAGCGACATAGCCATTACACCAACTGCTGGTCCCATTCACTACATTTTTATGTGTAATGACAAAGAATTGGAAACAACCTAAATGTACATACACAGGTAGTAGTTAAATAAATGATGGCACATCTATATAATATATAAAACAAAGAATTTTGGACATACTAATAAAGATCTCCTAGCTATATTACAGTTAAGTTTATTTTTCATTCATTAATTTGCTATAAGGTGTGTGTGCTTGCCAGGGAGGGAAGAAGGGAGAGACAGGGAGAGGGAGAAAGGACGAGGGAGGAAAGTGACAAATCACCCCGTTAGGATGGCCATGCTGCAATCTTTACTCCTCTCTTCTCTCAGGGTTTTGGGCACCCACATGCACTCACCTGACCTATTTTTCAAGCCACTGGGTCTAGGACTTGAACCACATAGTTGAGCATGTGAGATCCAGCCACCTTAACCACCATGCCACTGGCTGACCCAGTTCCTTTTTATTTTTTAAAGGTACAGAAGAGAACCAGCCTGTGGCCTAGCCATTAGGCAGCTTGATCCTACTTGGTTGTCTACACAGTTTGAGTCCCTAAACCAGCAGCTTGAAAACACATTGGGCACTTGTGCGTGTGTACCCAAAATCTGAACAGGAGGGAGAAATGGAGAAAAGACTGTGGCACAACCATGTTCTCCTTCTCTCTATCTCCCTCTGGCAAGTGCACAAGTCCTCTGGCAAATTAAGGGGGGAGTGGAAGGTACAGAAAAAAATGTATAAGGTCACTGGAAAAGTTATGACAATATCTGCACAGAAAAACACATCTTGACTTTTCCAACGACCTAACAGTACACAACATTTTGTATTATAAAGTGGAAATAGGCCTAGTCCAGTGGCTAAAGGAGCTGGATCAGAGCGGCACACTGCAGTTCAAATCTAAGTCCTAGAGACTTGAAATAAACGTGCTGGGCATGTGTACATGCCCCAAATCCCTAAAGGATAGAGAAATGGAAGTAAAGTGGTGTGGGGTGACGACACTCCACTGAGGAGGTGCTTTTTCCTTCTCCCTTTGTCTGTCTTTCTCTAGTAAGTGCATACACCTTGTGGCAATTAAAAAACAAGTGGGTGGACCAGCAGATGACATAATGGTTACGTCACTGGACTCCCACGTGGTCGACCCTGGTTCAAGACCTGGATCCAGCAGCTTAAAACTCATGCCAGGTGGGACCAACAGATGGTGTAATGACTATGTCGCTGGACTCCCATGTAGGCGACCGCAGTTCGAGTCCCAGACCTGGTGGCTTAAACTCACGCCGGGCACATGTGCATGAGTGCCCTAGATCCTGAGAGAAGAATGGAGGAGAAGGGACTGTGGGATGGTCATGCCCCCGGGGCGCGATTTCTTGCTTTCGGTCTCTCTGTCTCTATCTTTCTGGCGAGTGCACACGCCCTATAGTAAAAACCTCCCCCAAACAAAAACAATAACAAAAACAAAAACTCATGCCAGGTGTGTGTGTGTGCCCAAGATCCCAGAAGGAGAAAAGAGAAGGGATTGTGGCGTGGTCATCCCCATTGGGGGGGAAATTTTTCACTCTCTGTCTCTGGTGAATGCACGTGCCCTATAGCAAAAATTCTCTCCAAAAAAAAAGAAAAGAAAAAAGAAAAAAGAAAGAAAGTGGGAATAAATATGTACATTTATATTCGTTTCTATATCTATAAAGAAATACCTGTTGGATAGTTAAGAAACTTATAACAGGAGGTGCTTTGGTAAGGTCATAGAAGCTGGGCAGGTAGGGGACAAAAGAGGTAGGGAGACTTTTCTCAGTAACCTTTTTGTTATTATTTTAAATTTTTGAACCTAGTGCAGATATTATCTATTCAAAAAAGTTGATTACAAAAGTCCCTGCAAGGTTAAAATAAGAGCAAACAAAACTGATAACTTTCATGCCATGGCAGTAAAATGGAGACAAGTGAGGCCCACTCCATAGTCAAGTGGTTAAGTGAGCTGGATCCCACATGTCAACCACACGGATCAAATTCCAACTCCAGTGGCTTGAAATGCACACTAGCCATGAGTGCATACGTGCCCCAAATCCCAACAGATGGAGAAAGAGAGAAGGGACTGAAGTGTGAAAAAGCCCCATTGTGGAAATTCTTTCTCTCTCTCTCTCTCTCTTCCTCCTTCTCCCTCTGTCTCTGGCAAGTGCATGGTGCATGTTCCCTCTGGTAATTAAAAAGGAAAAAGAAAAACAAAAATGAAACAAAAAACCGAAACAGAGGTAAGTGCCCATCTGAGAAAGTGATAGGCTAGCTAGCCTGGTCACTGGAAACCGATGAAGGAAACAAGCAGACAGAGGCATGGGTGTACACACATACACAACCACACACACAATACCTTACCAGACACAAGCTGGAAAGGGTTCCTACAGCTGGAGATGTCTGCATGATCAGGCAAAGGCTAAGAGAGAGAAAGAGATCCATCATGACTCAGGTTCAGGACACACTAACAGATTTCTAGGAAACCCTCTTCAGTTCTCCCCTGCAATCCATGGGCTATAGGGATGTTAAGGACTCCTAAATATTCTTCTTCTCTTGTCTTCCCAAAGTTAGTGAGTAAAATAATCCACATCTTCCAACATCTCAAACCCTTCTCCACCCAAGTTTTAGCGTCCCTTCTCTATCAGTGGAAAAATCCCTGCCCCCTTCCTTTTGGGCTGGATTTTGAGCCTTTAGTGGGCTCTTCTAGTACAAGTATCATGATCTGTACAGCACAGGACAGGGTAAAGTAGTAGCAACAGCCTCAGAAAAAAGGGGGAGTGGGTTGTGGAGAAGCAGGAAGACTGGTCTTTTACCAGACTGATGCTGAAGCGTGTGCATTTCAGCTCATCCAGAGTCTGCTTCTGTAGCTGCTCAGTGATCAGGGTTATCATGATTCTCCCCAGGGTTTGACTTGCACACTTTGGAGCAAATGATGGATGTCTTCCCTGTCGTTCTTCCAGACCTCACTCGTGAGCCGTCTTCTGCCACTGCAGCACCATTCTAGCACCATTGGGACTTCCCTCTCCAGTCATGCCTGCTGAGTCTGCCAATTACAGAGGGACCAGTCCCAAGTGATATTAGAGATGTACCTGGTCTAGAGATGGAAAATGCATGGCACACATACCACAGCACCCCTATGCCAGGCCTCTGGCAGACATCATTAATTGATCACAGCTTTTTTCTGCTAACCCTAAACACAGCCTCAGAAACATTCTGAACTTGGCACTCCAGATATCCAGTAAAATAAGCTGAAGTTGGCAAGAAAGTTGAAACCTATTTGCCACTCCTCACCTGGTTCATGCTCTGCTGTTTCTACCAGCATTACTTCAGAAACAGCTCAAATGAGAGAGATGGATGCCCAAATAGGTATTTCCATCCTGGTTTGCCCAATGTTTTATCTTCCAGTCAGAAACAAAGAGAGGTACCCTCCTACTACACTATAGAAATAATAACAGCAAACAGGAACAGTGGTTATAAAGCATGTCCTTCTGCTTCAGATCAGAGCAAACAGCCCAATCGGCTGATACACTATTGTTTTCCAATAGATACTTTGTATATTCTCTTATAAAACAGGAAGAGAATAAGGAAATGGTCAATATAATTCCAATTACATTTCAACTTTACAGACATTAAAAACAACTCCATAACTTCATTCAACTAAGTTTTCAACTAATCTGACTCAAAGACTATGGACACAATTAATAAAGATTTTTTTTCTCATGGTCAATTTCAGATAGAAGCAAACTAATTTGATCAGAAAATATACTTCAATCTCATACAATTGCCTGAGGGGCCTTGCTCAAAGAAAGAGGAGAGGTTAAACTAGTATTCTGATTTTGTTCTGCCTATTCCCAGCAGTGACCAGTAGGCTGACAGATCACCAAAGTATATGTAGCATTAGTTCCAGAACACATAATCAAGAAACCTACATCCAATGTGCTGTGCAAGTTTTGGCAAATCATCTGACATTCCTCAGCCTCAGCTTGCCCATATGTAAAATGGGCAGAATGATCTTAATCTGTTACAGGAACAACATCACATGAAATGTCAAAATGTACAAAAACATACCATTTGGCCTATAAAAATCAGGCCATGTGAACTGCCATTTCTCATCTCTCCTGTTTGTTGCTCTTCAAAACCATGGAATGCCAAAAGTGATATCATAATGATAATGCAGCAGGGTCTATCTCTGGCTTGAAGTCATCCTCCCTCATTTGTGCACCAAGGGAAGACCAATAAGGCTCTTCTGTGACCTTGGGGGCAGATCACTCTACGTTTTACACAAGAGGGCAACATCTCTACTCCATTCCCACCTCACAGGAAGGCCATAAGTAAGAGCAAATACATCTGGATATACTTAAGAGTTCTTAGGAAGAAAGGTGCAGAAATCAGTCATCATTATACTCAACTATCATTTTCATGCATAAAAGTTGCAGCTTCCTGAGCGCTCCTGTCAGTTGCTTCCCCTACGTTCTTGTGGGAGATGCTAGAGCTTATGTCACTTCTGCTCTTAGTTTCTTAACACTGCCCTCAAAGATCAACCAGCGAAGGAACCTAAATGCAGACTTCACCCTCGAGACCCCCAGGCCTCAGGCTGACCAACCATGAGGAGCAGAATGAAGCAAACTCTTTCAAGCTTTTCATGAGGCATTTGGACAAACAGTTAACTCCCAGCCCTCTCCAGGATCAAGTGAAGAGAGTGATTTTGTGTTTTTCTGAATTTTAATTGTTGGGATTTGGCCACACACAGCGGTAATTGGAACAATGCAACTACCACCACGCAACTGATACTCTCAGTCTGAGTTTCCTAAAACAGGCCAGGCTGAGAGGGGGAACAGAACGGAAGCCATAAGGAATCAAACCAGGACACAAAAGAAGGCAAACCAGCTCCGCGGGGCCTCCTCTTTCTCAAGCAGGCATTGAAAAAGTGTAAGAAGCCCTCTCTTGCCGCCTTCCTTCCCCTTCCATTTTGTGTATCAGATGGATAGAGACAGTCCTGTACATTTACTAAACAAGTGAAAACTTCTCAGCTTAACAACTGGCACAAGGTTCAGCCCTTCCCAGAGCAGCAGGCCGCGAGGCCCTCCCAGCAACCCCACCAGGCCCAACTCTCAGTCCAGGCTTTCCTTCCAACACCAGCCCCCTGCTATAAAGATCAGAACCTCAACCTATCTCCTGCAGGGTGGCAGTAACCCCTGACACTCGTGTTTCAGAGATGCTGAGGTTGTATGAAACCTCAACACCCTAGGATCAAGTCAGACCAAAGGGGAAGAGAGCCACAAATCCCCTGGGACCTTCCCCAAGATCCCAAGCCCACACCTCTGGGGGAGACTGAAGGAAAACAAGAGGAAGGCAGGGAGGTGCACAAACAGGTAAGTGGGGACCTGACGTTCTTCCTCCATATGGTTCTGGTGGGCAAAGGAGTGACAAGTGGGGTCCACCCCTCCCCCCATCCCGATGAAGAAGCAAAAGGCTAGGCCCCCCCCCCCTCCAATCTTCAACCTCTCCCTCTGTTGCCCTGCCTGTCCCCGCGGGGTGGGGCATTGGGCGTCCGCTGGCCCCTTGGGGGGGGGGGGGCACTAGGACTCGCTCAGGGGTGCTGTCGCTCGCCTATTCCCATTGGGTTCCATCATCTGGCCGCGGGAAGCGAACTCAGGACGCAAGGGATGGGGAGGGTCTGGGACTTAGCACTCCGCTTCCCCTCCCCCACCGGGTCCCGTGCTCTCCCCGCGGAGGCGGCCTGGGAGGCCCGGCCGCGCAGGCGGACGGGCTGGGGGAGGGGAAGGAGGGAAGGAGGGAGGGACGGTCGAGGTGCCCGCCCCGAGGCCCCAGCGCCACCTGCCCTCCGCCACCTACCGCGGCTCCTCCAGCTCCCAGGGCCGCGGCCGGAGCAGCTCTGTGCGCTCCGTTCGCCCCACGGTGCCCTTAAAAGGCACCGGCGCAAACCAACGGGCCCTTGAGGAGAGTGAGGGGGTCGCCCCGCTTCACAAGGTCCGCCTGAACCTCCCGCGAAGGCCTGAGGCCGGTGATGTTTCTCTCTCAAAGTCTTCCTTCCACAGCGCTGTCAGGAACCAGCCTGACGCTTTGATTTAGGGTTGAGGGTGGTTTCCTTACTCACGAATCACCCCCTCCAAAATACTGCAGATAGTGGACGGGCCCAGTTGGAGGCATATCTTGAAACTCGCGGGGGAGGCCATGTCGGACGAAGGTAAACAAAGCCATCGCCCCTGCCCTCCATTGCCACACCGACCAAACTGCAGCTTCCTACTCGGCTCGGGCCACGTAACAGAATTAGCCACCGTGCCTCTCACCTGCCCTCCTGCCCCACCCGCTGCGGCCGGCTCTCTGCAGGAATCCCCCTTCCCCCAGCGAAGGACCTGTCCGCGGCGTGAAGGCTGCTGGGAAGTGTAGTCCGAGCGCCGATCAGGGCCTGCTCCGAGACCTAGGAACCCTTCTTCTAGCTGCCGATGGCATCGAACCTTTAAATCCGGGATTTATAACGGCTGCGGGGCCGTTCCCCGTCGGTTCTGTATTTTAACCTCACGTAGAACACTTTGTAAAGCTCAGGAGGGCCCGGGACCGTTCACTCCCGTTCCACCCTCCCCCCCCCAGCAGGATGAGGTAATGGGATTGTGATTATGACATCATAGGCGGTTAGGTTGCTTGCGTGGGGGCGGGGGCAGGAGCGGGGGGGGGGGGGGAGTACGACGGTGGTTACAGCTGGACCACTTTCCTTGAGACAGAAAGGGAGGGAGGAAGCAGGCCGATGGGGAAAAGATGTTGACGGCTCTAGGTTCCCTGTTCGGGAAGAAGAAATCACCTTGTATTAAGTCTACCGTTACCACCACCTCTCACCTCAGCCAAAGTTTGCCTTTTAAAATAGGCTTAATGTACACGTTAGTATGTGAAGAAGTTGAGTAGATGGTTTCTGGCTCTTAAATCGACTTAAAGCTCATCTGTTATCAGAGAGAGTTCAGAGGTTCCTGAAAAAGAACGTTAAAAGGAGAGATTTTTAAAAATACTTGAATTTTGTAGTCTCTTTGCAAGGAGGGAGTTTTAGATTTCTTTTTTAATTGACTGGAAAGTAATGGTAATGTAAGTAATCTTCACTATTACACTTAGTAGCAAGATACCCTGAAAGACATCTATTTTCTCTAAATAGTTTGTGTCCTATTCAAGTCTGGGACAGGTAAATAGTATGACCAGCTAGAAAGAGCCAATAAGAGGATCTTCTTCACTGAACCAGAGAAGGGAAGAGATAGAAAGCCACCATGTCTGAAGCTGAAAAAAGTAGTAGAGGAAATGCGACATACTAATCAAGAAAACCTGGATGGAGAGATTTACTTTCACTGCACACTTCCTATTGGTTAAAGAGAAGGAGCTAGGGCAGAGACCGGGAGTCACGGTTTCCAGTAATTGCACATATCATGTGATGTATTAGACACCATGCTACAATCTTTATTTTTTAAGTTTCCTGTAGGACACGTGTTCACTGGAGAGAGTCAGAGAGAAAGAGAGTGAGAGAGAGAGAACTCACTTCCCAGAGGGGACAGCCACACTACGATCCCTTCTCCTCAGGATTTGGGTGTATACACACACGCACACACACAGAGCGTGATTTTCAAGCCACTGGGTCTAGGACTCAAACTGCACAGTTGGCCATGTGGGATTCAGCCTCCTTAAACTCCACACCACCTCCTTGCTCCAGCTATCTCCTTTAAATAAATACATATTCTAATATTTGCTTACAGTCACCAATTGAAACCAAATCTTACTTGACAGATGAAACTGCCCAAGAAGTTAAGCCCACGTGGTAGGCAAAGGTATTACCAAAAGCCTTCTGAGACTCAGGAGGTCTGGCTCTTCATCCCTAGGGGGTTCCCTGTATTATTGACCATGCTTACTGAAGTTAAATGGTTTAGTAAAAGAAGTTAAGTTGACATTGGCTCATTTGCAAAACACTGAAAGAAACTGAGACACTAAAAATAATCCTGCAAGTCACGTTCCAGGCTTCATTTTAAAGGAAGGTTATCTCCCTTTTCAAGTATAAAAAAGCCCCCTCAATAAAGTCCAACATTCCTGCCCACAATTAAATTTCCTTATATCACTTTTAGTTCTCAAATTTCTTGTTCTTTTTTTTTTTTTAACTCATATTCTATTTTTTTCCCCTTCTCCTTTTTTATTCTTTGGCCACTACTTTGAACCATGTCTAATTTGTGCTTTCAAGGGCCAGACTCCATTTCCGACTGTGCTCCAATGAGTTTCACAGAGGGTACTCCACCTGAGGACCCTTTTGGTCTTCATCCAGACTGTCTGAAGATTCCAGGACCTAGAGCAAGTTATCCAGGAAGTTATCCAAAAGTGTGAGAAATCCATTGACTTTAATAAAGTCTCTATTCTCTGCCTAAGAAGGCAGCAGAGTCAGAGGGACACCACTCATTCAGATCCTCCCTTTTTACCCAGTGAATGCTAACCCTCTGCAAAGTGGGGCTGATAGAGCTCAGCCCACTGCTTATGAAGGAACTAGGTATAGTGAACACATCCCTAATCCCCCCTGTGCAGCAGAGGTTAGCTGCGGGTGGGGGGAATCCCAGGAATGCAGGGCTCTTCTCCATTGCCTGATCTAGGTATCCCAGGAGCGACCCCTGTACCTTCTGTTCTTGTTTGGTGTTTGAGGGTAAAGCCCTGGCTGTCTCTGTGACCTGGCAATAACCAAATATGGTTCAGATTGAGGTCAAGGTGAAAAGGTAGCGATTACTGCTTATCACAGTGAATCAAGAACCTAGATAGGATTCCCCAAGAATGCTGTAGGATCAATTGCCCTCAATCCAACAAAAAAAGTAAACTACCATATCAAATTAAACACACAAATTTCCACCTCTCTAATTAATATTCTGTCTTCTGGGAAGGGTATATTAGATATATTACATATCCCTGAGAAGTCAAGATATGAGACAGTATTAACTTTCTTGTAAAATATGTTATACTGAGTCTGTTAGGTGGTGTAGTAGTTAAGGCTCTGGACTCCCATGTAGCCAACCGTGGTTCAAGTCCTAGACCTAGTGGCTTGAAATTCACTTCAGGTGAGTATACCAAAACCCCAAGAGGAGAAGGGATTGTGGTGTGGTCATCCCCACTGGGGGATGATCTCTCACATTCTGTCTGTCTCTCTGATGAGTGCCCATGCCCTGGGGGGAAAAAAAAACAAAAACAAAAACTACATTATACCTTCTCCCACGCTTGGTTTGTATTTATATATGTTAACTTACGTATTATTAATCAAGGATGTTGCAGTTAATCAGCTGGAGACAAGAGGATGGTAAAGATGGTAGGAAATAAGCTCATTAGAAAACAGAGCTTTTGGGACCAGCAGTTAGCGTAATGGCTATGTCGCTGGACTCCCACGTAGTTGACCGCGGTTCGAGTCCCGGACCCGGTGGCTTAAACTCATGCCGGGCGCGTGTGCGTGCGTGCCCAAGATCCCAAGAGGAAAATGGAGGAGAAGGGATTGCGGCGTGGCCATCCCCCCTGGGGGGTGATTTCTCGCTTTCTATCTCTCTGTCTCTGTCTGTCTGTCTGGCGAGCGCACGCACCCTATAGCAAAAACCTCTCCAAAAAAAAAAAAAAGAAAAGAAAACAGAGCTTTTTTTTTTTTTTTTTGAGAGGTTTTTGCTATAGGGCACCTGCGCTCAAGACAGAAAACGAGAAATCACCCCCCAGGGTGGATGGCCACACCACAGTCCCTTCTTCTCCATTCTCCTCTCAGGATCTTGGGCATGCACATGCGCCTGGCGTGAGTTTAAGCCACTGGGTGTGAGACTCGAACTGCAGTCGACTACATGGGAGTCCAGCAACATAGCCATTACGCCAGCTGCTGGTCCCCAAAAACAGAGCTTTTTTTTCGCTACAGGGGGGGGGGGAGACAGACAGAGAGAAACATAGAGACAGAAAGTGAGAAATCACCCCCCAGGGGGGATGGTCACGCTGCAATCCCTTCTCCTCCATTCTCCTCTCGGGATCTTGGGCACGCACACACGCACACACGCCCGACGTGAGTTTTAAGCCACCAGGTCCAGGACGCGAACCGCGGTTGACTACGTGGGAATCCAGAGACATAGCCATTACGCTAACTGCTGGTCCCCAAAAACAGAGCTTTAAAATGCCTTATGGACAGGCTGGCAGGTAGCATGGTGGTTAAGATGCTGGACTCCCACATGGCCAACAGTGGTTCAAGTCCTGGACCTGGTGACTTACCTTGTCACTTTCCCTCTCTCTCTGTTTAAGTCTATTTCTGATCAAATTAAAATACAATAATAAATAAACTTAAAATAAACAACTTTTAAAAAAAAAAGTCTTATGGGCCAAGTATGACTTGTTCCATTTGAGAAAAACCTCAGAAACTTGTTTTGGGGCCTATATTGCAGGAGAACTAGTTTTAGTACTTTGTCAGAGCACTCAGATTCTATTATCTTTTCATCACATGACATTAAACCAAAGCCACTTGATTGACACGCTGTAAACACCCAGAGTTGCACTCACTTGGGGACCTGCTGCAGAAAGCACTGGTAACCAGGTGTGTGCTTGCCATAATCTATCTGCTTTTGCTACTGGTGCAGGACAACTACTTCCCACCTGCAGGAAATTACAGAGTATCCCCACAAAGTTTGATTATAGTCATTAAAACAAAAATCAACTTATCTTACAATTTCTTTTTTTTCTCTTTTTTATTTATTCATTCATTTATTTTAAGTTGACCAGAGAGAGACTCAGAGAGAGAGAGAGAGAGAGAGAGAGAGAGAGAGAGAGAGAGAGAAAGCAAGCCATCAGGTCCAGGACATGAACCATGGTCAGCCATGTGGGAGTATCCAGTGCCTTAACCACCACGCCACTTGCTGGTCCCTTTTTTCTCTTTAAATAATTATTTTATTTATTCATTCATTTTAATTATCTTACAATTTCTTAATTTCCAGCCTGATTTTCAAATTTACCTGGCATGGTAAGGCTCTGTGCTGACTCCCACACTCACCATCTCATCCCAGCGGACAGAGACTCTTTACATACCTTCTTTCTGGGGAAGCAGGTTTTACAGATGAAAAAGGCGTTAGAATGAAAAGCAGCTAATTGCACTGTATTTCTCAGCCACTATAACCATCATGATCTTGACATCAGATAAAGGTTGAATTTTTGACTGTTTCTCAAAGAGAAAGGTTGCATTTTTGACTTGTTTGTTAAAGTGTAGTCTGCAGGGACCAGCAGGTGGTGTTGTGGTTAAGGTGCTGGACGCTCCCACATGGCCGACCACGGTTCGAGTCCCGGACCTGATGGCTTCCTTTCTCCCTTTCTCTCTCTCTCTCTGTGTCTCTCTCTGGTCAAATTAAAATAAATGAATGAATAAATAAAATTAAATAAATAATAGTTTAAAAAAAAAAAAGTATAGTCTGCAAACCACATCTCCTTAAGTAACACCTGGGGAACTTGAAATTCCCGGGCCCCCCTCTAAATCTATTGAATCATTTTGGGGCCTGTATTTTTAAGAACTTCCGAAGTTATTTTAAGTTTTTTTTTTTTTGTTTGTTTTTTTTTTTTTAATGGAAAGTTTCAAACACACACTGAATTAAAGACTATATTTGCTAATCAAAGCATGGTCCAGGACAAGCTGCATCATCAGTTAGGAGGTTGTTAGAAGTACAGTCTTGGGCTGGAACACAGATCTACTAAATTAGAATCTGCATTTTACAAGATCCCCCAGGTATTTAGTATACATATTAAGATTTGAGAAGCACTGGTATAATGCACACCACCCCTCATTACATGACACTTACGGCCAGTCTTCTCATATATACACACTATAACCACCACAAGATTATTTAAGAGCTAATCCCAGCATTAAAAATTCCTGGGGCTGGGAACCAGCAGTTAGCGTAATGGCTATGTTGCTGGACTCCCACGTAGTCGACCGCGGTTCGCGTCCCGGACCCGGTGGCTTAAAACTCACGCTGGGCACGTG
Source organism: Tupaia tana (assembly GCA_026018925.1). NCBI lineage: Eukaryota > Metazoa > Chordata > Mammalia > Scandentia > Tupaiidae > Tupaia > Tupaia tana. The sequence continues at coordinate 24,920,134 of JAKSZU010000014.1, read as the reverse complement.
TGCGTGCGTGCCCGCCCAAGATCCTGAGAGGAGAATGGAGGAGAAGGGATTGCGGCGTGACCATTCCCCCGGGGGGTGATTTCTCGCTTTCTGTCTCTATGTCTCTCTCTGTCTGTCTGGCGAGCGCACGCACCCTATAGCGAAAATCTCTCCAAAAAAAAAAAAAAAAATTTCTGGGGCTGTTTCCAGTGGCCAAGTCTGGAACCAATGTGCAGAAATGACACCTCACAAGGGGAAGGAAAAAAAGGAAGAACAGGTCATCAGCCTTGTACCTCAGGTGGCTAAAGGAGAGAATGTGTTTAGTGCCTGCCACATCTTTGCATCTTTCAGTGATACCTTCATCCATATCATTGATCTTTCTGGCAAGGAAACCAGCTGCCGTGTGACTGGTGGGATGAAAGTGAAGGCCAACTGAGATGAATCCTCACCATACACTGCCATGCTGGCTGCCCAGGATGTGGCCCAGAGGTGCAAGAAGCTGGGCATCACTGCCCTACACATCAAGCTCTGGGCCATGGGAGAAACTGTCCCTAGGGTCCAGTCAGCCCTCAGAGCCCTTTGCCCACTCAGGTATGAAGATTGAGCGGATTTAGAATGTCACCTTCATCCCCTCCTACAGCACCTGCAGGAAGAGAGGTTGCTGTGGTTGCCGTCTGTGAACAGGACTCCTCAAGTTACTGTTTTCTGTTAATAAATTGCCTTCATGTAAAAAAAAAAATTTCTGGAACTGGTAGGTGGCATGGTGGTTAAGGGTGTTGAACTCCTATATGGCTGGCAACAGTTCGTGTCCTGGATCTGGAGGCTTGCTTTCTCACTTTCTCTCCCTCCCCGCCCCCAATTAAAAAAATGAATAAATACAATAATTAAAAAACAAATCTAGGGGCCAGTAAGCGGCATGGTGGTTGAAGCGCTAGGCTCTCACATGGCTGACTGCAGGTCTAGTTCTGGACCCCATGGCTTGCTTTCTCATTTTCTCTCTCTCACTGGTGAGCACATGTGCCCTATAGAACATTTTAAAATAATAACAATAAAATTAAATAATTATTTGTTTAAAATTATTTTTTTAAAACATCTCCCCCCCCAAATAATTATTTATTAATTTATTTGTTCATTTATTTTAAAATTTGACCAGAGAAAGACAGAAAGAGAGAGGGAGAGAGAGAGGGAAAGTGAGAAAGCAAGCCACCAGGTCTGGGACTTGAACCGTGGTTGGCCATGTGGGAGTGTCCAGCAGCTTAACCACCCCTGCCACCTGGTGGTCCCAATAATTATTTTATTTAACTTATTTTAATTTGACCAGAGAGGAAAAGAGCAAGATAGAAAGGGAAAGTGAGAAAGCAAGCTGCCAGGTCCAGGACTCGAACCATGGTCCACAATGTGGGAGAAGAGGGCCCTTAAACACCATGCCACCTGTTGGCCCCAAATAAATAATTCTTAAAAAAAAAAAAAAAAAAAAGGGAATTTCTAGGGTGAGGCCAGCAGGTTGGGGTTGTTAAGGTGCTAGACTCCCATATGATTGACTGCAGTTCAAGTCCCAGACCCTACGACTTGAAAAATCACACCAGGTTGGGGCCAGCAGGTGGCATGGTAGTTAAGGTGGCTGGACTCCCATATGGCTGACCAGGGTTCTTGGGCCTGGTGGTTTACTTTCTCACTTTCCTTCTCTCTTTCTCTGTCTCTCTCTGGTCAACTTCAAAAACATAAAATAAAATAATGACAATTAATAAAACTGGATAAAAAATTCTTTAAAAAAAAAAAAGCAAATCACATTGTGAGTGTGTGTGTGCCCAAAATCCCAGGAGGAGAATGGATAAGGGATTGTGGGGTGTGGCCATGCCTCCTGGGGGTGATTTATCACATTCCCTCTCTCTGGCAAGCGCCTGTGCCCTATGGCAAAAACCTTTAAAAAATTTTAAAAAGATTTTCTAGGACCAGCCAGTAGAATGATGACTAAGGTGGCTGGAACCCACATAGCTGGTTGTGAAGTTCACGGTTTGAGTCCTGGACGCTGTGGCTGGGAAAAACACGCTTTGTGTGTGTGTGTGTGTGTATACACCCAAAATCCTGAAAGGAGAAATGGAGAAGGGATTGTGGTGTGGCCACCTCCCATGGTGATGGTGTCTTGGTTTCTCTCTCTAGCAAGACCCACCTTCTAGTAAAAAACAATGAATCTCTATTCAATGTTTCCATAAACAGAAGTTTTAGATCCTTTGGACTATAAGGATTACTACAAGAGATGATCCAATTTCCCTACTTTCCCTGAAAAGGGATTTCTTTTTACCAACATCACCTGACGGCTCTGAGATATTGCTTACTAAAACAGAATCACTGAACAAGGAAAGCTCTCGGAAGGGACCGGTGCCGCTGGGTATAACCACATACCTGTCTCGGATAGACACAGGCCCCATCGGCGGCAAATGCTCCATTCATAACTAAAGGATAGCAAACCAAGAGTGAAAGGTCCATGTAACGACACGAGAAAGAAGCAAGAAAAAAGAAACACTTAAAAAAACACTTCCACCCCAAATAACCTCTCCTAGTATTATCCTAGCAAATGGTCATCCTTGGCAAATGGCAATTTAAATCTCCCGGGGTCGGTGGGGCTTGGAGAAGGGAACAGCGGAGGAAGGGTGTGTCGATTGGCTAGAGGGAGAGCCAATGGTGCGCCAGGCTCCCTGTGGGGCGGAGCTTACCCAGCCGGGGAGACTTACGCCGGTGGGCCAATCGCCGTCCAGCACCAGCTCCAGGGCAAGGCTTAGCTTGGTCCTTTCAGAGCATGCCCACTCCCTCGGGTGATGTACGAGCCCAACGATTGGTCGTGGCAGTCTGGTCGGGCGCGCGGAGATTGGCTGACACAGCTTGGAGGCGAGCGAGGATAGGCTATTGGAAGGGCGGAAGTTTTGAATAGTTAAGGCCTGTGGCTGGTGAGGTAGAGGCTGTCCCGTCGACTTCTTGTATAGAGCAGCGGCAACTCCTGACCTTGGCCTATCCGGTCAGGAAAGAGAATTGTAGTCTGGCTTGCCGCCTCATTTCCTCAGATTTTTTCCGTTTCGTTCGAGTCTTCGCTTGTCTCCGAACCCTATCTTCTCCCAAAGGCAAACTTCAGACTCCAAATTTGAGGTGAAGCTTCAACCGTCTCCGCCAAGGAATCGCTGAGAGTGCATTGTTCCCCTCGGGTCCAGGTCCGGGTCCCGCAAACGGAAGTTCGGAGAACCGAATCGGCACTGTCGCGAGGTAGATGTGCGTTCCTTCCGGTCAGGAGTCTCCAGCTGTGTGGCCTCGAACAAGTCAAAGTCCTCTCTTCATTTTGTATTTAAAGTCCTGAGGTTGCCGCTTGTCGATTAATTCAAGTTCCTACGGAAAGGCCACGCAGGTTGGTCAAGGGGCCATTTAACCTTCAAGGTGGGTCGTGGTTTACCCTTTGGGGATGCTCCTAGTCCAATATTGGTCCGCTGGGTGGAAAGGGTGGAGATTGGGAACGCTGAACAATTTGATGTACTGGTATAGATGAGGTTCTCTTTTTCCTAGCTCAGTTTTGTTTTCTCTTGGCGAGAACTTGGAGACGATGACTACGAAGCTCTTCTCATCCACAAGAGAGGAGGGAAATGAGGGCGCAGGACCCCGTTTTAGGTCCAGTCAGAGGAAGATATTAAACTTTCTCCTGGAGAGAGACTCTTCCTTTACCAACTCTCCAGATCTTGCTAGAACTCCAGTAAACAAACTCTTTGGTGATTCTGCAAACCTAAGCATGTTATCTGGGTAAGTCCACGTTTATTTTTACACCGTATCTCCTTTGCTTTTCCAAACTCTTGTGGTATATTTTTGTTTGTTTTATTGCCTTTTTAAAAAAAATCACCTTAGCTGGGACCAGCAGTTAGCGTAATGGCCATGTTGCTGGACTCCCATGCAGTCGACCGCGGTTCGCGGTCCGGACCGGTGGCTTAAAACTCACACCAGGCGTGTGTGCGTGGGTGCCCAAGATCCCGAGAGGAGAATGGAGGGGAGGGGATTGCGGCATGGCCATCCCCCCTGGGGGGTGATTTCTTGCTTTCTATCTCTCTGTCTCTCTCTGTCTGTCTGGCGAGAGCTTGTGCCCTGTAGCAAAAACCTCTCCAAAAAAAAAAAAAAAAAAAATCACCTTAGTTCAGAAATCAAGATTTGAGTCTCAGTTCTGTGGTTGACTGAGTCTAAGGCTTATTTTCTGTGACATGGAAATAGTAATAATCTCTTAGAAAGAATATAACACTAATAGGAGTCACTTTGCATTTGAAAAAGTTAGACAAGAGGGAATATATATATATATATTTAATTAATTAATTTTTTAAAAGAAGTTTTTTGCCTTAGGGCATGAGTGCTGGGAGGTTGGGGCGGGTAGGGAAGCCAGATAAAGACAGTAAGAAGGAAAGGGAGAAATTACACCCCCACCTCCCAGGGGAGGGGGGTTGACCATGCAGCAATCCTTTTCCTCCAGTCTCCTCTCAGGATATTGGGCACCCAGGTGCACCCACCTGGTGTGATTTTCAAACAGCCAGGTCTGGGACTTGAACCACACAGCTGGCTGTATGGGATATAGTGCCTTAAATTCCACACCACCTGCTGGCCCTGATATCTGCCTCCCTTTTTTTGTTAAGGTTTTTGCCATAGGGCGCATGTGCTCACAGGAAAGAAACAGTGAGAGGGAGAGGGAAATAACCTCCCAGGGGAGATGGCCATGATGCAGTCTCTATTCCTTCATTCTCCTCCTGGGATTTTGGGCATGCACACACATGTGCCCAGTATTGTTTACAAGCTGCCGTGTCCAGGACTTGAACTGCAATCAACCATGTGGGAATCCAGTGCCTTAACCACTACACCACCTGCTGGGCCCTGATCTTTACTGTTTAAGGATATAAAAATCTAATGGGAAACTTGATGTATCATTATGTCTCAACAGAGGAACCCCAAAACGTTGCCTTGATCTTTCAAATCTTAGCAGTGGGGAGATGTCTGCCACTCAGCTTACCACTTCTACAAACCTTGAAGAAACTGGTAGGAACAGGGGAGGTAAAGACCTCCAATGGAGGAATAACTTTTAAGGGAATACATAGAGATGGATAGTGGTTTAAAGTAGGTAGAAAGCCTACCTAGTGAGTTGGAATTTGTGGGTAACTAGCGGATTTTTGAGAATGATGAAGCCAATAGTAAGAGAAGGCATATAACTAATAGAAGTCACTTTGCATTTGTAAGTTAGACAAGAGGGAATATATTTCTTTGATTTTGTTTCACTGGAATGAAATTATAGTAAAAGTATAAGAAGTTTAGTGCCCTACTTGAACCTCAGCAGGAGGCAAAGAAACCAGTATAGGGGGCTGGCAGGTGGCATGGTGATTAAAGTGCTGGAATCCCTCATGGTGGATCATAATTCGAATCCCGGACCTGGCGGCTTGCTTTCTGACTTTCCCTCTCTCTCTCTGGTCAAATTAAAAAAAATAATAATAACAACAAATAAAATTAAATAAATAAATACTTCTTAAAAAAAAGAAACCAATATAAATACTCTGTCAAATTATGTGTGTGTATGTATTTTTTTTTTTAATTGCCAAATTTTGCATGGTGCTTGACAAAGAGAGACACAAAAAGAAAGAGAGGGAGGGAGAAAACACTCCTTATTGGGGTGTGGTCATGCTACAGTCCCTTCTCCATTTCTACATCCTTCTGGGGTTCAGGACATGCACACCCCTACACATGGTATGTTTTTCAAGTTGCTGGGACCAGAATTTGAACAGTGATCAGCTATATGGGATCTGGCTCCCTTAAGTACTAGGCTGTGAGCTGGCCCTAATTCTTACATGTTTTAAAGGTCTGTGCCCAGAAGGAATGTTTCATTAGTCAACCATTCTAGTATTTATTCTAATTTCAAATTTCCTGAGTAGTAATCTTTCTTTTCTACTCATGTAAAAAATCTCCATAGGTTAGCATAGTGACGGTTTTCCAGCTTTTTTCCTTTCAGTGAAACATATAAATTCTTGTTTCCGTGGAAGTGTACCTTATAACATGAAATAGGTATTAATCAAGAGGCTTTATGTTAAAAAAAGCAGTCTTTGAAATGAGTAAAAAGCAGGACCGACTACACAAGAGTAACTCTTCTTACTGATTCTTTATATATGATTGCAGGTCACTTGAATTCTTCAGGATCTCAGGAAATACTGCTAGGTGGGATGTAAGTTCTATTGCTGAATGAACCCCATGTTGAATCCTTTCAGCATTGGTTACAGGGATTTATCTGTGCAGATTCTGTATGGTACAAAATGTTTCACTAGGCTTTGAGGCTTAGATACCCCCTTGAACAGCTTTTAATTGTCTCAGACCTAAACAATTTTGAGAGAATAAAGACTATTACTTATTTACTTAGATTTTTGCCTCAAGGCATGTACTCTTACTGGAGAGAGACAGAAAGGAGAGAAAGTGAGAAATAACTCACCAGTAGAGATGACCATTTCTTTTTTTTTAAAGTTTTGGCTATAGGGCGCGTGTGCTTGCCAGAGACAGGAGTATATGGAGGGTAGGGAGTGAGAAATCCTCCCACGCAAAGGATAACCACCCTGCAGTCCCTTCTTCATTCTCCTCTGGGGATCCTGAGCCAATAGGCACACACACCTGGTGTGATTCTCAAGACCCCAGGTCGGGACTTGAGCCAAACAGCTCCGTTGGGGAAAATGCAGTGCCTTAGACCCCACACCACCTGCTGGCCCCCAGAAGTATCTTTAGAAATGAAGTATAATGGGGGCCAGCAGGTGGTGGGGTGATTAAGGACACTGGACTCTCACATGGCCGACCAGACTTCAAGTCCCAGATCTGGTGGCTTGCTTTCTCACTTTCTCTCTCTCTCTGGTCAAATTAAAAATAAATAAAGTTAAATAATTCTTTTAAAAAAAGAAATGAAGTAAAATGAAATACTACCTTGCATATTAGCTTTTGTTTGCATATGAGAAGTGCTATGTTTTAGTGATTGAAAGTACAGAGCGCAGGCTCTTGAATCAGTGTCTGGATTCCAGTAGCTTGTTGCTTCACTAGGTGACTGTCAAGTTTTTTAACTTGGATCTTGTTTTCTTTCTTTCTTTTTTTTTTGAAGAGATTTTTGCTATAGGGTGTGTGCGCTTGCCAGAGAGACAGAGAGACAGAAAGTGAGAAATCAGCCCCCTGCAAGGGGGACAGCCATGCCATAATTCCTTCTCTATTCTCCTCTCAGAATCTTGGGCATGCACGCACATGCGCCCGGTGTGAGTTTAAACCACCAGGTCCAGGACTCGAACTGCGGTTGACTACATGGGAATCCAGCAACATAGCCATTACGCTATCTGCTGGTCCTGGATCTTGTTTTCTTTATTCATAACTTGGAGATAATAATAATAGTACTTTTTTCTTTTTACAAGTTTTGTTTATTTATTTACTTATTTTTAAATAATTATTTATTTAATTTTATTCATTTATTTATTTTAATTTGACTAGAGAGAGAGGGAAAGTGAGAAAGCAAGCCACCAGGTCCAGGACTCGAACTGTGGCCGGCCGTGTGGGAGTGTCCAGCGCGCCAACCACCACTCCACCTGTTGGTCCCCGAGTTTTATTTATTATAATTGTCATTTTTTAATTTGCCATAGGGCATGTGCAGTTACCAGAAGGGGAGAGAGAAAAAGAGAAAGTGAGAAAGCAAACCACCTGGTCCAGTATTCCAGCTGTGGTCAGCCATGTGGAGTCTAGCACCTCAACCAGCACACCACCTGCTGACCCCAATAATATCACTTTCATTGTGAGAAATAAATGAAAATAGGTGGGGTCGGCAGGTGGTGTGGTGATTAAAGACGCTGGATTCCCACATGGCTGACCATGGTTCGAGTCCTGGACCTGGTGGCTTGCTTCCTCACTCTCCCATCCCTCTCTCTCTGTCTCTTCTGGTCAAATTAAAATAATAATAACACTAAATAAATAAACATAAAATGCAATATTTTTAAAAAAAGAATTAAATGAAAATAGGTATCCAATACATGTTTTATGCTTTGTTAGTATTATTTTTATTTTTTTAATAATATTTTATTTAACTATTTATTTACTTGTTTACTTATTTATTTTTGGAGAGGTTTTTGCCATAGAGTGTGTGTGCTCACCAGAAAGACAGAGAGACGGAGAGATAGAAAGCGAGAAATCACACCCGCCCCCGGCGGGGATGGCCATGCCGCAATCCTTTCTCCATTCTCTTCTTGGGATCTTGAGCACACATGCACACACACACACCTGGCGTGAGTTTGAGGTGTGAGTTTGAGCCACTGGGTCTAGGACTCGAACTGTGGTCTACTACATGGGAGTCCAGTGACATAGCCATTACACCAATAGCTGGTCCCTATTTATATTTATTTTAATTTGACCCGAGAGGGACAGAGTGAGAGAGAGAGGGAAAGTAAGAAAGCAAGCGACCAGGTCCGGTACTCGGTGTTCAGCCATATGGGAGTCCAGTGCCCTTAACCACCACACCACCTGTCAGCCCCATCTATTTGACTGCTTTAACCTTTGTGAATTAGATGCTTCTTTAGCGATGGCTTTCCATAACTATTTTATCAATACATGTGTACATTTCACTTATATTTCTTTGAATTGCTTTAAAAGTCTTAACCCATATAGACTGAATGAAATCCTGGGAGGCAAGATAGAAATTCATAGTCAATGCTAGAAAATTAGAAAATTATAAATTATGTCTACAAAAGATGTTGGACAAACTCATTTATCTTTGGTACTGGTCTTTATGTAAGTGAGGGCTTTCCTTATCCCCAGAATGTCACTTGAGTCTCAATATTTACTACAGAGAATAGCCTTTGTGTTGTTATTTGAAGAGACATTTCAACTGGGAATATGGCTCCTAGAATGGAAGAAAGGAACTGTTTAGGTGCCCTAAGCCACTAAAGAACAATCAAAAAGTATTTAAGGCTTACTTGACTGGCAGTTTGTTTTAATCTACAGGAATCATCACCAGCAACTTATGAAATGTAGCCCAGTGAGTAGCACCTGTATTTTGGGTTTGACTTTGTCTCTTAGGTGGGAGGCAGAGGGATTCTCCAGGATGCAGGGTGTTTTCAGCAAACAATCTCTTTTAGGCACAGCTTCTTTGTAGCACTCCAAATGCTTTGAAGTATGGCCACAGAAGGAAAGATGCAATGTGTAGCTCATCCACAAATAAAGAAAATGTGAGTGTTTAAAGGTAACCTAGATATGTTAGTTTTATTTCTTTGAATGAAGCAACTCATTGGAACATTTGTGAGATCTAGAGCTGTTTATGTGTAACTTATATGGTAGACAAGCAAACTGCATCATTTTAGGGGAAAAATATTCTTTTTTCTTAAGAGAGAGATTTTTGCTATAGGGTGCGTGTGCTTGCTGGAGAGACAGAGGCAGAAAGCGAGAAATCACCCCCTGGGGGGATAGTCATGCTGCAATCTCTTCTCTTCCTTTCTCCTATTGGGATTTTGGGCATGCACACACATGCACCTGGTGTGGGAGCCCAGTGACATAACCATTATGCCATCTACTGGTACTGAAAAAAATTCTTCATATATATATATATATATATATATATATATAGAGAGAGAGAGAGAGAGAGAGAGAGAGAGAGGTTTGACCCCCCAGGACAGAAACCCTAGATCCAAGACCTCTGTAGCAGATCATCATTAATAGTCATGTTCACAGGGCCAGCAGGTGGCATGGTGGTTGGGGCACTGGACTCCCCCATGGCCAACTGTGGTTCGAGTCCTGGACCTGGTGTCTTGCTTTCTCACTTTCTATCTCTGTCTCTGTCTCTCTCTCTCACTCTCACTCTGTCCCTCTCTGGTCGAATTTAAAGAATGAAAGAAAGGAAGGAAGGAAGAAAAGAAAAGGAAAGGAAAGAAAGGGAAAGAAAGAAAGTTAAATTTTAAAAAAATCTTAAAAACATTTTATGTTCACTTGATCAGTTTAGCGACAAAAACTAATACTGTAGCATACAGAATTTAGGAATTCTTTTTTTTAAACATGGATAATTTATATAACTTGTTCACTGATTTGTCTCTTGACTTTACGTACATGTATAATTTCTTGTTATTTCCCCTTAGCCTTTTTAGCTCCTTTTCTGTGGGAGCCATAGTCCTTTTTATCTAAGCCATAGGCCATCCTTCAGTTCCAAGTTGAAACTGGTCTCTCCAGAGCCATCTAATCACAAAAATAATTCTCTAATCCCTTGGTCTAGTCCCCTTTTCTAGCCATCTTTTTTTCTTCCCTGCCTCCTTTCCCTTACCCCAGGTCACTTTGCATAAAAGATAGATGCTGTTCTTTTTTTGCATTGACTAAGATATGCCCATGTTTTGGCTGTTTTAATCAGCTTTTTCTTTGAATACTATCTTTCTAATTTCCCTTTAAAATCACTTCTTAAAAATCTCACGATCCTTTACCCAGGGTAGCCTTCTTTTTTTTGGAGAGGTTTTTTGCTATAGGGCGCGTGCGCTCGCCAGACAGACAGAGAGAGACATAGAGACAGAAAGCGAGAAATCACCCCCCCCCCCAGGGGGGATGGCCACGCCACAATCCCTTCTCCTCCATTCTCCTCTCGGGATCTTGGGCACGCACGCACACGCGCCCGGCGTGAGTTGTAAGCCACCAGTCCGAGACGCGAACCGCGGTCGACTACGTGGGAGTCCAGCGACATAGCCATTACGCTAACTGCTGGTTCCCTTTTTTTTTTTTAAGAGGTTTTTGCTATAGGGCGCGTGTGCTCGCCAGACAGAGAGACAGATAGCGAGAAATCACCCCCCAGGAGGGATGGCCATGCCGCAATCCCTTCTCCTCCATTCTCCTCTCGGGATCTTGGGCACACACGCCTGGCGTGAGTTTTAAGCCACTGGGTCCGAGACGCAAACCGCGGTCAACTACGTGGGAGTCTAGCGACATAGCCATTACGCTAACTGCTGGTCCCAATCCAGGGCAGCCTTCTTTAGCCCCTCCCCCCACATTCCCTTTACATGTGATTGTAAAATTAGTATTCTCCAAAGCAAATCTACAGACCTATGTCAAATCCAAACCATAATTTGTATCTTGAAGACATAGGGCCAACCTTGATTACATTTAATATGTTTCGTGAGCACTGTTCATGGGTGGCTTCCTTAGATGAAATGTTTTTGGCATGGCCAGCTAATGTGTCTCTTCTCCTAGCTGATGCTGTTTTTCTTATGCAGGAAAAGAAAACTTTGAATCTCTCGGAATGGGAGGCTCCTAGGAACCTGAGCTTTCAAAAGCGACCAGGGGGACCTTATGTTTCTCCTCTTTTTCTTCTGGTGAGTGACAGAACATCATAATTAAGGGGCAGTTAAGGTGTTAAAGGCTATGGATGGTAGCTCAGGATTTATGACCCTTTGAATTTTTTTTTTCTTTTTTTTTTTGGAGAGGTTTTTTGCCATAGGGCGCGTGCACTCGCCAGACAGACAGAGAGAGACATAGAGACAGAAAGCGAGAAATCACCCCCCAAGGGGGATGGCCACACCGCAATCCCTTCTCCTCCATTCTCCTCTCGGGATCTTGGGCACGCACGCACACGCGCCCGGCGTGAGTTTTAAGCCACCGGGTCCGGGACATGAACCGCGGTCGACTACATGGGAGTCCAGCGCCATAGCCATTACGCTAACTGCTGGCCCCCATATTTTATTTTTTAATGTATTTGCCTTAGAGCACATGTGCTTGGTATAGAGAGAACAAAACAGTGAGAGAGAAAGTGATAAGTCACCCTCCTCGGGATGACCACACCACAATCCTTTCTCTTTCATTTCTCCTCTAGGGATTTTGGGCATGCACTCACACACATCTGTTGTATTTTTTGAGCCAACAGATTCAAGAGATGTGTAGTCACCTATGTGGAATCCAGCTACCTAACCAACATGCCACAGGCTGGCCCCTAAGTTTTCATTTTGTTGAAAACCTATTTAATTTTTTTGTTGTTGTTTCTTGTGTTTTTGGTATTATATTCAAGAAATCATTGTCAAATCCAGTGTTATGAAGATTTTCCCCTATTTTTTCCCCCTAATAGTTTTATAAGTTCAGCTTTTACATTTAGGTCTTTAGTATGATTTCAGTAAATGTTTGTATAGGGTGTAAAGCAAGGGTCCTGAATAGTTTCTAATGGTGTGTACATATCTGATAGGACAATGGAAACTTGGTGGAAAGTGAAATGAAATATCTGGGCAGTCCCATTACTGCAGTTCCAAAATTGAATAAAAATCCAGAACTAGGAGAAGACCAAGCAGAAGAGATTTCAAGTGAATTGATGGAGTTTTCCCTGGAAGATCAAGAAGGAGCCAAGGTAAAGTGCTCTCTGATGGTACTTTTGCATTCTTTATTCTTCTTCATTCATTCTTGAATAAACAATATTGTGTGTCTAATATGGTGTAGCCATTGTACTAAACACTAGGGCTGCAGAAATCAAGAAGATGTGGTCTTTAGACTTTAAGAGTTACTTGACTAGGGCCGCCAGGTGGTATGGGTTAAGGGAGCTGGACTCCCATATGGCCGAATGCAATTCGAATCCTGGACCTGGCAGCTTGCTCTCTCTCTCTCTCTCTCTTTCTCACTCTGTCCCTCTCTGGTCAAATTAAAGTAAGTAAGTAAATAAATAAAATTTAAGTAAGTAAGTAAATAAATAAATTAAATTAAATAATTAAAAAAAAGAGTTAACTGACTAATAGGGTACCAGGTCACCTTGAAAATCTTACTGTTGTGTGAGCAGATTCTAGTCAGTAGTTTGAGTATATTATCATTAATCTGGAGTAAATGATACCTTCTGAGTAATAGTGATGAACAGAATGTATCTTACATGATTTTCTGATATTTTAAAATATATTCTTTTGTTTTCTTTATTCTTCTCCATATCACTGGGGGATATATTGGAAGCCTCTGGTTTATAGGCTATGTATGAATATGCCAAAGACTGTTTATAAGGCATTCACTATTTCTGAATCAACTTCATTTCTTTGAAACAAGTATGCAGGTGGGTATGTTTTTTAAATTGATTTATTTTACAAGGCAAATAATGTATAGTGAGGTTAGAGCACTTGGGTTCTAGTTCTCATTCTCTTTATTAGTCTTTCTCTCTCTCTTTTTTTTGTTTTTTTAAAGAATTATTTTATTGGGGCTGGCAGGTGGCGTGGTGGTTAAGGGTGCTGGACTCCCATATGGCTGACCACGGTTTGAATCCCAGACCTGGCAACTTGTTTTCTCACTTTCCCTATCCCTCTCTCTCTCATTTTATCCCTTTCTGGTCAAACTAAAATACAAAAAAGACAAATAAATAAATAAAGTTAAATAAAATAATTCTTTTTTTAAATAAAATAATTTTAATTTCTTTAAAAAAAAGAATTATTTTATTTATTTTATTCTTTCCTTTCCTTTCCTTTCCTTTCCTTTCCTTTCCTTCCTTTCTTAATTTGACCAGAGAGGGACAGAGCGAGGGAGAGGGAAAGTGAGAAAGCAAGCTTCCAGGTCTGTAGCTCGAACCATGGTCAGCCATGTGGGAGTCCAGCACTCTTAACTACCATGCCACCTTCCAGCCCCTTTACTAGTCTTACTACCATTTGAAAATTCATCATTCTTTTTTTTAGAGGAAGAGATTTTTGCTATAGGGCGTGGGTGCTCGCTGGAAAGAGAGACAGAAAGTGAGAAATCATCCCTCCAGGGGACATGGCCATGCTGCAGTCCCTTCTCCATTCTCCTCTCAGGATTTTGGGCATGCATGCTCACACACCTGACATGAGTTTTAAGCCCTAGGTCTGGGACTTAAACCTTGGTGGACTATGTGTGAATCCAGTGACATAGCAATTTCGCCATCTGCTGGTCCCAACAACTCATCATTCTAGCTCTTAGGTTTTCACTTATAAAACTGTATAATAACAAAAATACACCCTCAGTAGGATTTTTGTGAATATGATAAAGTATTCAAATCAGTTGGGCACCAGCAGGTGGGATGCTGGTTAAGGTGCTGGACATCCCCACATGGCCAACCATGGTTCGAGTCCTGGATCTGGTGGCTTGCTTTCTCACTTTCCCTCTTTTTCTCTCTATCTATCTCTAGTCAAATTAAAAATAAATATATGAATAAATAAAATTAAATAAGTAATTATTAAAAAATAAAATCAGTTGTGTCCTTCCTACAGCGTAATCTAGGATAAGTAATATCTCTAGAATAATAGTCTCTCTCACTCTCTCTCTCTTTCTCTTACACACACACACAGAAGTAGTAATTGTGTAGTAAAGGATGTGTTAACTAAGTTGATAGTAGTAAATATTACACAATATACATGTAAGTGATCACATTGTACACCTTCAATCTATAAATTATTTGTCACTTACACCTCAATAAAGTTGGGAAACTTTAAAAAGTAGTTGTTAAGGGGCCAGCAGGTGACATGGTAATTAAGGTGCTGGATTCCCCCATGGCCAACCATGGTTCGATTCCCAGACCTGGCAACTTGAAAATTACACCAGTCACGTGTACATGCATGCTCAAAATCCCAACAGGAGAGGGGAGGATAAGGGACGGTGGCATGACTATTCCTGCTGGGGGGTGGTTTCTCACTTTGCTTCTCTGGGTCTCTCTGTCTCTTCTAAAGTGCACATGAGCTGTGACAGAAACTTAAAAAAAAAACAAAAAAAAAAAGTAGTTGTCAATAAAAGCCAAGATAGGACTAGCTTTGTGGCACAACAACAATGTGCCACTCGAGGGAAGCTGGATCCCACATGGTGACCATGGTTCAAATCCTTGGCCTGGTCAGCCTGAATCACGCTAGGCATGCATGCAAGTGCCCAAGATCCAACAGGCTAGAGACTGGAGTAAGGGAATCATGGTGTAACTAAACCCTGTGGAAGGTTCTTGTCTCTTTGTCTCTCTCGCTCTCTCTTGCACATTCATGTGCTCTGTCATAAATAAAGGAAAAGAAATGGGAAAACTAATGTAAGTAATAGCACTTAATAAATATGATGCTAATATTAACCAGGTACTGTACTAGAGTTGAAGACAAAGTCTTGGTTAAGACAGGTACGAGTCCTAATTTCTATGAACCTTATATTTTTTTTAGTCAAGAGTGGAAACAGTATTGGGGCCAGCAGGTGGTGTGGTGGATAAGGGCCCTGGATTCCCACATGGCTAACCATGGTTCAAGTCCTGGACCTTGTGGCTTGCTTTCTCACTTTCCCTTTCTCTCTCTCTCTTTCTCTCTCTCTCGTCAAATAAAGAAAAAAAATAACAATAACAAATGGAAATAAATAAATAAATAAATAATTCTTTAAAAAAAAGAGTGTGGACAGTATAGGCAAGTTATCCAATAAATAAGCAAGATATGACAGTTTGTCAAAAGTGCTGTTATGACAGGATAATATGAAAAAAGTATGCAAACATTTGGGAGGATGCTACTTTCATTTTTATCTTGAGTAACTGGAGAAATGCTGAAACTATGATGAATTTGAAAAGAAGAGTGTTCTAAGGGCCAGCAGATGGGTCCTGGACTCCCACACAGTTGACCACAGTTCAGATCTCAGACCTGGTGGCTTGTTTTCTCACTTTCTCTCTCTGGTGAATGCATATGCCCTGTAGCAAAATTTAAAAAAAAAAAAAAAAAAAAGGAGGATTCAAAAGGAATAGATGTGTTCTGCTTTTTTGGGGGGGAGGGAGAGGTTTTTGCCATAGGATATATGCGCTCGCCAGACAGACAGAGAGAGACAGAGAGACAGAAAGCGAGAAATCATCCCTCCCGGGGGGATGGCCACACCACAATTCCTTCTCCTCCAGTCTCCTCTTGGGGTCTTGGACACTCACACACATGTGCCTGGCGTGAGTTTTAAGCCACCGGGTCCGGGATGTGAACCGCGGTTGACTACGTGGGAGTCCAGCAACATAGCCATTACGCTAACTGCTGGTTCCCTCAAGCAAAAAATTTTTTAAGAGAAATTTTTGTTATAGGGTACGTGCACTTGCCAGGAGACAAAGAGAGACAGATAGAAAGAGAGAAATCAATTCCCAGTGGGTATGGCCATGCCGCCATCCCTTCTCCTCCATTCTTCTCTCAGGATTTTGGGCATCACACACACGTGCCTGGTGTGAGATTCAAGGCACCAGGTCTGAGACTTGAACTGCGGTCAGCTATGTGAGAGAGAGTTCAGTAATGTAACCATTACCCCATCTTCTGGCCCCTCTAGAGCAATTTTTTTTTAAATTAAAAAAATTATTTATTTAATTTTATTTATTCATTCATTTATTTTTTAATTTGACCAGAGATAGACAGAAAGAGAGAGAAAAAAAAAAGTGAAAAAGCAAGCCACCAGTTCTAGGACTTGAACCATAGTTGGCCATGTGGGAGTGTCCAGCTCCTTAACCACCATGCCACTTGCTAAACCCCCTCTAGAGCAAATTTTTACAAATAATAGTAATAAATGAAACTAAATAAATCTTTAAAATTTAAACACCATAATCTGATTGGAGTTGCTGAGGAGGTTTAAACCAACTGGCTTAGAAAGTTTTGGAAGCTAGTCAGTTTGAGGACATGCTAAGTTTGA
Source organism: Tupaia tana (assembly GCA_026018925.1). Taxonomy (NCBI): domain Eukaryota; kingdom Metazoa; phylum Chordata; class Mammalia; order Scandentia; family Tupaiidae; genus Tupaia; species Tupaia tana. The sequence continues at coordinate 24,903,547 of JAKSZU010000014.1, read as the reverse complement.
GGCTGTGATAGTAGAGTAATACAATAGATTATGGTTGCAGATTTATTTTTCTTTGTTTTTCTATATATTTTTTAAGTATAACAAATGTTTATTTTTAAATTAATTAATTATTATTATTATTGTTTGATTTTGCTATAGGACACATGCCCTAGCTAGAGTGAGACAGAGAGAGAGAAGATGAGAAAGCAAGCTGCCAGGTCTGGGACTCAAACTGCGATTGGTCATGTGAGAGTCCTGTGCCACCAGGCCACCTGCTGGCCCTTGTTTTTCTTTCTCTTTTTTTTTTTTTTTTAGTTTACTTATTTCTTCTGTGAGAGAGAAAGAGAGACAAAACACTTAACAAGGTCTTGATGCCATGTTCCACCCCAGCTCCAGCCAACTCCAGGTCATAGACATGTTCATGCCCTGCATACTCAGGGAGGTGTCTGGACAAGAACCTAGAACCATCTCATGTGGGCGAACCTCATACCACATTGCAGTTTAACACTGTAGCGCTATCTGGTCCCCCAGATTTTTTTTTTTGGAGAGGATTTTGCTATAGGGCGTGTGCGCTCACCAGACAGACAGAGACAGAGAGACAGAAAGCGAGAAATCACCCCCCAGGGGGGATGGCCACACCGCAATCCCTTCTCCTCCATTCTCCTCTCAGGATCCTGGGCACGCACACACACACGCCACCGGGTCTGGGACTCAAAACGCGGTTAACTACATGGGAGTCCAATGACATAGCCATTATGCTAACTGCTGGTCCCCCATAGTCTTATAAATATCATTCTTGGGACCAGTAGATGGCATAATGGTTACATTGCTGGACTCCCATGTAGTCGACTGTAGTTTGAGTCCTGGACCTGGTAACTTGAAATTCACGCCGGGCATATGTGCATGTGTGCTCAAGATCCTGAGAGAAGAATGGAGGAGAAAGGATTGCAGTGTGGCAATCCCTCCTGGGTGGTGATTTCTTGCTTTCTGTCTCTGTCTCTCCAATGAGCGCACATGCACCTATAGCAAGCATTTCTTCAAAAAAAGAGAAAGAAATATCATTCTGAATTATATCACACAGATAGTGAAAAGAGCATATACTTAGGGTCAGCCAGGTGGCATGGTGGTTAAGGCATCTAGATCCTACATTGCTGACAGCACAGTTCAAATCTTGGACCTGGCAACTTGAAAAATATGCCTAGTGTATGTGTGTGCATACCCAAAATCTTGAGAGGAGAATGGATTGCTGTATTGTCATCTTCCTTGGGAGTGCTTTCTCACTTTTTCTGTCTCTCTCCAGTGAACACACACAGACTCTGGCAATTAAAAAAGCAAACGAAGCAACAAATTCATCAAGTTAATAGATGTTCTAGTTGGAGTTCTTGGTTGCAAGTAACAGAAACTGATTCTAGTTACTTTAAGCAGAAAAGGAGGGATTCAGGAACTTAAAATCACCAGGAAGGCTAGAAAATAAGCTAAGGTCTGTGCTCACGATGCTCTTTGCTGATGAGATATTCCATGCTACTATTACTGGCCCCTGCCATGTAACATGATCCTGCTTGCACCTGGACTCTGCTGCTCATGGCTGTTTGCTACTACCTACTATATTCTCCTCTGGGATGCAGCAAAGCCTCAGTGACACAGGCAGTAGTGTACTGAACTGCAGTGCTGGAAGCCACGCAATCAACTGTGGGTTCTGATGCCTGGCCCACGTTACCTGCAACTTGCTGAGTGAGCACACAGGTACCCAAAATCCTGAAGAGCTGGAGAATTGAGGGTAGGGGATTGTGGCATGACGAGACACTGTTGAGGTGCCTGTCTTTTCTCTCGCTCTCTCTCTCTTCCTCTCTCTCTCTCTCTCTGTAACTCACACATGCTACCTATCATAAACAAAATAAACTTTAAAAATAAAGTCTCAACCAACCCAGTGTTTTTATGTTACTTCTCAAGATTTTTTTTTTTTTTTTTTGAGAGGTTTTTGCTATAGGGCACGTGCGCTCGCCAGAAAGACAGAGAGAGACAGAGAGACAGAAAACAAGAAATCACCCCCTGGGGGGATGGTCACGCTGCAATCCCTTCTCCTCCATTCTCCTCTTGGGATCTTGGGCACGCATGCACAATGTGCCTGGCGTGAGTTTAAGCTACCGGGTCCGGGACTCGAACCGCGGTAGACTACATAGGAGTTCAGCAACATAGCTATTATGCTAACTGCTGGTCCCTTACTTCTCAAGATTTCAAAGTCCCAGGCAGGACTAGCTAGTTGGCTACAAGGGAATGGAAAAGGAAATACCTGTCCCCTTTGACCTCCTTATTAGGAGTCAGAACTGCCTCTAATTTAACTAGGATTTTACTAAAATAGGATACTGGGTGGCGAAATTGCAAATGGTTGCCATGACAGGGAAAATAATGTAGCTAATGTAAATTGTCAAAGTGTAATGAAGGAAACAAAATGGGTGCAGAAATAGAGACTAATAGAAGGAATCCTTTAAATAGAAGTAATAGGGAAAGCCTCCACAAACAGAGCTATTTATTATAGTTACCAGAATGATGACTATCCCAGTTTGCCTCTGATTGAGGAGATTCCTGGGATGTATGGGGTTTTTGGTGTGAAAGCTGGCAAAGTCTAGGCAAACTGGAATGAAATCAGTCACCCTAGTGTGAAGGAACCATACATGACGAGAGTAGAGGCAAGAGCATCCCATAAAGAGGGAATGTTGCAAGTACAAAGATCCCAAGGTCTTGATGTGCTTGGAGTACCGAGAAACCAGTGTGAGTGAGGAGTTGCTTGTGGTGGGAAACAAGAGATAGCGAGGAGGCATATCGTGCAGGGCCTTTTGGCTGTGGTGGGTGTTTGGGTTTTATTCTAAGGGCTGTTAGATGCTACTGAAGTGAAGGTTTTAAATATGTGAATAACAAGAAGAATGTTTTGTTGCCGGAAGAGGAATGGTTTAGAGAAGATTGAGTTGGAAGCATGGACTGCCGGTGCCATAGTAGTTAAGGCACTGGATTTCACATGACCGACTCTGCAGTTCAAGTCCTGGACCAGGGGCTTGAAAGACACACTGGGCACACCTATGTGCGGGCAAAAAATCCCAAGAGAAAAATGGAGGAGAAGGGGTTATATTGTGGCCATCCCTAGGGGGTTGGTTTCTCACTTTCCCTCACTATCGATCTCTCTCCAGCAAGTGAATGCATCCGTTATCAAAAACTAAAAACAAAACAACAGCAACAAAAAAAGTTGGAAGCAAAACAAAATAAAAAACAAATGATTTAGAAGCAGACAAAATTATTACAATAGTACCAGCAAAAAATGGCAGTAGCCTGGACTTAGGTGATAGCTATGAAGACAGAGAAATGAATGAATTCAAATATATTTTGGATATAGAACCAACAACTTGATAAGTTGAAGGTGGACTGTGGAAGAATGGGATGAAAGATGACTTTAGACAGATTATGTTTGTAATGTTTTGTTTTAGAGAAAACGAAACAGTCATAAGAAAATTACCTTCTTTACTCACTAAATAAATACAGTGTCCTAACTGCTTTGACACCTGTATAATTTGCCATTCCTCTTGTCGTAGGGCTTCTAGCTAAAGCTCTCCCTTGACACAGCATTCCATGGATTTGTTCATTCAGGAATCCTGGGAATACAGTCACAACAAAGTCCTGTTCTCATGGAACTCACATTCTAGTGGAGGAAATAGTCAAAAAGCCAAATACATATATAATAGAGTAGTTGGTGAAAATACTATGGTGAGAATGTAGAGGAAGAAGAATGGGGAAGTAACTGGACTGGGGTAGGATAAGATGAGAGTTGTTGTTTTTAGTAGGTCAGAGAAGACCTCTTCGAGAGTGACATTTGAGCAGGCAGGTGAAGGAATGAGGGAGCCAAACTTACAGATATCAGGAGAATGAGATTTTCCAGGCAGAAGGAAAAACAAGTGCAATACTGAGGTGGGAGAGTGCTTGGCCTGTTCATAGAACAGCAAGAAGGCCAGTGTGACTGGAGCAAAGTGAGTAAGTGGAGAGTAGTAGAAAATGTACTGAGAGTAGTTAGCAGGAAGACAGCTGCTATAGAGCCTTGTAGTCAGTTACAAAGACTTTGCAAAAACTTTTCAGATAGAAGTATCTCTTGTCTTCTCTTACAGTATTTCCACTTTATCCTATATTATCAGTTTACCCTTCTTTTAGATTAATAACTTACAAATTTTTTGGTCTCAGAACTACGTTAAATCCCTAAAAATTATTGAGAACCTCTGGTCTTGCACCTGATCTTAGTAAAAAAAAAAAGCATGTTCATGCATTGATTGCATTGGCTATAGTTTACTTGAAATGCCCTTTATCAGGTGGAGGAAGGAATGGTTCTATTGCCCATTTACTGGAAGGTTTTAGCATGAGCAGATATTAGATTTTGTCAAATACTTTCTTTACTTCTGGTGAGATGATTGTACATTTTTCTTTTTAAATTTCATAATATGGTAAATTACTTAGATATTCAAATATTGAAACAGTCTTGTATTCTGGTGATAAACTCACTTTGTTGTGATACATTATCCTTTGTATATGTTGTTGGGTTTGATTTGTTAATTTTTTTTTTTTTTTTAATTTGCTATTGAATATGTGTGCTTGTTGGACAGTGAGAGAGAGAGAGAAACTAAGAAAGCACCCCCAGGGAGGATGGCCATGCCACAATCACTTCTTCATTTACCTCTCAGGATTCTGGACATGTATGCACACACACCCTGCGTGTTTTTCAAGTTGCCAAATCCAGGATTTGGACTATGCAGTTGGCCATGTGAGATCCAGCGCCTCAACCACCACACCACCAGTTGACCCTAACACCCACATGCTTTTTAAGCTACCAGAGCCAGGATTCAAATCATAGTTGATTATGTGGGATCCAGTTCTCTAGGTCAGCCCATAACTACTGTGCTATGGGGCCAGCCCTGCATATATGTCTTGTATAAGGACCTTTCCTGACAAAATTTCAATGGCATATTTTTTCTATATTTTTATCCTTCCTTATGGTAGTTGGTACTTATCATTATATAAAAGTATGGTGTAGGAACCAGCAGTTAGCGTAATGGCTACATCACTGAACTCCCATGTAGTTGACCGCAGTTAGAGTCCCGGACCCGGTGGCTTAAACTCACGCCGGGCGTGTGTGCATGCGTGCCCAAGATCCTGAGAGGAGAATGGAAGAGAAGGGATTGTGGCGTGGCCATCCCCCCTGGAGGGGTGATTTCTCACTTTCTGTCTCTCTCTGTCTGTCTGGTGAGCACACACGCCCTGTAGCAAAGACCTCTCCAAAAAAAAATATATGGTATAGTTTACTAGTTGATTAGATGAGTTCTTAGATACAATGCTAAAAAAAGTGGAGACATTTCAATTAGCTAATTAATTTGAAATTCTTATTAAAAGGAGCCAGGATGGCTCTGTGGCTTGCTTGGTGGTTAAGGTGGCTGGATCCCACATGGCCAACCACATGTTTTGAGTCCCAAACCTGATGGCTTGAAAAGCATTGCGCACGTGTGTGTGCATGTCCAAAATTTTGAAAGGAGGGAGAGATGAAAGAGAAGGGAGTGTGGTATGACCACTCTCTACTGGGGGGTGCTTTCTTCTCTCCCTCTCTCTGGGTCTCTGGTAAGCACTCATGTGTTCTAGAAATCAGTCAATCAGTAACAACACTTTAGGGGCTCAGCTGTTGTGGCATAGGCAGTAGAGTTGCTGGAGGACATATGGAAAGCTATAGCTGAACATGCTGGGTGGCCTGTGACCTTGGTTAGCTATAGGACTGGGAGGAATATCATGGCCTGAAGTCTGTAAAGGGCATTACTCTTTCTCTCTCTACTTAAGTAAATAAAATTAACTTTAAAAAATGAGCCTTTAGGGGGACCGGCAGTTAGCGTAATGGCTATGTCGCAGGACTCCCATGTAGTCGACCGCGGTTCGAGTCCCGGACCCGGTGGCTTAAACTCACGCCGGGCGCATGTGTGTGCGTGCCCAAGATCCCGAGAGGAGAATGGAGGAGAAGGGATTGCGGCGTGGCCATCCCCCCTGGGGGGTGATTTCTCGCTTTCTATCTCCCTGTCTCTCTCTGTCTGGCGAGCGCACGCGCCCTATAGCAAAAAAAAAACCTCTCCAAAAAAAAATGAGCCTTTAGGGCTAGCAGGTAATATCAAAGCTAAGGTGCTGCATCCCTCAAGGTGAACTGCATGTTTCAAGTCCTGGACCCTGTGGCTTGAAAATCATGCCAGGCATGTGTGCATGCATACCCAAAATCCTGAGGAGACTGGAGGAAAAGAAATGGCTGTGTGGCCATCCCCCTGGGCTGGGGGGGTGTGGTGGGGAGGGCATTATTTCTCACTTTCCCTCTCTCTTTCTATGTCTCTCTTTGGCAAGTGCATGCACCCCATAGCAAACCTAAAAAAGAGCCTTTAGGTATGCTGAAGAGGCTCTTTTGGTGACAACAAAGATTGTACTGGGGTCAGAAAATTTGAAATTCTTTTTTTTTTTTTTTTTTTTTAAAATATTTTACTTAACTTTATTTATTATTATTATGTTTTTTAGTTTGATCCAGGCAGAGAGAAAGAGAGAGAGAGAAAGTGAGAGAGCAAGCTGCCAGGTCCAATACTTGAACTGCGTTCAGCCATGTGGGAATTCAACACCCTTAACCACCACACCACCTGCTGGTCCCAGAAAATTTGAAATTCTGATCTGGCTTTCCCCTCCCTTATCAGGCAAAATTGAAGCTATACAAAGGGCATTCTGTCATGGAGGCTGGGCAACCTGCTCCCCAGTCCTTTACTACATTTCTTCTCCCACTGTACCTTTGGTTCATCCATCCATGTATCATTGGCCTTGACTACAATATGTCTTGGCTTTTTTTAAAACTTGGGTTCTGTTGCTGCCTAATTATTTCTTCATTTTGCAAGTTAAGACTACCATGAGAAGGAACCTGATTCACCTCTTTTATTTTTCCTTACCCTAGGCCACTAAATGGGTGTGTTCAGCCAACAATAGGAGCTAGCTGTCAATGGGTAGATGGGATCCTAAGGAGATGGTTGGCAAGGGTACAAGGGGAAAGGTGTCTATGGGATATAGGTATATGAGAACCAGCAGATGTCATAATGGCTACATCACTGGACTCCCACATAGTTGACCGTGGTTTGAGTCCTGGACCTAGCATCTTAAAACTCATGCTGAGTGTGTGTGTATGTGTGCTCAAAATTCCAAGAGGAGAATGGAGGAGAAGGAATTGCCATCCCCCCCGGGGGGGATTCCTCACTTTTTGTCTCTCTGTCTCTCTAGCTAGCACATGCACCCTATGACCAAAAAAAAAAAAGCTCTCTCAAAAAAAATAAAAAAGAGTATTGGGACCAGCAGTTGGCATAATAACTATGTCGCTGGACTCCCATGTAGTTGACCGCAGTTCGAGTCCTGGACCCGGTGGCTTAAACTCATGCCGGGAACATGTTCATGCATGCCCAAGATCCCAGGAGGAGAATGAAGGAGAAGGGATTGCCGTGTGACCATCACCCTGGGGGGTGATTTCTTGCTTTCTGGCGAGTGCATGTGTCCTATAGCAAAAACCTCTCCAAAAAAAAAAAAAAAAAAGTTTTGGTATTTTAAATGTGGACTGTACATTGGTTGGTACTATGAGCAAGGGAGTTTTCCTTAGACTCTTGGTGTGCAAACACCATAATAGACTTATTATTACAAAGTAAAATACTGATGTTTCTATTCTTCCCCCAGAAAGCATTGCTAGTCATCCTGTCTTCCAATTATGTTTCTCTTATTGTCTAGCTCCCTCCTATTAAATTCTAATGGTGAGGTTAAGTAGATAAAGGAAGAACCTCTATCCCACCTGTTGTCTAGGCCAGAGGTAGAGGTCATAAGGTACAGAGGATAGAATCTAAGATTAGTTAGAAATTGTTATGGGGGGGGGGCAGCAGGTGTCATGGTAGTTAAGGTGCTGGACACTCCCACATGTCCGACCGCATTTCAAGTCCCAGACCTGGTGGCTTGCTTTCTCACTTTCCCTCTCTCTCTTTTTGTTTCTCTCTCTGGTCAAATTAAAATAAGTGAATAAATAAATAAAATTAAATAAATAATTTGTTTAAAAAATTGTTGTTATAAGAGGTCATTTAGTTGATCCCCTGCCTTAGGATATAACACCCAAATCATGCCTTTTAATATTCTATTCCTGGTTTAGCAACTCTCAAGGGTAGTTGTTGTTCATGGTATATTTGATCCTTTTTGTTTTGTTTCCTAATGGGCTTCACAGTATTAATTCCACAGTCATCCCATTTGATTCTAGTGTCCTTTTTTCATGCATAATGCTTTTTTAAAAATAATTATTTTATTTATTTATTTAAATTTGACCAGAGGGGGACAGAGTGAGAGAGAATGTGCATGAGAGAGAGAGAGTGAGAAAGCAGGACACCAGGTGCACGACTCGAACCACGGTCAGCCATGTGGTTTCCACTGCTCTTAACTACCACACCACCTGCTGGTTCTGCATGATGCTTTTTAAAAACTAATTATTTATTTATTTTTGTTTATGATTATTTTTGGTTTTAATTTTCCATAGGGCACTTGTGCTCACCAGAGAGAGAGAGAGAGAGAGAGAGAAAGTGAGAAAGCAAGCTGCCAGAGAAAGCAAGCTGCCAGGTCTGGAACTGAAACCATGGTTGGCTGTTTGGGAATCCAGTGCCTCAACCACTATGCCACCTGCTGGCCCCACATGATGTTTCTGTTTTTGTTTTAAAGAATTATTTTATTTAGCTATATTTATCCATTTACTTATTTATTTTAATTTAACCAGAGAGGGACAGAGTGAGAGAGAGAGAGAAAGTGAGAAAGCTAGCCACCTGGTCCAGGACTCGAACCGCAGTTGGCCATCTGAGTATCCAGTGCCCTTAACCACCATGCCATCTGCTGACCCCTCCTACATGATGCTTTTTTTTAAAAATTGTATTTATCTGTTTATTCCATGAGTGCGAGAGAAAGAAAGAAAAAAAAAGAGCAAGAGAGAAAGACAGCAACCCCAACAGAATATCAATGCCATGATCTACCGCTTGCCTTCAGCCAACCTTTGATCATAGGCATGCATATCTAACATACTCAGAATATTATCTGGACTTGAGTTAAAAACTTTCTCGTGGGATTGTCTCAAAATGTTAAATTTATGACTGTGTCAACATTTGGTCTCCCATGATACTTATTTTGTTAATTTTTTTCCCCATTAATAACCCCCTTTATAAGAAGACCTAATGATATTTTTCCCTGGGACCAGCAGATGGCAAAATGGTTTTACCCTGGGCTCCCATATGGCCGGCCACTGTTTCAGTTCTGGATCTGGAGGCTTGAAACTCATAGGAGGCGTGCATTTGCCTCTGTGTCCGTCCAAAGTCCCAAGCAGAGAATGAAGAAGGGATTGCAGGCCTGGTGGTTGCTGGGGATGGGCCGGGGGTGATTTCTCACTTCCCTTCTCTCCAGTGAGCGCATGTGCCCAATAGCAAAAATCTCTCAAAAAAAACTACTACCAAAAAGTGACATACACATATGCTGCTTAGTATTTTTTCACCCAGGCTTTTTTGGCTTTTTAGGTTTGTTGGACTCTTTAGATTTTGATTGTTATTGTCCTAAGATCCTTTTTTTTTTTTTTTTTTTTTGAAAGTTTTTTGCTATGGGGCACATGGGCTCGCCAGAAAGAGGGAGACAGAGAGATAGAAATCGAGAAATCACCCTCCAGTGGGGGATGGCCACGCCGCATTCCCTTCTCCTTGATTCTCCCGGGATCTTGGGCATGCACGCACATGCACCTGGTGTGAGTTTAAGCCACTGCATGGGAGTCCAGCAACATAGCCATTACACCAACTGCTGGTCCCCCTAAGATCCTATTGAGAAACTGGTATTTAGATTATTTTTATCATGTAACTAGAGGAATGAGCTTATGTTTGCTTTCTCCTGTATGAATTGTTGCATCTGAGTCAACTATAGAATTTGGTTTGCCTTGTTAAGACATCTGAGGGAGATATAATATCATGTAACTAAAGTAGAAAGCTGTTAATAGAGAAAGGAAGACAGGTTACTCACAAAGGGCATTGGTTCTCAAACTTAAATGTTACTAGAAATCACCTGGGCATTTCTTTTATTTTTTTGAAAAAGTGAGAAAGCACTCCCTAGGGTGGATGTCCACGTCTCATTCCCTTTTCCTCCATTCTCCTGTCAGGATCTTGGGAATGCATGCACAGGTGCCTGGCGTGAGCTTTACTTTTATATTTTTAATTTAACTTTATTTATTAATGTTATCATTTTTTAATTTTTTAAAGAAATATTTTATTTAACTTCATTTTTTTATTTACTTATTTTAATTTGACTAGAGAGGGACAGAGTGAGAAAGAGAGAGGGAAAGTGAGAAAGCAAGCCACCAGGTCCAGGACTTGAACCATGGTTGGCCATGTGGGAGTCCAGTGCTCTTAACTACCATGCCACCTACTGGCCCCATTATTTTTCAATTTGACGAGAGAGAGAGAGAGGGAAAGTGAGAAAGCAAGCCACCAGGTCCAGGACTTGAATCATGGTCAGCCATGTGGGAGTCCAGCGCCTTAACCACCATGCCACCTGCTAGCCGCCCAGGTGTGAGTTTTAAGCTGCTGGGTCCGGGACTTGAACTGTGGTCAAGTACTTGGGAGTATAGCCATTACACCATTTGCTGGTTCTGACCTGGGCATTTCTTAAAAAAAAAAAAAAATTATTATTTTATTTTAGTTAGTTAGTTATTTAAATTTGACCAGAGATGGATAGAATGAGAAACACATAGAGAGAGGGAAAGTGAGAAAGCAAGTCACAAGGTCCATGACTTGAACTGCATTCTGCCATGTGGGAGTCTAGTGCTCTATTTTTTTTTTTTTTGGAGAGGTTTTTGCTATAGGACGTGCATGCTTGCCAGAAAGACACAGAGAGAGACATAGAGACAGAAAGTGAGAAATCACCCCCCAGGGGGATTGCCATGCTGCAATCCCTTCTCTATTCTCCTCTTGGGATCTTGGCATGCATACACATGTGCCCAGCATGAGTTTAAGCCACTGGGTCCAGAACTTGAACCATCATCGACTACATGGGAGTCTAGCGACGTAGCCATTATGCCAGCTGCTGGTCCCTGCTCTTAACCACCATATCACCTGCTGGGCCCCTGGGCATTTCTTTTTTATTTATTTATTTTTAAAGAATTATTTATTTATTATCATTATTTTTCGATTTGACCAGAGAAAGACAGAGTGAGAGAGAGAGAGAAAGTGAGAAAGCAAGCTGCCAAGTCCAGGACTTGAACTGTGGTCAGCCATGTGGGAGTCTAGCACCTTTAACCACCATGTCACCTGGTGGCCCCTCCCTGGGCATTTCTTAAAATGCAGATTTTTAGTTCATTATCTGTGAGGTTTTTTTTTTTTAATAATTATCCATTCTATTTTGTCTTATTTGTTATTATTATTATTATTATTATTTTTAATTTCACCAGACAGAGAAAGAGAGAAAGGGGAAGTGAGAAAGCAAGCCAGCAGGTCTGGGACTTGAACTATGGTCAGCCATGTGGGAGTGCAGTGCCCTTAACCACCACTCCACCCCCGAGTCATCTGTGAGGTGTTGCTTAACATTTGGAATTCTGCATTCCAGACAAAGCTCCCAAGAGATGTTTTGTGGCTGGTCTGTAGGCACTTTGAGGAGTAAGAACTGAGGGGTTTGGGACCAGCAGTTAGCATAATAGCTATGTTGCTGGACTCTCATGTAGTTGACCATGGTTCAAGTCCCAGACCTGGTGGCTTAAACTTACGTCGTGTGCTTGTGTGCCCAAGATCCCAAGAGGAGAATGGAGGAAAAGGGATTACGGCATGGTCATCCCCCCTGGGGGGTGATTTCTCGCTTTCTGTCTCTCTCTGTCTCCTCTCTGCCTTTCTGGCGAGTGCACACACCCTATAGCAAAAACCTAAAAAAAAAAAAAAAACCTGAGGGGTTTGTTATTCCCAAACAGGTAACATTGAAGAAATGCTGCTTGTATCGCTCCCCTTCTATGCCAGAGAATTTGAACAGACCAAGACTCAAACAGGTGGTAAAATTCAAGGACAATTTAATACCAGATAAAGTAAAAAAGAAGTATTGTTATGGCCACAAAGAACTCAAGAAGGTAAGAATTTTTTAAAGAGTATCTGTTACTCTTCTTTCTTATGGTCGTCTCTGCTTTTTTGGTATGGAGATTGCTTTGGTATGCCTTCCTTGTCTTATTCCTCATTACTTTTACCTCTTTGTTCTTTCCATCTTTTTGTCTTATCTGCGTCTATATATAAAGTATTTCACAGGACCAGCAGTTGGCGTAATAGCTATGTCGCTGCACTCCCATGTGGTCGACTGGTTCAAGTACCGGACCCGGTGGCTTAAACTCACCCCGGGCACGTGTGCATGTGTGCCTAAGATCCCGAGAGAATAGAGAAGAAGGGATTGTGGCCTGGCCATCCTCCCTGGTGGGGTGATTTCTCACTTTACGTCCACCTGTCTCTCTCCTTCTGGCGAGTGCATGCGCCCTATAGCGAAAAACCTCTCCAAAAAAAAAAAATTACAATAAATATCTATATTATACTTTTAGAAATTATCACACTGTCTTTCCAATCCTCTTTTTTTTTTAACTTTATTTATTTATTCATTTACTTTTAATTTGACTAGAGAGAGACACAGAGAGAAAACTAGAAAGCAAGCCACCAGGTCTAGGACTTAAACCATGGTTGGCCACCTGGGAGTGTCCAGCACCTTAACCACAACGTCACCTGCTGGTCCCTACAACCCTCTTTTTAAAGATGAGTGAATACAAAGGAACTTTGATTGTAATGTATACTTTATGTTGTTTTACATGCGGTCTGACACAAACAATATCACATAGCAGAAATGGTTTAGTGAAAGATGACTTTTGAAAAACTTAGCCCTGAGTCAGCAGATGGCATGGTGATTAAGGCACTGGACTCCCACATGACTAACTGCATGGTGGTTAAGGCACTGGACATTAAGGCACTGGAATCCCAAATGGCGGGCTGTGGTTTAAGTCCCTGGCAATTTGCTTTCTCGCTTTCCCTCTCTTAATCTGTCTCTCTGTCTCTCTCATTCTAGTGAGCATACATGCCCTATAGCAAATTAAAAATTAATTAATTAATTAAATTTAGTAATTCTGGAAAGAAAAGTATACTAGACAAGTGTGCATATGTGCCTAATTTCTTGAGAGGATTGAGAACTGGAGGAGAAGGAATTGCAGCATGACCATGTCCCACTGAGGGGTGCTTGCTCTCCCCCTTCTATCTCTGTCTCTGACAAGCACACGTGTCCTCTAGCAATGAAAAAAATATATAATTGTGGGCCAGCAAGTGGTGTGGTGGTTAAAGGTGCTGGATTCCCACATGGCTGACCATGGTTCGAGTCCTGGACCTGGTGGCTTACTTTCTCATTTTCCCTTTCTCTCTCTCTCTGTGTCTCTGTCTGGTCAAATTAAAAAATAATAATAACAAATAGAATTAAATAAATAATTTAAAAATATATATAATTGTAATCTATAATGTGTGATATATGATTTATTTAGCCAATAGTCTATTATGGAGCATTTAACTTATTATACTCTGTTATAAACGTACTAGCATAGCCATACTTATAGCCAGATCTTTATGCATGTCTTTGTTTCCTCAAAGAAACAAGTGTAATTATTAGAGCAAAAACTATCATAATGTTAATGGAGCTTATACTCCCTTGCCCCAAACCCCTGGTTTTTAAACCTTTAATGTGAAGATTGGTGGTGGGTGGGAATCTTGTCATCCTCAGGGCTTAGATCTGAAGAAGACAGTCTCTCTCTGTGACATTAATATCACTCAGATGCTGGAGGAAGATTCCAACCAAGGGCAACTGATTGGTGATTTCTCCAAGGTGAGTTTGGTTACACCCATGCTATATTTCAGTGAGTCATTTCAGATCCAAATCTTTTCTTCTGTTTGCAGAGGTTGCTAGATAAGATTATGCATCCTCACCAAATATTCTGAAAATCTGAAGGTGTTCTAATGGTAGATCTAGGCCCTAAGCCTTTTAAAACAGTGGGGATAATATGAGACTTCTTTTTGTTTTTCTTTTTATTGTTTTCTTTTTTGAAAATATGTGGGGCTGGCAGATGGCATAGTGGTTAAGGGCGCTAGATTCCCACATGGCCTACCACAGTTTGTGTCCTGGACCTGGCAGCTTGCTTTCTCACTTTACCCCTCTCTCTGTCCCTCCCCTTCCCCATAGGGCATATATGCTTGCCAGAGAGAGAGACAGTGAGAGGAAACATGAGAAATCACCCCCCACAGGAGATGATCACACTACAATTCCTTCTCCATTCTCTCAGAATTTTGGACATGCATGCACCTGTGCCCAGTGTGATTTTCAAGCTACCAGGCCCAGGACTTAAACTGTGGTTGACCATGTAGGAGTCCAGCACCTTAACCACTATGCTACCTGCTGGTTCCAAGAAAATAATTTTTAAAAGTATATAGATTGGGTCCAGACAGTAAAGCACGGTACTCTGCAAGGCTGACCCATATGGGAAGAATCTATATTCATGTCCAGAAGCTTCCCTGAGTGCAGTAGGCAGATGTGTGCCCATGATCCAGGGGTGCCTGAGGCTAGGGGTAGATTATGGCATTTGGACCCTATTGAGAGTTCTCTTTCTCACATTCATGGAAGAAATAAGGAAAGCTTAAACACACATACACATACATATAAATAAAATAATTAGTCATTACAGAAAAGATAGAAAGTAAGAACACTTATCCCAGACCTTATCAACCAGAGAAATAATTACTTGGTATATATTCTTTTTTGGTTTTAGGAACTGGAGATCAGCAGTTAGCGTAATGGCTGTGTCGCTGGACTCCCATGTAGTTGACTACAGTTTGAATCCCAGATCCGGTGCTTTAAACTCACGCCGGGCAACTGTGTGTGCATGCCCAAGATCCCTAGAGGAGAATGGAGGAGAAGGGATTGTGGAGTGGCCATCCCCCCGGGGGGTGATTTCTCGCTTTCTATCTCTCTGTTTCTCTCTGTCTTTCTGGTGAGCGCACACGCCCTGTAGCAAAAACCTCTCCAAAATAAAAAAAAAAAAGAATTATTTATTTCAGGCCAGCAGGTGGTGTAGTGATTAAAGTGCGGGACTCCCACACGGGACTCCCTCAGTTTGAGTCCCAGACCCAAAGACCTGAAAATCATGCCAGGCATGTATTTGTGCATGCCCAAAATCCTGGGAGGAAAATGGAGAAGGAATTGTGGTATGGCCATCCTCCCGGGAGGTGATTTCTCGCTTTCTGTCTCCCTGGTCAGCATACATGGCCTATGGCAAAAGTCTCTGCCCCAAAATTATTTATTTAATTTTATCTATTGTTACTAATATTTTAAAATTTGCTATAGGGCACATGTGTTCACCTCAGAGACAGAGACAGAGACAGAGACAAAAAGCAAGAAAGAAAGCTACGAGGTCCCAAACTGGAACTGTGCCCAAGATCCTGAGAGGAGAATGGAGGAGAAGGGATTGCAGCGTGGCCATCCCCCCTGGGGGGTGATTTCTCGCTTTCTGTCTCTCTCTATCTCTGTCTTCCTGGCGAGCGCATGCACCCTATAGCAAAAACCTCTCTCCTCCAAAAATAAAAAATATATATATTATTTATATACACACACACACACACCTTTTCATGTTGACAAACAGTTCTGCTTTATCATTTCATCATTTTGAATAGCTCCATGTTATTTCACTGCACATAATTTATTCATAAATACCTTTTTGTTTTTTTTAAGAGGGATTTTTCCTATAGGGCGCACGCGCTCACCATAGAGGCAAAGAGACAGAAAGCGAGAAGTCAACCCCAAAGGGGATGGCCATTCCTCAATCCCTTCTCCTCTAGTCTCCTCTTGGGATCTTGGGCACACACACACACATGTGCCCGGCGTGAGTTTTAAGCCACTAGGTCTGGGACTTGAACTGTAGTTGACCATGTGGGAGACCAGTGATGTAACCATTACACCATCTGCTGACCCCCATAAATCCCTTCTTGTAGAACGTTTACTTTCACAGTTTTCCTTACAAACAATACAGAGATGGACATGTTAGTAGAGAAATCTGAAACTTTATGCATATCTGAGATTAGTTCCTTAAGGTCAGTTCTTAGAAATGTAATGCTGCAAGCCAGCCTGTGGCACAGTGGTTCAGGCAGCTGGATCCCACATGGTTTGTACATGCATTACCAAAATCCCAAAAAGAGGGAGAAACAGAGGAAAAGGGATTGTAGCACAACCGTTCCCTATAAGGTATGCTTTCTCATTTCCCCTTTCTCTGTCTTTCTCCAGCTAGCACATGTACCTTCTGACAAAATTTATATATATATGTAAAAATATTGTTTGGTGAGGAAGAAATATAATTGATGCATATACACATTATAAAGATCATTTATTTTTGAAGGCCTCTGAAATTTTAAGATTCATTTGGAAAGGACAATATATCAGTCTTTGATTTCAAATTTGGGTGTGGAATTCTTGCTGTTATTTCAGCTCTTGGGTATTTCTAGGTATGTGTGCTGCCAACCGTGTCAGGGAGACACCAAGATCTGAAGTACGTCAACCCAGAAACAGTAAGCAGATTTCTGGAGATGGTAACTGGTTACATAAGCTACCATCTGGTGCATTCTGTCCCTAAAATCCCCACTTGCATTTGTATTTCTTTTACTGTGTTCTCTCACATGGGCTTCTTATTCAACAGAAGCTATATTGAAGGACTCTTTTATCCCATTCTTCTATCTTCTGTATTTTTTAGTTAGATATATGATACATAATTATTGTTTTAAAAAAAAAGAGAAAAGAAAGGGAGGAAGTGCAAAAAGGGATAAGGGGGGAAATCACTCAGGGTGACTGTTCATCTTGGCTTACATATTAGAATCTCGTTTACACCTATTGGTAATTATTAGTAGTAGTCTCAAAAGCCTTCTAGTTTGTACAGTAATTGGTCATCCTACCCACCTGTGCCACCAGAGGTAACCACAGTAATATTTTCCTTAGGGCCTTCCAGATTTTATTCTAGCATGCGTTTTATAAAAATGTGATTGTGGGGCTGATAGGTTGTGTGATGGTTGGACTTCCACCTGGCTGACCATGGTTCAGGTCCCAGACCTAGCAACTCTTTTCCTCACTTTTCCTCCCTTTTTCTCTCTCTGTCTCTGTCTGGTCAAATTTTTAAAATAATAATAAATAAAATAAAATAATAATTTTTTTAAACAAGTGATTATGGCCCAGCCTCTGTGGTGTAGTGTACTAAACTGCAGTGGTGGAAGCCACATGACTGACTGCAGGTTCAGATCCCCTGTCTGGTTAACCCCAAACATGCCAGGTGTGCCCCCATGATTCTGACAGGTTGGAGGGCTGGAGAAAGAGTATCATAGAGTGATGAGACCCTGTTGAGGATGCTGCTTTCTTCCCTCCACCACCGCATACATGTACATGAGCTCTCATGAATAAAATAAGTTTAAAAAAATAAAAGTAATAAAAATGTGATCATAGGGACCAGCAGATGGCCTAATGGTTACATTGCTGGACTCCCACATAGTTGACCACAGTTCTAGTCCTGGACCCAGTGGCTTAAAATGCCCAGCATTTGTGCGTATGTGCCCAAAATCCAAAGAGGAGGATGGAGGAAAAGGCATTGCAGCATAGCCAGCCCCCTGCGGAGTGATTTCTTGTTTTCTGTCTGTTTCTCCAGCAAGTGCATACACCCCTTATAGCAAAAATCTCTCTTAAGAAAAAAAAATGCAATCATGATGAACATGTAGTGTTGCAATTATCTTGGTAAGACATTATGAGCATCTTTCTGTAATAATAAAAAGATATCTGTATTATCACTTTAATGGCTATATAGCATTATGTTATAATGGCATATATAATTAATTTAACCAAACCCCCATTTTGAATATTTAAATCATTTATAATATTTTGATAACCTAAAGCAATGCTGAGATGAATATCATTGTGCTTCCATCTTTGTGTACTTTTCTGTTTACTTAAAATGTTATAAAAGAAATTAGAGTCCAAGTGTAATTACATTTACTTATATATGTATTTATCAAGTTCCCTCCAGAAATGCTGAACTTATATCCTTACAAGTAGCATAAGTTTCCTCCTCTAGTTATCAATCTTTTCCTTCTATGTCCTTTTCTGAAACACTTGCTTTCTTCCTTTAAAATGGCACAAAGAGAACCCATTCCCATCTCTTCTTGGAAAACTGGGATCTCTAGCTGCTACCTCTGCCACTGCAGAAGTCCTTTGAGATTCCCAAGAGGCTGATTCCAGCTATACCTGTCACCAGATGAGACCATGAATATGGTTTTCCTTGGTGTCTTGGCAAAAGCCATTTGGGTTCTCTACAAAGGCCAGTCTCTATCTCATCCTCTTATGTGGGCTGGGGTTGAACCATTGCCACATTTTAGTACAGGATGGCTTTGGAGGCTGGGCATCCAGTGGAATCCTGGGTGACTAATAGGAGTGTGTGCATAGGGAAGGACTGAGTAACTAGCTCTTCTCCCCTTCGGAGACAGTGGACAAGGTATTCAACAATTTTTTTCTGTGCAGGTGGCTGCTTTACTGTTGGGGAAGTTCCGGGGTCTGATTGAGAAGTTTTATATCATTGATTGCCGTTATCCATATGAGTACTTAGGAGGACACATCCAGGTAAGATTATGTTGTGGACATTAGCCAGAGAGGTGCTGGAGATAGCTGTTGAGAAGAGTCTGTGGAAAAAGGATGCTGTGAACTCTAGAAACTGGTTAGAATTAAACATTTGGGGTACATCAAGGCTGACACCCTCATTTCTTTTTTTTTTTTTTTTTCCGAGAGAGAGATTTTTGCTATAATGTGTATGTGCTCACTGAAGACACAGAGAGACAAACAGAAAGCAAGAAATCACCCCAAAAAGGGATGGCCACTCTGCAATCCCTTCTCCTCCATTCTCCTCTTGGAATTTTGGGCAGGCACACACATGCACCTAGTGTGAATTTTAAGCCACCTGGTTTGGAACTTGAACTGCGGTTGACTAGGTGGGAGTTCAGCGACATAACCATTATGACATCTGCTGGTCTCATTCCTGTTTTAATTCTATGTACTTAAGCAACTCATTTCCCTTTCCTTCTTAGAACAATCTCCTTTTCTTCTCTAGGCCTTCTACCTAGAAATAAAAACATTAATCTGGGACCAGGAGATGGCGTAATGGTTACGTCACTAGACTCCCATGTAGTTAGTGATTTGAGTCCTGGACTTGGCAGCTTCAAGCTCACACTGGGTGGGTGTGTATGCGTGTCCGAAATCCAAAGAGGGGGGTGGAGGAGAAGGGATTGTGGCGTGGCCATTCCCCCCAGGGGATGATTTCTTGCTTTCTGTCTCTCAGTCTCTCTGTGGCAAACGCACATACCCTATAGCAAAAATCTCTCTAAAAATAAGAACCATTAGTCCAAGGATTGTGAAACACTTTGCGTACCCATACTGCTCATAGACATTCCTTGTAATGATCTCTACACTTCAAGTTGTTTGGTTCTATGAACAGCTATTGAGCATCTACTGTATGCCAAGATCTATGCCAAGCCTTGAAGTTAGATACAGGAATATACTCAGGTCCCTTCCCTGAAAGTGTTTATTGTCTAGCTATCAGCCCCAAATTTCAGTCATTTCTAAATATTGCCAATGTCCACAGGCCCTTGAGGAAATTCTTTTAAAATTCTTCTTCTGCAGGGAGCCTTAAACTTGTATAGTCAAGAGGAAATGTACAACTTCTTTCTGAAGAAGCCCATTGTCTCTTTGGACACCCAGAAAAGAATAATCATCGTGTTCCACTGTGAATTCTCCTCAGAGAGGGGCCCCCGAATGTGAGTGTCTTGAAGAGGTAGAGTATATGATGCAAATAGATCTTGAGTTGGACTTCCCAGACTAGTTCAGACAGTGACTGAGTGAATATTCTCTACAACATTTTGAAGAGAGATTGAAGGAAGGCCTTTCTATTGAACTATAGAGTGTAGCAATAAAGGAAAAATACTGGGAATGAGGTCCCATGGAGGGAAGGAGGAAGAGTGGTATTACTTGGACCTTATTTTGCAAACACAATGAGATCTGAAGGTCCTTTTTGGAGTTAGCAATGGCCTGTACTTTCTCCCTCTTTTAAGTGAATGACCCATAGCATGCTGGATTTTGCTTCTTTCTACCTTACCCATCTCCTGGTTTTCCTCTAAAGGTGCCGTTCTCTAAGAGAAGAGGACAGGATGCTGAACCAGTATCCTGCTTTGTACTACCCGGAGCTATATATCCTCAAAGGGGGCTACAGAGATTTTTTCCCAGAATATATGGTAAGGAGTAGGGCAAAGGGGGAGCCCTAACACTTAACTCCCAGGGCCTTCAAAGCACTCTGAGAAGAAAATGCTGCTCTTTAGCTGCTGCCACAGCAATGCTGTCACCTACTTTACAGGAGCTGTGTGAACCACAGAGCTACTGCCCCATGCATCACCAGGACCATAAGGCTGAGTTGCTGAGGTGTCAAAGCCAGAGTAAAGCACAGGAAGGGGAGAGGCAGCTGCGGGAGCAGATTGCCCTCCTGGTGAAGGATGTGAGCCCATGGTGATGGATCAACCACTGGCCCCTACCAAAAGACACTAGAAACCCTGAGCAGAAACAGCCCATCCTCTCTATGGCTAAACCAAGATTGTGAAAAAATGTCTGTTCACTAAGAAACTGTCTGATGAAAACCCAGGCCTGGCTTTCAGTAGAGCTGCTGGCTAGTGGCTGAATCCTGTAGCAGGATCTGTAAGGTGTAGTCTTGAGTTGCACAGAAATTCAATGCATTCCTCTTCCCAGCTATGCACAATGTCTTCTCAGAAGCCAGCAAGCTCTTTCTCTCCCTGGGCTTCTGGATATATAGGAAAATTGGCCACCTTCTTTCTCTGTATTTCCCTTGTTTCCTCTTTTCCCACCCGCCCCCATGAGAAAATAAACTTTGCAGAATGAGAAATGTGATTGTGAGACCATTCTCTCCTGAAAGACTTGTATAAGGAGATGATCACCAAATTAGACTCCTTCAGACATAAAAGCGTAACCATCTGTATTCATAGCTGAGGCCAAGATGCTTCTGTCTAAACTAGTGGTTCTCAAAATGTGGACCCTGTACCATCAACATCATCTGAATGCATTTGAAATGCACATTTTCAAGCTCTACCTTAGGCTACTAAATCAGAACCTCTGAAGTTAGGGCCCAAAAATCTAGGCTTTAAAACTCACCCTTTTCAGGGAACCAGCAGTTAGCGTAACAGCTATGTCACTGGACTCCCACGTAGTCGACCGCCCAGTGGCTTACAACTCACGCCGGGCGCGTGTGCGTGCGTGCCCAAGATCCCGAGAGGAGAATGGAGGAGAAGGGATTGCGGCGTGACCATCCCCCCTGGGGGGTGATTTCTCGCTTTCTGTCTCTATGTCTCTCTCTGTCTGTCTGGCGAGCGCACGCGCCCTATAGCGAAAAACCTCTCAAAAAAAAAAACAAAAAAAAAACTCATCCTTTTCAGGTGATTTTGTTGCATGCTTCAGAATTGTTCCTTGAATTAAGAAGGACCTTATAGGGCAAACAGGTAACATGGAGGTTAAGGTGTTGGACTCTCGCATAGCTGACTATGGTTTGAATCCTGGACCATCGGCTTGAAAATCACATCCAGTGTGTATGTTTGTGCCCAAGACACCGAGAGGAGAATGGAGAAGGGATTGTGGTGTGGCCATCTCCCCTGCGGGGGGTGATTTCTCACTTTCCCCTTCTCTCTCCAGTGAGTGCATGCACCCTATGGCAAAACCTAGTTTGTGCTAGGGTATGTACACTTGCTGGAGAGAGACAGAGAGAGAAAGTGAGAAATCACGTCCCAGAGGCGATGGCCACACCACAATCCCTTTTCCATTCTTCTGAGATTCGGGGCATGCACGCACATGCGCCTGGCGTGATTTTGAAGCTGCCTGGTCCAGGTCTCAAACCTGTCAGCCATGTGGGAGTCCAGAACCTTAACCACCATGCCACCTGCTGGCCCCAAAAGACTTCAGCCATATCCTAGGTTTTAATTTCCTAGACTATTCTGTGGTATGAGTTATCAAAAGGTACCCTAGACTCAGCTTCATGTAGTATCTAGGCTCAGAAGACCAAAGAGGTTAACATTCTGTAAGGCAGATCATACATCTGAGTTGGGTTCAGAAAGTTCCTTTTCTACAGCCTCAGTGGATTTTCTACAGCCTCAGTAGAGTTTTGGCTTTTCCCATTTCCCAAACTCTTTTCTTCTTATTTCATTTCACATCTCATTAAGACAAGTTTAGCATTTAGGGAGATTGAAAGTAGAGTTTTAGGGTACAGCAAATGGTGTAGTGGTTATGTTGGTGGACTCCCACATGGCTGACCACAGTTCAAGTCCCAGACCCAGTGGCTTTAAACTCACACTGGGCACATGTGTGTACATGCCCAAGAGTCCTGGAGGAAAATGGAGGAAAAGAGATTGTGGCGAAATCACTGGGGGAGTGATTTCTCATTTCCCTCTCACTGTCCCTGTCTCTCTCTCTGGCAAGTGCACACGCCCTAAGGCAGAAACCTTAAACCTTAAAAAAAGACAAGAAAAAAGAAAGTAGAGTTTCGTGATCTGTGAAGGTAAGAATAAAAGAAAATAAAAGTACAAAGTATGATCCGTTAGACTTAAGACCTTTTAAATTGCATTCTGCAGTAATATTCCAGGTTTTCCCTTCTTAAAGTCCTTTAAGGTGAGTGCGCTTTTATCTGCATGGTGAGGGATTCCGCTGCCACCCCAACTTGGCCTGGGGTGACAGTGGAGTTAACTGAATGTTGTCATTATTGTCATTACATTAATCTACCAGTACTGGTAGCCCAGGACTAGAAAAGGATGAAACACCCTAAAGCTTCAACTGAGATAGAATAGAAACAAAAATAACATGTCTCATGGTTCTGGAGCAGAGAGACGTTTCTAAAGTGAGTGAAGGAAAAGAGGGTTGTAGCCAGAAGGCATCCCACACATGTGCCCTAGTGGCTGGTCTGAATTTTTGCAGTTTCCACGTGCTCATACCCTAGAGTGCTGCATGCTTGCCTCACAGCAGAGGGCGCTGCTGTATCCTCTAAGCCAGCTGCCGAAGCCTGCAGCGTCCATGCCTAGCTACTGACTGTTTTGTCAAGAAAAAAGCTACCTAAGCCCTTGCACTCAGCTCACAGGTCTGTGGACACAGGGGTGAGGGAGCTGCTGCTACACGACGTGGGGATGGCTGAGGGAAAGAGGCTGCTCCTTCTTACTACCCATACATGTGTCCTCATTCCCCAAGCAGCAATTTCAGTCGCCTGAGGAAGAAAGTATGTGAAGCACCTCCTCTTCCAAGTGTGAAGAAGGGTCCCCACTCACTTCCTACCCTAGTGGATCATTTCCTAATAATCTCCCAACCTGGGAAGAGATGGGTGTACATGTGTTTAGATTTCGGTAACCGAAGTCTCTAAACAAAATCTAGGGCTTAATTAGTTATCTACATTGTAAAAAATTATATTTGCCTAAAGGGCAACATTTCTGATATATTTCTTGTAATATCCTTCACTGTATGGGGACCATGTGATTTGATTCATGTTCAAGCTATTTTCAAGAACAATAATAGTAACTGAGACCCGACAGTGGTGCAGTGGTACATGATGTTCTGCAAGGCAAACTCACATGAGAAGGTACTCAGTTGAAGTCTGAAGACCTCCCTGAGTATGCTGGGCACACACTTGACCATCATCCAGGGTTGGCTAAAGGCAAGACCCTGTTGAGAGTGTTGCCTCACTCTCTTTCTGTCTTTCTCACTTGTGAAAGAAAGAAATAAGTACACTTTAAAAAAAAAAAAATAGTAACTAGGCCAGCAGATGGTGAAGTGGTTAAGGTGCTGGACTCCATATGACTGACTACGTGGTTCAAATTCTGGACCTGGCAGCTTGAAAATCATTCCAGGAGTATGTGCCTGAAGGTGTCCAGTACTCAAAATCCTGAGAGGAGAATAGAGAAGAGAAGGGATCGCAGCATGACCACCCCCAGAGGAGTGATTTCTTACTTTCCTTCCCTCTCTGGCAAGCACATGCACCCTGCAGCAAAAATCGAAGAAAAAAAAAAGTAACCGATCAAGTGCTTTCTACATACAAGACATTTTCTAAACTTATATAAATTAATTTTTGCAACAATCCTATAAATCAGGTACTTATTATTATATACATTTCTTTATACAAATAAAGAAATCAAGAAATAGATATTAAATAGATTTAAGATCACATAGCAAAGTTAGGATTTGAATTCAGTATGGTGCCAGTCAGTTCCCTTTATTTATTTATTTTAGATTTTTGACATAGGGCACATGCATTCACAGGAGAGAAGGAAAGTGAGAAATCACCCTTTATGGATGATGGCCAGCCACAATCCCTTTTCCTCTGTTCTCATGATTTGGGGTGTACACACACATGCACCTAGCATGATCCTCAAGCCCTGAGTCCAGTACTCAAACTATTATCAACATGTGGAAGTCTAATGCCTTAACCACTACGCTACCTGCTGACCCCAGTGGCTTTTTTTTTTCTTCCAGTTTGTTTATTTAAGGAGAGATACACAGGAGAGACAGTGTTTCCAGTGGGCTCATATATGTGTGTGTGTGTGTGTGTGTGTGTGTGTGTGTGTGTGTGTAATTTTTTAAAGAGAGATCTGAAATTTTAATTTTCACATTAAACATACTTGATAAAAAGTGTAAGACATCACTACCACATGAGATAAAAGAATGGAACAAAACAAAAGGGGTGCCTTTATATCAGCACATGACCTGATTAAGACATTTTAACTATTTCACAGTTCTACTAAGCACGAGAATAAACTGGTTCCAAGATACTTACAGCATTTGGCATTTTTACTGCAAGCTTTAAATCATAGTGTTACTCTTCTCAACAAGTCATCTCTAAGAAAGTGGCAGTGTTCCTAAGTACAAAAACTATTATCTCTAGCAGGTGGTAGAGAAGGGAATTCTTTATAATTCTCTATAATTCTTAATTCTTTATAAAATTAGGTTTAAAAAATGTAGAATGTCTTGCTAATTACCAGTTGTCTTGAAGGCTAGGATCAGAAAAATGCAGAAAATATTAAGTATTTTTGATTAATATTATTTTACTTTAAGAAAGGCAGAAATGATTCTATTTCAAGAAATAAGCCATAATGATAAAAGATCTGATTTATGTACTGTATCTCTTTTAAGCCAAATCATACTTTTCCCCTTGGAGATGGCAATTCAGACTTTTACATTCTTAATATCCTTTGTCCAGAACAGGATCCCATTTTAAACCATTATTTGAATGGAGTTCATCATCTTGTCTTTTTCTCCATAGTATGTTTTCATTTCAGTATGCAAGCTGCTAAATGGCAATGACCCAGGCAGTATAAAGACTTTGTGCCACAATAAATGCTAATTTACAGTAACTGCCAACAGAAACCAACAAACTACACCCAAGCCTGAAAGTTACTAGAGACAGTATTGAGGTCAGAACATGATTTTTCCTTATGATCAATCAGATTTCATTTACTAAATGATACTGTTATGAAATTAAAAAAAAAAAAAAAAACCTATAATGAATCCTCCCAAAGCGGTATAATTTCCCAAATGATTTGTCACTGGTTGCAGAACCTGTTCAGTCCTTCAGTCCTTTTTCAGTCGTTTAGCTTTTGCAATATTTTCTTGACATTTTTGTTTCTTCTTTTGCTCCTTCTCCCTGGCCTCAATCATCTTGGCCAGTTTCCAGGACAGTACAGCACTTGATAGAAACAGTGGAATAAGAGCCAGAATAACTGTTGTAAGGAAGCCATATGGGTCCTTTGCAGCCCATTCCACGACATATTCAGCCCAAGCTTTTATGTCAAACATCCTTATAGCGGTGAGGAAAACTTATGTTGAGTGATGATCTCTAACTGTTCTGGGATTATTGCTGAGCCAATTACAACTTCCTATGACCCTTGATTGTTGTCTTCTTAGATCCACCATACACTTCTGAAAGGTTTAAATTCTATATAGTGGCTCCAGACCAGAAGCAGGAAGGTCTCTCTCTCTCTCTCTCTCTCTCTCTCTCTCTCTCTCTCTCTCTCTCTCTCTATATATATATATATATATATATATAATTTAAATTAAATTATTATTATTTAATTTGACTAGAGAAAGAGGAAAAGTGAGAAAGCCAGCCTCCAAGTCCAAGACTCAACTGCCTTTTTTTTAAAAAAAGTTCATAATTATTTATGTTGTTATTATTACCAATAGGGTCTTGATGCCACAATCTGCCACCAGCTCCAGCCAACCCCAGATGGATCATTGGCATGAAGGTGTATTATACTCAGGGAGGTCTCCGGGTATGAACCCAGAACCTTCCCATGTGGGTCAGCTTGCAGAGGATCACGTTTTACTGCTGGATTGCATTTTACTGCTACACTATCCAATCCTCCCCTTAATGAATTTTGCTGTTAACAAATCCTCATCAAAGAACAGTGTGCCTTTCTGGAGTTGTCACTGTATTGGGTGTTAAATCTGTAAGAGCTTCATTTGTAGGTTCTTGAGAAGTTGGTATCTTATGAATGATGAAACTAAGCACAAATACTAAGAGTCCAGTCTAGAAACCTCAACATGAGGTCATAAGAAGGGTTAGCTCTGCAATGGTTTCCTTGCACTGGTTGGTACTAATTCATCATGAAGTAATAAATAGAGTGCCCCCCATTTCTGCAGTGGTTAGATGAGCCAGGTCCCACATGTCTGATTGTGGTTCAGATCCCAGCCCTGGAGGTTGTTTAGGCATGTTTTTGCATACATGCCCAAAATCCTGATGGGAAGGAGGGATGAAGGATGGGGGTATGACCATGTCTCATTTGTGGAGAGGGGTACTTTTTTTTTCTCTCTCTCTTTGATGAGTGCACATATTTTCTGGCAATTTTTGGAAAAAAAAAAAAGATTACAAAAGAATGAAAAACTTCTGATCAGAAAACTGCTTCTCATTGCCAGTTTCAGCCCAGGATACCTGGCTGACCTCTGCCATAAAGAGGGGAGGAGCATTTTCCATTCCTTGTGAGGACTGTCAAGTGGGAGGCTTGTACTCAGGACTGGCAAGGTTAAAAAAAAAAAATGGTTCTTTGTTCCCATTTCTTTGTTTTTCTTTTTTTTTTCTTTTTTTTTCTTGGAGAGGTTTTTGCTGTAGGGCGCGTGCACTTGCCAGACAGACAGAGAGAGACAGAGAGACAGAAAGCGAGAAAGCACCCCCCAGGGGCTATGGTCACACCGCAATCCTCTCTCTTCCATTCTCCTCTTGGGATCTTGGGCACGCACGCACACGCGCCTGGCGTGAGTTTTAAGCCACCGGGTCCGGGACGCAAACTGCAGTCGACTACATGGGAGTCCAGCGACATAGCCATTACGCTAACTACTGGTCCCCTTCGTTCCCATTTCTGCAAGCACTCTGGCCTTCTATTCTGCAAATAGAAGAAACACTGGCTCTTCAGCTCCAAAGCGGCAGGTCAGGTGGTGTGAGCTGGCCAGGTTCACAGAATAATTAACTCTCGAAATAATATATTCTTCCTTCTTATGTTCCAGACACTATATTAGACCATTTACCCAATATATACTTGTTTAATCCTCACAACTGTTATGCAGAATGGATAAGCTATTATTATCCTTCATTTTATGGATGAAGAGGCAGAAGCAAGAAGAACAAAGTGACTTGCCCGAGGTCACCTGACAATGTTGAAAATGGCATTGCACTCAGGCAGTCTATAAGGCTTGTGGCTTTATTCACTATACTGCTAACATCTGGTTTAGGGTAAGAGCAGGAATTAAAGCTCAACAGGGGATCAGCAGATGGTATAATGGTTACATCACTAGACTCCCACATAGTTGACCATGGTTCAAGTCGTGGGCCTGGTGGCTTAAAACTCAAGCCAGGTACATGCTCATGAATGCCTAAGATCCCAAGAGGAAATGGAGGAGAAGGGATTGCTGTGTGGCCATCCCCCCAGGGGTTGACTTTTTGCTTTCTGTCTTTCTCTGTCTCTCCTGTGAATACACATACCCTAGGGCAAAAAATCTCTCTAAAAAAATACTCGGGGACCAGCAGATGGCATAATGGCTATGTCACTGGACTCCCATGTCGTCGATCGCGGTTCGGGCTCCAGACCTGGTGGCTTACACTCACGTCAGGTGCATGTGTGTGTGTGCTCAAGATCCGGAGATGAGAATGGAGGAGAAGGGATTGTGGCTTGGCCATTCCCCCTGGGGGGTGATTTCTCACTTTCTGTATCTCTGTCTCTCTCTGTCTTTCTGGCAAGCACATGCGGCCTGCAACAAAAACTCTCAAAAAAAAAAAAAAAAAAACTTGGGGGCTGGCAGGTGGCGTGGTGGTTAAGGGCACTAGACTCCCATATAGCCAACCGTGGTTTGAGTCTTGGACCTGGCAGCTTGCTTTCTCACTTTCCCTCTCTCTCTCTCACTGTCCTTTTCTGATCAAATTTAAATAAATAAATAAAGTTAAATAAAATAATTCTTTAAAAAAACACAGCAGGGAGAGAGGACTTTCTTTTTT
Source organism: Tupaia tana (assembly GCA_026018925.1). Lineage (NCBI taxonomy): Eukaryota > Metazoa > Chordata > Mammalia > Scandentia > Tupaiidae > Tupaia > Tupaia tana. Next base: position 24,874,854 of record JAKSZU010000014.1, on the reverse strand, counting down.
TTTTTTTTTTTAAAGAGGTTTTTGCTTGAGGGTGCTTGTACTCCCCAGAGAGAGAGAGAGAAAAACAAACAGAAAGAAAGTGAGAAATCACCCCATTCTCCTCCCAGGATCTTGGGCACACACTCACATGCACTCAGCAAGATTTTGAAGCCCAAGCCAGACACAAACTATGGTTGATTGGCCACATGAGAGTCCAGCAATGTAACCACTACACCATCTGCTGGCCTTGAGAGAGGACTTTTGAGAAGAAAGACTACATATACCCTGACCATAGGAGGTAAGATTACAAATGAAAGTGGAGTGAGATACAGGGTCTATGGACTGTTAAGCCCTAGTCAGTGGATTGTATGGCTCTCCTAAGACAGGGTTTGTGTTTTAGTAATTTTTGTACCTAACAAAAAGCTGGACCCATAATCAGACTCAAAAGACATTATCAAATTAAACAATGACTCATTTGTCATTATCCACAAGATTTCCAGCAGCAATGCGGCTTACCTAGCAGGTGCTAACAGTCACAGAGGACCTGGTGGGGAAGGGGTGTGCTGAAGGGCTGTCAATATTAGTCTTGGAGTCACATTTATTTGCAGAGGCTCAACCCTCCCTTAGCCTTGGTTACCAATCTCATTAAAAGCCCAATGATGTCGGACTCTCTACCCCAGTTCTCACACAGAAATATGCTCTAAATATTTTGTTTACTCTCACAAAAAACCAGTTTCTTACAGGTGGAACTGGGCATTGTTCCCAGACCTCGGTTTAACACTATTCCTGCATTCTTGATTCATTCCATGGGGGTAGCATTGAGTAAATACTTCTGAGGAGGCACCCTGAGCAAATGACATTTTCTAACCTCCCTCCACTCCAAACTTGATTTGGTTTGGTTGCTGGAGGAAGGGGAGGGCATTCCTGGAAGGGTGACATTCCTGGACCACTTCACATCTTTCTTGGTTCAGGGGTCCCAGCCCTAGCATCCTAACTGCTTGAAATGGTACATTTTGCTTTGTACATTTTAAAACTCGCCATAGTGGAGGCTGTCAGCTACTCGGCTACAGGTTTCCTAACTCACTGGAGGGGAGGGTTTGAGAAAGGTATGTAGAGGTAGGATGGAACTGAGGGGAAACCGTCCTGTACAAAAGCTGAGTTGCCAGATGTTCACTTTTACAGCTCTTCTGTATGACTAGCAGGGCAGATATAGATGAAAATGAAGCACAAACTCCATTTAAAGTGCATTACAGCTCAGGAACCAGCTCCCCCTGGGCAGGAGGAGGGAGGGAAGGGCACAGAGGCCACATCAGTCTCCTTCCTTATCTAGGGCCACATGTCTCTTTCCTAGCTTTGTGAAGGGTGATTTACACCCCCAGCTGGAATGACTCTCTTTCTGGGCTGATTACATCGGCAAATGCCCCGGAGAGGCCACAGCACGATGGCCATATTCAGAAGCAGCAGCCAATAAATCTCAGAGGTTTATATTGTACTTCTCAATGCCCTCCCTCCTGGCCCTTTGCCAGGGTGGCTGTCAGTAAGAAGGGGGCCTGAATTGGAGAGTTGGGGATGAAATCCTCCACTTTCTTTCATTGCCCTCTTTTTCTCTCCAAGCACTACTTAGTTCTCATTTTTCCAAGTCATTTTGCGCTACTTAGTTCTCATTCTTCCAAGTCATTTTGCCTGTACCTTTTTAAAAAAGAATTATTTAAGTTATTTATTTTAATTTGACCAGAGAGGGGCAGAGAGAGAGAGAGAGGGAGGGAGGGAGGGAAAGTGAGAAAGCAAGCTACCAGGTCCAGGACTTGAATGTGGGAGTTCAGCACCCTTAACCACTACCGTCACCTGCCTGCCTGCCCCCTGCCTGTATCTTTACCCTGGAAACTAGTGATAATCAGGCCCAGGCCCAATAAATAACTCTTGCCCTGGGTTGCCATCTTGGGTTGTAGGCACAGCTGTTTCCATTAGTTGTTTAATCCTGGTAGAGTAGCTTGCTCCCTTCATCTGGAAATGATGGAGCTCCTAAATGGTCTTTCCAAACACCTTCCTCAGTGATCCTGTCTTTGGTCCAGAGCAATCTCTGCTATTTAGTCTGAGAGGCATTTAATCTTTACACCTCCCTCATAAGACAAAAGGGGTTGAATTTTGGAATCTAGTCTCCTAAAGCTCCTATCTAGCCCCTAGCAAAGTCAATCCACTTGTCTGCGACTCATTTTTGCAGAATCTTGAGTTTAGTAACAACCATTGATCCTCGCCCTTCAAGATGCTTATGAGGGGAAAATGAGATCATAGATGTGCAAATTCTAAGAGAAAAAAGAAACGCAAGTATCTTTGTGCTGTTTAATTCAAGTTTTGTACAAGAGTTCATTTGTGATGGTTGTTTCTGTTTTTTTCTTTTTTATTTTATTTATTTATTTATTTATTTATTTTGTGAGAGGTTTTTGCTATAGGGTATGTGTGTTCGCCAGAAAAACAGAGAGAGACAGACAGAAAGCGATAAATCATCCCTCAGGGGGGATGTCCATGCCACAATCCCTTCTCCTCCATTCTCCTCTCAGGATCTTGGGCACGTAAGTGCGCCCCGCCTGAGTTTAAGCCACGGGGACTCGAACCGTGGTTGACTACGTGGGAGTCCAGCGATATGACCATTAAGCCAACTGCTGGTCCTGGGTGCTTCTGTTCTTTGGTGTGTGTGGTGGCGGGAAGTAGTTCTGGAAAATGAAAAATGGTGCTTTTTTTAGAGAAATATTACTATTTGGACCCCTGAGGTGGCTGTCTCCAGCGGCAGCTTACACAAAGTCTTACTAAGGAAAGGTAGCAGCAGACGACTGGTGGACAGACAGGTAGCGCAAGCTCTTCCAACAGAAGCCCACCAGCTCTCAGCGTGCTCCCCTCCCTCGCCCCTGCCGCCGCGGCACACTGGGTTCAGTTGAAGAGGCGGCGTGGCGTGGCGCGGCCGCGCGCTTTGGAGTTGGAGGGCGGCGCCCAGGACCCTGGTGGGAGAGTATCGGCGCCGCGCCAAGAGGGGCGGGAGGCGGTGGTGGGAGGCGCCGGCGGAGGAACCCCGCTCGCGGAGCTCGAGCTTGGGTGCGAGAAGCGAAGGAAGCGTGGCTCCCGGCGCTTGCACCTTGCCATGGTGCGCCCCCCAAACCCGCCGTCGCCCATGGTCCTGCTGCTGCTGCCGCTGCTCCTGCCTCTTGGATCCGGTGAGTGATATCCATGCGTTCGCGGAGCCAGCACCGGCCGGGGCTGTAGGGGTAGGTGGAGGTGAGAGTGTAGGCGGAGCCCTGGGCACCGCTGCCCAGAGCAGGTCCGTTGTGTCCGTCTATCCCAGGCTGGGGACTCCAGGAGGAAGTCGCGGGTACCAGGAAGGGGCTGGATTCTATGCCTAATACAGTGTCTAGATAGTTGTAGACCCAGGGTACCCAAGGATGTACTACTAGCTCCGGGTTCCCCTCTGTCCTGAGGTGCATCTACACAGTCACAGCCAGGCCACTAGCAAGAGAGCATTTCTAAGAGCAGAGAAATTTGATCAGAGGTAGGAGTGACATTTGCTCCCAGTGGTCTTAAACTCTTTCACGCTCTTTAAAGATTGAGGAAGCAGAAACTAGGTACAGATGAAGTTTGTTAGAAACTAGGTTTATAAACTACTCCCTTGAATTTGCTAACATCATTATCTGGTTGTGTGGTTGACCAACTTGCCACCCTCACTCCTACCCTTCTTGGGATATATTATTATTATTATTATTATTATTATTATTATTGCTAGAGATAAGTGCGTGTGGTCACCAGAGATAGAGGGAGAGGGAGAAAGTGAAAAAGTACCCCTGGTGGGGCATGGTCACACCACAATCCCTTTTTTTCCATCTGTCCCTTCCAGATTTCGGGCACAAATGCACGTGTACCAAGCATATATTTTTTTCTTTTTTTGGAGAGGTTTTTGCTATAAGGCGTGTGCGCTCGCCAGACAGACAGAGAGAGACAGAGAGACAGAAAGCGAGAAATCACCCCCCAAGGGGGATGGCCACGCCACAATCCCTTCTCCTCCATTCTCCTCTCAGGATCTTGGGCACGCCTGGCGTGAGTTTTAAGCCACCGGGTCCGGGACGTGAACCGTGGTCAACTACGTTGGAGTCCAGCGACATAGCCATTATACTAACTGCTGGTTCCCCAAGCATATTTTTAAGCCTCTGAGTCCACACTTGAACAGTGCATTGGCCATGTGGGATCCAGCTGCCTTAACTGCCACACCGCTGGCTGGTCCTAATTTCTACTTTAATTGATGCAAAAACTTGCTATTGGCGAGAGTGGTCTTTCCCCCTATAGCCACCCAGCACAGTGCCTTGCCCTATAGGTAATAGACTGTAGTGGATGTTTTGTAGGATACATAGTTCAAAGCCCGGTTCTAGAACTGTGCTATGCTCTCAAGGAAAGGTAGCGGGGGTCTGCATCCCTAGAAACATGCTCATGGCCTTTGGGAATGGAATGGGTGCACGGGATCTCATTGTGGCGCTCCTACTCAGGGCCTGCGTAGAGGGAATCCTAAGGCAGGGACCACACACAGAGCCCTGCACTTCTGTCCACAGAGTGGTACTGCAGAAGTTCAGAGTTGGTGATGAGACAGATAAGGAAGGAAGGAGGGAGAAGACTGGTTTGTCCAGACTGACTCCATAGTAAATTAGGACAGCAAGCCATCACTAGTCTGATTTGACTCTCCAGGGAGTTCCACTAATCCTAAAGGCGTCGCTGTATCAGGATCAAAGGTAGATGTTAAACACCTTCCTCATTAATTGATTTAATAAAGCAGGATAGATGATAAGTCTATTTTCCACATTAATATTTGACAGCAATGGTTTCTGATTAAGTGACCTCACTGAAAATCCCTAAAGAACAAAGACCAACAGGGGGTTTTAATAACTGAGTAGAAAATACTACTGTTTGGGGCCCACTAAAGCCAAACATAAAGGAGACTTCCAGTTTACAGGGAAGTGGCATCATCTACTGAAAACCATTCTGAAGTAGATAGGAGGCTGGAGTTGTATTTCCAGCCTTTACTTGGTCTTGGTGCATTATACTTTTTTAAGTATATCCATCCACAAAAATGGGTGCCTGTGCTATGGGCCTTGTTAGAAAGAAAATTTCAAATGAGAATTGTGTACCCTAAAGAATAGCCTGATCTGCCCCATTTGCAGAAATTCATTCTCCGATGAACCAAGAAGTAGAAAACCAAGCCAGGAAGCCAGGCTGCGGACTGCTCAGTATGAAACAGATATGGCAGTGGCAGCATAGATGAGGAAGTGGGACAGGTGCAGTAAGAGAGTTGTAGGGACTGCAGTAAACTGGACGAGGCAGCTTGTGGTTAAGGTAGCTGGATTCCACATGGCCCACTGAGCAGTTTGAGTGCCAACTCCTGTGCTTTGAAAAACATGCCAGGGACATGTGAGTGTATGCCCAAAATCCCAAGAGGAGAATGGAGAAGGGATTGTAGTGTGGCCATGTACAGAAGAAATTCCGACCTCGTACAGAAAAGGATGAAAAGAAAAAAATCTCAAAAGATGTTTAGTGCTATACAGAGCATTGGTGTTACAGTGACTCGGAGGCTACTTTACATTAGTTTGTTAGAGCTTCAAACTGCAGTCTGAATTACCAGAAGGGGCAGCCATATGAAGGTGAGGAGTAAGAGTATTCCAAGCAGAAAGAAAGGCTGGGGAAAAATCCTAAGGAGACAAGCTCAGTCGGCATGGCTGGAGGGAAGTGGAAGAGAGAGACAGGGTTAGGAGGTAAGGTTAGAGAGGTGGGCAGGGACCAGATCTTATAAGGCTTTGTAAATGAGGTTTTATAAAGTAAATTTTAACCAAAGTGCAGTGGAAGCTGTTGGAGGGATTTAAGCAATAATAATAATAATAATAATAATAATAATATGCTTTGATTTATAGTTTAAAAGGATGACCTCACATAATACCAGTCAGCAATAGAATTATATTTACACAATAGAATGCTATACAGCAATGATAATAACCCACTTACAGCTGTGCTTAAAAGTATGGGTGAATTTCACAAGCATGATGTCAAACAGAAGAAGCATATATTGTATGACCAGAAACAGGCAAAACTAATACCTGACATTAGAAATCAAGATGCTGGGACTAGAGGACCACACAGCAGTAAAATGTGAAATTCTCTGAGGTTGACTCACAAGAAAAGGTTCCAGGTTCACATTCAGAGACCTCTCTGGGTACCCCCTGCACACTTGTGCCCGTGATCTGGGGCTGGCTGAAGCATATGGGTCATGGCATCAGACCCTATTGGGGCTGATTCTGTCTGTCTATCCATCTCTCTTGTTTATAGAAAGGATTAGTAAATGAATTTTGTTTTTAAAACATCAAGACTAGAGACAGCAGGTGGTGTGGTGGTTAAGGGCTGGACTCCCACATGGCTGACGGTGATTCAAGTCCTGGACTTGATGGCTTGCTTCTTATTTTCTCTCTCTCCCTCTCACTCACTCTGTCCCTCTCTGGTCAAAATTTAAAAATAAATAAGTTAATTAAGTTAAATAAAAAATAATTCTTAAAAAAAATCAAGAGATGGGGACCAGCAGTTAGTGTAATGGCTGTCACTGGACTCCCATGTAGTCGACTGTGGTTCGCGTCCTGGACCCGGCGGCTTAAAAATCACTCTGGGCGCATGTGCGTGCGTGCCCAAGATCTCGAGAGGAGAACGGAGGAGAAGAGATTGTGGCATGGCCATCCCCACTGGAGGGTGATTTCTCGCTTTCTGTCTCTCTGTCTCTCTCTGTCTGGTGAGTGCACGTGCCCTATAGCAAAAACCTCTCAAAAAAAAAAAAAAAAAATCAAGAGATTGGTTTTGTTGGGAATCTAGTGACTGGAAGAGAGCTTCTGTGTTACTGGTAATGTTCTATTTATCTGGATTCTGGTTACACAGGTGTATTCATTTTGTGAAATTTATTGGGCTACACATTTTTCATTCATACAATTTTCTGTGTATTATACTTCAATAAAACTTTTTTCTTTTTTTAATCTTTTATTTATTTACTTATCTTAATTTGATCAGAGAGGGACAGAGAGAGAGAGAGAAAGAGAAAGGGAGAAAGTGAGCCACCAGGTCTGGGAATCAAACTGCAGTCGGCTATGTGGGAGTCCCGCACCCTCAACCTCCATGCCACCTGCCGGCCCCCCAGTAAAACTTTTTACCAGGCCACTCAGGTGGCATGGTTGTTAAGGCAGCTGGATCCCAAACGGTCGGCTGTGTGGCTCAAATCCCAGGCCTGGCAGCTTGTAAAACACACCGTGTTTTTCATCGTGTGTGTGTGTGTGTCCAGAATCTCAAGAGAAGAATGGAGGAGAAGAAATTGCTGTGTGGTTATTCCCCCAGGGGTGCCTTTTCACTTCCCCTCTCTGTCTCTCTGTCTCTCTGACCAGCACATGAGCTCTATAGCACCCCCTCAAAAAAAAAAAAAAAAAAAAAAGAAAAAAAGAAAAATTTGAAAGAAAATTCTTAGGATGAGAATTGACTGGAGTTGAAGTGAGGAGCTATTGCCAGAAGGGGAGAAAGGAAATAAGACATACAAAGATGTACAGATGTACAAGCAAATAAAAATACTCTTAGAATCCTTAATCACTAGGGAAATGCAAATGAAAACCACAAGAAGATATCACTTCACACCTGTGAGGATGGATGGCTATAATGATGATGATGATGATAACCATGAAAAATAACAAGTGTTGGCAAAAATGTGGAGAAACTGGAATCTTTGTACATTGCTGGTGGCAATGTGAAATGATTATGCTGCTGTGGAAAACAACTTGGTGGCTCCTCAAAATACTAAACATAGACTTATCATATGATCCAGCAATTCAACTCCTAGGTGGAGGCCCAAAATAATAATAATAATTATAATAAACAGGAGTTCAAACAAAGCAGATTGGTGTTTGTTAGAGGCTGGGTAAAAAGGAGGATGGTGACTGTTTAATAGGGACAAGTTCTCTTTTGGGGTGATAAAAACATTTTGGAATTAGATAGAAGTGATAGTTGTACAACATTGTGAATATTCTAAACACTACATAAATGGATGCTAAGGTTAAATTTTTTTAAGAATTATTTTATTTCACTTTATTTTTTGTCTTTTTTTTTTTTTTTTTTTTTTTAGAGGTTTTTACTATAGGGTGTGTGTGCTCGCCAGAAAGACAGAGAGAGACAGACAGATAGAAAGTGAGAAATCCCTCCCCGGGGGGGTGGGGGGGTGGCCACACCGCAATCCCTTCTTCTCCATTCTCCTCTCGGGATCTTAGGCACGCATTCACACATGCCTGGCATGAGTTTAAGCCACCGGGTCCGGGACTTGAAACGCGATTGACTACATGGGAGTTCAGTGACATAGCCATTACTCTAACTGCTGGTCCCTAACTTTATTTATTTTAATTTGACTGGAGAGGGACAGAGAGAGAGAAAGGGAAAGTGAGAAAGCAAACTGCCATGTCTGGCACTCGAACCATGGTTGACCATGTGGGAGTCCAGTGCCCTTAACCACCATACCATTTGCTGGCTCCCTAAGGTTAATTTTTGAGCCAGTGATGGTATAGTGGTAACACTATAGTGGTAACACTGGACTCACATGAGAAAAGTCCTAGGTTTGAGACTGGAGACCTTCCTGAGCATGCCAGGTGTGTGTATGCCTATCATTCAGTCCACCTGGGACTAGAGATGAATTGCAGCATGAAGACCCTGTTGGGCGTGCTTTTGTCTCTGTCTCTTCCTCACTTTGTCTCTCATGAAAGAAATGCATAAATAAAACTTAAGGAAAAGAGTTTAATTTTTATGTTGCATGAATTCTACCTCAATGAAAAATTTTCCAACTTAAAAAAAAAGTTTATTAAAAAAAGGTATCTGGAGAGGCCAGTAGGTGGTGTGGTGGTTAAGGTGCTGGAGTCCTGTGGCCGACAATGGCTCAAGTCCTGTACCTGTTGGCTTGAAAATCATACCAGGCACATGTGTATGCATGCCCAAAATCCCAAGAGGAGAATGGAGAAGGAATTGTGGTATGGTTGTACCTCTCAAGGGGTGATTTCTCACTCTCCTGCTCCCTCTGTCTATATCTGTCTCTCTCTGGCATGGGTCCTAAGGCAAAAATCTGGAGGAAAACAAAGAAAGAAAAATGGTATCTGGGGCCAGTCAGTGATGTGGTGGTTAAGGTAGCTAAATCCCACATGACCAGCTGTGTGGTTTGAGTCCTGGACCCAACAACTTTAAAAACACACAAGATGCGTGTCCATGAATGTCCAAAATCCTGAGAGGGGAATGGAGGGGAAGGGTTTGAGGCATGGCCATCCCTTCTGGAAGGTGCTTTCTCACTTTCCCCCTATCTCGTTCTGGCTCTCTCCAGTGACCACACATGCTCTGTAGGAAATTAAAAAAAAAGTAATAGGGCCAGCAGGTAACATGGAAGTTAAGGTGACAGGATCCCACATGGCCAACTGCATGGTTCAAGCCCTGAACCAAGTGGCTTGAAAATGACATCAGGTATGTGTGCATGCATGACCCAAATCCCAGGAGGATATTGGAAGAGAAGGAATTGCAGCATGCCCATCCACCCTGGAGAGTGATTTCTCACTTCTTCTCTCCCTGGTTAGCCCACGTACCCTATTACCAAACTAAAAAAAGAAGAAAGAAAAGATATCTGAAAGTTATCTAGAGGGTATGGGGAAATAATTTTGAAATATGGAATCAGGGATACTGGTAAGGAGGCTTTGACAATAGTTCAGATAAGAATTAATAGTCACTTGAGCTAAGGAGGAGGTGATGGGCATGGAGAAAAGTAGATAGATTCTAGATATGTTGTGGAGTTGACAGGACTTATTGGAGTGGATATAGTCTGTAAAGGAAAGAAAGATAAAAATGACTCCTATATTTTTTGCTTTGAATAACTGGGGGATGATGGTGTTCTATTACCCTACAATGGAGACCCTAAGTCCTAGTATGCAGAAGCTTCCTCCAGGACTGAGCTGTAACACACCCCGATATTTCTGAGTGAATGACAGAGTCACATGACCCTTTCTTCCTCTGGAAATAGCCTCCCACTCCAATCCCAATCCGTTCCCATTCTAAAGTTGTTTTTATTTTTTGTTTGTTTTTGTTTTTTTTTGTTTTTTTTTGCTTTTTTTGCTATAGGGCGCTTGTGCTCACCAGAAAGAGAGACAGAAAGTGAGAATTCACCCCACAGGGGGGATGGTCACGCCGCAATCCCTTATCCTCCATTCTGCTCTTGGGATCTTGGACACACATGCACACACGCCCAGTGTGAGTTTAAGCCACTGGCTTCAGGACTCGAACCATGGTCGACTACATGGGAGTCCAGCGACATAACCATTACGCTAACTGCTGGTTCCCCATCCTAAAGTATTTTTTAAGAGTTATTTTATTTAACTTATTTATTTATTTTAATTTGACTAGAGAGGGACAGAGTGAGAGAAAGAGAAAGAGAGAGAGAGAAAATGAGAAAGCAAGCTGCCAGATCTGGGACTCAAATGGCATTCAGCCATGAGGGAGTCCAGCACCCTTAACTACCACACCACCTGCCGGCCCCCTTCCTAAAGTATTTTTAAATGATTTTTAATGGAAAACTCAAAGTTGTTCCTTTCATGTATCACTCGCTTGTCTGTTCCCAACTCTCTAGTATGATGTTAGCCTTGAGCATGGAATGGCCCTGCCCAGAGTCCTCTTCCTCTATGCCTGGCAGGGTTCTCAGTCCTAGCTTCAACCATCCTCTACCTCCCTGGAAGCTGAGCAGCCCCCCTCTTCAAACCCTATCTCTTCTTGGACCTAATCTGTCCAGATTCACACAACTATAGACTGTCCAGTCCTGCTGAACTTCTTTCTTTCCACACTTATTCCTGAAGGACTTTTCTACTTCCCTAAGACTTTCTGAAGATTTCATCAGGAATCCGTCCACCCCCACCCTACCTCAAATTGGTCGGATGGCCACTCTGACCCTGTGTGAGTCTCATCTGATCTCTCCTTCCACAGGAGACCCCTCGCCCACAGAGAGCCGCCTCGTGAACAACTGTATCCAGGCCAGGAGGAAATGCCAGGCCAATCCCACTTGCAATGCTGCCTACCACCATCTGGATTCCTGCACCTCTAGTTTAAGCACCTCACTGTCCTCAGAAGAGCCTTCAGTCCCTGCAGACTGCCTAGAGGCAGCCCAGCAACTCAGGAACAGCTCTCTGCTAGGCTGTACGTGCCACCGGCGCATGAAGAACCAAGCTACCTGCCTGGACATCTATTGGACTGTTCACCCTGCCCGCAGCCTTGGTGAGGCTTCCTTCCTGGAGTGGACTAAGTTGGGGAAATGGCTATTAGAGGTTGTTTTTTAATCCTGCAGGGTATGGACCACATGGTAGATTTTGATGGGGATGTAAGGAAGTTTTGTATTTGACATCAGTAAGAGGTGGAGGAAGGAATCAGCAGGATCGTTTCGGGCTACCACATTCCTGTCCTCTCTTTTCCCTACTTCCCTCCCTTTCTTACCTGGCAACATGAACTTCCTGTTGGCAGAGCTCTGAACCAGGATGAGACCCAACTTGGGAAGCTTCTGAAATAGAAGAGAAAGGAGGTCAGGGGAAAAGTCTTAACTCATAGACAGGTCCCACGTACTACATAATCTACAAGTTCAGAGAAACTGAAAGGTGACCTCTCAGTCTAGCCTTTACCAGAAACAATGTTTGTTAACCAGACAGAAGGTCATAAGAGAAAGGAGGGTCAGTAAAAGCCAAAGAAGAGTCACTTTCCACACTGTCCATAAACCCATCTCTTCACTAGTTAGCTCTACTTGACTATATTGTGAGTAACAGACAGGGACTTACAAAAGAAAGGTTTAGTTCTTGCGCATGTTCTATTTTGGCCACTTTATATGTCTTCATTCTGGGATCCAGGCTAAAGGCGCAGCCCTTATCTGGAATGTGCACTTTCCATGCAGAAGGGAATGAGTATTGGGAGAACCATGTAATGTTTTTAAAAGCCTCTGCTCAGATGCTACATACACTACTCTGCTCACATTCAGTTAACACAGCAAATCACATTCCAAGCCTGTTGTCACTGAGTTGGGGAAGTGTACTCCTCTTTCAGGGAGAGATCAAAAATCACATGGCAGACCAGCCCATGGCTTACTGGTTAAGGGAGCCAGATCCCACATGGCCAACTACGCAGTTTGATTCATAGCCCTGACGGCTTGAACACCATGCCAGATGTGTATGCATGCATGCCCAGGATTCTGACAGGATGGAAAAATGAAAGAGAAGGGATTGTGATGTCCCCATACCCCACTGGAAGATTCTTTCTCTCTCTCTCTCTGTCACCCCCACCCCCACTTCCCATTTCTCTCTCTCTCTGGTGACCATAGGCACCCTTTGGCAGTTAAAAAAAATCACATGGCAATAAGTGATGATATATAATTTTACAAGGAGGACAAAGAATAACTGGAAATAACAGTATAATCTGCCGTTGATTACCACCACTTGGTCTAAGTATTCATTTCTCTCTTTCTCTCTCTCTCTCTCTCTCTCTCTCTCTCTCTCTTTTTTCTTTTGCTATAGGGCACTTGTGCTTGCCCGAGTGATGGCCATGCTGTAATCCCTTCTCCTTCATGCCTCCTCTCAGGATTTTGGGCATGCACACACATATGCCCAGCATGTTTTTCAAACTGCCAGGTCTCGGACTCCAACTGCAGAGTTGGCATGTGGGATCTGGTATCTCAAACTCCATGCCATCTACTGGCCCCCATTTTCCTCCCTGCTATAAGTGAAAATACAGTTATCTACTTTCCAATGAAGATGACCTGAAAGTTTTATGCAAACACAACATCAGGCTCCAAGTCCAAGATATCATGTTAATTTCTATATCAGGTCTGGACATGGCACCTCTTCATCTAGAAGCCTATAAACTAAAAAGATGAGTATCTGCCTCCCATACATACTCAATATACAATAATGGAATGGGGACAAGATACCCACAGCTCTCAGAAAGGGGAGGAATGGGAGGCACACATACACCGATACCCAGCAATTCTGAAATCCTGCTAGACAAATACATGGGCCTTCACCCCTGAGGTTAGGGATTGTTCTTTAAAAAGGCCCTGCTTTTGCTCATTGGAAGAAGTTGCCTACTCATTGTTCTCCAGGGCTGTTGGCCCAGGCTTCTAGGAGGTCTTTCCTTTGCCATTATTCTCTAGGCCATATTCGAGAAGGGAGACTTACAGCCTCCTTGGGGACTGAGCAGCATTCTCAGCCTGCTTTTTGCCTGAAGAATGTTGGGACATTTGAAGTCTCAAATAATCACAGTCTCTTTTCATCCCGACTGGTAGCTCTTAGCAGTACAACTCTCTCAAAACCTAATTGCTTTTTATATCTTTGATTTCTGTCATCTCATGTACTAGTAGACTTTCCCACAATTTAAGACATGCATCTCTTTTTAAACCTAATTAGAAGTACCTTGCCCTTATCTGACTTCTGTGGGAGGGCCACTACTTTGGTCTTTTTTCCCAGAGCACATCTGCCCAACTGGCAGGATTTATTGGGTACCATCTTAATTAGTTGAGACATCACCACCAACAGCATGATAGCCACATACTTGATTTGGTCTTTTCCCCAAGGCTGAGTTATAATCAACCTTATCACTCAGAGCATTTTTTCAGTTTTATCTTTTACCATTTGAATATGGGAAACAGTTTCAACTCTTAATCTTGCAAGTCCTGGAATTTCTGGACTCTGTTTTCCATTTCCTCCCTACTTACAAACTCACCAATTCTTTTCTGAGCTTCCATCTTTCTTGTAGCACCTTGCCAAATGCAGCCAATAGCAATCAAGACATGCTAGTAACCTTCTGCTTCTTAGTTTCTTCCCCTTGAAGCACAAGTTTATTCAGCATATCATTTTTCTTCCAAGTTATTGCAGACAACAATTTTCACAATGCTTTACATAATGAGGACTGCCATTTTTCCAGCCCCTCGTAACAGCTTTTTACCACCCACTGCCCTCCCCAAACCAATGCCACACATTTTTGTTTTTTGTTACTGCAGCACTCCATTTCTAGGTACCAATTGATTTTTAATAAGAATTTACTAGGATGAGCTGCAGTAACAAACAACCCCCAAACCTCTGGTTTTCAATAACAAAAATATATTTCTTGCTCATATTACACATCTGCTGCCGATTTCCATGATTCAGCCTTATCTCTGTTCTGTCTTCTTCATTCGAGGATCCAGGCTGATAGAGAGAAAAGAGTAACTGCAGGACCATGTGATGGTTCTTAAAGCTTCGGCTCAGATGTGACTTACCTCACTTGAGCTCACAATCTACAGGCCAGAGCACATCACATGGCCAAGAACGGCATCAGTGAGGTGGAGAAAGAACTATGCTCCTCTCACAGGGGGCTTAAAAGTCACATAGCAACAGATAGGGATGCATAATCTCCCATGGGGTTGATAGCAAATAATTGGGACTAATAATACAATTTACTCTACTCCTTGTTCCCTGCTTTTTACTCCTCATCCTAATTGCCTTTCCTTCAGAACTTCCCCTGAGACTTTTTTCACAACCTCTTATTCCCCAATTTCCCTTAGGAGCTCCCAGGCCTTCCCATGTATCTAGCCCATCCTTTCCCGTTTGTCTGATATCATCTGTATTCCTTTCCTCCTGAAGATGCACTCACAAAGGCTTCCTGGGTGACAGCCTCACCTGCAAACTCACTTCTCTTACCTCTCTCTTCCAGCAAGATTTATAAACCAATGTCTATGGAGCACCTGCCAGGCCTATGAACTATGCAGCAACTTTATAAGTCCTAGTAAGCCCCTTTAAGGAGGCCATAGCTCTGTAGTGGTGACTGAGAGATGTGTTTACTTTGAGGTTATTTTCTCTTTTCCTTACCTGTTTTTCTCAGCCAGGCTCAATTCAGCACTGACCTCCCTTCCATGTCCCTGGTATATCACACAAATCTATAGCCAAGTAATCAGCCCTAGAACAGAGAGGCCACCTCTGTCCCCTCCTAACAGCAAGAGAAAACAGGACAGAATCCTCTTGCCTAATTATGAACCTATGGGCAATATGTCTAGTGATCAGGAACAGAACCTTCAAATCCCAGCTCCATTTCTTATTAGTTTGTGTGACCTTGAACAAGTAGTGTAACCTCTCCCTGTTTCTTTTTACCTACCCAGAGGCTTCCAGGAGAATGAAAGGAGATAATATATATCCCTCGTATACCATCATGACCAGCACACTGTGTACTCAA
Source organism: Tupaia tana (assembly GCA_026018925.1). NCBI lineage: Eukaryota > Metazoa > Chordata > Mammalia > Scandentia > Tupaiidae > Tupaia > Tupaia tana. The sequence goes on along the minus strand of JAKSZU010000014.1, from coordinate 24,859,578 downwards.
CAAATAACAGCTTTCATTATTCTTATCAGTTTATTTGTGGAGCCAAATCAATACTTTTTTTTTTTCCTTTTAGATTGTTTTGCCATAGGGTGTATGTGCTCACTGGGAGACACAGCGAAAGAGAAAGTGAGAAATCACCCCTGGAGGAGATGGCCATACTGCAATCCTTTCTCCTCTATTCTCTCCTTTTGGGACTTTCGGCACACCCACTTTTGGCATGATTTTCAAACCCCTGGATCTGATACTCAAACCACGGTCCCAGCTCCTTAACCACCATGCCATCTGCTGGCCCCCCAATCAATATTTTTAAAGCCCTGTATTTTTCTAGTCTCTGCACAACTCTCAGCTAGTGAGGTAGAGGCTGTGCCTTTTTATTTCGTTCTCAGTGCTTTGAGATCTGACTTAGCAGCCTCAGCCCCTCTTGCTGCCACCACACTCACCCCATCCTAAGCATTCTGGTGCTCTCCACCTTGTCTGTAGGTGACTATGAGCTGGATGTCTCCCCCTATGAAGACACGGTGACTAGCAAGCCCTGGAAAATGAATCTCAGCAAACTGAACATGCTCAAACCAGGTGAGGAGGGCAAGCCTCAACTGGGGAAGGGGAGGCTGTGCCTGGACCCTGTGGGAAGAGTGGCTAGGGGGACACCAGCTGGGGGCTTATAGAGGAAGAGTATCTAGCCTGCCAGGTGACTACAGAGCACTGTGCCAGGGCAGAAGTCTGAGCTGCAGTGCATGGTCTGGTCTCACGAGAGTCATCAAAGAGCAACAGTTATTAGGGAGGCATTCAAAGAGAGCCCATTAGAGCTCCCTGATTCCAAAAGGCAGGTTTCCACAAAGGGTGCGGTGGGAGTGGCAGCCCTCCCAGAAAAAAAATGTACTGAAATGGAGTATTTACCCACATTCAAGGCAGGAAAGTAGCTTTTTTGTCCCTGAAGACTAGGAAATTGCTTGTTTTTCAACCATTCTAATGGGATGGGCGAGGTGTTGGGCAGGGAAAATGGTGAGAGAGCGTGACTCCGCACAGGGGTGACTCAGGGTGGGGAGCCATCAGTCTGGCAGGGACAGTGATGCATGTTTTTCAGGAAAGTGAAGCTGTGAGTTAATAGAGAAACACATCACACATGCACTCTTTTTCAGAAAGATGAGAGCTTTGTTGTTAGTTCTATATATTAGAATGATAAGTTTGATGGGGGAAAAAAGCATAGATATGCATGTATAACTCTTAGTTACAAGAATCAAGGTAACTTGTTCCAGTCGTTCAATTATTCTGGTTGCTAGAATAGTCTGTTAATAGAAATATCATCATAATTTCCCAAAATTCAGAGTATGGGGAACTTTTATGCATGAATCGGTCAATGGAAGATGGGCAGGTGACATTACAACTGAGCAGAATAAATAAGTCCAGGCCAAACCAAAGTGAAACCAAAAATCTAAAAAGAATTTAGTTGCATCAGTTTCTGACAGTTCTGAAAGTGTATTAGATATTGTAGGGCCCCTAAGTTATGGTTTCCACCCTCAGGTCTCACTGCATAGCACTAAGGAAAGGGTTTTGGTTACTTGAACTTTCTGACTGCTTGAATTCTAGATACATGGGTGCTATTTTTTTAATAATTATTTTATTTTAACTTTATTGATTTATTTTAATTGGACTGGAGAGATACACAAAGAGAGGGGGAAAGCAAGAAAGCAAGCTGCCAGGTCGGGGACTCAAACCATGGTTGGCCAGTGCCCTTAACAACCACGCCACCTACTGGCCTGATATGTGGGTATTAAATGTATATAGATGATGATGATGACTTTACTTAGTCAAGATGAGGAGTAGGATGGGGAAGGCTTCAGACTAGCAAATATAGTATGTGGGTAGAGGGGAAGCCTTGGATCTGGAGTGGCTTTAATTAGGACACTCCTCCCTTTTCTTCTGCCCCCACGACCTTCCTTGTCAGATCTGGGGTTTGCTGGAGTTCCTAGGGTGACTGGGCGAAGGTATGCAGAGAGGACGCTGCCTGGTGACTTGGTGCCCTTCTCCCCGCAGACTGGGACCTCTGCCTCAAGTTTGCTACGCTGTGTACTCTTAATGACAAGTGTGACAGGCTACGCAAGGCCTACGGGCAGGCGTGCTCAGGACCCCACTGCCATCAACACTCCTGCCTCATGCAGCTGCGCACCTTCTTTGAAAAAGCAGCGGAGCCCCACGCGCAAGGTCTACTACTTTGCCCTTGTTCACCCACTGATCTGGGCTGTGGGGAGCGGCGGCGCAACACCATCGCCCCCAGCTGCGCTCTTTCACCTACAGCCCCCAACTGCTTGGAGCTGCGGCGCCACTGCCTCTCTGACGCATTGTGCAGGTGCTGGGTGCGGGCCCAGGGATGGGCAAGGGAGGGGCTCCCCAGCACATTTGGTCTTCTTCCTGGGCAGAGCTGAATCTGACTCCCTAGAGAACCACAGACTCATTGGCTGCTTGCCAAGTAGCTACTTCAGATACTTTGTGAAACTTTTCTTAAATAAAATAAAATAAAATAAAATAAAATAAAATAAAATAAAATATATATATGTAATATATATATGAGGAGACTTCAGAAAGTTCATGCAAAAATGGAATTAAAGTACAAATTCATTTTTGTGCAAAAATTTTGAAATTGTGAACAGTTTTATCATAATACACATTTCTATGAACTATTTTTAAGACTCTGCATGTGTTATTTTCTATGTATAACTTCAGAATATATAAAAATGCATAATCGATAATATATATCATAACCTGAAGATAATAATGGGGAGCATTTCCTTCCAGTCATTTTTCTATCCAGATAACAAAAGTAGACATTCTGGGAATATATCTGTGTCATGCTCTTTTTCACTTATGGTACATATCTTCCCGACATTTTCCCCTGGTGGTAAGACATGCTCTGAAGTCAGACAGAGGTGAATTTAATTCCTAGGCCCCTTGAGATTAAGCTCATCACTTAACCTAAAATTCTGTCACTTAATCTAAGACTGTTCAGTTCCGTATAAAAACAGAGATAATAAGGCAGCCTTCATGAGATTCTGATGAGAGTTTATTTACATAATTTACATACAGTGCTTAGTGTATTGGTACAGAGTAAGTGTTCATTAAAGGACAATGCTTATTGTCAGTGTCTTTTAGGAACTTGATTTTTAAAGAAATTATTTATTTAATTCTATTTATTATCGTTATTATTATTATTATTATTATTATTATTTGACCAGTGAGAGAGAAAAAGGGAAAGTGAGAAAGCAAGCTGCCAGGTCTGGGACTTTAACCATGGTTGGCCATGTGGGAGTCCAGCATCTGACCGGGACAGGCTTTACTGGGGGAAGTCTCTGGGCCAGGCCCTGACAGCAGAGGAGGATGTGGCATGTGGCTGAAGGGGCAGGGAAGGTGAGGGCTGCAGATCAGGCTCTCAGTGGGGACTCCTGAAATTTCCCTTCTTCCAGATCACGCCTGGCAGATTTCCAGACCCACTGCCATCCGATGGACATCCTAGGGACATGTGCAACAGAGCAGTCCAGATGTCTGCGGGCATACCTGGGGCTGATTGGTGAGGGAGCCCACTGGTTGGTCCAGCCCTGAAGATAAGAACACTCTGGAGACTGAATCCAGCTGGGTGGGAAGGGGTAGAAGCTCAAGTTAGAATTGGCTGAGGCCCTGTGAACCCCTTCCCCTCTTCATTCTACAGGGACTGCCATGACCCCCAACTTTGTGAGCAATGTCAACACCAGTGTTGCCCTAAGCTGCACGTGCCGAGGCAGTGGCAACCTGCAGGAGGAGTGTGAACGGCTTGAAGGATCCTTTTCCCGCAACCCCTGCCTCAGTGAGTATGCTTCTCTTGCTCCCCTCCCTGTGGCCAGGTCAGCGGGACCTAGGGGGAGAATAAAGGTCAACTCCATGTCCTGGATTGGTTCTGTCCATCTCCTCTAGCCTGGCCTTTCTACCTTCTCCACTCTCTGCATGACTCAGCCCACACATACTGCCTATTCAACCTGTCTGGGTCCCAGAAATATCTTCAGCTCAAGAAAGAAGCAAACAGAATGAGACATCTCATTTCCACCTTCCATCCCTCTGCTTCCCTACATCCCGGGGTCCTTATGGCATTCCTTTCCCTTCCCTAGAAGCCTGAACAATCTCCTGCCACCACACCCTTCTAATTTGTCTTCTCTCTTCTCCTCAGTGGAGGCCATTGCAGCTAAGATGCGTTTTCACAGCCAACTCTTCTCCCAGGACTGGGCAGACTCTACCTTTTCTGTGATGGAACACCAGGTAGAGCCTCCTTATAATACTCCTCATACCTTTACTAGACCAGCTGGGGAAAAACCAAACCAGCAGATGAGAGGATTGGGGCTGGGGGGGGGGGGGGGCTTTATCCAGAATACTACAGAGTTCTTATGGACGCCTTAGAGGAAGGAGGCAGAAGACTTGGCCAAGGCTGAGGTGGTAAAGCGGGTGGAGATGGTCCCCTGAGCTGACGCCACTCTGTTTCTTCCACAGAATAAAAATCCTGCTCTGAGACCACAGCCCACTCTTTTCTTCTGCATCCTTACCTTGATTCTGCTCCTGAGCCTCTGGTAGCTGGACTTCCTGGGGGACTGCTTACGCTCCACCACATCTATTCAGCTTTGCAGCCTGCTTGGGGTGAAGGAAGGACGGCATGAGGAAGGAGATGCAGTCCACAACATGGCAACCCTGACACCCCCTGCTCTCCAGCACGTCCAGTTGGCTCCAGATGAGGCCCAGTAGAAGTTAGAAGCTTTGACCTCCAGGTGTACATTGGATGGTTATCATTCAGCCCACCCCTAACTCCTCTTCTGATTCAGGCTGCCCCTCCTTGGGATTTGGTGACCACAGTTTAGCCATATCTCCTGGTAGTGACCAGCTGTATCAAACTCTTTCCTGATCCCGTCTTCCTCCACAGGATCACTCAGAGTCTAACAGTCATTCTCTATTAAATTCTCTAGATAGGCAAGGCTGGGTGTTCTAAGGTAGCCTAAAATGTCTTCCTCACATTCACCGTTGTGAGGAAGACTGGAATGTGAGGAAGGCTGGAGCAGATGTCTAACTCCTTATTTCCCCCTTTGAATGGGGGATGGGAACCTGCTACCTGCACTACTCTGCCTCTGGATCTTGCAGAAATTTGGGCATGAGGAGCTGGAGCCCATGGACCTTGCTTTATTCCTGCCACTGTCCCAATTTCCCCCAGCCTCGGGTCATGATTAAACATTTTGACTTAAGTCTTTGCTCTTTTCCCATTTTCTCAAATGGAATGTATACATAACTAGGGGCACTTCAGGTGAAAGAGCACAGGCCAGGTGATGAAGATACACAACAACACTACCATCAACTGCTGTGACTTGAGACAAGTCTTTTGTCCTGTCTTCTTGATAGGAACTAGAAGAACAATAGCATATGTGAGGCTGTGGACCTGGGATTTGTCACAGCAACTGAGATGTGGGCCCTTAGTCAGCTACAGCATTTATTGAGTATTTGCATGTGTTATTGGTCTGCTCCAATAGTAATGGCAGAGAAAAGTAGAGATTGGACCTTGATTGCAGGGAATTTGTAATCCTATTGGGATAAGGAAACACCCACTCATGCAAAGTAGTTGGATATATTTATAGAGCTGTGGGTGTTTGTCTATTAATTCATTCACTCTTTCAATAAGCATCTGATGAGTGCTGGCTCTGCAAGACACTGTGCTGGGTGCAGGAGGTTCTAAAGTGATAAGATTCAGATCCTTTTTTTAAAAAAAAATTTGCCAGAAGGCATGTGTGCTCACTGCAGAGAGACAAAAAAGAGAGAGAGAAAAAGTAAGAAAGCACCCCTCCCCTCCCCAGTGGGGAACAGCCACACCATTATGTCTTCTCCTCTATTCTCCTTTCAGGATTTTGGGCATGCATGCACAGTGTGTTTGGGCATGCATACACCCAGTGTGTCTGTCTGTCTTCTTTCTTTCTTTATTCCTTCCTTTCTTCTTCTTTCTACTTTTTTTTTTTTTTTCAGAGATTTTTGCTATAGGGCATATGTGCTGGCCAGAGAGATAGAGAGAGACACAGAGACAGAAAACAAGAAATTGCTTTCCCGAAGGGGAGATGACCATGCCACAATCCCTTCTCCTCCATTCTTCTCTTAGGATTTTGGGCATGCATGCATATGTGCCTAGCATGAATTTCAAGCCTCCGGGTCTGGGACTCGAACTGTGACTGGCCACATGTGATCCAATGCTTTAACCACTATGCTACCTGCTGGCCCTCTCCCTTGCCCCATGTATTTTTCAAGCCTCCAAGATCAGAACTCGAACTGTGCAGTTGGCCATATAGGATCCAGCCTCCTTCACCACCACACCACCAGTTGGCCCTCAGATCCTATTTTCAAAACTTTCATACAACAGAGCAAAGAACAATTCAGTGCGATAATAATTATACATTATTTAATTATATAATACAATAACTATAATAATAACCCTCATTTATTGAGCCCCTACTGAGTTCCACATACTACTGTGTGTCTAGCATGTGCAAGTTCATGCATTAATTTTTTTTTTTTAAAGAGAGATTTTTGCAGGGAACCAGCAGTTAGCGTAATGGCTATGTCGCTGGATTCCCACGTAGTCAACCGTGGTTCGCGTCCCGGACCCGGTGACTTAAAATTCATGCCGGGCGCGTGTGCGTGCGTGCCCAAGATCCTGAGAGGAGAATGGAGGAGAAGGGATTGCGGCGTGATCATCCCCCCTGGGGGGTGATTTCTCGCTTTCTGTCTCTATGTCTCTCTCTTGTCTGTCTGGCGAGCGCACGCGCCCTATAGCAAAAATCTCTCAAAAAAAAGAAAAAAAAAAGAGAGAGATTTTTGCTATAGGGCATGTGGACTTGCCTAAGAGACAGACAGAAAGTGAGAAATCACTCCCCAGGGGAGATGGCCACGCTGCAATCCCCTCTCCTCCATTCTCTTCTAGAGATTTGAATTTCGAGCTGCTGGGTCCAAACCATAGTGACCATGTGGGAATCCAGCACTTTAACCACTGTACTACCTGCTGGCCTCCATACATTAATTATTTTTATTTTATTTTATTTTATTTTATTTTTTTATTATTTTTGAGAGTGATTTTTGCTATAGAGTATGTGTGCTTCCCAAAGAGACAGAGAAAGACAGAGAGACAAAAAGTAAGAAATCATCCCCCCAGGGGGATGACCCTGCGGACAATTCTTTCTCCATTCTCCTCTTGGGATTTTGGGCACACACATGCATGCCCAGCATGAGTCTTAAGTCGCGGGTCTGGGGCTCAAACTGCCTTTGACTTTGTGGGAGTTCAGCGCTTTAACCACTACGCCACCTGCTGGCACCACATTAATTCTTTTAATTATCTAATAGCAATTGACATTGTCAGAAATGAGCTATGTGACCTTGGGCTTAACCTCTCTGGGCCTTGCTATTCATATCTGTAACATGGAAAAGGATAGAACCTACCTATGCGCTGATTAATGCTTTTAATCCACATAAAAGCATTGTGCCTGATGTGTAGTAAGCACTCAGAGTTAACATTTTATTGTAGAATATTTGAACAATACGGACAATTCTAAAGAAAAAAGTAAAATGGAGCCGGACAGTAGTGCAGCTATATAATGCAATGCTCTTTGAGGCTGACCCAAACAGAAAGATTCCCAGTTCATGTCCAAAGACCTCCTTGAGAACACTGTGCACACATGTGCCCATGATCCAGGGCTAACTGAGGCTGAGGGTGAATCATAACCTCAAGACCCTTTTGGGGGTGTCTGTGTCTCTTTACCTCTCTTTCTCTCTGTCTCTTGCTTGCTTGCTTATGGAGTGAAGAAAGAAAGAAGAAATTAAATATCTAAAATCCTATTCTCAGATTTCTAGACTGTTCCCTGAACACCCATGGCAATGAGAATCTATGGGTATACATCACTTTATGTAAGTGGGATCACACCGCATATCAAAGTGTAAGTCACTGACATCTTTAAGCATCTGAGTAGAACATGAGCTATATCATTCTTTCCTTTTTTAAAAAGAACTATTTTATTATTTAATTTTATTTATCATTATTACTATTTTCTAGTCTGACCAGAGAGCGAGAAAGAGATTGGGGGGAAGTGAGAAAGCAAGCCGCCAGGTCTGGGACTCGAATTACAGTCAGCCATGTGGGAGTCCAGTGCCTTCACCACCATACCACCTGCTGGCCCCAGCTATATCATTCATTTTATCAGCTGTGTGTCCTGGAGTTGTATGAACGTACATTCGTACATGCATAGATTATTTAACCAATTCTATATTGGTGGATGTTTGACTGTCTTCCTATTTTTCTCTGAGCCAGGTTTTAAAGCGGTGAGGGAAGTAACTGGGGGTAGGATGCATACAAGAGCTTCCAGAGTGGTAGGTGGAACTAGACAGGCTTTTCCCTGTACATTCTTGGATCTTTATAGCCTGCCCAACCCCAGGAAGTACTCAGCCAAGCTGCCTTCCTGCAAACTCCAGTGGGGCAACAGGTCGACCTTCATTCCTCCTTCCTCCCCTCTGAGGAAGATCTCTGGGCCTCTTCATTTGCCTTGGCTCCATTAGCCTGGGGCTGGGGGTGTGAATGGTACAGCCATTCCTTGCTAAGTGCATGAATTAAACTAATAGGTCATCTGTGCTTTTCTCTGAAGAAGGTCCAAATTCCTGGTAATCAACCAGACCACTCTCCCAGGCCAGGGCCCAGAGCCAAGACCCAGGGTGGGGGCTATAGTGACTGAACTGAGCTTTTAGTGGTATCTTGGCTGACTGAGATAGTTAATGCCATTAGACTAGCTTCTGGGCTACAAGGTGGGAAGGGCTGCTGGCAGCAGTGGTAAGTAGAGAGTGCTAAATGATAGGTCTCTCCATGGTTGGAATAAAGCACTGTCTTTTGAATATCTCCAAATTCACCCATTCAGTCACTCATTCATTCAACAAACTTTTAATAGGCACTTGCCTTGTTTTAGGAGACAAGATCTGTCCCTGACCATTTATGAGCTGCCATTTTAATGAAGGGACAGCCTAGGACTCAAGTTTGGGCAGTTGGAACTCTTTAGTTATTTGTAGTTATTCTGTTTATTTATTTATTTCTTTTTTTGGAGAGGTTTTGCTATAGGGTGCGTGCGCTCGTCAGACAGACAGAGAGAGACAGAGACAGAAAGCGAGAAATCACCCCCCAGGGGGGATGGCCACGCCGCAATCCCTTCTCCATTCTCCTCTCGGGATCTTGGGCACGCACGCACACGCGCCCGGCATGAGTTTAAGCCACCGGGTCCGGGACTCGAACCGCAGTCGACTACGTGGGAGTCCAGCAACATAGCCATTACACTAACTGCTGGTCCCAAGTAGTTATTCTGCTTAATTATAATATTTAGCTGTTTGATTTGGGGAAATTTTATCCACTTTTTTTTTCACTCTTTTTTTTTTTTAATTTTGCTATAGGGCACATGTGCTCACCAGAGAGAGACAGAGAGAGGTAGGGAAAGTGAGAAATCATTCTCAAGGAGGGATGGCCATGATGCTAACGCTTCTCTGTTCTCCTCTCGGGACCCTGGGCATGTATGCACACACATCTGGCATATGTTTCAAGCAACTGGAAAGGAACTCAATCTGCAAAGTCAGCCATGTGGACTCCAAATGTCTTAACAGCCATGCCACCGCTGGCTGACATTACTGGCTTCTTTGAGTTACTATTTGTTCATTTACAGTGGGGACGCCAATAGAATATATACCTTAAAGAGTTGCAATTTTTGTTTTGCTTTGTTTTATTTTATTTTTAATTTGCCGGATTAAAAACATGCTCTCCAGAAACAGAGAGAGATACAGAGGGAGAAGGAAAAAAAAACAAAAACAAAAAAACAAATGGGGTATGGTCACACGGCAATTCCTTGTCCATTTCTATATCTTGTTGGGATTTGGGAGCACATATACACCACCCAGGATGTTCTTCAGGACTCAGATCATTTGGTTAGGTATGTGGGATCTAGATCCCTTCACCACTAGGCCACAGAGACAGTCCTGCTTAGTTTTTTTTTGTTTTTTTTTTAATTATTATTTATTTAATTTTATTTATTCATTCATTTATTTTAATTTGACCAGAGAGAGACACAGAGTGAGAGAGAGAGGAGGAAAGGGAGAAAGGAAGCCGCCAGGTCCGGGACTCGAACCGTCGTTGGCTATGTGGGAGTGTCCAGCACCTTAACCACCATGCCACCTGCTGGTCCCCCCTGCTTAGTTTTTAATAAATCCAACATCGGCAATTTAATTTCAGCCAAAAGACTGACAATATCAAATAATATTTATCTCAATTTCAATAGTTTTAGTTGGCAATTTTTTGGCTTCCTATTTCTATGAAAGGTTATAAACACAAGGCATTTATACTTGCTTTGATTTCTACTATATTTAATTTAGATAATGTTAAAAATTATAAATCAATTTGGGGTTGTTTCAAGGACTGGAAATGATTATACCACTTAGCACAGTGTCTGATAAAGAATGAATACTCAATAAATGGCAGTTATCTTTTTTTTTCAAAGAATTATTTTATTTAACTTTATTTATTTTAATATGACTAGAGAGGGACAGAGTGAGAGCGAGCAAGGGAAAATGAGAAAGCAAGCCTCCAGGTCTGGGACTCAAACCATGGTTGACCATGTGAGAGTTCAGCACCCTTAATGACCGTGCCATCTGCCGGCCCCACAGCTATCTTTATTATAACCTCTGAGAAGAGATTCATAGGCATCATGTGTTCTCTTTGTCCTGAAACAATGGCATGGTGATGGGTGGTGGTGCTGACTCCTCCTCCAACTGTGGGCTGAATTCTCAGTGGGGCTGCTACTGGGAGACTTGCTGTTCAAGGTCTGAACTCCAAGATGGAAGCCAAAACTCTTGCTTTGTAGCACAGGCCCTTAGGGGTTTTGAAATCTTAAAGGCAAAGAAAGCACATTAGTCAACACTCTTTTTTGCTGCAAGAAACATCAATGCTGGAATTGCTTAGTAAAAGTGGACAGTTGGGCCAGCTGGTGCCATAGTGGTTAAGGCAACTGAATCTCACATGACTCTGCTATTCGAGTCCCAGACCTGGCAATTTGAAAAACATGCCAGACAGATGTGCGTACATGCCAAAAAATTCCAAGAGAAGAATAGAGAAGGGATTTTAGTGTGGTTATCTCCCCCTGGGGCGGGGGTTCTCACTTTTCTCTCTTTCTCTCTCTCTTTTTTTGTCTCCCTCCCTGGTGAGCATATGTATCTTATAGCACAGTTTTAAAATAAATAAATAGGGGACTGTCATGCAACTCAATCCCAGGAAGTTCAACTAGGCCTTGGAGAAGGTGGGTCTAATGAGTCAGAAACTCATCTTTTGTTTGCTTTTATGTTTCTTTCATAAGAGAGAATATGAGAGAGGGTGTGCAAGAGATGGAGAGACAGGCACCCTTGACAGTTTCATCATCCCATGGACTCTCTTCCCTCAGATCCCCAGCCTGTCAGGATCACGGGTGCAGCACACCCTGTGTGTTTCAGGTCAATTGGAGATCCAAACCCTTGGTTAGCCATGTGACTTCCAGCACTATAAATCAGTATGCTACCACCTGCACCACTGCTGCTGGACCTAAGCCTCATGTCTTAAAGGCATAGACATCTTGGAGCATCTAATACATTTGTTCTACAGACCTGCTTCCTCTGAGTGACCTTTCAGGTCCAATGACTGCAGCTACCTGGCCACTCATCCCTATCCCAGTTCTAACAACACAGAGAGGAAATCTGATTGTCTGGGCTCAGGTTCTGGATGGACTTTTCTGGGTCATAGGTCACTCTCAGGCCTATCACCTAGATAAAGGAAACATAGGGACACATATTACAAAAGTAACTATAGGATCCCAGACATTTTATCAGAGGGCAATTCTCAGAGAAGGTGTATGATCTCTACAGACCCCCAAAAAACATAGACTTTTGTTGGGGGACTGGCATGGATCTTAACAGTCCCGTGATGTCTCCTATGTTCCTTCTGTGGCTTCCTTCCAAGCCTAGGAGTGTCTTCTTTGGGGTTCCTTCTTGGATGCTCTGAAGAGATAGAATGTATTGTAGGTACACAGGCCAGGTACTGTGACTCCTCTGGGCCTGAGAACCACCATGGGAGCTAGCACTCAATGGAATTGTTTATGGCTGTAGAAGGTTTTTGCCACTGTGGAACTTGCTAGATTTCTGGTCCTGACAATTGAAGAGTAAGGCAAAGTGAAGGGCATCAGAATATGTCACCCTAAAATATATTATTGTGGCATAAGAATTATTTTGAGCTGAAGCGATTGAGAATTAAGAGAAACAGGAAGAGTTCTCTGCCCTACACTTCTGTCTGAAAACAGGGCATGAATTTCCATTTGAGAAAGGTTCCTTTTCTGTATCAGAGTGAGAACAGTGACTCTTATTTTAAAAATGGGGAATTGATACTAACATGAATTTCCATAAACAGACCTTACTCAAATAGCTCTTATCTTCCACTAATTCCCTCCATATCCTTCCTAGACACTTTCTCACAATTTGTTGTCCCTCGTAGACCAAATCATCTTTCTTTTGTTAAAAAGGCATGGGACCAGCAGTTAGTGTAATGGCTATGTCGCTGGACTCCCACGTAGTCGACCGCGGTTCGCGTCCCGGACCCAGTGGCTTAAAATTCACACCGGGCACATGTGCGTGCGTGCCCTAGATCCCGAGAGGAGAACAGAGGAGAAGGGATTGTGGCGTGGCCATCCCCCCTGGGGGGTGATTTCTCGCTTTCTGTCTCTATGTCTCTCTCTGTCTGGTGAGCGCACGCGCCCTATAGCTAAAACCTCTCCAAAGGGGAAAAAAAAAAGGCATATAAGCTCCCCAGTCTAACTGCTTTGTATTTTTTTTTTTCTTTTGTGAATGCTTGTGAATATAAATATTAATAAAAATTGTGGACATTTTCTCTGTTCATTTGTCTTTTGTTAGTTTAATTTACGGTTTCTAAGGACCAAGCATGAGAGGGTAGAGGAAAATGTTTTTTGCTCCCTGACAAAAGCATTACCATTTCATTGACTGACAACTTTCCATCTTCCTCTCTGGAGCCCATGTGATCAATACTTACAGGCTCTCACCCTCTTTCCTCTCTCGGGATCTTTAGTTCTTAGACATTTTAGGTATCTTGGGCCAGCAGGTGGAGTAGTGGTTAAGGTTGCCGGACTCTGACATGGCCAACCGTGGTTTGAGTGCCAGACCTGGGGCTTGCTTTCTCACTTTCCTTCTCCCTTTCTCTCTCTGTCCCTCTGGTCAAATTTAAATAAATAAATATATAAATAAATAAAGTTAAATAAAATAATACTTTTTTTAAAAAAGAAATTTTAGGGATGTCAGGGGCCAGCAGGTGGTATGGCGGTTGGGGTGCTGGACTCCCACATGGCCAACCCCACTTCGAGTCCCCTCACTTTCCCTTTCTCTCTCTCTGGTCAAATTTAAAAATAACAAATAGTGGATACAATCTAATAAATAAATAATCCTTTTAAAAAATTTTAGGGATCTCTAGTTCTTAGAACTTTTAGTCTCTTTTCAGCATTTCTTCTCTCTGAAGGAAGACTTTTTCATATCTGGAACCTGAGACACTTGATTCAATAAAATTCCAACTTCAGATATTGAGCTGGTCAAGGCCTTATATGTGATACTGCAGAGGGGTGTGGGCTGTGAAAGAAAGACAGAGACAGTAATGATAGTCTATGCTTATTGAGAGCTTAATGTGTACAAGGCACCATGCTAATGGTTTAATGAGCATTATCTCATTTAATTTTCATAACTATCCTATTTTATTTTTCTGATTTTACAAGGAGGGCTAGCAAGCAAAGTGCCTAAGGTTATAGGACTAACAAATGGCAGATTCAGGAACCAGAACTTCAATCTCCCTGACTCCCAGCCACATTTTTTTTTTTTTTTTTAAATATAGGGTCTTGCCAGGTTTCCATTCTTGACGTCAGTTTTCCCACTAGGACTACAGGTGTGCTTTACCACACCCAACTTTTTCAGAGTCTCAATCCATTGCCCAGGGTAACTTTGGGCTCACAATCCTCTTGGCTCAACCTTCTCAAGTGGCTGAGATTGCAGGTGCACACCATGCACCTAGCCTTTAGCTTAGACCAGGGATTGAACTTGGGCCACTCACATGGTCCCCGCTAAAATGCTGCATTGCATTTTAGCAGCATGTGCCACCATGGTTGGGCCCTAGGCACAATCTCTGATCCACATCCTATTTGTCTTATATTGGGGTGAGATCCCACCTCGTAAACTACAACAGAAACCAGGATGAGGGTTATGAGTTCAGAGGGAGCTCTTTCAGGGTACAGGGCTGGTTTCCTGGAAGATAAGCTACTTGGAGTAGACCTTGATGAACGAGTAGGATTTACTAGGCAGAAGGACACCCCAAAGATCATGGCGCACAAATACAGAGACTGAAAAGGGTAGGGAATGTTGGGAAGACAATAGTACTCTCTGTGACTGGAGTTCTGTGAGTGGAGGTACTCCCAGATCTTCCTGTCACTCAGCTCCCTACCCAACCCTGGGGAAGGGATGTCCTTTGAGAACACACCCAGCTTCAGGGCTACATACGGCAAAAACCTAAAACCTAAAAAAGAAAAAAAAAAAAAAAAAAAGACCGTGCAATCAGTAATTTTTTTTTTAAATTATTTATTTTATTTTATTTATTCATTCATTTATTTTTTTAATTTGACCAGAGAGAGACAGAGGTTGAGAGTGAGAGAGAGAGGAAGTGAGAAAGCAAACCACCAGATTCAGGACTTGAACCCTGGTTGGCCATGCGGGAGTGTCCAGCGCCTTAACCACCACGCCACCTGCTGGTCCCAGTAATTTTTTTTTTTTTAAGAGAGATTTTGGCTATAGGGCATGGGCACTCACCAGAGAAGGTGAGTGAAGTCAGGCCCCATGGAATAGGCAAGAGACCTGGGGAACTGGTGTGCAGAACTCTGGCCTAGCATGCTAGATATCTCTTGCCATGGGGTGCTCCATGGCCTCTGGACGCTTTAGTGAATCCCAGAGCAGAGGTCATTGTGTGTGGGTGAAAGAATGAAGTGAGCCTGTGTTTGGGCTGGGAATAGTGACAAGCAAGATGGGAGAGCCCATCCTCCATAGAAGGATGCCTGTAAATAGCCAACTGCTGATCCCATTACCAGCTGTATGTGGTCCGCGGAAGTGTTAGGGCATTTGTTCTGAGACATGATCTTCCCAGACTTCAGTTGGCTTTGAATTTCTTCCTGCTGAGCACCTAGTATGGATTGGGAAGGACAGGCAGCAGGTTGGCACAGAGATGGACATTTTGTGGCAGAGATAGACAAGTAATAGTGAGAGACATCATTATGTGAGTACCTGGTAAGTGTCAAACTGCACTAAGAGCTTTACATGTGTATCTTTTTATGTATCCCCCCAAGTCTTGTCTTTACCTAGTGTCAAGTTGGTATCCACAATAATTTAAAAAATTAAATATTTACTGATTGGGACCAGCAGATGGTGTAATGGTTACATCACTGGACTCCCACCCAGTAGACTGCAGTCCGAGTCCTAGACCCGGCAGCTTAAAACTCATACTGTGTGCATGTGCGTGCCTAAAATCCCGAGAGGAGACTGGAGCAGAAGAGATTGCAGCATGGCCATCCCCACTGTGGGAGTGATTTCTTGCTTTCCGTCTCTCTGTCTCTCTGGTGAGTGCACATGCCCTATAACTAAAATTTCTCTTTAAAAAAGAATTACTGGGACTAGCAGTTGGCATAATGGCTATGTTGCTGGACTCCCATGTAGTCAGCCACAGTTCAAGTCCCAGACCTGGTGGCTTAAACTCAGTGCCGGGTGTGTGTGCGTGCGTGCCCAGGATCCCGAGAGGAGAATGGAGAAGGGATTGCAGACGTGGCCATCCCCCTGGGGGCGGTGATTTCTCTCTTTCTGTCTGTCTGTCTTTCTGGTAAGTGCAAGTGCCCTATAGCAAAAACCTCTCCAAAAAAAAAAGGAAAGAAAATTTTAAAAAAATTTACTGATTGCACAGTCTTTTTTTTTTTTTTTTTCTTTTCTTTTAGGTTTTTGCCATAGAGTACATGCACTCACTGGAGAGAGACAGAAACACAGAAAGGAAAAGTGAGAAATCACCCTCATGGAGAATGACTGTGCTGAAATCCCTTCTCCTCCATTCTCTTAGGATTTGGGGCATGCACACACAAATGCCTGGTGTGATTTTAAAGCTGCCAGGTCTGGGGCTTAAACTGCAGTCAGCCATTTAGGAGCCCAGAGTCTCCAACACCACTCCATCTGTTGCCCTCCCAACTGCACAGTCTTTTGAGGAAATGTACACAGCAAAACTTAAAAACTCCTTTCCCCATCTTTCTCTCTGTGTTGTATGCACAAAGCAGCTTCCCCATGCCGACCCTCTCCCTCCCTCCAAGCTCCCCCAGAGGAGAGATTTAGGCCATGAATACATATGTAGTTAGTATGTTTTTCTTGATCTCGTATGCATAATCCATTGTAATCTAAACTTCCTCATAGCCCTGTGAGGGCAGGCACTATCATCTCCATTTTCCAGATGGGGAAAGAAGCTAGATCTTGCCCACGGTCACAAAGCTAATCACTGGCAAGAGGATTCGAAGCAGGTTCTGTGCTGGCTGTGAAAGTG
The DNA here is from genome assembly GCA_026018925.1 of Tupaia tana. Lineage (NCBI taxonomy): Eukaryota > Metazoa > Chordata > Mammalia > Scandentia > Tupaiidae > Tupaia > Tupaia tana. The sequence goes on along the minus strand of JAKSZU010000014.1, from coordinate 24,842,882 downwards.
CATCTGACACAGGGGTTCTGAGACTTCTGGAAAGGGAGCAGGTAATTCACCATAAGGGAATCACAAGCTTCATGGAGAAGGAAATAATTGAGTAGGGTATCAAAGGATAAAGAGAAGTTCAACAGGCAGAAATCAGTGATGCAAGTGCTTCTTAGGGAGAGAAGGAGGCACAAGGGGTAAGCATTTCAGATAGCAGGATTCGGATCTCACCCCTCCTCCTCAAGAGGGTTGAGTCTGACATTTAGGAAACTTGCCTCAATGCCCAACTTTGCCCCAGGCAGATTCTGCCTGTGCCCTTTTAACAGCCTCCCTCACAAAGCCTCCTTGTGACTTCTGAAAGAGGCCATCTGACTCAGGCTGGTTCTTCACCATAGAGGAAGAGAGATAGTGATCTGTGGTAAAGGAATCCAGAAATGAACTCCCATGTCAAATACATTCAGTTCCTCAGGAATTACATGTCAAGACTGTCTTAGAGAATGAGGCCCTCTGATTGTTCAAAAAAAGCATATTGTGGTCTAAAGAGTACAGTGAAAAGTAGGTCCAGTTTGATCCGGGTTTGAATCTCAGCAAAACCATTTATCAGTTGGGTGAGTTCAGGCAAGCTGCTTAATCTTGCTGACCTTCAGTCTCTCAGTCTAAAAAAATGACAGGCGCTTTTGCCAAAAAGTGGGGCCTGATAGGTTTGTCAGCGAGCAAGAGGAAATGACTGGCTGGGAAATACATTGATCTAATAGTTACTTCAGTGTTGGGTATTAGGGACTTGTCAAATCCAGGTTTTTCTTGGAGGAAGTGGGCAGTAAGTGATCTCAGGAAAGCGGCTAGGAAGATGACTCTCAGCAAGAGGAGGAAAAAGAGGAGGTGGGGAATGAAGCGATGGAAAGTGGCTAATCCTGACATCCCATTGCCATGCTAGAATAATCCCATGAGCCTCTCCGAGCTTCTGTTTCTTCACCTTCAAATACTAATTAAACTTAATAAATATTGACCAGACACTTGATTGCCATTTCAAAATCTGCTTCATTTTAAAAAGTATTTGTTCATATTCTGCCTCGTCCCAGAAGATGTTTGAGGTGGTTTATAAATACGCACACAGTACAACAAAATGAAAATAAAGGCATGAAAACCAGAATGAAAGGAGAATCAAAGTTAAACAGTGAATGGAAGCTAGATCATTTCAGTAACTTTAACACATGGGAAAAGGTCCTGCCCAGCTTAATATCATTACCGCAAAACCTTCAGTGTATCATACCTGTGGGTAGTAGGGGATAGAAAAAGATATCTTGAACAGAACTAAAGGCAGTATTTGTATTATTTTTTAAACAATTACTTATTGAATTTTATTTATTATTATTCTTCAGTTTGACCAGAGAGAGGGAGAGGGAGAAAGCAAGCTTCCAGGTCCAGGACTTGAATCACAGTGGATCATATGGGAGTTCAGAACCTTAACCATCACGCCACCTGCCAGCCCCTCCGTGTTTGTATTTTAAAATTAAAACTAAGGTTAAGTCTTGCTCTGGTTCCAGCATGTTGTGTGTATGTGTGAAAGAGAGAGACAGAAAAAGAGAGGAGAGAGATTTCCTTCATAAATTATAGAACGTACAAAGTTTGGGGGCCAGCAGGTAGAGAGGTGGTTAAGGGAGCTAGATTTCCACATAGCTGACCACAGTTCAAGTCCCAGACCTGGTGGCTTGCTTTCTGTCTTTTCCTCTTTCTCTCTCTCTCTCTCTCTCTCTCTCTCTCTTTCTCTCGTCAAATTAAAAAATAATAATAATGGGGCAGGCAGATAGAGTGGTGGTTAAGGCAGCTGGACACTCACATGGCTGACCACGGTTTGAGTCCCAGACCTGCCAGCTTGCTTGCTTTCTCACTTCTCTCTCTCTCTCTGGTCAACTTCAAAAAATAAAATAAAATAATGACAATGAATAAAATTTTAAAAATAATAAAACAAATGGAAGTAAATAAGTATATCTTTTAAAAAATGAAAAAAGAAAAGTACAAAGTTCGGGATCCTCATGTTTGTGTTCGACAATAGACCACAGGCAATAGCTGCCTCTGCTTTTTCTGCTGCAGAAGGAATTATAAAACCTGACCACTAGACTGAAATGAACATCCAGGAAAGAGGAGACAAGGACAAATTAATGCAAATCAGTATTTCAATAACTTATTCTGCTACACTAAAATCTGAGTGCTCATTATCTGCCAGCTCCTCCTCACATGTAATATTTTAGTGTAGTCTAAACTACACGTTGGAGGGTAACCAGGGATTACCAGCACGAACTTGGAGTCCAACTGGATGGTTAGGAGGGCTGAGAGTCTCCCCCAGTAGCTTGCTGCATATCCGTGGTTATTGCGTGGTCCTACACTTCGAGCCCCAATTTCCAGTATCTGTCTCTTGGGTCGTGATAATGAATCAGTAAGCGAGAGTAAGTTAAGTGCTTTGCTCAGTGTTGGCACACAGTAAACAATAATGTAAATAACAGCAAACCTTATTGAACTGATATGGATGGCAGGGGCATCCAAATCCTGCCCCTCCACCGCCTTCCCCAGCCCTCGCAGCAGGACCGTGTGTTTTTAGTTAGGGCTGTAGCCGCTGCGCCCCGCCCACCAACAGGCGGGGCGCGACCGCGGTGGCTGAGCCGCCGGCGTGCGGAGGAGGCGCGCCGCCTAATGCAGTTGTCAGTTAATTAGGGGAGAAGGTTATGTCATTAACGGTGGAATCGATGCAAAGGGAATTAAGAGGCTTTGGCAGTACCGCGGCGCACTCTGTGCACAGGCGGCGGGCCGAATTCAACAAAAATTCAATACGCATTAGTGGACGATCAGCAGCCGTTAGGGGCGCGGAGCTGGCGGAGCGCGGGAACTGGGCCTAGGTCTGGTGGTCCGGGCCTGTCCCAGGGTGGCCCCTCCCGCCTAGGCCGCCTGAAGCCGTTGCTCAGCGCTGGATGCCGAACACGTCCCACCCGACTGCAGGAGGCATTTGGAGGCGAGCACCTCGGCCTGATCCGGGGGCTGGAGCGAGGGGGCGAGGGGGGCAAGGGGCGCGATGGTCAGGCTGATGTTTAAACATTCCAAAGAGCCTCTGTTGTTCCCCAGCGCTCTCGGTTCCTCTGTTGCTGTTCCCCAGCGCACTCTGTTCGGGCTTGCAGCGGGCGCAGTCCAACTCATGCTCGAAGTCCCAGGGAGTCGCCCGGACCTCCCTGCACTAGTGCAGGCCATCCTGTAATCTACCGTGCAGCGCTTACTTCGTGACATTTATCACAGTGTCACTCTATGGTGACCTGTATACCCTTCTATTCAGTGTCTCTCTCTTGACCAGACTGTCAACTCTAGGAGAGCAGGACGGTGTGGCCTGCCTTGTTTACCTGCGCCCACAGTACCTGAAGTATGGCAGGTGCTCAGAGACTATCTGTCCAAAAGTGAATCCCCTCAGCAACCCAGCCAGTTGATGGGGTGAGAAAAATGGAGACAAGATCACTGTCTCAGCCTCCCCATGCCCAAGCTCTTTCCTAGAGCAAATCACATAATCTGTTGAATTTTGATTTGTAGCTGCCTCCACACAGGGTGTCAGAGACTGTGTTAATACTTTATTGCTCATTTAATTCTCACAACAACTCGTTAGATAGAAAAAAATATTTGTTTATAATTTATTTTGCTATCGGGTGTGTATGCTTGCTGAAGAGACTGAAAGAGAGAAAAGGAAAGTGATGACACATTCCCCAGGGGATATAGTCATGCCCCAGTCCCTTCTCTTCCATTCCCTGGTGATTTTGGACATGTGCACATGCACCCAGTGTGTTTCTTTCTTTTTTCTTGTAAATATTTTTTAAGAATTATTTATTTAATTTTATCCATTCATTCATTTATTTTATTTTGACGAGAGAGAGAGAGAGAGAGAGAGAGACAAAGTGAGAAAGCAAACTACCAGGTCCAGGATTCAAACTGTGGTCAGCCATGTGGGAGTGTCCAACACTTTAACCACCATACCCAATGTGTTTGTCAAGCTGCTGCCAGGTCCATGACTCAAGCTACACAGTCAGTTGGCCATGTGGAATCTAGCCACTTTAACCACATGCCACTGGTTGGCTCCTTAGAAATCATTTTATAGACAGAAACTATCAAGAGCCAGCTCATCAGTTGCCTGTTGGCCCTCAGATCCATTGCTCCTTTTCTTTTCTTTCCTTTCCTTTCCTTTTCTTTTCTTTTCTTTTCTTTTCTTTTCTTTTCTTTTCTTTTCTTTTCTTTTCTTTTCTTTCCTTTCCTTTCCTTTCCTTTCCTTTCCTTTCCTTTCCTTTCCTTCTTTCCTTTCCTTTCTTTTCTTTTCCTTTCCTCCCCTCCCCTCCCCTCCTCTCCTCTCCTTTCCTTTCCTTTGTAAAAAATTTTTTTGGAGAGGTTTTTGCTATAGGGTGTGTGCGCTCACCAGAAACACAAAGAGAGACAGAAAGCAAGAAATCACCCCCTAGGGGGAATGGCCACGCCGCAATCCCTTCTCCTCCATTCTCCTCTCTGGATCTTGGGCACGAACGCACACGTGCCCAATGTGAGTTTAAGCCACCGGGTCCGGGACTCAAACCACAGTCGGCTACATGGGAGTCCAGCAACACAGCCATTACGCCAACAGCTGGCCCCTCTCTTTTTTTTTTAAAAAAAAGAATTATTTATGAGACAAGCAGGTGGCATGGTGGTGAAAGGTGCTAGATTCCTACATGGTCAACAGCAGTTCAAGTTCTGGACCTGGTGGCTTGCTTTCTTGCTTTCTCTTTCTCTCTGTCTCCATCTGGTCAAATTAAAAAATAATAATAACAAATAGAAATAAGTAAATAAATGAGTATTTTTTTAAAAAGAAGTATTTAATTTAATTAATTAATTAATTAATTAATTATTATTATTATCTTCCAATTTTGCCACAGGGAATGCACGCTCACCAGATAGAGACAGAGAGAAAGAGAGAGGGAAAACAAGAAAGCAAGTCACCAGATCCGGGACTCGAACCATGGTCAGTCATGTGGGAGTCCAGTGCCTTAATCACCTGCTGGTTCCATAGCTCCTTTTCTGATACTCTATGACACAAGTGGGCACTCCCACCTCATATCCTCTATTGGATGCATTTGACAGGCTCCCTTGACAGCTGGCTTTTGACTGGTTTTGGCCGATGGAGCCACTGGCACAATATTGAGAGAAGGACAGGAAAGGCTAGGACAACCTCACCCTTGGCAACTTCGGGCTCTATCTCCTTCCTTTGGCTTCCAGATTAGGGATGGTAGTTTTCCCTGTTTTGTTTGTTTGTTTGTTTGCTTTTGTTTGTTTGTTTTGAGAGATTTTTTTTTTTTTTTTTTTTGGAGAGGTTTCTGCTATAGGGTACATGTACTCACCAGAGAGAGAAACAGAAAGTGAAAACTCACACCCCCCGTGCAGTGAGGAGGGATGGCCACACTGCAATCCCTTCTCCCCCATTCTTCTCTTGGAATTTTGGGCACACACACACACACACACACACACACGCACCCAATGTGAGTTTTAAGCCGCCAGGTCCCAGACTTGAACTGTGGTCGACTACCTGGGAGTCCAGCAACGTAACCATTATGCCATCTGCTGCTCACTCCTTGTTCATCGCTGGGTTGCCTGGATTAATCTCTGGGTTCCTCTGTTTATCTGTTCAGTTTTTCTATCGCCTAAGTAGCCACCATATTAGATTATTTGTTTAAAATACTAAGAGTGAATTCATTTTCTTGAGAATTTTAAGAGCCATGACTTGAATCCAGGTCTGTCTGACCACAAAATCTACTTGCATAAAATTTCTCACAGAAAAGGCCCAGGAAGCGGTATGGAGGTTAAAGCATTGGACTCCCACCTGACTGACTGGTTTCAGTTTCAGACCTGGTAGCTTGAAAATGATGTCGAAACGTGTGCATGTGGGCCCAAAATCCCAGGAAGAGAATGGAGGAGAAGGGATTGCAGGGCGGCCATCCCCATGAGGGGTGATTTCTCACTTTCCCTCTCATTAGCTCTCTCTGGCGAGGGTACACGCCCTGTGGCAAAAATCTTATTTTTTTTTTCCTCCTGGAAGAAGACAGTGGAACAAACCAGTAAGAGAATAAGAACCATTTAACCACCCTGTCCAGCAAGCCCTTTCTAGGTGTCTTCACAGATTTCCAGAGAAATCTGTTTTAAAGACAATGGCCCACCAACCCATAAAACCTATTTATAATTTATATCATGTTTAAAGAATTGCTTTCCACAACTAAAGTATCATTTATACCTGAAACGAAGGTACTAATAGCATCTAGCTAGTAGACATAGCGTGAAGATTAAATAGGCCAATGCAGGGGGACCAGCATGTCGCCGGATTCCCATGTAGTTGACCATGGTTCATAGTCCCAGACTCAGCAGCTTAAAACTCACACTGGGCACGTGTGTGTGTATATGCCCAAAATCCCAAGAGATTGGAGGAGAAGGAATTGTGGCATGGCTGTACCACTGGGGGGTGGGGCGATTTCTCGTTTTCTCTCTCTGTGTTTCTGGCAAGCGCATGTGCCCTTCAGCAGAAGTCTCTCCAAAGAAGAAAAGAAAAGATAAACATGCTGAGAACCTGTGTGTGTGTGTGCCTAGAATCCCAAAAGGAGTGGAGAAGGAACTGGGGGTGGGGGTTGCTTTGTCTCTCTGGGGAACACACGTATCCTCTGGCAATTAAAAAGAAAAGTGTGAAGCCTAGGGTATTTGTAGTGCTCTCAGTGTTCTCAGCTCTGTAATCTTGGGAGTGTGGAAGACAACTGCTCTTTCTTTCAGTCACTAATATTCTCCCTATCACTGTAGATTCATCTTGCCCATTGGACCAGTGAATGTGAAGTAGTAATCAGATGACAGGCTCGGCAGCTACAATACACAAAAGATGTGTGCAATGAACGTTAGAGCTGCCTGAATGCTCCCAAATCAATTGGACTGCCCCTAGAGAGTTGGCTGGCAACGAACGAGAGTGTGAGGTGCTTTTGACACTGCATTCAGGGCCTGATTTGAGTGAAGATGTCTGCTCAATGGTCCCGAGGGCAATTTTCTCCTGATTGATTTGCAACTTTCGATCTTAATGGAAAAGAAGCCAAGTGTAAAGGAGGTAGTTTTCCCCCTGATCCAGAAATCCCTGTTGTGCTTTCCTTTCTGAGCTTGGGAGGTACTATCTACTATTACCTGTAAAGGGGCTACAGTGGCCAAAGTTTGCTAGAGGAAGGTGCAGAGACAGAGGTGGGTGTTGGGAAGAGGAGCTTTTTTCTTCTTTTATTATTTATTATTATTTTTTCAAATTTATTTATATTATTATTATTATTATTTTAATTGATCAGAGAGAGACAGAGAGAACAAGTGAGAGGAAAGTGAGAAAAGAAGCCTCCAGGTCTGGGACCCGAACCACAGTCAGCGATGTGGGAGTCCAGCGTCTTAACCACCATGCCACCTACTGGCCCAGGAAGAGGAGGGTCTTTTTGTTGTTGTTGTTTTTTTTTAGAATTATTTTATAGAACTTTATTTTATTTATTTATTTATTTATTTATTTATTTATTTATTTATTTATTTAAATTTGACCAGAGAAGGACAGAGTGAGAAAAAGAGAGAAAAAGTAAGCCATCATATCTGGGACTCAGACCATGGTCGACAATGTGGGAGTCCAGCACCCTTAACCACCATGCCACCTGCCAGCCCTCAGAAAGTGGAGTTTTTTTAAACTCATACAATCCCCAGTGACTTGGGAGAACCTCAAGAGTTGAGAATCTGTGGAGGTCAGGAAACTGTCCTTGATTAGCGAACAACAGCAGATCAGGTCTTCAGCCACTACAGCCTAGATTCTGAGGCTAGGGTCCCACCTGTGCCTTGGATAAGGCTCTTCATTTCAGCCTTCCCTGACTGCTACACCAATTGCTTTGGGTTCATATGAATCACTGATGCAAATGCAATTTGAGGAAATTTGTACACCTTAAAAATATATTCAAACCTATGGTTTTAAGGTATTTTCAGCAGCTTTAAAATGGTCTTTATCAGGCTGGCATGTGGCTTGATGGTTAGGGCTCTTACACATGGCCAACTGCAGTTCAAGTCCCAGACCTGGTGACTTGCTTTCTCACTTTCCCTCTCTCTCTCTCTGTCTCTGGTTAAATTAAACAAATAGTAATAATAAGTGAAAAATTTAAAAATAATAAATAAAATGGTCTTTAAAATTTTTTAATTAACTTTTATTTATTTACTTATTTATTTTATTTTACTATGCTGAGAGAGAGAGAGAAAGTGAGAAAGCAAGTCACCAGGTCTGGAACTCAAATCATGGTCAGTCATGTGGGAGTCCAGCACCCTTAACCACCATGCTATCTGCCGGCCCCAAATTAAATGGTCTTTACCGGGGCCAGCAGGTGGCACGGTGATTAAGTCATTAGATTCCCACATGGCCAACCACAGTTCGAGTCCCAGACATGGCAACTTGAAAGTCACACTGGGCATGTATGCCTGTGTGCCCCAAATCCTGAGAGGAGGAGGCTGGAGGAGAAGGGATTGCAGTATGGCCATTCGTGGGGGGAGGGGTGTGTGATTTCTCACTTTCACTCACTCTCACGTGAACATATGTGCCCTGTGGCAAAAAAGTAAAAAATAAAGTCTTTACCACAATAGCGTAAGCCTCTTACCCCAGGTTAAGAGCACAGGATGTGGAGCAAACAGACCCAGGTTCAATCCTAACTCACTGCTAACTTAACTACTTCTCACTTAACCTTTCTAAGCCTTAGGTTTCCCATCTGTATGCTATCTGAAAGGGTAGTTGTTGTTCCTACAGGATGCATGTGCCAGCCTGAAGGACAGAAGGAAAGGGAGAAATCATCCCTTTGGGGGTTGGCCACAGGGCAATCCCTTCTGCGTATGCACACACGGTGCTGTGTCCAGGACCCAAACTGTGCAGATGGTCATGTGCAATCCAGTCACCTTAACTACCAAGCCACCAGCTAGCCTCTGGGGTGAATTTTAAAGGACATACTCTAGAATTTAATTAAAATGAAAGCAAATGCTCAAGAAGAGGAACTGAGTTTTGGCCACTGGTTTTCTTAGAGCTTGGTGCCACTATAAATGACCAAATAACTTTGGGGGCCCTGGCCCTGTAGCTCAGTGGTTAAGCACTGTGCGCTGGGAACTAGATCCCAGGTGGTTGATGGCTGTTCAAATCCCAGCCCCAGAAAATTAAGAAGCACCACGGGCTCGGGAGGGAGAAATGGAGGACAAAAGATTACAGCATGACCCTGCTTAGTTGAGGGATGTGTGCACGCTCTCTCTGGCAAGTACATATGCCCTCTGGCAATAAAAAAGAAATAGATTTTAATAAAAAAATTGTTGAAAACAAAAAAGCAACAAAAGAGACAAAATAAAATAATTTTAAAAACAATTTTTTGAATAAATGTTGAGTTCTCAGCAGAGTCACTACAGAACTCAAATGTAGTTTGAAAGTTTTGGAAAGGACATTGTGACTTTTGAGGGCCTACTCATGGTGCAGCAGTAATGCACTATTCAAGAGAACCGAGATCCCACATGGCAACCATGGTTCAAACCCCTAGACTTGTCCGCCTGAAACATGGGACACATGCACAAGTGCTGAAAATCCAGTGGGTTGGAGGAGATGGATCACAGTGTGAGCAAACCCTATGTAGGGCACTCATCTCTCTCACTCCTGTCACGTACACACATGCACACATGCTCTATCATAAAGAAAAATAATTAAATGGTGATTTTTGACAAAGTTGAAGAAGAGTCATGAACATATAAGCTCAACTTAGCCACAGGAAAAAGCACCCACAAATTTGGGCCTATCTATGGCAGAGTGGTTGAGGTGGCTGGATCCCACATGGCCAACGGTGCAGTTTGAGTTCCAGACCAGGTTTTACTCTGGGTGCACATGTGTGTGCACCCAAAATTCTGCGAGGAGAATAGAGAGGAGAGTGCAATGTGGCCACCCCTGCCTCCGAGGATTGCTTTCTCACTTTCTCTCTGTTTCTCCAGTAAACACACGTGTCCTATTATGGGTTGAACGATGTTCCCACAAAAATTTATATATGTAAGTGCTAACTCCCAATACCTCAGAATGTGGCTTTATTTGGAGACAACATCATTACAGATAGAATTAGTTAAGATGAAGCCATAATGAGAAAGGTGGTTCTCTAATTCAATACAGCTTGGTGTCCTTATTAAAAAAAAAAAAAAAGGAAAACTGGACACTGAAAGAGACACTAGGGGACTGTTACGTGAAGGCAAAGGCAGAGATCAAGTGGTACTTCCACAAGCCAAGGCGTGCCAACGGGCGCCAGCAAAACAGCAGAAGCTAGGGTAGAGACATGGAAAAGAATCTCCCTCACAGCCTACAGAGGGAACCAACCCTGTCAACACTTTGTTGGTGAACTTGCAGCTTCCAGAACTACGAGACAATAAATTTCTGTGGTTTAGCCATCTAGTTCGTATACGTGTTACAACAACCCTAGGAAATCAATACATGAAGCAAACAAATCCAAAAATGCTGCCCTTCTGGCTCTCCCAGTGGTAATTCATGCCCAAGCCCAGATATTCCCATCTATATGTGCTCTCTTTGAGCCAGTTCTATTGCTCCAGCTCCCACCAAGTGTGCTCCTGAGAACAGGTAGAACCGTGCAGAAAGCCCTTGACTTAACAGAGTCCACCATCTTTGTTCCTGGGCTCTTCTGCCTCCTGAGAAGATACTGGGCCTAATACAGGCAGCTCATGAAATATTAGAAACCTCTGCTTGTCTGACTTGTCTTGTAAAGGACATGAATGCCCTTGCTCATTCTGCCTGCATTTTTCAGCTCAAGGTGAAAGGAAAGTAACTAGCACATAGTAAGTGCTCAGTAAGTGTTAGCTGTTATTACTATTAATATCGTATTGTACATGTCCCTCTCTGGTGAGGAGGGTAAACGCCCAGTCTATTGCACGTAGTGGGTACTTACAAGTGTTCCTGAAGGAACAAGACCAGTGGGGTAGGAGCCTGGAAAGTAAAGTTGATCTTGGAAAAAATGAGAAGTGAGAGTGAAAAGGTTGGGGGTGGGGCAGAGGCGGTGGGGCGGCGGGGGGAGGGGGGGGACGACAGAGAAAGCAGCTGGCGGAAGGCCAGACTCCACTTTGTCTTTGGTGTGGCTGTCCCTGGGGATCGGGAGGTGGGGGTGGACAGTGGGATGCTTTCTACGGTGCTTTTCCCTCTACTCCTGATTGGTCAGATCACCTTGCTTTATTCTGTATTTCCTCCCTTTTGGGGTGATGGGGAGGCTGAAGCTTGTGGTTACATAAAGCTTCCTGGAATCCTTCCAGGAAGAGAGGAAGCACATGAGGTCCTAGCAAACAAAGATTCAGGAGATGCAGCAGTGTGTGAGCCAGTGTGAGCGAGCACCTGCAGTCAGCACCATGGTGAGGCCGGGGTATCAGAATCAGGCAGATTCGGGTATAAACCCAGCTCTCTCATTGTAGCGTCCATGTCTCCTTGAGAAGGTAGCTAACTTGCTTGAGTCTGAAATAAGGGTGATAAATGGTACCTACTAAACAAGCATTTTGTGAGGGCTTCATGAAATAATGCATTTATTTATTTTAGATTTATTTTATTTAACTTTAGTTATTATTATTATTATTATTTTAATTTGACCAGAGAGAGAGAGAGAGAAAGTAAAAAGGACATCACCAGGTCTAGGACTTAAACCACAGTTGGCCATGTGGTAATCCAGTGCCCTGACCACCACTCCAACTACTGGGCCCAAAATAATATATTTATTTATTTATTATTTTTCTTTTTAGAGAGTTTTTGCCTTAAGAAAGAGAGAAATCACCACCTCCCAGAGGGGGTACCACATCACAATCCCTTCTCCATTTTCTATTTTGGGTACACATGCACATGCACCCAGTGTGAGTTTTAAGCCAGCAGATCCAGAACTGAAACTGCATTCGGCCAAGTGGGAATCCAGTGCCTTAACCACGATGCTACCTGTTGGCTTTGAAATAATACATTTAAATGCTTAGCTTAGTACCTAATAAATAATAGCTATTATTGTTGTTGTTATTATTTTACATGCTATTAGAGTTTGATGTCCTCTTTGCCTTAACATTTGGACTTTGCAGCCTCCTCCTCTTCCTCCTTCAGGGCTGTTCGCTAGTCCTGAAATTCTAGGTCACATGCCTCTCAGTACCTTTTCTTTCCCCTGGATCTTCCAGTGGGGTTCTGGGACCTCTGGAGAGCTCCAGGACAGTGGGATGATTTCCACTGTGATTCTAGGATGTTCCTTTTATTCCACAGCCCAGAAAGTGCTGATAAAAGCCTTATCTGAGTCACATTCCATTATGGGATTAAATCAGACTTGCTCTGGGGCTTTCTGGCTGCTACCCTAGGCTGGATGCCTGCAGCTCTTGGTTATTGCCTTTGGCCCAATCTGAGGTCATCACACTTCTTTGGGCCCAGGGGACCTTCAGAGACAGGGGCTGAGGAGAGGTTGAGATAGTCATTGGGGATTAATTTCAATTAGCAAGCACTAAGTGTGGAGGTCTACAGGTAGGCACACACTAGAAAACATGGGGAAGAAATAGGGAGGCCCAGACACTCACTCAGCCTACCTCTCTCTGAGTCAGCAAATGACAGACTCCATGACCACTGTGGTCAGAGATACAGAGACTGGCAAACAGAGAGTTAGTGGGGCAAAGGAATAATTTTGTGGTTGATTGATTGCAGGGTAGTTGCTAAATATCTCCAAACTTAGGCTTCGTCTATAAGCTCAGAACGTTAACTATAAAAAGTTAATTTAAGGGGACTGGCAGGTGACGTGGTGGTTGAGGGCGCTATATTAACTTTAGGGACCAGCAATTGGCGTAATGGCTGTGTCACTGGGCTCCCACATAGTCGACTGCGGTTCAAGTCCCAGACCGAGTAGCTTAAACTTGCGCCAGGCACAAGTGTGTGTGCGTGCCCAAGATCCCAAGAGGAGAATGGAGGAGAAGGGATTGTGGTGTGGCCATCCCCCCCTAGGGGGTGATTTCTCATTTTCTGTTTCTCTCTTTCTGACGAGAGCACGCACCCTGTAACAAACAAAACAAAAAAAAAATCTCCAAAAAAAAAAGTTAATTTAAATATGGCGTGGTGGTTAAGGCTGCAGGATCCCACATGGCCTACAGGGCGTTTGGAGTCCTGGACCCAGAAGCTTGGAAAACACACCAGGTGCATGTGCTTGTGCAGCCAAAATCCCAGGAGAATGGAGGAGAAGGGATTGTTGCATGGCCATCCCCCCTTGAGGGTGATTTCTTACTTTTCATCTATCTTTTTCTTTCTCTCTCAGCCCACAGGTCCTACAGAAAACTATTTTTTTGAAAGTTAATTTAAATGAAAATGTATTAGTTACAGTTTTAGAGATAAGCTTGAGTTTGGATTCTGGCTTGGCCACTCACTGCCTTTGTGTTATTGCTGTTAACGCATGTATGAGAAGGAGAAAATAAGACCTTCCTGACAGGGTTGTTAGAGAGTTGGAGAAGAATAGGCATATAAAGAGAGTGTTTACCTGCAGAGTACCACTCACTGTTCAATAAACAGGAACAGGGCCAGGGGATGGCTCAGTGCAGACATAGTTGGACTTCCTTGGGAGAGGTCCTAGGTTTGAGTTCCAGGACCTCCTTGGTGCACACATGCCTATGAGTTGGTCGGTCTGAAACTGGGGGTGCTTGTTCTCTCTCTTCCCCAGTGGAAAAAATAAACTTTAAATAAATAAGTGGAGGGGGAGAGAGGAAGTCAGCCCTGTGGTACAGTGGTTACACGCAATGCATTACAAGTTAGATCCCACATGGCCACCCAAAGCTCAAATCCTATCCACGGCTGCTTGAAAACCACCCTAGGCTTATGTATATACATACCCAAACTCCTGGCAGGACAGAGAAATGGAGAAGGGATTACAGCATGACCCCACTCCACTGAAGGGTGATTCATCTTTCTTTCTCTTTCTCTCTGGTGAGCACAGTTGTCCTCTGGCAATTAAAAAATGAATAAATAAATAGGAACTCATGCTTTTTCTACTTCTTTGGGCAGCATGGATGGGTGTGGTTATCTGCCGTTGACTGACTCCACAGGAAAGGTCACAAAGCCAAGTGCACTATGATATTACCTCTATGGAAATGTGTTTATGGAATCTGGGTCAGCCTAGGACCAACCTCAGATTGGAGGGACAGCAAGAAGGAGGGAGAGAGGAGTATTTTCATTAGCCTCTGACATTGCAGGGGTCCTTGGAGTAGGCAGGAGTGAGTTGTGAGTTGTCTGGGGGACCATGGAAAGAGAGGCGAGGCTGATGCTCCCTGGCAAAGCCTCAATCCTGAGTTCAATGTGCCAACTCACTTGCATCTCAGTCTCTCTCACCACAGATCTTTGTCTTCCTGGCTCCTCTCGTCCCCTTATCTCTCTCTCTCTCTCTCCTTTTTAAAGAATTATTTACTTAATTTTATTTTATTATTTTAAAATTTGAACAGAGAGAGAGACAGAGAGAGAGACAGAGAGGGAAAGTGAGAAAGTAAGCCACCAGCTCCAGGACTCAAACTGTGGTCAGCCATGTGGAAATCCAGCGCCTTAATGACCACACCACCTGCTGGCCCCCTTACCTCGTTTTAATTTGCTACTACTTTTAAATTTATCATGGTTGATTCTTTTCTGGACCCAGCTAGGAATCCAGCCAGCCCAAAAGAATCCAGGACCTGGCGCTGAATGAAAACCAGCAATCTTTGTGTACCTACTGTGTGCATGGCATGTTCTCCTCTCATCCTCAAAAACAACCCTATGACCAAGCTACCTTTTTTTTTTTTTAACATTCATTTATTTGTTATGATTTTCAAGCTGCTGGGTCCTGAACTCAAACTGCAATCAGCCATGTGGAATCCAGTGCCATAACCACTATACTACCCGCTGCCCCTCCCTTTTTTTTTTTTTTTTTTTGGAGAGGTTTTATTCCTTATAGGGTGCGTGCGCTCACCAGAAAGACAGAGAGAGACAGAGAGATAGAAAGCGAGAAATCACCCCCTGGGGGGATGGCCAAGCTTCAATACCTTCTCCTCCATTCTCCTCTCGGGATCTTTGGCACACATGCACATGCGCCCGGCGTGAGTTTAAGCCACTGGGTCCGGGACTTGAACCACGGTCGACTACATGGGAGTCCAGCGACATAGCCATTACGCTAACTGCTAGTCCCTGCCCCTCCCTTTTTAAAAAGTATGTTATAGGGTGCATGCACTTGAGGGAGAGAGCAGAGAGAGAGAGGGAAAGTGAGAAAAACCAACCCCCACTCCAGGAGGGTTGGCCACACTGCAATCCCTTCTCCTCCATTTTCTCAGGATTTGGGTCACACGTGCACATGTGCCCAACATGTTTTTTAAGTCATTGGGTCCAAGGCTCAGATCACGCAGTTGGTCATGTGGGATCCAGCTGCCTTAACCTCTACAACACCTGCTGGCCCTAAGCAAGCTTCTCTTAAAACTCTCTTAGTCTAGGTGAGGAACCTGTCACTCTAAGAGAGAAAATACGTAGCTCGGGAACCAGCAGATGGTGTAGTGGTTGTATTGCTAGACTTCTACATGGCTGATCACGATTTAAGCCCTGGACCCCGAGGCTTGAAACTCATGCTGGGCCTGGGTGTGTGCGTGCCCAAGATCCCAAGAGGAGAATGGAGGAGAAGGGATTGCAGTGTGGCCATCCCCCTTGGGGGGGTGATTTTTCGCTTTCTGTCTCTCTGTCTCTCTCTCTTTCTGGCGAGCGCACGCACCCTATAGCAAAAACCTCTCCCCCCCCAAAAAAAAAAAAAAAAAAGAAAAGAAAAGAAACAAACATAGTTCAGGATCACTTAGCTAGGAAATGGCTGGAGTAAGATGAGTTGAAAACTGACTCTAAAACCCATGAGGTTCGGGACCACCAGTTAGCATAATGGCTATGTCTCTGGACTCCCACGTAGTCGACCGCAGTCCGCATCCCGGACCCGGTGGCTTAAAACTCACGCCGGGCACGTGTGTGTGTGTGCCCAAGATCCCCAGAGGAGAATGGAGGAGAAGGGATTACAGCGTGACCATCCCCCCTGGGGGGTGATTTCTCGCTTTCTGTCTCTCTGTCTCTCTCTGCCTGTCTGGTGTCTCTCTCTGTCTGGCGAGCGAAAACCTCTCCAAAAAAAAAAAAACAAAAACAAAAAAACAAAACCATGACGTTTTAATTCTGGCACCAAGTAAAGAGTATTCATAGGTCTGAGCTTTGCTTTCTACACTTGTGGACCCGAAAGAAGTGTGAAAGGTGTGTTGTTTTTTCTCAAGAAGGGCATAGAGCCCGACTGCCAATGTGGCCTCCAGAAACAGTGGGCTGTTAACAGGTCCTCTGTTGTCTTCCTTGTGGAGCAGGAATCTTTCACTGAGCTCACAGGAGGGGTGCACTGAGAATGGAGATGGAGTCATACAAGTTGGGTTCTGTTTTGTTGTGTTTTGCGCTAGAGGGTGTGTGCACTAGCCAGAAACAGAGAGAGGAAGAGGAGAAAGCACTCCCCATGGGGCATGGTCATGCTGCAATCCCTTCTTTTCCATCTATTTCTTTTAGGATTTTGGGCAGGTATGCACACGTGCCTGGTGTGTTTCTTGAGGTGCCATGTCTGACACGCAAACCACGCTGTCTGCCATACGGGATCCAGCTGCCTTAACCACCAGGTCACGGAGCTGGTCTCCATCCAAGTTTTAAAGGGGTGCCTAGAGGTTCCTGAGAAGATTAGTACAATAAAACAAAATGGGAGAGGCAACAGGTTATTTGTTTTTTAAAGAATTATTTATTTAATTTCATTTGTTATTATGATTTTTCAATTTGACCTGAGAGAGACAGAGAGAGAAAGAAAGGGAAAGTGAGAAAGCAAGCTGCCAGGTTCAGGACTCAAACTGTGGTGGGCCATGTGGTAATCAAGAGCCTTTAACCACCACGTCGCTTGCTGGCCCCCATTTTTTTTTTTTAAATGATGCAAAGCATGCACATATCAGACAGAGCTAGACTCTCAAAAGGGTTTCATCACACCTTGATTCCCTTAAGGTAGCCCTCCAGCAACTTAGCTACCAGGGTACCTACGCGCATGCCCAATGTGTTTTCAGGCTGACTTGGGATCTACACCTATAGCCTTACAAGGTAATGCATTACTGCTGGTCCAGGTGCCTGCACCAACATGTCACTCTAAAGTGGTCCCAATAAGTGCCACTGTTAGGCACGTGGGCCTTGGAGCCTGGCAGACCTGCAATTGAGTGCTACTCTAGAATCTGCCTCTTCTGCCAATTGTTTTAATTCTCAAAGCCTCAGTTTATTCATCTGTAAAATGAAGATGATAATGACAGTTTATTTCAAGTACCAAATGATATCATGCACATAAAGCAATTAGGCAAATGGCTTGGAACTCAACAATGTTAAAAAACCCAGTATTGGGAACCAGCAGTTAGCATAATGGCTATGTCGCTGGACTCCCACGTAGTCGACCGTGGTTCGTGTCCCGGACCCGATGGCTTAAAACTCACGCCAGGCGCGTGTGCGTGCGTGCATGTGTGCCCAAGATCCCGAGAGGAGAATGGAGGAGAAGGGATTGCGGCGTGGCCATCCCCCCGGGGGGTGATTTCTCGCTTTCTGTCTCTCTCTGTCTGGCGAGCGCACACGCCCTATAGCAAAAACCTCTCCAAAAAAAAGAAAAAAAAAAAGTTTAAGTTTACAACCTAAGATACATTACATTATATATATAATGTATATTAGGGGGAAAATATAGAGGCTTGTCAGGCAGTTAATTAATAAGAAATTATTGCTTCCTCCTTACCCTCGATTTTATAATGTGTGTATTATTTGTCAGTTTTCTCTCTCTCTTTTTTAATCTCCCTCTGTGGAGGATGGCCACACTGTAATCCTTTCTCCTCATTCTTCCCTCATGATTTTGGGCATGTATACACAAGCACTGCCATGATTTTCAAGCCACCAGGTCTGGGACTCAAACCATGAAGTCAGCTGTGTGGGAATTCAGCATCTTAACCACCATACCACCTGCTGGCCCTGTATCAATTTTCGTAATTTTTTTATTACTTATTTTATTACCCTAAGTAAGTGTTCACTTTTGGGGCCAGCCCCGTGGCCTAGTAGTTGGGGGAGTCAGATCCTACATGGTCAATCATGCAATTCAAATCCTGGCCCCGGCCGCTTGAAAGACACACCAGTGCATGTGTGCCCTGAATTCCAACAGGATAGAGAAATGGCGAAAGGATTGCAGCATGAGTATTCCCCACTGGGGACTGCTTTCTTTCTGTCTTTCTCTGTCTCTCTGGCATGTACACATGCCCTCAAGCAAATACAAAAACTAGTTCATCCCCCCCCCCATTGGTATGTATGCTTGATAAAGAGAGACAGAGAGAGAAAGAGAGAGAGAGAGTAAAAAATTACCAGCATCAAGAGGTGGATGGCCACGCTGCAATCCCTTCTCCCATTCTCCTCTCTGGATTTTGGGCATGCATGCACACACACCTGGCATGTCTTTGAAGCTACTGGGTCCAGGACTCAATCCATGGAGTCAGCTATGTGGAATATAGCACCTTAACCACCAAGCCACCTGCTGGCCCCAAATAGTTCACTTTTGTACTTAAAAAATTGTAAATATCTCCAAACCCCTCTTTGGTAAGGGTTGGCAGTAGGACTCCCTTCCTGACAGGATAGAGCCAAGTAGCTAGTTCAGAGAGGCCCAATGTCCCTTCCTTCCTCAGCCTACTGGAACCAATTAATGGCCTGGGTGTAGGGTTCTGTGTTGTTTTCTGGGGAAGCCACTGTTCTGGACTACTTGATGGCATTCCTGCTGTGATGAGACTCAGCCTGTTGGCCCTGCAGGGGAGTCCCCACTGGAGATGATGAAAAGGGTGAGCAAGACAGTGACGTCAGCCTGGTTAATTCTCCCTCCTTCCAACAGTTCTCAGCAATGACCTTGGAGGTGAGGCATCCTTAGGGGACCTTTATGGAGTAATAGAAACGACAGACACTGGGAAGGGGGTGTACCCAGGCTGGGCTATACAGGCTGAGAGGCCCTATGGAGCAGAGCTGTCTTCGAGGCCTCCCATTACATCCTGGGGCATTACCTCGGGGAGATGGAATTGGACAAGCCTGCCTTTCCATTATGCAAAGAAAGGCTTTTCAAGTAAATTTCCACTTAAGTATGAGCTTAGATCAGTGAAGATGGGGTCATAATAGCTTTGATGGTCATCACAGCTATTAAAAATACATTTTTCCCCTGTGCGCAGGCTGCATTGTCATCTTCATATCATTTGTCCCCAGAAGACTGGGGCTCAACCTTTCCTAAGCTTCTTTCTTTAAAAAAGAATTATTTTATTTAACTTTATTTATTTTAATTTGACCAGAGAGAGAAAGAGCTCTCTCTTGTGTGAGAGCAAGAGTGAGAGTGAGAGAAAGAGAAAGTGAGAAAGCTAGTTGTCAGGTCTGGAACTCGAACTGCAGTCGACCATGTGGGAATCCAGCAGCCTTAATCACTATGCCACCTGCGAGCCCCAACTTTTCCTGCTTCTAGGAGGCAGGTTAATGTCAATTTGTATTTTCAACTTTTTTTTTTTTTTTGAGAGGTTTTTGCTACAGGGCACATGCGCTCGCCAGACAGACAGAGAGAGACATAGAGACAGAAAGCGAGAAATCACCCCAAGGGGGGATGGCCACGCCGCAATCCCTTCTCTCCATTCTCCTCTCAGGATCTTGGGCATGCATGCACACGTGCCCGGCGTGAGTTTTAAGCCACCGGGTCCGGGATGCGAACTGCAGTCGACTACGTGGGAGTCCAGCGACATAGCCATTACGCAACTGCTGGTTCCCTATTTTCAACTTTTTAATTCTTCAACATACGCAGTGGATGAAATTTACGTGCTTGAGACACGTAAATATATCCAGAATGGGCTAAAGCCTAAGAGTTGGTTTGGGAACACAGGTGGGCCGTGGGTGGTAAGTAAAGCAGTCCACCTATTGGTCAGTGCCTATAACCTGGGCTCACCCTCTCTTCAGACCTTCTATGCTCCCACTCCCCCATAGGTCTTCAGACATAGAGTGCTTTTTTTTCAGTTCACGGTTCTCAAACCGTTTCGTCGGCTGCCTGAATCCTTTTCCTTGCTCTCTCAGGCTGGTTCCCACTTACCCTCCAGGTCTCAGTTTGTACCTGAGTTTTTCAAGGAAGCCTCCCATAACCCACTCCCCTACTCCAGACCAAGTTAGGGCTTTGTATTAGCTTTCTTTCCCTGTATAATAAACCACCCACTCAGGTATTTGCTCACGATTCTGCACTTTTGGCTGGGCTCATTCTGGCCTTAGGCCACTTTTGTAACTGCAAGTCAGCTGTTGGATTGACTCAGTGCCATCCGGTCCTGCACAACCTCACTCATATGTCTAGGGCTTCAGCTAGAACGGTGGGAACAGCTGGAAATCTAGGACAGCTGGACAGCTAGGAGGCTAACCTGGGTCTTCCTTATTTGGTGGCTTTGCCAAGAGTGCAAGAGTTAAAACTGGGCAGTCCCTTGAGGCTGAGGCTCAGAAGTCACATAATGTCACTTTCACTGCATTCTATCCGGTGAAGTGAATCACAGAGTAATGCAGATTCAAAGGCAGGGATATAAACTGATCCCTTGATGCAAAGTCACCTTGTAAAGGGGCACTTATCCAGGGAGGGAGGACATGGGGCCTCAGCCCACAGCTGAGTACAGGCCTTCTGTGTCCTCTAGGCTTTTCCATCACTGCACTTATCGTAATTGGTATCAGATAGTTTCTTGTACGATTGTTTATCTGTTTCTCCCTGATCAGACAAAAATGTCTGAGCGTAGGGATTGACTAGTTCATTGGCCTGTTCCCAGAGCTTGGCACATAGTCGGGGGCTAAGAAATTTAAGTATTGTAGTTGTTAAATGAATATTTAGATAGTCCCCTTCTTCTCCCCCAACAAAGAACTAAGCAGTCCTAAATGTCAATAATGCCAAAGTCAAAAAACCTTGCTGGGAACTGTTCTTTCAGTACTCACGGGATTTAGATGTAGTAAGTTTTTCCTGGTAGTAGTTAGCCCGTGCTCTACTTTGGTTTCTGGTATCTGGTCCTACAAACCCTTTGAGCAAAAGCTTTTCTAATGAAGCAGATTAAAGAGCGGGATGGAGAGAATGGTTCCATCTGTTGGTCAGAGTGGGGATCACAGTGGAAAAAGGCAGTAGTTTTTTTTCTAAAAGGGCCTCAGGTGGGTCAGCCTTTACAGAACTACATCCCACAAAGGCAACCAGAGAGCGTTCCACGAGGCAGTACGTGACTAAATAAAGTTATTATGGAAGTTGTCATGTGTGACAAGCTTGGGGTTAGGGACTGGAGTTGTTTTTAATAGCAGCTTGAAAGACTTTCTGGTTTTTTATTATATTTTAGAATTGTGAACCATCAGATACATTTATGTCATATGCTTATATTATATGATTGTCATATTCTTGTGTTACATGCTTATATATCACATACATTATATGACTATAGTTTAAAGAATATCGAGAGGAACATGCATGATCTCACCACTCAGAATAGGAAATAGAACATTACTAGGTTTTCAAAATCTTCCTGTGACAATCAATCCATTCTTTCCTTCCTTTTCCCTTCCTTTCCCTTTGCTTGTTTTTCTTCCCTTTTCTACTTGTGCTTTCTATATCCATTCTGTTCCTTTTAAAAGAAATTTCTCTTTTAAGTTTTGTTTACTTTCTGTACTCTGACTTTTTTGTTGTTAAGTTTTTGCCATAGGGCATGTGCACTTACTGGAGGGAGACAGAGAGAGGGAAAGTGAGAAATCAAGGGGAATAACCATGCCCCACTCCCTTCTCCTCCATTCTCCCCTCAGGATCCTGGGCACACACGTCCGTGTGTCTAGCATGATTCTCAAGCCACCAGGCCTAGGACTTGAACTATAGTCAGTCATGTGGGAATCCAGTGCCATAACTATCACACCACCTGCTGGCCCCTGCACTCTGTCATTTTATTGCTAGATCAAAATACTTAATGCTCATGAACTTCAGTATCTTTATCTGTAAAAAGGGGGTAATAATAATAGCTACCTTACACTTGTTGTAAGATTTAATGAGACAGTTTGTGCAAGGCTTAAATGAAATCATTTATGTAAAACCTCAGCACAGACCTCGGTATAGTGTTGGCATTCAATAAATGAGAGTTGTTTGTATTTTACTATTATTTTAAAAACTTTTCTTGTCTAATAGAAGAACTCTGTAGTATAATGGTAATATGAGTGAGTTTTGGAATCAGAAAGACTGGGGTTCACCTCGTGGTAACATTATATTCCACCAATGTGGCTTTACGTAAGTCACTAAGGTTCTCCATCTGCAAGATGGGGGTGATGATGCTGATCACAAAAGGCTGTTATGAGGCTCAGAGGAAATGACAGAAAATGCCCAATAATCAGTTTATATAAGTGTTCATTTCTTTCTCTTCCTCTCATACATTTTCTTCTCAACGTGGACATTAAAAGCATCTGTGTGCTTGTGGCAGTTTCTCCTGAACTCTGGATTCAGTTCAGCATGTATTTATCAAGCACCCACTAGGTGGCTTATGGCACCTTCCTGGCTGGTGTGTTGTTAAGTACAGGTACTAACCCCTTTGGTAGAAATGAAATTCTACGGCAATCTTTCTTCCTGAGTCTGGATTCCTGGGCAACGCCACAAGGATTCAGGGGGTGGGTCAGCTCTGCTCTAAGAGACCAGTCCCCTGAGCTCGGAGGCTGCTGGTTAGGCTGTATGTTCTTGTGCAGAATTAAGAGGGTGCATCCTGACCAATGAGTAGACTCAATGGAGTATCATCCACAGTGAAAATACAACCTACGACTATAGTATGGAGACCTACTGAAGGCCAGGGAACTGGGACTCTAGTCTCCTCTGAATTCTCCTCCCCTTCAAGGGATCTGTATAATATTGTAGGGGAGGTAAGTGTTTTGGTTGTAAAATAGGAAAGGTACTAGGAGACTGAGGTCCAAGACTTTGACTTTGGACTGAGCTTTGTTTCTGGAAGGGGATCACAAGCTTCCACTGGGAGAGGAGCTCCACATCCCAAACATAAACGTGACTTAGTTCCTCACTATATCAGAATTGTAGGGGTAAAAAAATGTATGATGTCTCTGTTCCATATGATTAGGGTCATGGCCGACATTCCTATAACAGAGGATAAATTAGTAAGAGCAAAATGTAGCAGGTTTATCTAATCAAGGTTCTTTTTTAAAAAACAATTATTTTATTTTATTTTAATTACTCATTCATTTATTTTTTAATTTGACCAGAAGGAGACAGAGAGAGAGAGAGAGAGAGAGAGAGAGAGAGAGAGAAAGCCACCAGGTCCAGGACTTGAACTGTGGGCAGCCATGTGGGAGTGTCCAGCACCTTAACCACCACGCCACCTGCTGGTCCCCTATCTAATCAAAGTTGATTTTTTTTTTTTTTTTTGGAGAGGTTTTCGCTATAGGGCGCGTGCGCTCGCCATACAGACAGAAACATAGAGACAGAAAGCGAGAAATCACCCCCTAGGGGGGATGGTCACGCCACAATCCCTTCTCCTCCATTCTCCTCTCGGGATCTTGGGCACGCACGCACACTCGCCAGGCGTGAGTTTTAAGCCACCGGGTCCGGGACGTGAACCACGGTCGACTACGTGGGAGTCCAGCGACATAGCCATTACGCTAACTGCTGGTTCCCCCTAATCAAAGTTTTATATGTCACTTGAGAACTGTCCTTTTTTTAAAAAAGGAATCATTTTATTTTAACTTTATTTATTTATTTTTTAACTTGGCCAGAGAAAGACAGAGTGAGAGAGAGCAAGGGGAAGTGAGAAAGCAAGCCGCCAGGACCGGAACTTGAACTGTAGTCGGTCATGTGAGAGTCCAGCGCCTTTTACCACTACTCCACCTGCTGGCTCCCAGAACTGTTCATTTTTAGGCTTAGGTTTGATGAAAAGTGGTGTTCGGTCATGTAGAAAAGTGATTGGACAAAAGCATATGACGTAATGGTCACAGACTGAGGGGGAAAAACCCAGCAAAGCCTATCCATTCAGATTCTTCTTGGTCTCGGCATGTAGCATTCCCTTCTTCGAAGCATGGGGCAGGACCTCTCTGGAATGAGGGTCTTAAACCTTAGACAAGCAGAGAATTTCTTTTTAAATTTTCTTTTTTTTTAAAAAAATTATTTATTATTTTTATTTTTTTAATTTGACCAGAGAGAGACAGAGAGATAGGGAAAGTGAGAAAGAAAACTGCTAGGTCAGGACTTGAACTGTGGACAACTATGTGGGAGTCCAGCACCTTAATCTCCATGCCACCTGCTGGCCTCTTTATTTCCTTTTTAAGTAGAGATATTTTTAAAAGATTTATTTTACTTTGATTTATTATTATTATTTTTCAATCTGATCAGAAACACACACACATACAGAGAGAGAGAGAGAGAGAGAGAGAGAGAGAGAGAGAGAGAAAGCAAACCACTAGGTCTGGGTATGGAAACATGGTTGGCCATGTGGGAGTCCAGTGTCTTAAGCACCACTACCTGCTGGCCCCATGCAGAGAATTTTTTTTAAGAATTATTTATTTTATTTTATTTATTCATTCCTTTATTTTAATTTGACCAGAGAGAGACAGAGAGAGAGAAAGTGAGAAAGCAAACCTCCAGGTCCGGGACTCGAACCGTGGCTGGCCATGTGCCTTAACCACCACACCACCTGCTGGTCCCCGCAGAGAATTTTTTTATGGCCGGCTCTTACACAGAAAGGCAGGGAAAGTTTAGAGTAATATGTTGCAGAAAAACAGACAGGAGGGATGAAAACGCAGCACTCTGGAGAGAAAAAGAACTCTGTTATGCCAGCAGGCATGGAGGAGTTAACACTCTCAGTCTCTGGTCCTGCTGAGAGTTGGACACAGCCTTTTATGGGTGAATTGGGAAAGGGCAGTTTCAGCATGCTTAGAGTGTCCTATCAGGGTAGGGGCCCTGTGTCTGCCCCAATACAGAGCTGGCAGAGAAGCAGGGAGTTCAAGGCCTCTGACTGCTCAACAGTTAAGGGGAGGGGAAGTTTCAATGCACTGGGAAACAGAAAGCCTAGGCAGCTATCAGCCAGCCCTGGGCTGCTTCAAGGTTATGCACAAGTTTCTCTATATCAGAACAGAAAGTGCAGGCAATTACTAGACTTGGGTTGTTCTACATTAATATTTCTAGGTTAAATGGCTGGCTTTAGGGAAGAGAGGTTCTAGTTTTAACAACCTACCTTGGAGTAAAGGGAATTCTAGTTTCTATGGCTTATTTTTGGGGGGACTGGTTTTTAAATTTATGGTACATCCATGTGTAATGGATTACCATGCAATCATTATGTAGTATGATGTAAAAGAATACTTATTAACTTAGGAAAATACTCATAGTGAATTGTCAGGTGACAAATGTGGGCAACATGCCAGTATGAAGGTATGTACACAGATGTACATATCTGTGTTGTGGCGTGAGATATTACAAAGACTGAGACCACCAAGGAAATTAGAATTTTAGGAGCCTTTATTCTTGGCCAGAGACTGTCATCCTGGCCAGGGACTGCGTCTGGGATGACAGCCCTGACCCATAGTTTTACAGAGTATTTAAGCATAAAAACCACAAAGAAAGATTCCATTTTGCAGGTGGTGGAAGGCGAGAGTAGGGTGAGGGGTGTTGCAAGGGAAGAAGGGCTGCAAGGGTTGTTACATCTTAGGGGCATGGAAAATTTCCAAAGTGGCTACTGTGGTTACCTTTTGCCAGCCAGGTGTTGTGTAAGCAGAACATCATGTCTTTTGCAAGTTACAACCATATTCTTCTTTTTTTCCTTCTAGCCGGAGTCAGGGCTGTGGGATATTTCTTGAATTCAAAGAAGCCAGATATTATGACAGACCTTCCACTGCTAAATATTCATTATCAATTCTTCTTTTTTTTTTTTTTTTTTTGGAGAGGTTTTTGCTATAGGGCACATGCACGTGCCAGACAGAGAGAGACAGAGAGACAGAAAGCGAGAAATCATCCCCCAGGGGGGATGATCACGCCGCAATCCCTTCTCCTTCATTCTCCTCTCGGGATCCTGGGCACGCACGCACACGCGCCCGGAGTGAGTTTTAAGCCACCGGGTCCGGGACGCGAACCGCGGTCGACTACGTGGGAGTCCAGCGACATAGCCATTATGCTAACTGCTGGTTCCCAAAACATCCTTATTTCTTTTTAAAAATTATTTATTTATTTATTTTATTCCATTTATTATAATAATAATTATTATTAATTTTATCAGACAGAGAGAGAAAAAGGGAAAGTGAGAAAATAAGTCACCAGGTCCAGTACTCCAATTGTGGTTGGCCATGTGGGAATCCAGCACCTTTAACTATAATGCCACCTGCTGGCCCAAACATCCTTATTTCTTAAGTAGCTGGTGTCTTACTATAAAGAAAGTTGCAGCAAATCCAAATCCAAAGTACAAGTTATCATAACAAGTAACCACCACTTGCTTTCCACTGAAAATGGCAGATTTCTTCCCTGGACCCTCCTCACAATGTCTACTACAGAGGTTGTGAACCTCTGATGCTCTGTCCTAGCATGGTGCTGCTGGAAGCTCTGTGACATGCCCAGGGTCTGAGGAGGAAGAAATGGCAGAACTGCAACAACCTCTTCTTTTCTCATGACCTTATTCTCTAGCTACAAGGACCGAAAGGGAAGACCTAGAGATAATTGGTTCTATTTGCAATTTCTGAATCTGGGCAGCCTCCATTATACAAAATAGAATGAGAACTCACATTGGGCAGTAGTAAAATGTGGGTTTTGTAAGGTGGGAATAAGGAGACAGAATAGAAAAATAACTGATTGAGCCCAACTGTGGTGGTAGAGGTGGTAGGGTTCACTGGAGCCACATGGAACACCCAGGTTTGGATCCCTGGTCCATCCAAACATGCTAGATGTGCATGCCTACATTTGCAATCCTGCTGTTTGAGAGGCTTGGCGGGGGGTATAAGTGGTATGGAGATGCTGTTCAGGGGCTTCTCTATCTCTCATGAAAATAAACAAATAAGTAAGTAAGTAAGTAAGTAAACTGAAAAACAAACAACAGAGGGGTCAGCAGATGGCGTAGCAGTACATCACTGGACTCCCACAAGGCCAACCATGGTTCCAGTCCCAGACCCGGTGGCTTGAAACTCATGCTGGGCATGTGTGCATGTGTGCCCAAGATCCTGGGAGGAGAATGGAGGAGAAGGGATTGTGGTGTTGCCATCTTCCCTGGAGGGTGATTTCTCACTTTCGCTTTCACTGTCTCTCTAGCAGTACACGTTCACTAAGGCAAAAAAAATCTCTCCCAAACCAAACTAAACCAAACCAAACCAAACCAAACAAAAAAAACCCCAACGACAGAGGGCTAGGCGGTGGTGCAGTGGTAATGCAACACTCTGTAATACAAGGCCCACATGGGAAGGTTCTGGATGTGTATCCCAGGACTCGTTGCGCATGTTTGGTGTGCAGAGTATGTGCCCTTGATCCAAACTGGCTAAAGGTGGGAGTGGGTTGTGGTGTGAAGATCCCGTTGGGGCCAGGTGTGGTGGTGCTTATTTGTAGTCCCAGTTACTCATAAGGCTGAGGCAGGAGCATCAAGAGCTCGAGGTTAGCCTCAGCAATTAAACAGAAGATCTCAAAAAGAAGGCCTGGCCTGGTTACACAGTTGGCAGCAAACCAAACTGCAGTGCTGTTGACTGTGTGACTATGGGTTCAGATCCCCAAGTCGGCTTGAATACTGTCCAGAAACATGCCTGTGCTTTCAAGATTGTGAGGAGTTGGAGAGCTGCAGGAAGGAAAGTGTGGTATGATGAGACTCTGTTGAGGGTGCTTGTCTGTCTCTCTAGTGCATGTGTTGTCTAACATGAATTAAAAAACAGGGACCAGCAGTTAGCGTAATGGCTATGTCGCTGGACTCCCACATAGTCGACCGCAGTTCGAGTCCCGGACCCGGTGACTTAAACTCACGCCGGGCGCGTGTGCGTGCATGCCCAAGATCCCGAGAGGAGAATGGAGGAGAAGGGATTGCGGCGTGGCCATCCCCCCTGGGGGGTGATTTCTCACTTTCTATCTCTCTGTCTCTCTCTGTCTGTCTGGCGAGCGCACGCGCCCTATAGCAAAAACCTCTCCAAAAAAAACCAAAAAACAAAAAACAAAAACAAAGTAAAACAAAACAAAAAACCCTGTTGGGGGGTGACCCCTTCTCTCTCTTTGAAGGAATAAACTTAAAAAAACAAAACTGATTGGTTGTCAGGTTACTTTTTAGTAAAGGTTAAAGCAATGAGAATTTCCTTATTAAATTAACTCAAATATATGAATCTATTTTCAGGAAAAAAATGGTCTGTTAGGATCTGTTTGCTTCTTTAAAATTTCAGTTTGAAAATGTAGCATTTAGCACAAGTGATTCCATTTTAGTTTGGTCTGGTCTGTTGGAGCCTAGGACAGGAGCACAGTCTAAAATAATAGCCTCCTATGATTTTTTTTTTTTTTTTTGGAGAGGTTTTCGCTATAGGGCGCGTGTGCTCGCCAGACAGACAGAGAGAGATAGAGTGATAGAAAGCGAGAAATCACCCCCCAGGGGGGATGACCATGCCGCAATCCCTTCTACTCCATTCTCCTCTCGGGATCCTGGGCACGCACGCACACGCGCCCGGCATGAGTTTAAGTCACCGGGTCCGGGACTCGAACTGTGGTCGACTACATGGGAGTCCAGAGACATAGCCATTACGCTAACTGCTGGTCCCAGCCTCCTATGATTTTATTTTAATTTTTTGAAGAGGTTTTTGCTATCAGGTATGTACTCTCTCCAGAAAGAGAGAGACAGAGACAGAAAGTGAGAAATCACTTCCCCAGGAGGGATAGCCACCCCGCAATCCCTTCTCTTCCATTCTCCTCTCAGGATCTTGGGCACGCACACACATGCACCCAGCGTGAGTTTAAGCCACCGGGTCTGGGACTCGAACCACGGTTGATTACATGGGAGTCCAGCGACATAGCCATTATGCCAACTGCTGGTCCTGCCTCCTATGATTTTAATACCAAATTATACTTGTAAAACTATAGAAGCTGACACAGGGCAAACCCTCGAAAAATGTTAGGCATCTTTCCTCATCCTGAGGTAAGAAAAAAGGTAGATAAAGTGAAAGGAAGGCTGGCCTCCTGGCTTAGTGGTTGAAGAAGCTGGATCCCACATGGCTGACCAATAAGTCTGACTCTTGGCCTGGGAGCTTAAAAGACACTAGGCACATGTCAAATCCCAGAGGGATGGAGAAATGGAGGTGCAGAAGTTGCAGCTTGACCATTTCCCATTGTGGGGTGCTCCCCCCCCCCCCCCAGCAATTTCTTTTAAAGAGATTTTTGCTGTAAGGCACGTACACTTGCCAGACACAGAAAGAGAGAAATCACCCCTTGAGGGGCAATGGCCATGCCACAGTCCCTTCTCCTCCATTCTCCTCTCAGGACTTTGGGCATGCACATGCAAGCACCTGCTGTGAATTTGAAGCCACTGAGTCCAAGATTCGAACTGTGGTGGACTTCGTGAGAGTACAACCACGTTAGTCATTACGCCATCTGATGGTACTTCTCCAGTAAATTTTAAGAGACAGAGAGAGAGATTCTCCACATGGGGCCTTCCTTTTTTTTTTTTTTTTTTTTTTTTTTTTTTTTTTTTTTTTTTTTGCTATAGGGCACGTGTGCTTGCAGGAGAGACAGAAAGACAGAGAGAACACCGCCCCCCTCCTCCACCCATGGCCATGCAGCAGTCTCTTCTCCTCCATTCTCCTCTTAGGATTTTGGGCACGCACGCACACGCAACTGGCGTGTTTTAAACCCCTGGTCTGGGACTCCAATCGAGGTCGACTATGTGGGAGTCCAGCTATGTAACCATTACACCATATTCTTTAAGGAAAAGTCCAGAAGATACTATACATCCTTCCTAGACCATATGCATTCCTTTGTCATCCCTTGGCACAGCCTCTGTCCAGAAACTATACCCTATTTTTCGCCCAATCACATCACTACTAAGGTACATGGCATTCTTTCTTCATCATCCTTTCTTGCCCTTACTCCCACTCGCATCTTTCCAGTCTACCTTTCCAAGTCTTCTAACTTTCCCGCTTGAGTAGCTCTTGGCCAATCCGGTACGTAATTGTCTGTTTTTCCCGCCTCTTCGTGACGTTACGGGAAAGACCGCGGATTGGTTTTTCTGGAGCAAGAGCTGGCCAATGATAGGCGGACTTTTAAAATGCAGACGGGCCGCTAGTATTATCGTCGGTGATTGGTTGGAGTGACCCGCGTCAGGAAAATGGCCACGAACACATCTGTAGTCCCGGTGGCTGTGCCAGCGACCGTGGTGCCAGTCCTGTCCACGAATGGCGATTTCTCAGATTTGCGAGAAATTAAAAAACAGCTGCTGCTTATTGCGGGCCTTACTCGGGAGCGGGGCCTGTTGCACAGTAGCAAATGGTGAGATGTGCGGGTCGGAAGGGACAGGGCGTGGATCCTTGGCCTTGGGGGCTGGTGGAGCTGATCCAGTTTGTGTGGGTGTTCCAGGTCCGCGGAGTTGGCCTTCTCTCTTCCCGCGTTGCCTCTAGCGGAGCTGCAGCCGCCGCCGCCTATTACAGAGGTAAGGACCTCTTTACTGGGAGCGCTCCCCATCGACGGAGGGGTGTGTCTGAAGAGTAACCGAGTGCCCTGTCACTGGAGGGGGCAAACTGCTTATCAGGGAATGTTTGTAGGGAATTCGAGCATTTAAAGAGCTGGGTGTTACAAGCTCTTTTACCCATGTGGTTTTGTTGATCTGTGAAAGATTTGGTGATGTTCTTATTTAAACTAGAGAGAGTTAGTAAACAATTATTGTTTAAGATTTCAGCCTCTAAGGTTTCGGCAATACTCGGAAAGGCGGGAAGAAGCGACGTTTTTATAACAGCATAAAACCTTTTCTGCACTTGTCTGATTGTCATAGTGAAATGGTTAAAAAATGTGGGCTATGGATTGAGACAGCTCTGGGTTCAAATCTCAAACTAGTGACTTTTGGCAATTTACTTAACCTACTGAGCCAATTTTCTCGTCTGTGTAATAAGGATAATATTACCTATTTAGGATGTTGAGAGCATTAAATGAAATAATAGATGTAGACTGCTTAGAAGTCTACCTAGCACATAGGACTCAGTAAAATGAGCTATTCTCATTATTTCGAGTCTCTCTCTTTTTTTTTTTAGAGATTTTTGCTGTAAGGTGAGTGTACTTGCCAGCCAGACAGAGAGAGATAGAGAGAGAGAAAGTGAGATATCACCTCCCTGGGGGATGGCCATACTGCAGTCCCTTCTCTATTCTCCTCTTGGGACTTTGGGCACACGCCAGATCTGGGATTCGAACTGTAGTTGGCTCTCCTTTGGAGAGTGGTCACACTGAAAGTCCTTCTCCATTTCTCCTTCCTTTTGGGACTACAGAAAATTTATTTTCAAATGTAGCACTCCCTAATAGTGCCCAGTCATGCTGCGATTATTTTTCAAGCCACCGGGTCTGGGATTCAAACTACATAGTTGTCCATGTGGGGTTTAGCAATTTAACCACCATGCCACTTGCTGGCCCTCCTTTCAGGATTTTAGGGGTGCATGCATAGGTGCCTGACATGGTTTTGAGACTAACATGTTTTCAAGCCACAGTTTTCCAGTTTGCCAGGTATGGGACTAGAACTGTGCAGCAAAAGAGATTTTGAAAGTCAGTAGGTATATAAAAGTATTGGGTTGTTGGAAAAGTCATGACACATTTTTGCACAGAAAAAAATACATTATGACTTTTCTGACAACCCAATAGTATATATATGCACCTATACACACACACACGCACACACACACATATATATAGGTGCATATATATGTGAAGGTCTTCAAAAAGTTCATGGAAGATATATTTTACCCAAAAACTATGCATGAATTTTAAAATGTAAGTTTATTTTGTAATAGAGAGCAAGTGCTGCTCGCATGTGACAGAGAAAAAGAGAGAACTCTCAACAGAGTTTCATCATGCTACAGTCTTCTTCCCTTAGCCCTCTTGCTTGTCAGAATCTTGTTCATATGCACCCAGTGTATTTCAGGACAACCAGGATGGAGATTAGCACCCATGTGGCTTCTAGAACTACAGTTCACTATGCTACCTGCCATACCCCTGAGACTGAGATGGCTTTCAAACTTTTATTGTACCCAAATCCATTTTTCTATGAACTTTTTGAGGTACCCTCATCTTAGCTTTTTGGGACGAGGAAAATAATCATTATTTTCCTTACATCTTGAAGTTAGTGCATATATATCTTACATTTGACCTTTTGTTGTCCTTTTCTTAACTACTTACACAGACTTGTCTCTTTTCTAGGAGGATGCCCAGGATATGGATGCTTACACGCTGGCCAAGGCCTACTTTGATGTTAAAGAGTATGATCGGGCAGCACATTTCCTGCATGGCTGCAAAAGCAAGAAGGCCTATTTCCTATACATGTATTCCAGATATCTGGTGAGGGTCATTTTTAGATACTCTTCCTTCAGTGAAGCATCCATATTTAGAACCAAGTCACAAAAGTTTAATCTTTTAGATAGGCTAGTGATGGACTACTAAGTGAATGTGCTTTATATACTTAACAAGAATTTAAAAAAGATATAAGTAGAAGTTTTAAGTAATGATAATATAGAAGAAAATGTTCTTAGTAATGACTAACACACTGATTAGTTACAACCTGATCTTTTACTTTAGATCATACACAGTTTTTCATGCCTGTGGATTGATGCTACTGTTTTTTGTTCTTTTTAAGTTGCTAGATAGTGTAGGTGCTTGCCAAAGAGAGATGGAGAAACAGAGAGAGAGGAAAAAGGCACTCCCTAATGGGGCGTGGTAATGCTGCGATCCCTTCTCCTTCGTTTCTCCTTCCCATCAAGATTTTGGGCACACACTATCTGGCATGTTTTTCACACTACTGGGGCCAGGATTTCAATCAGAGTCGGCCATGTATAATTCAGTTCTCTTAACTCTTAGATTATAGCGATTACCCAGATGTTGTTTAAAAGTAGAGTTTAAAAACTTGGGTGGGGTCCAGCAGGTCATATGGTGGTTAAGGCTGGACTCTTACATGGTTGACCATGGTTCAAGCCCTGGAGCCAGCAGCTTGAAAACCATGCAGAGTGCATATGCCTATGTGCCCAAAATCCTGAGAGGAGAATGGAGACAGGATTGCAGTGTGACCATCCCTCCAGGAGGTGATTTCTCACTTTCCCTCTCTCTGTCTCTCTTTGGTGAGTACATGCACCCTATGGCAAAAACCTTAAAAATAAATGAATAAATAAATAAATAAATAAATAAATAAACTTGGGTTGGACCACCCTTGTGACCTAGTGGTTAAAGAAGCTGGATCCCACATGGCTGACTGCTTGTTTCAAATCCTGCCACAGCAGCTTGGAAAATAGCAGGTACAAATATGTGCATGCCCTAAGCCCTGACAGGAGAGACAAATGGAGAAGAGATTGCAGTGTGATCACGCTCATTGGACAGGTGTTTTCTCTCTTCCCTTCTGTCTCTGGTGATTGCATGTACCTTATGGCAATTTAAAAAAATAGTAAGATAGGGCCAGCCAGTGACATGGTGGTTGGGATAGCTGGATCCCACATGGTTGACTACGTGGTTTGAGTCCTAGACTGACAGCTTGAAAAACACTCTAGGCATGTGTGTGTGCATGCTCAAAATCCCAAAAGGAATGATGTAGGAGAAGGGCATGTGGCATGAGAGTCCTCCATCAGGGATGTTTTCTCACTTGCCTTTTCTCTGTCTCTCTCTGGTGAGTGTACATGCCCTATAGTAAAAATAAAAATAAAATAAAGGCTTAGGTATTCCATTGATTTCTAAATTTTAAAAAAAGTTATTTATTTAAATTTGACCAGAGAGGGACAGAGTGAGAGAAAGCGAGAGAGACAGAAAGTGAGAAAGCAAGCCACCAGGCCCAGGATTTGAACCGTGGTTGGCTATGTGGGAGTCCAGCGCTCTTAACCACCATGCCACCTGCAGGCACCATGATTTCTAAATTTTTGAAGTCAATTATCTTTTTTTCTTTTCTCTCTCTTTTCTTTTTTAGTTTTTTACTATAGGGCATGTGTGCTCTCTGGAAAGAGACAGAGATGGAGAGAGAGAGAGAGAAATTGGCCCCCCCAGGGGGTTGGCCACGCTGCAATCTCTTCTCTTCCATTATTACCTTGGAATTTTTAGCATGCATACACACATGCCCAAAGTGATTTTCAAGTCACTGGGTCCAGGACTCAAACCATGGAGTAGACTATGTTTCAGTTGCCTTGCCTTAACCACCATGCCATCTGATGGCCCAGAAGTCGATGATTTTTTTTTTTTTTTGAGAGATTTTTTGCTTATAGGGTGCACATATTGGTCGGAAAGACAGAGAAACAGTGAGAGAGAGAGAAAGTGAGAAATCACTCTCCAGGGGGGATGATGACCACATTGTAATTCCTTCTCCTTCATTCTCCTCTTGGGATTTTAGGCACACACACACACACACACACACACACACACACACACACACACACAGTATGAGTTTCAAGCCAATGGGTCTAGGACTCAGACTGTGGCTGGTCATGTGGGAGTCCAGTGCTTTTACTATTACATCATCTGAAGGCTCCAATTACCATCTTTTTTTTTTTTTTTTTTTAAATAAGTTATACTTTTATTTTCCAGAAACAAAATAAACAAGTGGCAATTTGCCTTTGTAAAAGCTATAAAAGAATATCAGAATAATAAGCTGTCTATCTCAGGGAGACAGTAGCCTCAGAAAGTGTATAGGGTTTTCAAAGAAAGTCCTATTAAATAGATCTCAGGAAAATACACTTTTAACTGAATCAACAAAGCAACAATATCAAAAAATTATACAGAACTCATAAAATGGTATGTGAAGAAGAAAAAGGAAAATTCTGGAAATCCACATACTGAGAGTTCTCTGTGGCAATCATGGGGTTCAAATCTGTTTCTTTTTAAAAATATTTATGGATATAACTGTGTTTTTCTAAATGTTTCATTAGCAAGACCCAGTCTTGGAAGTGTGGTTCTATAATAATCTATAATGTAACTACTTCCATCTGAAGGTCTAACAATCTATATTGAAATAAGAAAGAAGTAAGGGACCAGCAGGTGGTATGGTGGTTAAGGCGCTGGACACTCCCACGTGGCTGACCATGGTTCGAGTCCTGGACCTAGCGGCTTGCTTTCTCACTTTCCATCCCTCTCCCTCTGTCTCTCTCTAATCAAATGAAAAAAAGAAGAAGAAGAAGGAGAAGAAGAAGAAGAAGAAGAAGAAGAAGAAGAAGAAGAAGAAGAAGAAGAAGAAATAAATACAATTAAATAAGGAATTCTTTTCTTTTTTTTTTTAGTTTTTTTTTGCTATAGGGAGTGTGTGCTCTCCAGAAAGACAGAGAGACAGAAAGCAAGAAATCACCCCTCGGGGGATTGCCATGCCGCAATCCCTCTCCTCTATTCTCCTCCCGGGATCTTGGGCATGCATGCACACGCGCCCGGCGTGACTTTAAGCCACCGGGTCCAGGATTTGAACTGTGGTCGACCACATGGGAGTCCAGAGACATAGCTATTACGTCAACTGCTTGTCCCTAAATAAGTAATTATTTAAAAAAAAATAAGAATGAAATCAATTAGGCTCCCAATTCCACAAAACCCGACTGTACAAAACTTTTAACAACCAAAGGCAGGGTATCTGAGGTAAAATCAACTTGCTCGCAGCCATCCAAGAAAAAGAGATAGTGCAAATGGCACTTTGTCTAAATAGCCATTTATATTTTGGCAAGCTGGGTTTGAGAAAGCCAGCTTCATTTCCAGTAAAGTGTGTTTCATGCCACTAAAGTCCTTCCAAGTTATGCTGGGTGCTGGTAAACATGGAACATGAGTTGTGTGGTTTATATAGTTAACTGGTTTCTTCATAGCATAATTTTTTTTTGGCTCTTTACAAATATATTGTCCCCCTTTGAGGTCCTTGCACTTAAGCGTCTCCTTGCCCCTGTTGGTGGCAGTGGCAGCAGCCTCCCAAGGTCCCACGGTGACTGACATAAACCACAGGACATCAATAAGGCAGGTAGCCATGGCCTCTGGAGAAGCTGGCCTGGAGGGCCAGGTGGCTGCCATGTTGTTTACTGGCACGTTCTCAATTCCCCAATTATCTTATTTACATTATATTTGTTGTTTAAGTTTCATGGCTACTTAAAATTATAAAGGACATACAAGTAAAATAATTTACTATTAACTATAATTTTGTATAATTTATTATTTCATTTTAGAACATTATGAATGTACTTTTCTACTTCTTTTTAGTTGTTTTTTCTTTTCAAGAAAGATTTTTGCTCTAGGGAGCATACACTTGCTGGAAAGACAGAAACAGAGAGACAGAATGCGAGAAATCACCCCCCTCGGTGATTAACCACACCACAGTCCCTTCTCCATTCTCCTCTCGGGATTTTGGGCACACGCACGCACCTGGCGTGAGTTTTAAGTTGCCAGATCCAGGACTCAAATTGTGCTTGGCTACATCAGAGTCCAGTGACATAACCATTACACTATCTGCTGATTCCAATGGTTCTTTCTTTCTAAGGAGACAGAGTTTCACTGTGTTGCCCTGGCTGGCCTCAAACTTGTGATCCTCCTGTCTCAACTTCCTAAGTAGCCAGGATCAGATTATAGGCATGCACCACTTTGCCTGGCTTACTTTTCTTAACTGTTATCTTCTATATAAATGGATTTTTTTTTTCTTTTGGAGAGGATTTTTCTATAGGGTGCGTGTGCTCACCAGAGAGATAGAGAGAACCCCCCCAGGAAGGATGGCCACACTGCAATCCCTTCTCCATTCTCCTCTCTGGATCTTGGACACGCACGCACACGCGCCCGGTGTGAGTTTAAGCCACCGGGTCCAGGACTCGAACCATAGTAAACTACATGGGAGTCTACCGATGTAGCCATTGTGCCACCTGCTGGTCCCTATAAATGGATTTTTAAAAGACATTTTACATATATCTCATTTCTGGGTACATGTTGAGCATCCCTAATACAAAAATTTGAAATCTGAAATGCTAGAAATGTGAAACTTTTTGAGCATTAACATGAGGTCACAGGTGAATCTAAGGTATAGTCAAAACATTACAATACAAAAATATTGTGTAAAATTGCCTTTGGGCTGTGTGCATAATGCATCTATGAAACATAAGTGAATTTCGTGTTTAGATTTGGGTCATATACCCAAGATACTTCATTATGTATATGCAGATATTCCAGAATCAGAAAAAGCTTGAACTATGAAGTACTTCTGGTCCCAAGCATTTCAGATAAGGGTTACTCAGCCTGTATAAGCATAATCTATGTTTGTCAAGTAAGTAGCTTTTTATGGTTATAGAGTCATTTAATATTTACAGTTTTTTTATTGGGTAAAATAAAAACTATTAAAATTTTTTTTAATTGCCAGAGGGCATGTGTGCTTACAAGTTCGAGACAGAGAAAGAGTGAGGGAGAAAGCGTCCCCCAACAGGGCATGATCGTGTCGCAGTTCCCTGTCCTCCATTTCTCGCTCTTGTCAAGATTTTGGGCACATAAGCCTTGCGTATTTTTCAAGGGACTCAAACGTTGTTAGCCATGTGGGATCTAATTCCCTCAATGCCTAGGCCCTGGGACCAGCCGTAAAATCATTTTTTATTAAGTCCAGCAGGTGGCATAGTGGTTAAGGTGCTGGACTCCCACATGGCCGGCTGCACTTTAAGTCTCCAACCCGGAGGCTTGCTTTCTTACTTTCCCTCTTTCTCTCTTTCTCTGTCTTTTTCTGGTGAGCGCATATGCCCTATAGCAAATGAAAAATAACAGTAATAATAATAAGTAAATAATTATTTTTAAAATTATTTTTTATTGATGCATTAATAATCGTACATATTTATGAGGCACAGTGTACTTTCTCAGTATATGAATACAATGTGAAATGATCAAATCAGGGTAATTAGCATATTCTTCATCTAAAACATTTATATTTTATTTTATTTTTTTAGGGGGAGAGGTTTTTTTGATATAGGGCGCGTGTGCTCGCCAGACAGACAGAGACAGAGAGACAGAAAGTGAAAAATCACCCCCCAGGGGGGATGGCCATGCTGCAATCCCTTCTCCATTCTCCTCTCGGGATCTTGGGCATGCACGCACATGTGCCCAGCATGAGTTTTAAGTCACTGGGTCCAGGATGTGAACCACAGTCGACTACGTGGGAGTCCAGCGACATAGCCATTATGCCAACTGCTGGTCCCTATTTATCTTTATTTTTGTTGGACACACAAAATCTTTTTTTTTTTTTTTAGGAATTATTTATTTAATTTTATTTGTTTTTATTATTATTATTTTTTTAATTTGACCAGAGAGAGAGAAAGGAAAAGTGAGAAAGCAAGCCACCAGGTCCGAGACTCAAACTATGGTCAGCCATGTGGGAGTCCAGCGCCTTAATCACCATGCAACCTGGTGACCCCAAAATCTTTTTTTAACTTTTTTTTTTTTTTGAGAGGTTTTTCGCTATGGGGCGTGTGCGCTCGCCAGACAGAGAGAGACATAGAGACAGAAAGCGAGAAATCACCCCTCAGGGGGGATGGTCACGCCGCAATCCCTTCTCCTCCATTCTCCTCTCGGGATCTTGGGCATGCACGCACACGCGCCCGGTGTGAGTTGTAAGCCACCGGGTCGGAGACGCGAACCGCGGTCGACTACGTGGGAGTCCAGCGACATAGCCATTACGCTAACTGCTGGTTCCCACTATTTTGAAATATACAAAAGTTATCCTTTATTATATTCTCCTTCTATGTTATGGATACTAGGACTTCTCTTGTATAACTAATTTTTGTATAACTACTGGTCCCACAATTTTTCTTTTTCTATGCCTAGTGTGTTTAGTTTATCTGTGCTGTCTGAGATGCTAAGATTTCATTCTTTTCTTTTTAAGGTCTTTTTTAAAATAACAATTTTATATATTATAATTATTTTATAGTTTGCTATAGGGCATGCATGCTCACCAGAAAAGAAAGTGAGGAAACAAGCCCCCAAGTCTGGGCCTCGAACTGCGGTCAGCCATGTGGGAGTCCAGTGCCTCAACCACCATGCTACCTGCTGACCCCACGATTTCATTTCTTTTAATGACTTCTCCCTTTCCTTCTCTGTTTCTCTCTGGCAAGCGCACCACTTGTGTGTCTGGCAACAACAACAAAAACATGTCCATTTTCTCCATTGTGTAGGTAGTATTATTTCTCTTGCAGCTACCTTCTTCAATCTGTGAGGCTATACTTAAGGCCACACAAATATCCTGTTCAGGATAGAAATTTCTCTTTGAATTTAATATCCATTGTTAATTCTTGCCTGAAGTGCACTTTACGACAGTGTTATCAAATGATGATTTTCTGCTCACTTTCTCTACATTTTATTAAACACTTGGCATTCTACTCTTTTTTTTTTTTTTTTTTTTTTTTGCTATAGGGCCCGTGCGCTCACCAGACAGACAGAGAGAGACAGAGAGATAGAAAGGGAGAAATCACCCCCTAGGGGGAATGGCCACGCCACAATCCCTTCTCCTCCATTCTCCTCTCGGGATCTTGGGCATGCACGCACATGCACCTGGTGTGAGTTTTTTAAGCCACCGGGTCCGGGACGCGAACCACGGTCAACTACATGGGAGTCCAGCGACATAGCCCTTACACTAACTGTTGGTCCCCTACTCTTTTTTTTATTTTTGAGAGGTTTTTGCTATAGGATGCGTGCACTCCCCAGAAAGACGGAGAGAGAGACACACAGAAAGCAAGAAATCACCCCTTGGGGGGATGGCCATGCCGCAATCCCTTCTCCTCCATTCTCCTCTTGGGATCTTGGGCACTCACGCATGTGCACCTGTCATGAGTTTAAGCCACCAGGTCCAGGCGTGTGCACCTGTGCCTGGCATGTTTTGAGGCTGATGATGGCATTTGAGCCCACGGTTGGACATGTGGCTCCCAGCACTGCAGTTTGGTTTGCTGTCATCTGCCCCACAGACTGGACCACCTTTGTTGTTCATAGTTTATAATTCATTACTTAATCATTTTGATACTCAGATTTTGTTGCTCAGATTAACCCAGAGTTTGTCAGTGGTAGCCCCTGAATAGCTGTTTAAAATTGGTGACAAAAAGTAAATGCCATTTTGCTTAGGCTTGGTCCTTTTGGTAGAGTCAGGATGCAAATTTTAAAATGTGTATTGGAATATTTGTTGATTTTCTTTTACAGTCTGGAGAAAAAAAGAAGGATGATGAAACAGTTGATAGCCTAGGTATGAATTTCTTTCTCTTACCTCTTGGTGTAAAAAACAGGGTTGCAATCTTAATGCCTATGGGAACCAGGCAAGTATAGAAATGAATTGAGTAGAGAGCAGGACAATGACAAAAGTTCTATTGAGAAAGAAAAAGAAAAAAAAGAGAAAAATAAAGAAATGAGCTGAGGAGGACTGCTGCAAATTATAGAGCACATGGCTTATCTCAGCCGTTGATTGCCACCTGGTTTAGGCTGAGGTTTGCCTTGTGGCAGTCTGGACCTGGTGCTTGGCCCTGCAACCTGAAGTTGTAAATTGATCTTATTTTAGTATTTTTTTTGCAGTTTTTTTTGTTTTTTACTAATTTTTGCCATGGGGCATGTGCATTCACCAGAGACAGACAGAGTCAGAGAGAGAGAAACAAAGTGAGAGAGCACCTCCACAGGGGGGATGGCCACACCGCAGTCCTTGTGCGCCTGGTTTATTTTTCAAGGCACTGGGTTTAGGACTCAAACCTTGCAGTCGACCATGTCGGATCCAGCTTCCTTAACCCCCATGCCATGTGCTGGCCTATATTTAAAAAGTATTTTTAAAAATTCATTATAGAGAGGCTGGTAGGTGCTGTGTTAGTTAAGGGTACTGGACTCTCCCACATGACTGACCACTATTCGAGTCCCAGACCGGGTGGCTTGCTTTCTCACGTTTCCTCTCTCTCTGTCTCTCTCTCACTCTATCCCTCTTT
This sequence comes from Tupaia tana, assembly GCA_026018925.1. Lineage (NCBI taxonomy): Eukaryota > Metazoa > Chordata > Mammalia > Scandentia > Tupaiidae > Tupaia > Tupaia tana. The sequence goes on along the minus strand of JAKSZU010000014.1, from coordinate 24,801,706 downwards.
GGTCAAATTAAAATAAAACAATTAAGTTAAAAATTAATTATAGAGAATGCGTGAGTACACACCAGGGAAAGACAGAGAGAGAGAGAGACCCTTGACATGGTGTCCCATGTTGCAGCCCCCCTTCCCCAGCCTTCCAGTTCCTCAAGATCCTGGGTGTCCTTGTGTGCCGTACCTGGCATGTTTTCAGGCAACTTGGATATTCAGACCTACAGGGATCCACATGGCTTCCAGGCTTGCTGGGCACTTGTGTACCACAGCAGCTGGACCTCATTCAGGTTTTTAAAAAACTGTATGTTCCGAACAAAATATGACCACAAACCCCATTATCAGTTGCAGTTTTTGGAATAAAGTAAATGGATTGTGTAATATATCATTAGCTACTTGTGAATGTTTGCAGGAGGATTCAAGTGTCTTTGGATGATTCTAAAGACAATTATCTATATAAAATGAAAACCATTATCTTTCCCTTTGATCAGAAACATTGTTTCTTTTGTAGGCCCCCTGGAGAAAGGACAGGTAAAAAATGAGGCACTTAGAGAATTGAGAGTAGAGCTCAGCAAAAAACACCAAGCTCGGGAACTTGATGGATTTGGCCTTTATCTGTAAGTGTTAAAGTAATTTAAAACTTCCTATAACATATTCTCCTGAGTAGAGGGAGTCATCATAAAGTATTCATTTCTCCTATGATCATTTCTTTGTTTCCTAGGTATGGTGTGGTGCTTCGAAAACTGGATTTGGTGAAAGAGGCCATTGATGTGTTTGTGGAGGCTACTCATGTTTTGCCTTTGCATTGGGGAGCCTGGTTAGAACTCTGTAACCTGATCACAGACAAAGAGATGGTAAATGGAGATGAGCTACGCGAAAGCTCTCTGCTCCAAGTCTTCCATAATTCTATAATAAGTAGGGGTGGGGAAGAGTTTTGTCCAACTTTAGGTTATAGCTAGCTCCTTTACTGCATCTTCAATCGCTTTCATTGTTTTCTAATTTAGTTCTTCATTTGAAAGATTACTAACTCTTGATTAGTAGTTGCTATTGTATTTGCATATAGATTTATTAGAATTTTTTGGTATTTATATTTTTACATTAAAGTTTTACTGTAACTTGTTTTATCAACTAAATGTTATAGTTTTTCTTTCTCTAATTCCACATATTCTATAGGAACAGTTTCTTTGATGTCTAGGATTATATTAAAATATTTTAAATATTTTAAATATTACAAGCTGTCATTGATTTCGTAAAAATTTAGAGATTGCTTATTAGTGCAGTAATGTATATAAAATTGCTTTATAAACTGCAGTCATATTATTAGTCATTATTAGAGGACATTGTCTTTTTTTTTTTTTTTTTTTTTTTTTAGAGAGATTTTTGCTATAGGGTGTGTGGCTCATAGAGAGAGACAGAAAGCGAGAGATTGCCCCCAATGGGAGATGGCCACACTACAGCCCCTCCTCCTCTATTCTCTTGGGATTTCGGGCACACACGCACAGGTGCCCAGCATGAGTATCAAGCTACCGGATCCAGAACTTGAACTACAGTCAGCTGTATGGGAATCCAGTGACATAACCATTACGCCATCTGCTGGTCCCAGAGGCTTTGTCTTTTTATTTTGTTTAGAGAATTATTTTTTTAACTTTATTAATTTAATTTGACCAGAAAGGGACAGAGTGAGAGGGAGAGAGACAGACAGACAGACAGTAAGAAAGCAAGTCACCAGGTCCAGGACTTGAACTGGAGTTGGCCATGTGGGAGTCCAGCATCCTCAACCACCAGGCCTGCTGGTCCCAAAGGCATTGTCTTTTAGCGTTTATTTTGCTGTTTTTTAGTAGGTAATGGAAGCAATAATACACCTTCTTTTGTTGGATCTGAAAAGCCAGTGACTGGTTTATTTTTCCCAATAGTGATGCATGCTACTAAATCTGTGTTTGAAACCTTATATTGGGGGCCAGCAGGTGCCATGATGGTTAAGGGTGCTGGACTCCCACATAGCTTACTGCGGTTCAAGTCCTGGATCTGGCAACTTGCTTTCTCACTTTCTCTCTCTCTTTCTCTCTGTCTCTTTCTGGTCAAATTAAAATAAATAATACATAAACAAATAAAGTAAATAAAATAATTCTTTAGAAAAAAAAAAGAAATCTTACCTTGGTTTACTTGTATTTACCTAGTTCAAACTGCCTGCTAGACTTCAATTGAAATTTTGTTTTTTCTCTGAATTCAAAATATATAAAACCAAATTTCTCATCTTGCCTATCAAATTCTTTTTCTTCTTCCCAACCTCATAAACTCTCACTAGCATCAGTTTCTAGACATTTGGTCTTGACACTCTGAGTCATATTGTCTCCTCCTTGTCTCATATTTCCTTTTATCTAGTTAGTCAAAAGACGTTGCCATGGTTACCTTCTAGCATACATCTCTTTCTCTTGGTTTCCTTTGCTATCTCAGTTATCATATCAAATTTGGATTACTTAAAATTAATAGATACTTTCTGTCTAGCTTTCCCATTTTTATACTTCCGTGTCTAAGCCACCCTGCATACTGTTGCCAGACTTCTTTTTCTTTTAAAGATTTGTTCCTTAGGACACATTTGCTCACTGGAGAGAGAGAGAGACAGACAGACACAATGAGAGGGAAAGTGAGAAATCACCCACCAGGGTGGATAGCCACATAGCAATCCCTTCTCCTCCATTCTCTTCCTGGGATCTTGAACACACACACACACACCCCTGGCATTTTCAAGCCACCAGGTCCAGGACTTGAACCACAGTTGGCCATGCAATGTAACCACAATGCCATCTGCTGGTCCCTCAAACTTATTCTTAAAATATCCACCAGCATATGGCATAATGGTTATGTCGCTGGATTCCCACGTCGTCGACCGTGATTTGAGTCTCAGATCCACTTGCTTAAATTTTACACTACGTGCTTTTGCATGCTTACCCAAGATCCCAAGAGGAGAATGGAAGAGAAGGGGTTACGGTGTGGCCATCCTCCCTGTGGGGGATGTGATTTCTCACTTTCTGTCTCTCTATCTCTCTGGCGAGCGACGTGTCCTATAACAAAAATCTCTTAAAAAAAAAAATCCATGTTACTATGCCATTCTCTTACCAGAACTTCACATTGTTTACCTATTGCATCCTCTTTTCTGTTGTACCATAAACCTACCTTACCAGTTCAGTCTTATTTTTCCACTACTTCCCAGTGCATAACCTCCCCTCAAGCCAAGATGTTTTTCTCATCTTTCTTACTCACACTCATCATGCCTGTTTGCCTCTACTTATATTGTTGCCCTTACCTAGAATGCTTTCTTCTTTTCCTTTTTTAATTAAAATTCTACCCATCCTCTAAGATTCATTTCAAATCATACCTTTTCATTGAAGCTATTCCAAAGTAGGCCATTTCTCCCTATTGTGTTTATATGTCATCTTCACTTAAATTGGACTACCTAGTGTTCATTGTTAGCTACTCTAATAGAATTTTAGTGGCAAATTACTTAGGCAATGAAGGTAGTTCATTGGTGTTCATTTTGGAGAGAGGTCAAATTATATTAAGTATGTCCCTTTCTCTCCTGCTGCCAGCTGAAGTTCCTGTCTTTGCCAGACTCCTGGATGAAAGAGTTTTTCCTGGCTCATATATACACAGAGTTGCAGTTGATAGAGGAGGCCCTGCAAAAGTATCAGAATCTCATTGATGTGGGCTTCTCTAAGAGCTCGTACATTGTTTCCCAGATTGCAGTTGCCTATCACAATATCAGAGGTGAGTGAAGAGGACAATGAAACACCAACAGATCCTGAGAGGTGCACCTGTTGTTTTCTGAACGTTCTGTCTTCTTTCTGCAGATATCGACAAAGCTCTCTCTATTTTTAATGAGCTGAGGAAACAAGACCCTTACAGGATTGAAAATATGGACACATTCTCCAACCTTCTTTATGTCAGGGTGAGCTGCTTCCCTTGCTTGATTAAGCTTTTTAGTGCTTTATACCACCTGGGTAGGATTTTACTAAGTTGTGTTAGCTACAAAACAATTTAGGGAGTTTCTGTTTCATACTTAGATCATCGTTCTCTTTTCTTCCAGAGCATGAAATCTGAGTTGAGCTATCTGGCTCATAATCTTTGTGAGATTGATAAATATCGTGTAGAAACATGCTGTGTAATTGGTAAGAGTTAAAAACACTTTTTTCTTTTAAGATTTACCTTCATATTAAATAACACAGATATAAAGATAACAATATTAAAGTATTATAAGTAACAGAATTTTTTTTTCAAATTTGTTATAAGGTATGTGCACTTGCCAGAGAGAGACAGAGGGAGAAGGGGAGAGTGAGAAATTACTCCTCAGGGGGGGATTACCATGCTATAATTCCCTCTTCTTCACTCCTCTTGAGATTTTGGGCACATATACACACCCTCCTGGAGGTTTTTTCAAGCCATTGTGAAGTTGGCCATGTGGGTTGCAGGTGTCCCAACCACCACACTACCTGGCTGGCCCAGAAGTATATTTTTAATTGTAGACAGGTATGTGTGCTCACTAGGGAGAGACAGGAGAGACAGGAGACATAAAGGAAAAGGGAGGAAGCACTCCCCAAAGGTGCTTACTTCATTTCTCCATACTGTTGGGATTTGGGACATGCATACATATGTACCCAGAATGTTTCTTTTCTTTTTAAAAAAATTTTATTTATTTAATTTCATTTGTTGTTATTATTATTATTATTATTATTTAATTTGACCAGAGAGAGACAGAGAGAGAGAGAGAGAGAGAAAGTGAGAAGAAAGCAAGCCTTCAGGTTCAGGACTCAAACTGTGGTCAGCCATGTGGGAATACAGCGCCTTTAACCACCGTGCTACCTGCCTGGCCTTCCCAGAATGTTTCTTAAGCTTCTGGGGCCAGGATTCAAACTGGAATTTTTTTACTCCCTAGCCACTAGGCCACAGGACCAGCCCAGTAATGGAAGAATATACTGTAGAATGTGAAAGCTCACTGTAATTTTACCCCTAAGATTGTTTGGTGAACATTATTCCCAGATAGTTTTCTGTGCAAATACTAAAAATGTGTGTGTGTGTGTGTGTGTGTGTGTGTGTGTGTAATTTGCTTGTAAAAAACTGTATAGTTATAAATACTGCTTTGTCACCTTTTTTAACCTAATGATACATTTGTTGCCATCTTTCCAAGTTAGTACATTTCCTTTTCTATTGCTTTTTATGGCTATGTAGCATTTTATTAAATAGATGTTCCATTATTTTTATTTAATAATAAAATTGAGGGACAGCTGGTAGCATGGTGTGTAAGGTAGCTGGATGCTCCATGGCCGGTAGCACAGTTTGAATTCTGGGCCAGGTGGCTTGAAAAACATGCTGGGCACATGTGTATGTGTTTGTACACATTCAAAACTTCAAAAGGAGGGAGAAATAGAGGAGAGGGAATTGAGGTTGACCATCTGCCATGAGGGGTGCTTTCTCACCTCCCTCCCTGTCTCTCTTCAGCGAGTGCTCATATTCTCTAGCAAAAACAACTTCTCAGAAAACATCTTCATACATGACCATATATATTTGCATGCTGATACAACTATTTTTATATGATAAGTTCCTAGCAATGAAAGACTAGATCAGGGCCAGCCAGTGGCCTGGTCATTAAGTTGGCTGGATCCCACATGGCTGGCTGCACGGTTCAAATCTCAGACCCAGCAGCTTTAAAAACATGCTTAGGTGTGTGTGTGTGCATACCTAAAATCCTGAGAGGAGAATGGAAGAGAGAGGATTACAGTGTGGCCATCCCCCTGGGAATTGCTTGCTTGCTTGCTTGCTTTCTTTCTTGCTTTCTTTCTTTCTTTCTTTATTTTAGAGGTTTTTGCTATAGGGCGCGTGCGCTCGCCAGACAGACAAAGAGAGACAGAGAGACAGAAAGCGAGAAATCACCCCCTGGGAGGATGGCCATGCCGCAATCCCTTCTCCTCCATTCTCTTCTTGGGATCTTGGGCATGCACGCACATGCGCCCGGCGTGAGTTTTAAGCCACCGGGTCTGGGACACAAACCGCGGTTGACTATGTGGGAGTCCAGTGACATAGCCAGATGAACATGAAATAGAATTTGAACTAAATTAATTGGGTATAGAGTATAGATAACTGATATAATTTATTTCTTCTGACTTAAACTTAAAGGCTGCATCTAGACAATTAAGAAAAAAATTAAGATTAAGGGGGCTGGTGGGGTGGCATGGTAGTTGAAGCACTGGACTCCCACATGACTGACTGGTTTGAGCCCCAGACCTGGCGGCTTGCTTTCTCACTTTCCCTCCCTCTCTCTCTCTCTGTATGTCTCTCTCTGGTCAAAATAAATAAATAAATAAGTAAAATTTTTAAAAAATCAATAATTGTAATTGAAATTTAAAAGAAAAATATGTATACAGGTTTTATTACTTGTTGAGTTTTTTTTTTTTTTTTGGTGAGAGGTTTTTGCTATAGGTCGCGTGCGCTCTCCAGACAGAGACAGAGAGACAGAAAGCGAGACATCACCCCCCAGGGGGGATGGTCACGCCGCAATCCCTTCTCCTCCATTCTCCTCTCAGGATCTTGGGCATGCACGCATGCACACACATGTGCCTGGCGTGAGTTTTAAGCCACCAGGTCCGGGTCTCAAACCACCGTCGACTACATGGGAGTCCAGCGACATAGTCATTATGCTAACTGCTGCTCCCCATGGTTTTTTTTTTTTTGGAGAGATTTCTGCTATAGAGTTTGTACACTCTCTGGGGAGAAAGAGAGAGGTGGGGGGCGAGAGTGCGCTAGAAAGACAGAAAGCATCCCCCTGGGGGGATGGCCACGCTGCAGTCCCTTCTCTTCCATTCTCCTCTCGGTATTTTGGGTATGCACATATGTCCAGCATGAATTTTAAGCTGCTGAGTCCAGGATTCAAACCGTAGTGGACTATTGTGAGAGTCCAGAGACATAACCATTACGCCATTTGCTAGTTCCACTTGTTGGTTTTAACAAAATGGAGTCATATTAGGCCTAACCTAATGGTGCACTTGATAGCAAACTGACCTGTAGTACTAGGAGCTACATGACTGACTGCTGACTTTGTATCCTCAGGCTGGCTTGAAAACACGTCTTGCTGGGTGTGTGAGTGCATACTCAACATCCCAAGGAGCTAGAGGGCCGTGGAAAGTGTATTATGTGACAAGGCCCTGCTGAGGGTACTTCCCGCTCGCTCTCTCATGCACACAGGTGTACTCTATTATAAATAAAATAAAGTTATGTGGATGCGTGCAGTTTGCTGTTTTAACTTGACAGTGTATCATGATTTCTGAAAGTTAGCATAAATATAGCTATACCTGTCTTTTTATCTAGTTTATTTATGAACATGCAATTTACACAAAGAGGTGTTTTCTTTTTTTCTTAAGGGGTTTTCTCCTTAGGGCCTATAGTCGCCCAAGAGGAGACTGGAGAAGGGATTGCGGCATGGCCATTCCTTAAGGCGGATAATTTCTTGCATTTTATCTCTCTGGTGAGCGCACATGTCCTATAGCAAAAAAATCTCTCTTAAAAATGATACTGGATTTATTCCAGCCAGCAGGTGATGTAGTGGTTAAAGGGCTGGACTCCTGTGTGACCTGTGGTTCAAGTGCTGGACCCAGTGGCTTAAAACTCATACTAGGGGCCAGCAGGTGGCATGGTGGTTAAGTCGCTGGACACCCACATGGCCAACTGTGGTTTGAGTCCCGGACCTAGTAGCTTAAAACTCATGCTTGGTACGAGTGTGTGCATGTCCAAAATCCTGAGAGGAGAAGGGATTGCAGCATGGCCATCCCCCTGTGGAGTGATTTCACATTTTCTTTTTCTTTGTTTCTCTCTGTCTCTCCAGCAAGTGCACCCGCTCTGTAACAACATTCTCTCTTAAAAAACAAAAAGAAAAAAAATCACACCAGGTGTGTTTCCACGCCTGCCGAAAAATCCCGAGAGGAGAGAGAAGGAGAAGAGGTTGCAGTGTGGCTATCTTCCCTTGGGGGTAATTTCTCACTTTTTTTTTTCTTTTTTTTGGGAGATGTTTTTGCTATAGGGTGCATGCGCTCACCAGACAGACAGAGACAGAGAGACAGAAAGTGAGAAATCACCCCCCAGGGGGGATGGCCACGCCGCAATCCCTTCTCCAATTCTCCTCTCAGGATCTTGGGCATGCATGCACACGCGCCCGGCGTGAATTTAAGCTACCGGGTCCGGGACTCGAACCGCGGTCGACTACATGGGAGTCCAGAGACATAGCCATTACGCTAACTGAGGTCCCTCACTTTTTTTTTTTTTTTTTTTTAAGAATTATTTATTTAAGTTATTCATTCACTTTTTTTTTTTTTTTTTTTTTTTTTTAATTTGACCAGAGAGAGACAGAAAAAGTGAGAAAGTAAGCCACCAGGTCCAGGACTCGAACTGTGGTCAGCCATGTGGGAGTGTCCAGCGCCTTAACCACCACACTATTCACTGGTCTCTGATTTCACACTTTCTGTTTCTGTCTGGCAAGCACATGCACCGTATGGTAAAAATCTCTCTCTTAAAAAAAGGTGGGGGATTTATTGATATATATTGGGTCCCTTACTTACTGCGGCTTTATTCATAGTATTTTGACTTCATCATGATGCAAAAAATGATATGCATGCAGTAGAAACTACTTTGAGGGACAAGCAGTTAGCATAATGGCTATGTCACTGGACTCCCATGTAGCAACCGTGGTTCGAGTCCCGGACCTGGTGGCTTAAACTCACGCCAGGCGTGTGTGCGTGCATGCCCAAGATCCTGAGAGGAGAATGGAGGAGAAGGGATCACAGTGTGGCCATCCCCCCGGGGGACTATTTCTAGCTTTCTGTCTCTCTGTCTCTCTCTTGTCTTTCTGGTGAGTGCGCATGCCCTATAGCAAAAATCTCTCCAAAAGAAAAAAAAAAAAAACTGTACTTTGAGTTTCTAATTTCATCTTTTCCTGGGCTAGTGATAGGAGGTACCATACTTCCTTAGGATACTGGGTAGTGGTAATGAGCTGTATCTTGTGGTCAGCCATGCAATCCTGAGGATAAACCACCAGTACTCTACAGTACAGGCCAGACTAAGCTACTCTGTTTTGTAGGTCAGATATATTAAATGCATTTTTAACTTAGGATATTTTCAACTTACACTTGGTTTATCTGGAGATAACCTATTGAAAGTCAAGAAGCATTGGTAATTTACTTACTGTAAAATTCACCCATTTAAATGTGTGAGATTTTATTTTTTTTATTTTTGCCATAGAGTGCATGCATTTGTCAGAGAGAGAGAGACAGAGACAGAAACAGTGAGAGGGAGAATGAGAAGTCACCCTCCCCCCCACGGAGGATGGCCATGCCACAACCCCTTCTCCATTCTTCTGGGATCTTGGGCATGCATGTACACACGCCTGGCATGATTTTCAAGCCACTGAGTCTGGGACTTGAACTGTGATCAGCTATGTGGTAGTCCAGAGACATAACCACTTAGTCCCTAGCTAGCCCCATACTCATTTAAATTTATAGCTTAATGAGTTTTTATAAATTTACACCGTTTCCTTTTTTTTTTTTTAAAGGAAATTATTTATTTAATTATTTATTTAAATTAAATAAATTATTTATTTAATTCCATTTGTAATTATTATTTTTAAAATTTGACCAAACAGAGAGAGAGAAGGAGAAAGGGAAAGCGAGAAAGCAAGCTGCCAGGGTCGGGACTTGAACCATGGTCAGCCATATGAGAACCCAGTGCCTTTAACCATCACGCTGCCTGGCTGCCCCAATTTACACCATTTTCTAATCAACGTAGTAATCTGCTTTAGAATACACCATAACCTGCAGAAGTCCCCTTGTGTCTGTCTGCAGTCAGTTCCATTCTCGTTCCTCAGCAACCACTCCTCAGCTATTGTACAGCTGTAGTTTTGCCTATTCTGGGAATTTCATATAGATGGCATCTGGCAATATTGAGTCGTATTTTCTTATTGCTTTAAGTTAGCACATTTTTGAGGTTTATCTATGTTTTAACATATATCAGTAATTTCTTTTTTTTTTTTTTTTTTTCTTTTTTTTGGAGAGGTTTTTGCTATAGGGCGCGTGTGCTCGCCAGACAGACAGAGAGAGACAGAGAGATAGAAAGCAGGAAATCACCCCCCAGGGGGGATGGCCACGCCGCAATCCCTTCTCCTCCATTCTCCTCTCGGGATCTTGGGCACGCACGCACACGCGCCCGGCGTGAGTTTAAGCCGCCGGGTCCGGGACTCGAACCGCGGTCGACTACGTGGGAGTCCAGCGACATAGCCATTACGCTAACTGCTGGTCCCCAATATATCAGTAATTTCTTAAAATTACTGAGTAGTTTCATTAATTGGATTTATCACATTGTTTCTCCATTCACCAGTTGATAAAGGCAGATGACTTTTATACTCTTTATTCAAATGAAATCTCACATAATCCTAAAATATTTCACTTACCTTTTTAGAATAAATGATGATAAAACTGCTTTGATGGTGTGGTAGAGGAAAGCTCAAAGCTTTACTTTTTTTTTTCTTTTTAAACTTAGTTTGCTGGGGCTGGCAGGTGGCATGGTAGTTAAGTGTGCTGGACTCCCACAGGGCCAGCTGTGGTTCAAGTCCTGGACCTGGTGGTTTGCTTTCTCATTTTCCCCTTATCTCTCTCTGGTCAAATTGAAACAATAATAACAAATAAAGTGGGCTGGCAGGTGGCATAGTGGTTAAGGGTGCTGGACTCCCACATGGCCGGCCATAGTTAGAGTCCCAAACCTGGTGACTTGCTTTCTCCCTTTCCCTCTCTCTCTCTCACTATGTCCCTCTCTGATCAAATTAAAATAACTAACTAAATAAATAAATAGTAAAGTTAAATGAAATAATTATCTAAAAAAAAAACACAACTGAAGTTAAATAAAATAATTTCTTTTTTTCTTTAAGAGAGAATTTGCTTTAGGGTACATGTGCTCACTGGAGAGACAGAAAGCCAGAAATCACCCTCAGGTGGGGATGACCACACCACAATCTCTTCTCTCAGGTTTTTTGGCATTTATGCACATGTGCCCAGTGTGAGTTTTAAACCACCAGGTCTGGAACTTGAATTACAGTCAGCCATGTGGGGGTCCAGTGACATAACCATTACACCATCTGCTGGTCCCTAAATAAAATAATTCTAAAAAAGTTATAAATTTAGTTTGCTATAGGGTGTGTGCGCTTATCAGAAAGAGGAAAAGTGAGAAATCACACCCTGGGGGGATGGCCATGCAGCAATCACTCTTCTATTTCTTCTTGGGATTTTGGGCACGCATGCACATGCGCCCTGCCCTGCATATTGCTCAAGCCACCAGATCTGGGACTTAACTGCACAGTTGACCATGTGGGATCCAATCACCTTAAACTTCATGCCACCTGATGGCCCCCAAAGTCTCTATCTTTTTAACTGTTGAAGTACCTCTTAGAAACCTAGCCTACAGGGAATATAGTTTGAAAACCACTAATCTTGGGAACCAGCAGTTAGCGTAATGGCTATGTCGCTGGACTCCCACGTAGTTGACCGCGGTTCGCGTCCCGGACCCGGTGGCTTAAAACTCAACACCGGGCGCGTGTGCGTACGTGCCCAAGATCCCGAGAGGAGAATGGAGGAGAAGGGATTGCAGCGTGACCATCCCCCCTGGGGGGGTGATTTCTCGCTTTCTGTCTCTATGTCTCTCTCTCTGTCTGTCTGGCGAGCGCACGCGCCCTATAGCGAAAACCTCTCAAAAAACAAAAACAAAAAAACAAAAACCCACTAACCTAAAGTACAGTCTAGAAATTTCTTACCCTTTATTAACAAAATAAATGCTGGGACCAGCATATGGTGTAATGGTTATGTCACTGGACTCCCATGTAGTTGACTGCAGTTTGAGACCTGGACCTGGCCGCTTAAAACTCACACTGGCACATGTGCATACGTGCCCAAAATCCTGAGAGGAGAATGGTTGAGAAGGGATTGAGGGGTGGACATCTCCCCTGGGGGAGTTATTTCTTGCTTTCTCTCTCTCTCTCTCTCTCTCTCTCTCTGTCTATCTCTGTGGTGAGTGCATAAACTCTATAGCAAAAGTTTCTCAAAAAAAAAGAAGAAAAGAAATGCTTTATGCAAATGAAATAAAATGAAGGAAAAATTGCAGTTTTGGGGGATACTTTTAAAAATTTAAACCTAGAATAATAATTGTGATAGATGAAATGTATTTCCCAAGGGAATGTTGATATTCCCTGTGTTGTACAGTTTTACTTTTCTGCCCATATTTTCGGGGGAATGGATTACAGTGTCATACCCACGGGGTGAAATGCTTTCTATTTTATTAGATTTTTATTTTTAACTTTCTAGTTATTTATATTTTGTTTTGTTTTTTAATCAGGCAATTATTACAGCTTGCGCTCTCAGCATGAGAAAGCAGCCTTATATTTTCAGAGAGCTCTGAAATTGAATCCTCGGTATCTTGGGGCTTGGACACTGATGGGACATGAATACATGGAAATGAAGAACACATCTGCTGCTATTCAGGCCTACAGGTGGGCATCTAGTTGAGGAATGAAGTGAAGCAAATCGCTGTGATGTTAGAACTATACAGAGCCTGCACATTGCTAACTTTGATTCTGCCCTCTTACCAGTCTTGTCTTTTCCATTCTTTAGACATGCCATTGAAGTCAACAAGCGGGACTACAGAGCTTGGTATGGCCTTGGACAGACCTATGAAATCCTTAAGATGCCATTTTACTGTCTTTATTATTACAGACGGGCCCACCAGCTTCGGTAAGTCTAGTCACTTGATATTTAATGTTTTTGATGTGGGAAAGGCTGATAATTTGTCTTCTGATAGCTACTGACAACAGTGAATAGGTTTGACCCTTGGAGACCTTAGTTTTAAACTTGCTAAATATGATTTGGTCATTTTTATTTTGTGTATTCAACTAATAGGCTAACAGTTTAATCATGAATACAAAGTAATCTAATTATTTGAAGTATTAGATTAAAGACATTAATTAATTCTTACATTATTTTGAAATAGTGGTCGTGCTGGGTCCTTAAAGGGAGGACTTAAGTTACTGATTAAATTCTTTGGTCAGACTGCCTATTCTTCATTTTCAGGCCCAATGATTCTCGTATGCTGGTTGCTTTAGGAGAATGTTATGAGAAACTGAACCAACTAGTGGAAGCCAAAAAGGTACCTGAAATTGGGTCCTAGAGATTTTGAATGGAAATCTACAGTTTAGATAAAGATTGGGCTATCTGTTCTGTAACTTTTCCTTCGTTCTGATCTGTGAGCACAGGGAAGTCTGCATGCTTACAGTTGTATAAGCTAAAAGCAAAGCTGGACTGAGATCATCAGTGGGAATATTAACATATAGCCTTGACCTATCAGAACTAGTACAAATACCTTCCACTGTGCCAGTCTGCACTTCTGGGAGGCTTGCAGGGCCTTAGCTTTTTTGTGATTAGTTGCAGCACACGGGACAATTGCCAAAGTTTATTTTCTTGACAGTGTTATTGGAGAGCTTACGCCGTGGGAGATGTGGAGAAAATGGCTCTGGTGAAACTAGCAAAGTAAGTGAAATGCTGTTGTTACTTACGTTAGCTTCTCTGGAATGATGGGTCATGTATGCTCTCAAACATCCCATCTACTGTCCTACATGTGAATGCTGGTCCGGGAATTTAGCCATCCTGACTCTTGAGAATGCTACTTCTCTTTGAAGAGGGAATCAACTTTCCTGTTTGCAAGATAAGAAATCAAGAATGAATTGGAAAAAAGAGAAGAAGAAATTATAGTGTCAAAGCAGTAATATATCTTCTCCTGATAAGGGCTATGAAAATTAAGAATAATGCAGAAATAGTAGGCAAAGAGGTTCTTTATTTAATTAAGAATTATTTTATATATCTATCTATCTTTCTTCCTTCCTTCCTCCCTTCCTTCCTTTCCCTTCTTCCTCTCTTTCTTTCCTTTCTTTCCTTTCTTTCACCAGCAAGGGACAGAGTGAGTGAGAGAGAGAGAGACAAAGTGAGAAAGCAAGCCACCAGGTCTGAGACTGGAACCGTGGTTGACCATATGGGAGTCCAGCGCCCTTAACCACCATGCCACCTGCTGGTCCCTATTTATTGTTTTTGAGGTTTTTGCCTTAGGGCATATGTGCTGACTAGAGAGAAAGAGACAGAGATAGTGAGAGGGAAAATGAGCAATCACCCCACCCCCCCGAGAGATGGCCACACTGCAGTCCCTTCTCTTCATTCTCTTCCTGGGATCTTGGGGCACAAGTACACATGTGTCAGGCGTGCCAAGCCACTGGGTCTGGGACTTTAACCATGGTCAGTCTTGTGGGAGTCCAGCGATGTAACCACTATGCCATCTGCTGACCCTGGCAAAAAGGTTCTTAAATATGATTTCATTCTTTTGAGATTTTTCTGGGTTTGTAGGAAAAAATCTGAATTGCTTCCTATCTCTTTTTTTTTTTTTTTTTTAATTGCCAGAGGGCACATGTGCACACCAATGAGGGTGAAAGAGAGAGAGAGAAAAAGCACCTCTCCCACTCCCAGTAGAGCATGGTCATGCCACAATCCCTTCTTCTCCATCTCTCCATCCCATCAGAATTCTGGGCTCACATGTACATGCACCTGTCCAGTGTGTTTCTCAAGCTGCCGGGCTAGGATTCAGATCAGCCATGTGAATCAGGCTTTCTTATCCAGATAGGGTTAAAGAAGGCTGCGGGGCCAGCTCTTCCTATTATTTTACATCTCATTCTGGGTATTAACTAGAGAATTTTTGTGAAAATGTATTATCCAGATTCAGTTTTTAGTAACCCTTCCTCATCACTAGTAGCAAAATAATGATGCTAAGTTTTGATGACAGTAACAGTCACGTGGTGAACACTAGCATTGTTGTAGGTCCCACAGTGTCTTTCATGTTAAAATTTGTGCTTGGCTATGTATTGTCATTTTCTGGTCTTAATTGTATGCTTTTATTTTTGATCAATGACTTTGATTTCTGATTTTTACTTAAAGACCAATTTCTTTTATAGGCTTCATGAACAATTGACTGAGTCAGAACAGGCTGCCCAGTGTTACATCAAATATATCCAAGATATCTATTCCTGTGGGGTATGTGTCAGAACATAAGAACTGTGTTGTTGACCTTATCCTTATCATCTCAGTCATTCCTGCTTTCCCTATCTAGGAAATAGTGGAACACTTGGAAGAAAGTACTGCTTTCCGCTATCTGGCCCAGTACTATTTTAAGTGCAAATTGTGGGATGAAGCTTCAACTTGTGCCCAGAAGTGTTGTGCGTTCAATGATGTGAGTATCTTTTTGTTTGTTTGTTTGTTTTTGAGAGGTTTTTGGTATAGGGTGCATGTGCTCACCAGATAGACAAGCAGGCAGAAAGTGAGAAATGACCCCCCAGAGGGGATGGCCACGCTGCAATCCTTTCTTCTCCATTCTCCTCTTGGGATCTTGGGCACGCACGTACACGCGCCTGGCGTGAGTTAAAGCCACCAGGTCTGGGACTCGAACCTCGGTCAACTACATGGGAGTCCAGTGACATAGCTGTTATGCCAATTGCTGTTCTTTTTTTTTTTTTTTTTAGGAGAGAGATTTTTGCTATAGGGTGTGTGTGCTCACTGGAGAGACAGAAAGATAGAAAGAAAGAAAGAAGTCACACCCTAGTGGAGATGGCCATGCCGCAATCCCTTCTTCTCTATTCTCCTCGGGATTTTGGGCATATATACACACGTGCCCAGCATGAGTTTGAAGCCACCGAGTCTGGGACTAAAACTGCGGTTGGCCATGTGGGAATCCAGTGATGTATTCCCTACACCATATACTGGTTCCAAGTATCAGATTTTTTTTCCAAAAAATTTTGTTTAACTTTTTTTTATTTATTTATTTTAATTTGACCAGAGAGAGACAGAGTAAGAGAGACAGGGAAAGTGAGAAAGGAAGCCACGAGGTCTAGGACTTGAACCATGGTTGGCCATGTGGGAGTCCAGTGCCCCGAACCACCATGCCACCGGCCGGTCCCTCAAGTATCATATTTTTATAAGGGATATTTTAGATTACAGCATATACTATTTTAAAAAATTACTTTTTTTTATTTTTTAAAGAATTACTTTATTTAGCTTTTATTTATTCATTTATTTCATATTAATTTGACCAGAGAGGAACAGAGTGAGAGAGAGAGACCTAAAGTGAGAAAGCAAGCCACCTGGTCCAGGACTCGAACCGAGTACCCTTAACCACCACACCACCTGCCAGCCCCTTTTTAAAATGATTTCTAGAAAGATTTTTGCTGTAAGGTGTGTGTGTTCGCCAGAGAGGTAGAGACAGAACCGAGAAATCACCCACTAGGGGAGATGACCATGCTGTAATCCCATCTCTTCCATTCTCTCAGGATTTTGGGAACATACATATGCACATGGTGCTCGGTGTGAGTTTTAAGTTTCTGGGCTTGGGACTTGAACTGTGGTTGACTACATGGGAGTCCAGCCACATAACCATTATGCCATCCACTGATCCCTAGAGCATATGATCTTTACCATGATTTGGGGGTGGAAGATGAATAATGATGTGTGGAACCTGTATAGCAGTGACTCGATAGCCTGTTTTTGAGAATTGCCTTGGGCACATTTTGAAAAAGTTTCCTGACTTTCTTTCAGACTCGGGAAGAAGGTAAGGCCTTGCTCCGGCAAATTCTTCAGCTTCGAAACCAAGGCGAGACTCCCACCACTGAGATGCCTGCTCCATTTTTCCTCCCTGCTTCACTCTCTGCTAACAATACTCCCACACGCAGAGTTTCTCCACTCAACTTATCTTCTGTTACACCATAGTCGAGTGCTTTCAAGCCAGCTTGTTAGACACATATTAAGCCTTACATCCATGTAAAGAACTGCATCATCTGTCCTTCCAAGGACTCAATTCTTGTTTCTACGGATAGAAACAGCTCTTTGCGGACAGTTTATATTACCATCTATGGAGGCTGACTGACAGAAGAGTACTGGCAGGAACAGATACTGTCTTGCTGGTAAGAAGCACTTCTATCTCCCTTCTCTTCAGAGTGGCAAGAGAACTTAGCTTTCTTTCCAAAGCCATTGCTTCACCCAGAAACATCCCTTTACAGCACTTTAGCCAGGTATTGCTACTAAAAGAAATAAGGTTTTGATGCTGCTGAGACTGGGAGAAAGGAAAGGAGGGGGGAAGTTTGCCACTCTACCTTCTGCTGGCGCTGGGGGCACTGAATACCCCAGGAAGAGGTCAGGACACTGCATAGAAATGACCTCATTTTTGGATTTGCTGAGCATGACCCCTTTTCTAATTTGGTTTAAATGGAGTGGAGCTATACATCTGTTTTTACTCTAGAGAGATACTCTTCCAAAACAGTTTTGAGGAGGAGTCTTCTAAAAGCTTTCAAATTGAAAGTAACTTTTTAGAATTGAATAAAAAAAAAGGGCAGAAAGAATCTCACTTGGCATGGAACTGCTGATGGCCCTTTCTGAGGACAAAAGATGGCTGTAGCATTAGCTATACCCTGACAAAAGCAAAACAAGAATACAGAAAATTTCATGGACATTTGGAAATAACTTTTGTGAATATTCAGATAAAAATAAATTCACTTTAAACTGGTCTGTTTTAATAATTTTTAAACTGTTAACTTTGTCCTTCCCCCCATCTCCATATATGGTTTTTCAGTCTTTATCTAGATAAGATAAAGGGAACCATAATTGTGTTCTTGAAAGGATTCAGGCTGTGCGTAGGAGTTCAGTTGGAGGTAGTATGCTATGACTATAATGTCTGCTGTAACAATTTCTGGAGCCAGGAGGTGGTATAGTGGTTAAGGTGCTGGATTTCCACATGGCCTACTGCAGTTCAAGTCCTGGATCCGCTGGCCTTGCCAGGCGCATGCCCACATGCTCAAAATCCCGAGAGGACAATAGAGAAGGGATTGTGGTATGACCATACCCTCTATAGGATGATTTCTCACGTTTTTTCTCTCTAGTGAGTGTACATGTCCTGAAAAAAAAAAATTGCATAGTACGGGGCCAGCAGGTAGTGTGGTGGTTAAGACTCTAGACTCCAACATGGCCAACAATGGTTTGGGTCCTGAACCCAGCAGCTTGAGAGTCACTCTGGGCATGGGTGTACATGCCCAAAATCCCAAGAGAATGGAAAAAGGATTGTGGTGTGGCTGTCCCCTCTTGGGTATGATTTCTCACTTTCCCTATCTCTGACAAGCACATGTACAAAAGCCTAAAAAAATAAAGATTTGTATAGTACATGCTATGGATTATTTTGAACTCAGGGTTCAGCCCACCTTCATTTTTGTTCCCAGAACATGTTTGTTATATATTCATCTCCTAGTGTATGACACTTCATTTTATATTAAGGAAGTCTTACGATACCTAATTCCATTTTTCATTTTTTCTTTTTTTTTTAAGAGATTTTGCTATAGGGTGTGCGCTTGCTGGAAAGGCACAGAAAGTGAGAACTCACCCCCAGGGGATGGCCATGCTGCAATCCCTTCTCCATTCTCTTTTTGGGATTTTGGGCATGCATATACATGTGCCCAGCATAGGTCTGGGACTCAAACCACAGTTGACTATGTAGGAGTCTAGCGATGCAACCATTATGCCACCTGCTGGTCCCTTGAATTTCTTTTTTTTTTCTAAATTTATGTATTTACTATTATTATTTTTAATTTGGAGAGAAAGAATGTGAGAAAGCAAGCCACCAGATCCACGTGTGGTCAGCCACATGGGAGTCCAGGACCTTAACCACCATGACACCTGCTGGCCCTAGATTCATTTCCTTTTTATTTCTAAAGAATTATTAATCTTACTTATTCATTTATTTCTTAGTTTAATTTGACCAGAAAAAGACACACAGAGAGAAAAGTGTGAAACAAGCCACCAGGTCTGGGATGCGAACCGTGGTCGGCCATGTGGGAATGTCCAGCGCCTTAACCACTATGCCACATGCGAGCCCCCAAATTAATTTTTTATACACTAGTTCCTAGTGCGCTGGTATGATGCCTGGTTAAGAATTTTTTTCTACCCCTTTTATAATTTGTTTAAATAACTTTGCAAAATTTGGAATTCAAATAAAAATGTGAACAATAATTTCTTTATTTAATATAACTTTTTTGTGTGCATAGAAAATATATAAGTAAAAAACCATGAGATTACATAGGTGATTATAATACAATAAGAGAAAAACAACTAGTATTTGAGTATTGCATTCTGGATAATGTTCCAGGTAAAAGGTAAAGCTTAAAAGAGACTTGTTTCTTAAGCTGAACAGCCAGCCCACCTCAGAGCTTCCTCACAGCCTTAGTATTTTTTGCCAAAAGGCCCAGATTTTAGTAAAGGTGAGCGCCGTGAGCGGAGGATCCGGGCATAAGGGCTGCAGTCTGTTGAGCTTTGGCAGGTGGGTGTCCGGGGAAGTAAGTTTCGAAGGAATGGTTTCTTCCCTGGGGGTTGATGGTTTGGTTGCTGGTTTTCCTGGTTGGCACCAAGGCGCTTTTTGGCAGAAGCAGCCTGGCCTTGGAGTTTTAGCACAGTATGATACTGTTCAGCGATGCATGCTGCCTTTTTCCGAAGGTCCAGTTTAACTAGCATCATGTTATTCTGCAGCTCAGCCAGAGTCTGGTCCTATGGGAGATCAGTAGTTTTAGAAAACACATTCCTGTCTGGTACATCCGAGAAAATAGGAGGACAAGGTAATACAAGCCACCCAGTACTACTTCCTAACAATGGTTTCTTCAAAGATTAAAACTCTTGAAGGTCAGAACTTACAACTAAATAGGGAGCATTTTCTTTGAGACCCAAATATAAGCAGTGCTGACTTGAAGGACATTTTCTAACACATAAGATAGTATGAGCTTGAATAAGTTTATGGACTTGTCTGTAGATGTCAAAGTAAATGCTATGGTTAGCCTAAGACGTACATTTTTCTTCTTGAACACCTCTGGGATCAGGGTGCATCATACTGGTGACAAATGTCATCGCTTAATTGCTAATGTTTTTACTCAGCAGTCTATAAAATAATGGTTTCTTATATTGATAGTTGGTGGCACTGTAGAAGAAATATGATAGCACCTACCTTTCTAAGGTTGTTATAACAGATAAATGCTTAACAAATATTGGGTTGTCAGGAAAGTCATCATATATTTTTGTTTTTCATATATATATATTCTTTTATTTTGCAAAAAGAGAAATTCCATTTGCTGTAAATTCAGCCTAAAAATCTTTACCTTTTCCTTCTATTTCTTATTTCTTTCCTCACATATTCAACTAGAGTGGGCTAGTAGAACAGAAGGGGTTACATGGACTGTCCTAACCTGTTTGGCTAGTATGTCATCACAAGTGGTCAAGGCTTGACGAAGTTTTCCTGCCCCAGTGCTGTGACAACAGGCTCTTTCTGCTGACTGCAGAGATGCACCAAGTTTCTGAAGCTCTGATCGCAGCAACCGTATGTTCTGAAAAAGGATTAGTTATCAGATTTTGGTAACGGTCAACTAGGATAATGATCCTAGAGGGCTTGGGTAGCATTTGAAGGGAAGTAAAATTAGAAAGGCTAGTCAGCTGAATGAAATAGCCAGTCCCTAGGACTGTACACAGAAAATATCTTATTCTCATATGAACCAGTGATAAAGTACTAGATGTTCGAAACTTCCTGAATTAAGAGTTTTGGTAATAGAGAATGGTAATTACCTTTTGTCCCTCCTCTAACTTCTTGTCCACATCGGTGGTAAAGGGCTTGGCTGAGGGTGGTGGTTCTAACATTTTCTGATACTTCTGTAGCTCTGAGAGAAACAAACAGATTCCAATATGTGGGTTTTCCAATCTTGGACTTACCTCTTTAACTGAGTTAACAGTAGCTTGTATCAAATATAAAGTAAAGCTTTGTGCATCCAAGAGAGAAAGTTCAGGGGGATATAGTTGGAGTTGAAATTATGTCGGGGGTTAGAATCGGAAGGCCCACATTTGAATAATAGCTCTCCCCCAAACTATTGATAGACCTCCTGCCTTCTCTACTTCCTCACCTTCAGTGGTGGAGCTCAGCTCTGCTTTGCATTGTTCTAGTTTAGCTTTAACTTCCTGGAGCTGCTGGGTAGATGCAGAAGTTGCCAACCTTTGTGACCGCCGTAGGGATAATTCAGACCCTGATTGTTGACGGGCCACTGGCTGATGTTTGGCTTCCTGCAAGAGAGCTTCTAGTTCTTCGATCTTTTCATCCCGCTCCTAAGAGGGAAATAAAGAGCAAAATTCTGTCTGGAGTCACACAAATACTGCAGGAAGAGATGACTGAGCAAATAAAACTTCCTGACACTGAGGCCTTGAAAGCCCATTAGGTAGTATTTAGACCACTTTCCAGTCAACTAAATCCTTAATAGGTCACCAGATTGTAGCCGGCCCCATAGCCTGGTGGTTAAGGGGGATCCCACATGGCTGACCAGTTTGAATCCTAGCCCTGGTGGCTTGAAAAAGCACTCCGGGCATGCACATGTGCATGCTCAAAATTCCAACAGGATGGAGAAATGGGAGAGAAAGGACAGTTGTGTGATCATGTCCCATTTGCCCTTCCTCTCTCCCTTTCTGGTGAATGCATGCTCCCTCTGGAAATTTAAAAGAAAAAGGAAGAGAAAAGTGAGAGATCTTCTTGCCTGCACCAGAGTTTATAAAACCTATTTACTTTAGGCAAGCTAATGGAAATCTGAGCAGCTACCTGGGGCTGGTTTAGGGCAACTCACCTGAAGCTCTTCTTGGTAAAAACTTGTCAGTGATTCTTTGAGGATCTTTAGTTTCTCTTCATACATTTCCTCCAAGAGTTCCTTTTGGGTATCCAAATGTTCACTGTCCAAATGTTCCATCAGAAAGACAGAAAAAGAGAAATGAGTGAAGATTCTGAGGAGTGAACCTGGAGGACGGACCTTGAAACTCATCTGTATCTCAGTCCCTACTTCCCACCCTATATCAGATGACAGAACAAGAGGGGCTACTCAGCCAGTACCTGCACCATTGTTCCCGTTGCTGCATCTGCTCCACCATCTCAGTGCAAATTTCATCACGGAGCTGCATCTCCAGCTGCAATTTTTCCTGTCGTTCTTTCAAAAGCAGTGCTTTCATGGCTTCTACCACCTGTAAGAGCTCCTAGGAGGTACAAGTGTCTGAGGTCATCAGATGCCCATGCTCCCAAAAGGCACAAACCTACTTGAAAGGCAACATGGAAAATGTATACCCATTAAACTGCTGCATCAAAGCATTCTTGTGTTCTTACCTCCTTGCCATACACGGAGATATCAACTTCATCTTCAATGTCGTCAGCAAGGCCTGGCTCTGCTTTAGTCTCTTTCTCTAAGCCAGGGGATGCACGAAGACTGTGTTCCTTGATGAGTGAATGCAGGGATGGAAATCCCAGTTGTACAGGTGGGGTATGCACAAGCTAAGGAAAAAATTTAATTGAATAACTACTGGGTTGTTAGGAAAGTCAGGATGCAGTTTTGTATAAAAAAATGTCTTGACTTTCCCAAAAACCTAATAGTACCTTAGCTGGTCCCTAGTAGCTTTCTTAAAGTTAGCAGCCCAAAGTGAGCATAACAGTCACACCTATATACAGCTTCTCACCTGACTGGCAATGGCTGAGAATTTGGCTACATGAAGAGTCTCATCATAGGTAGATGCACAAGGATTCACATTGACAATCATGCAGGAACGGCCTCGGCCTGTGAAGAAGCCTTGGAACACTCTAGTCAACTTGCTGTCACGGAAGGGAACTAGGTTCTGCTTTGACCTAGCAAAGAATCAGAGAGAATAGAGTGTGAGTAGAGATCCGGCCCTTAGCACCCTCCTTAATGATGATCAATGAATCTCTTAGCAAACTGCAGGGCCTCAAAACATTCCAGCCCACAGCTTATGAGCTCACCGGTTCTGCTGGTTTTGGCGCAAGGCAGCAATACATCGGCCCAGGGTGTGCAGAGATGTGTTAATGTTTCCAGCTTCCTTAAGCCTTTCTCCACTCTTCTGGTCTTTGCAGCGCTCTGAGCCAGCCAGATCACAGAGTGACAGCCTAGAATGATGCACAGGATCTGGGTCAGATCATAAGAACCTCATATGTTACAAACCTTCCAGCCCTTTGTGTAATTCTGGAGAAGGGAGGGTCCATAGAGAGTCTCTGTACTCAAAGAAGGAAAAAAAGTAATTCCTCAGAGGCCTTCCCCCTATCCCTCTGACTACCATTTATAATCAAGAAGCCCAAAATTTTATTTCCTTTTTTTTTTTTTTTTAAGGTACCAGAGGGCACATGCACCTACCAGAGAGAAAGAGAAAGAGGGAGAGTGGAAGAACACATCCCTTAATGGGGTATGGTCATGCAATAATCCCTGTTCTATCTTTGGGGACTTGGGGCATTAATGCACTTGCACCCAGTGTGTATTTTAAGCCACTAGGGGCCAGAATTCAAACCGCAGTCACCCATGTAGGATCCAGTTCCTTTAACCACTAGGCTAGGCCAAAGCACGCTTTTTTTAAAAAAAAAAAAATGATTTTTGCCATAGGGCATGTATGCTTGCTGGAGAGAGACAGAGACAGAGATAGTGAGAGGGCAGTGAGAAATCATCCCCCAGGGGAATAGCCACACCATAGTCCATTCTCCACTCGCCTCTTGGGATTTTGGGCATGCACACATATGTGTCTGACATGATTTTCAAGCCTCCAGGTCCAGGATTTGGACTGCAGTTGGCCATGTGGGAGTCTAAAACTGTAACCACCACGCCACCTGCTGGCCCCAAGCCCACATTTTTTAATGGAAAAACTTACTCACTGATCTTGGGGACTATATCCCCTTCCCCCTGAAGATGTAGGATTCGGATGGAGAAGATGCTGTGACTAAAAGTTAAGAAACAAGAAAGTTATTGTACATCTTCCACAATCAGGTTGAGGACTAATGTTTCCCAGAACACAGGAAAGGGCCTATTCTCAAACCTTACTCACCTGCGGCTAGAGTTCTGGTTCAAGTGGGTGCTGGCGAAGCTCTGATTCTTACGACCTATTTTCAAGAGTTTCCAAGCCTCCTCAGCATCCTGAACGTGAATCCAATTGAGATCTGAGAGTAAATGAAAGAAAGGCATAGGAACACCTAACTCTTCCTAGTCTTTTTCCAAATCCCCTCCAGGGCAACCTTTCCCACATTCCTATACCTTTCACATAGGGATTGCCATTTTGATCTTCACACAGCCTCAGAGTCTGCCTCTTGCGCTGCTGATTAGGCAGTTCTAACAGATCATAAAGCAGTTCATTGTAGATCTCGAAGAAGGAAATCCAGACGGAGAAGCGAATATCTGCAGGGACGCTTACTGGGGCAGTATCTGGCTGGGCCCATCGCTGACTTGTTTCTGGGGAAGAAGACAATGTATAGGGCATCAACTCTAGAGCAGTTCATCTTTCCTTTGGCCTGGAGGGGCCTTGGAAGGATCTCAGTGTGCAACCTTGGATCTGTACGACTAGCAGCTATTGGGAGCAGAGAGAGGGTTCCTACTGTACTTGGCACAGAGAGCAGTCATAGTACATACCATCAAGCTGGCTACTGCTGGTAAACTGACTGGAGGAGGAGAGTCCAGCAATGCCACTGTCGAAGCTGGTGGTGGCACCCATCCGACTTTCAATGTAGACGCTCCTCTTCAAGGAGGTGGAAAGCTCCTCCTGAAAGGTAAGGAGAATGTTTGCACAAAACTGTCCCAGGATTTATACTGGGGCCTCTACCTCCACAGAAAACAGTATGTCACCTCTTGCAGGCCTCCATTTAGCAGGGACAGCTTTTTCATTTCCTCTTGTCGGATCTGCTTACTGTCTAGCCAGATCACCTCGTTGGAGAGCAAGGGCTTCAGATCAGGTGTTGGATGAAGTTGACCTTGGAGACTATTGAAGATGAGAGCCAGGGACCGGGGTAGGATCCCTCCGTCCTTGCTGGTACCTGGAGGCATATGAAAGATGGACAGCTGAGGCAACTGCCTTTCTCTTAGTAACTCAAAAGGTAAAGAAAGACAACACTACTGCTATTAATCCTTTGAAGCCTGTCTACTCACCTTGGACTGTGTGGGTTTTCCCTGAATTGGTGACTCCATATGTATAGATGAGCCAGTTCTGCCCTTTGAGTACATCCTTTACCATCTCCTTCACCGTCAGATTGAAGAAGGATGCCTGTCCCACTTCTGGCCCAAAGATCTAGAGACAAACCCAGTTTCTCAAAGGCCCATCCTTCATCTCCCACTAGCCTCCAATGCAGAGCCAGCTGTATCCCAGTGGGCTCCAGTTGGCCTGGAGACCACTTGAACAGTTTTTTCCTGTAGTGCTGCTAGCTATTCCCCATACACTGAGGATTCAACCACTCTCTGCTAGTCCATCTTTCAACTAAATCACCAAAAACTTAAGGAATGCTATGCACTAAGCCTGAGGCTGTGCACAAAGAAGCAATAAAACGGTCACATGCATGGGTCTAGATCTAAGTCCTTATCTGCCAATGACTAGCTAGATGACTTCTGCAATATTATCTTCACTGAACTACAGTATTCCTGTTGGGGAAATGGGAATAATGATAATGGAATTGTTGGCAATTAATGTACATTAAGTACTTGATGTATTGACTAGCACATACCTAGGGCCTCCAAAATTTTAGATGTGCATATGTATAGAAGGAACTCAGTCTGGTTGAGAAGCTTTCCCTCTAAAGAAGGAATAAAGTTGCCCCAACATGTTAGTTGCTGTTCACAGACCAGTACCTCCATACCTGAGAAAAGGTGAACTTGTGGGTGGCTTGGCCAATTCCCCGCTCGTTGCTCTTCTGGGCAAAGGAGTCCTTAGGGGCTTGTAGAACAAGGGTCTCCACATTCTCAATATGGACACAACCCTGAAAAGGGGAAAAAATCCATTGCAACAGAAGGAAACATTCCTGGGAACCTCTTTTGTACTGGATCATTTTACCTTAATATTCCCTCCTCAGACACGTACCTGATCCTCCTGTTGCTCCAACTCTGAAGGTAACAAGGGCCTGACTCTCAGGAATACCTTCACCTTCTCTGTACTATCCTCAGATGGTGCCTGTGGTAGAATTCCAGTATGAAACCCAGATTAATATCAGCAGTTACATCTGAGCAAACATAACACACTTCCTAGGAATCATGCTACCCCGTTTCACTTCAAATGTAGCCATTCTTTGGTTCTACAATCATTCTAACTCACATGGACTTTTTTTTTTACTACTTTGTCACCTTTCCCTATCTCATCAGTATTCTGCAAACCTGGTTGGCCATATCAATGATCTGAATTAGAACTGGTTGACTGGTACAAAAATCAGTGAAACTATAGCAAAGCACAGTAGTCAAGCACTCCAGAGACAGATACACCTGAATTTAAGTCCCAATTCCATTATTAGTAACTATGAGACCTGGAGCAATTTCTTGCTCTTTGCCTCAGTTTCCTAATCTGTAGAATGGGGTTAATAATAGCATCCATCTCATTTGACAGATATTTTGAGAGTGCCTACTATGGCCCAGTATGTCTGTAGTAAGGAATATCATCAAGGACCCTGCTCTCATGGAACTCTACATTTCCAAGAGAAACTATAAGAGAGGACAAAATGTGAAAATGTGGGACAGTGCTACTGACATCTTGTGGGTAGAGGCCAGGGGTGCCACTAAAAATCATATAATGCACAGGACAGGACGACAACCTATAACAAAGAATTATCTGGTCCCAAATGTCAATGCTGCTGCAGTTGATAAACCCTAACCTAGCAGAAAGGAAGAATCAATAGACACACAAGTCTACATTTTTCTACTTTTGAATTGGATCTCTCAGACCTTCAAGATTTCTGTTTTTTTTTTTTAAAATTTTATTTTATTTTAAGAGATTTTTGCAATAGGGCACAATGTGCTTGCTGGAGAGATAGACAGAAAGCCAGAAATCATCCCCCAGGGGGGATGGCCACACCCCAACCCCTTCTCCTTTCTCCTCTTGGGATTTTGGGCATGCACACATAGGTGACCAGTGTGAGTTTTAAGGGGAGGGGCAGACTCGAACCCCAGTTGACTATGTGGGAGTTCAGTGACATAACTATTATGCCAGCTGCTGGTCTCGGATTACCATTCGTTCACTGCATCCTATCCTGTATGTACAACTATTAGGCTAAGGTTTTGCCTCCAAGGTACTCGTCCCAACCCCTTTACCTGCTGCTTGTCCTCCAGGGAGGTAGAGATCACAGAGCAGTCTGATAGCAGGTTCTTGCGTATCACCGATCCTAAATCTGCAGCTGTGGACTCAAACATGGGGGAGACCACCACATCCTCATCAGACAGCAAGCCTGCTGGCGGAGAAAGGATCCCTTGCGACATGACAGCAGGAGCGACTAAGGTCTAAACGAGACAAGAATGTGTTGAGAGAAGAATATTAAAGGACAAAAGAGGCTGCCAATTCTATTAATAGGTAAGAAACAATCACTTGCCCAGGACACCAGGCAGCGAGACCGCTGTCTGAATTGCTGCTCTCTTTTCCTTTCAATTACCGAGCAAAGAGGAAGGAGATAAGAGAGTTCATCATTCAGTTCAGTCTGAGGAGACGTTTCCGAACGCGAACGGGAATCAAAAGATTCCCAGCTCCAAAAGCAGAAGGCCACGCTCTGATGGCGCCTCACCCGCGGGTTCTGTGCAGTTCTGGGCTCCTTTTCCACCTCGCCCAAGGTCCACAGTGAGAACAGAGGGATTAAGAAATAAACCCCACTTGCTTAAAGCCTATTCCGTGCAGGATAGAGCTATTAACCAGGGCTGCAGAAGTCACTTACCCGAAGACGCGCGACTCTTGCTCCGGGTCCGAAACCAGCTCACCCACACCCAGCTAAGGAACCTGGACTCTCGCTGCCGGAGAGCACAACCCCGCCCACGAGGTGCAGCTTTGTTACTAATACAATGTTTTAAATTACGCGCTGCGCTTTTTCGGCCAATCAGATAGCAAAGTCTGTAGCTACCAATAAGCGTAAGGAAAGGGGGGGGCGGTAGTCTGAGGCAGTTGGCCTTGGTTCAACGGCTGCGTGCAATGTGGTTCCGGGTTACCAACGGATGCGTGATAGGACTTGTTTCGCTTGGGGTTATTCTCATGTATCCGTTTTCCTCGAACCCTAGACATTTCTTTCCTAAACAGCCTAAAGGAAATCCTGAGGCTTCAGCTCCTGTTCTTCTTTGGCAATCACTCCTTTCCAGGAGCGCACAACATAATTTAGGGGGCGTCGGTTTGGAGCCGGGACTACATTTCCCAGGAGGCCCCGCGAACGAACGCGCGTACTCTACTTCCCAGAGTTCCCGGTGTCAGCCTTTTTAGACAGTTTCTCCTCAGGGGTGGGAGACTTCGCGGCCAAGATGGCGACCGGATCAGGCAGTAAGTATCTCAGCTGTTTTTGCGCGTTAGGCCTTTGTAAAGCCAGCGCTAGGCGGCACATTTTCTGTCACACGCTTACGGAGTAGGAGGAGTGGTTCGTTGGAGAACTCAGGGTTTTCAGACTCTGGCGCCCGAGCGCGTCGTCAAGGCCAACGTTTTGGGGCCCAGAGGTTTGGTCTTGCGTCTCAGGGAGAGAGCGGAGGTTTGAGAGAAGCAGTCCCCTCCAGCCCCCTCCAAGCCTTGCTTGTTGAGAGTCCTGCGCGGTAAGAGAGAAAGGCATCCTAGAACCGGCATGCCGGTAAAGAGCAGTCGTAAGCCTCGCGGAGTAGCCGGCCTCTCCGAGAGCCGTCCCCTTAACCAGTGGCTGTGAGGCACAGTAAGTGGGCTCTTTCAACCTTGCCGCTGAGGAAATTGTGTTTCAGGCACTTCAGCCTTTTTTTTCCCCTGGGTCGTGACTAGAAAAGGGCTTTTGGGCTCAACTGTGGTGGAGGGCGCGGAGGGACGTAAACAAGTTTATGCTAAGAGGGAGGCGGGGCAATAGGAGAGGGTGGCCGCTCGGAATCCTGGGAAATAAGCCCTGTTCCGATTGGAATAAAGTATTGATGTTTTAAAAACTGGGTCTTCAGGTGGAAAAGTCAAGAGTACCTATATTTTAAACAATTTAAAGCAGAGCTTGAAACCATGGCATTTAAGAAATAAATTTACATGTAACAAATAGGTGATATTTCCACTGGAGAGGTGAAAGTCAAGATTTGGTGATAGTAGCTCACTTGTCCTAACGGTTTGGGATATTTTGTATAGGCTTTTGGTCCTCCGTTTGGAGCTCATAGCTTTTGTCTCGGTGGTTGTCTATAAGCTTTCTTACCTTTCA
The DNA here is from genome assembly GCA_026018925.1 of Tupaia tana. NCBI lineage: Eukaryota > Metazoa > Chordata > Mammalia > Scandentia > Tupaiidae > Tupaia > Tupaia tana. Next base: position 24,772,390 of record JAKSZU010000014.1, on the reverse strand, counting down.
GAACACAAACTGCTGAGTACTGGCCCCACGGAACCATGGTCTATCAGAGAGAAGCTTTGTTTAGCGTCTTCTGTCATGAGAAGTGGAGATCAAAATTGGTAAAGTATCTAGGATGTCTGCTTTTTTGATTCTTAGAAACTGGTGGGTATTTTTCCACATTGGTGGATTCCTGTAGTTAATTATAGTAAGCTTTAAGTACTTTTTTTTTTTTTTTTAAGTTTTACTATGAGGTGTGGGTGCTCACTGGAGAGAGGGAAAGTGAGAAAAACACCCCTCATAGGGGATGGTCATACAGCAGTCCCTTCTCTGTTCTCTTGGGATCGTGGGCAGGTGTGCATTTGCACCTGACATGTTTTCATAGGGGTCACTGGGGCAGTGGATCATGTAGCATCCATGCACTTTAACAACCATACTGTAGGCTGGCGCCCGAAGGTTTTTCTTTTTTTGATAACTTTATTCAGCTATAATTTACCTATAATAAAATTAACCTACTTCTCAAAGTATGCAGTTCAGTGATTTTTTTAGAAGCGTATTCATAGAGTTATGCAACAATTATCACATAATTTTTTTAATTTTTGAAATTTTATTTATTATCATCATTATTATTATATTTAAGTTTACCATAGGGCATGTGTGCTAACCAGAGAGGAAACGTGAAAAGCAAGCCACCAGGTCTGAGATTCCGATATCCTAACTGTGGTTGGCCATGTGGGAGTCCAGCACCCCTGCCACCATGACACCTGCTGGCCCTACATCACATCATTTTAGAATATTTCATTATTCTTAAGTCTTTTTCAGTTTATCTGTCACTGTACATTGTTCCCTGTACATTGTCCACCATTGTTGGTGGTTTGCCCCACCATCCGTTCATTTTCTTTCTGTAGATTTGCTTATTCTGGACATGTCATAAAAATGGAGTCATATTATATGTAGTCTTTTGTGATAGTTCCTTACCATAACATTTCATCAAGGTTCATCCATGTGTGACATGTATCGGTACTTTATATTTTTTAAATGGCTAATAGTCCATTATATGAGTATACCACATTTTATTTATGTGTTCTTCATGTAGTAGGCATTTGAGTTGCTTCCACTTTTTGGCTACTATGAATAATGTTACCAGAAACACCTGTGTACTAGATTTTATGTGGACAGTGTTTACAGTTCTCTTAGGCTTTAGGTTTCTACCCAAGGAATGGAGTTACTGAATCATAAGGTAACTCTGTTGTTTTGTTTTGCTTTTAGAGCTTTCTTTTCTTTTTTTTTTTTTTTTTTGCCATAGGACATGTTTGCTCGCTGGAGAGAGACACAGGGGAAGTGAGAAATCACACACACACACACACACACACACACACCCAGAGAAGATGGCCACACTGCAGTTCTTTCTCCTCCATTCTCCTCTCAATTTCGGGCACATATGCATAGGCACCCAGCATGATTTCCAAACCGCTGGGTCCAGGGCTCAAACCACAGTCAGCCATATGGGAGTCTAGTGCCTTCGCCATGCCTCCTGCTGTCCTCAGATAAACTTTTTTTATAGAGGGATATGGGACCAGCAAATGTCATAATACTACCACATAGTCAACTACAGTTCAGGTCTTAGACCTGGTGGCTTAAAACTTACTCCGGGTGTGTGTGCATGATGTCTAAAATCCTGAGAGGAGAATGGAGAACAAATTGTGCCATTGCCATCCCCCATGGGGGTGACTTCTTTCTCTAGTGAGTGCACATAACCTATAACAGATCTCTCTCTTAAAAACAATTATTTTTAAATAAAAATGGAAAAGGAGGTTTTGGGGCCAGCTGGTGGTATGGTGGTTAAGACGACTGGATCCCACATAGCTAACTGAGCAATTGAAGTCTAAGAACTTCCTGCTTGAAAAACACCAAGTGAATGTGCTAACATGCCTAAAATCCCTAAAGGAGAAATGGAAAAAGGATTATGGCATGACTGTTCTCCACGGGTGGTGCTTTCTTACTTTCTAGCCCCAACACAAGCATGTATGCCCTCTGGCAATATTTTTTTTTAAGAATTATTTTATTGAACGTTATTTATTTATTTAAATTTGACCTGAGAGGGAGAGAGAGTGAGAGCGAGAGAGGAAAAGCATTAAAATTTAGGGGTTGACAGGTGGCATGGTGGTTAAGGGCACTGAACTCCCACTTGGCTGACTGTGGTTCGAGTCCTGGACCTGGTGTGGTGACTTGCTTTCTCACCTCCTTCTCTCTCTCTTTCTATCTCTCTCTCTCTTTCTCTCTGTCCCTCTCTGGTCAAATCTAAATAAATAAATAAATAAATAAAATTAAGTGAAATCATTCTTTTTAAAATTATTTATTTATTTATTTTGGAGAGGTTTTCGCTATAGGGTGCATGCGCTCGCCAGAAAGACAGAGAGAGTCAGAGAGATAGAAAGTGAGAAATCACCCCCCAGGGGGGATGGCCACGCCGAAATCCCTTCTCCTCCATTCTCTCGGGTTCTTGGGCACGCACGTACACGTGCCTGGCGTGAGTTCAAGCCACTGGGTCTGAGACTTGAACCGCGGTCGACTACGTGGGAGTCCAGCAACATAGTCATTACGCTAACTGCTGGTCCCAAGTGAAATCATTCTTTAAAAAAAAAAAAATTAAAGCTTTTTGTCTAGCAGGTGTCATTGTGGTTAAGGTGCTGTATTCCCACATGATCAACAACAGTTTGAGTCCCGGACCTGGGGGCTTGCTTTCTCACTTTCCCTCTGTCTCTGATGAATTAAAAAAAAATTATAATGATAATAAATAAAATTAGATAAATAATTCTTTAAAAAAATAAAATAAGAGTTTTTAATTTTGATGGTTAATTTATCTACTTTTTTGTTGTTAGTTATGCTTTTGATATCATAGCTAAGAAATCATTTTCTTCTTGGGACTGGCATGTGGCATGGTGGCTAAGGTTGCTGGACTCCCACATGGCTGACCACGGGGTTCTAGTCCTGGAAAGTGAGAAAGCAAGCCATCACTCTCTCACTTTCTGTCCCTCTTGCTTGCTCTCTCTCTGTCCCTCTCTGGTCAAATTAAAATAAATAAAATTAAATAAGATCACTTTTTTTTAAAAAGTCATTTACTTTTTTATAGTTTTATATTTATACATTTAAGTCTTCGATACATTTTAAATTAACTTTTGTGTACGTTGTGAGGCAGGTGTCCAACTCATTTATTTCTTATAGCTATGCTGTCCTAGCATTGTTGTTTAAAATATTTTACCATTGAATTAATTTGGTATCCAGGATTTGTTTTTCTTTTAATTTGCCAGAGGGTGCATGCCTCTGCTACAGAGAGAGAAAGGATCCAAAAATGTGGTTATGCCCCAGTCCTTCCTCTTTTTTTTTTTTTAATTTTTTTCTACCCCTTGAGGAATTGGGCACAAACATGTATCCATTGTTTTTCAAGTTGCTGGGCTGGAATTCAGACTGTGAGATCTCCCATGCAATAGGATCCAGCTCCCTTAACCAGTAGGAGGCCACAGGGTCAGCCTCCCAGGATTATGTTTTATTTTGTTTTAAAATTTAATTTAATTTTATTCATTGTCATTTTATTTTTATTTACTTTTAAATAAAAAAGAGAGAGGAAAAGTGAAAAAGCAAGATGCCCGGTTTGGAACTCAAACTGCAGTTCAGCTGTGTGGGAGTCCAGTCATCTTAACCACCACACCACCTGCTGCCCCAGGATTTTGTTCTTAAGTACCAGAAAGTAGGACTTGGTTTTCCCCACACCCACTGGAACATATCCCATAACCTTTTTTACTTTTAACTTTTTTCTTTTTCCCTTACTATCTAAGGGTACCTTTTAATTGCCTTAAATCTCTCTTTCTCTGGCAAGCACCCTCTGGCAATAAAAATAAAAATAACTTCATCATTTAAGGACTAGATAGTGTAATTACTTTCTTTTTTTTTTTTTTTTTTTTTTTGGAGAGGTTTTTCGCTATAGGGCGCGTGCGCTCGCCAGACAGACAGAGAGAGACATAGAGACAGAAAGCGAGAAATCACCCCCCAGGGGGGATGGTCACGCCGCAATCCCTTCTCCTCCATTCTCCTCTCGGGATCTTGGCCACGCACGCACACGCGCCCGGCGTGAGTTGTAAGCCACCGGGTCCGAGACGCGAACCGCGGTCGACTACGTGGGAGTCCACTGACATAGCCATTACGCTAACTGCTGGTTCCCTAGTGTAATTACTTTCTTCTTGATAGAATGCAAACCTTATTTTAGGGGTGTAGGAGGGCAAGTTGGAAAACTACTTAGGTAGCAAGCCCCAAAAAGGTGTTAACATCCTAAACTTGCTTCCATACCTGATAGCTATATAGTCCATGTTAATGGGGGATGTTCTAGGTAGTACCTGTTCCTGAGCCAAATTAAATGTTAAACTAAAACAAAATGAACTCTATTAATTTGATAAAATCTCTGTACTTAAATATAACTCACATATAAACTGAACAAATTTTTAAATAAATTGATTGACATAGAATCTAATCTGTACATTTTCTCACATTTGTATTAGAAAAATTATATGAGAATATGTAAATAACACTTCAGAGTTTACTTTTTGAGGTCATAGGTTCAGGATTTAAAATGGCTTAGTATCTTCCTCCCATCATTTCATCCATCTGCCAGTGTTAGCAGTTTTGGGGTTTTTTTTAGGGGGGTTGGGAGAGATTTTTGCTATAGGGGGTGTGTGTTTGCCAGAAAGATAGACAGAAAGCGAGAAATCACCCCCCAATGGGGATGGCCGTGCTGCAATCCCTTATCCGTTCTCATCTTGGGCGCCCACGCACCTAGTGTGAGTTTAAGACACTGGGTCCAGGCTTCAAACTGAGATCGACTACATGGGAGTCCAACAATGTAGCCATTATGCCATCTGCTGGTCCCAGCAGTTGTTTTTTTTTTTTTTTTTTTTTTTTAAGAGAAGCTATTGCCATAGGGCATGTGCGCTTGCAGGAGAGACAGAAAGTGAGAAATCACCGCCCAAGTGGGAAGTCCATGCCACAGTCCCTTCTCCTCCATGTTCCTCTTGGGATTTTGGGTACGCACGCAGGCACGCACATGTGCCTGGTGTGAGTTTCAAGCCGCTGGGTCTGAAACTCAAACTACAGTTGGTCACATGAGAGTCCAGCACCTTAACCACCACGCCACCTACTGGCCCTAGTTCTCCCTCTTATCTCTGGTTTTGCTTTCCATGATTTCAGTTACCTGCTTTCAACTGTAGGCCAAAAGTAGGTGACTGCTCCACAGTACAATAAGGTATTCTGAGAGGAAGAAACCATATTTTTAAATATTATTATAGTATGTTGTTTTAACTGTTCTATTTTGTTACTGTTTTTAATCTCTTACTGTACTTAATTTATAAATTAAACTATGCCATAGATATGTATATATACTTAAAAGCTGCAGATTTAGGGGCCGGCAAGTAGTGTGGTGGTTAAGTGTGCTGGACTCCCACATTGCCGACTGTGGTTCGAGTCCTGGACCTGGTGGCTTACATTCTTACTTTCCCTCTCTCTCACTCTGTCCCTCTCTGGTCAAATTAAAACAAATAAATAAACTTTTAAAAAGTTAAATGAAATAATTATTTAAAAAAATAAAAGCAGTATATTTAATATTTGGACTGTCCACAGTTTCAGGGCTACACACACTTGGAGTCTTGGAACATACCCGCCACAGATTAAGGTGAATGTATATGAGGATTTGTTTCCTTTCCCACTCAGACCTTTGTTTTTTTAAAAAAAATCACATCTGCCTGGTATTATTTTTTGAACACATCATAATTTATTTAACTGGTACCCTGTTGATTAACATTTGCTAATAAAAATAGAACTTTGTGTAGTTACATATAAATTATATCTATAGGATGAACTGAAAATAGAATTTCTGAGTCTAAGTATGTTAGTTTGGTGTTGGGAGTTTCTTCCTTTTTTTTTTTTTTTTTTTTTTTTATTTAGCTATTGGATATGTGCAGTTGCTGGAAAGAAGTGGGAAGGAGAGGGGAAGTGAGGAAGCACCCCACCATCAGTGACAGTACTACACCTTTCCTGTTTTTCCATTTCTCCTTGTGAAACTTTACACATGTAAGCACACACACTGATATGTCTTTCAAGTCACTGGGTCCAGGACTCAAACTGTGCAGTCAGTCATGGGAGATTCAACTGCTTTAACCACTATACCACTATCTGGCTAGATAAATATTTCAAATTGTCATGCTTAGAGATTGTTTGAGTTTACACTCCCATTAGTAACATGTTGAGTACCTGCTTTTCTGTACCTTGTCTCATAGACTGGATTATCAGATGTTTTTGTCCTTTGACAACATTATAAAAGATGGGTACTGATATTTGGTATTTTTAATTTACATGCATCTTTTTTTTTTTTTTTTTGGGAAAGGTTTTTGCTATAGGGCGTGTGCGCTCGCCAGACAGACAGAGACAGAGAGATAGAAAGTGAGAAATCACCCCCCAGGGGGGATGGCCACGCCACAATCCCTTCTCCATTCTCCTCTCAGGATCTTGGGCACGCACACACACATGCCTGGTGTGAGTTTAAGCCCCTGGGTCCGGGACTCGAACTGCGGTTGACTACATGGGAGTCAGTGACATAGCCATTACGCTAACTGCTGGTCCAATTTGCATGCATCTTTTTTTAAAGAATTATTTTATTTAACTTCATTTATTTATTTATTTTAATTTGACCAGAGAGGGACAGAATGAGGGCAAGAGAGAGAGAGAGAGGGAGAGAAAAAATGAGAAAGGAAGCTGCCAGGTCCAGGACTTGAACCATGGGTGACCATGTGGGCGTTCAGCTCCCTTAACCACCATGCCGCCTGCCGGCCCCATTTTGCATGTATCTTAATAAGTAAAGTTGAACATCTTCTCTTTTTTTTGAGTTTTTTTTTTTTTTTTTTTTTTGCTATAGGGCACGTGTGCTCGCCAGACAGAGAGAGACAGAGAGACATACAGCGAGAAATCACCCCCCCCCCCCCCAGGGGGGATGGCCATGCCGCAATCCCTTCTCTTCCATCCTCCTCTCGGGATCTTTGGCACACGCACATGCGCCTGGCGTGAGTTTTAAGCCACTGGGTCCGGGACGCGAACCGCGGTCGACTACATGGGAGTCCAGCTACATAGCCATTACACTAACTGCTGGTCCCAAACATCTTCATATATTAAAGAGCCATTTCTTTCTTTTTTTTTTTTTTTTACCTAAGTAGTTTTCCAACTTGCCCTCCTACACCCCTAAAATAAGCTTTGCATTCTATCAAGAAGAAAGTAATTACACTACCTAGTCCTTAAATGATTAAGTTATTTTTATTGCCAGAGGGTGCTTGCCAGAGAGAGAGAGATTTAAGACAATTAAAAGGTACCCTTAGATAGTAAGGGAAAAAGAAAAAAGTTAAAAGTAAAAAAGGTTATGGGATATGTTCCAGTGGGTGTAGGGAAAACCAAGTCCTACTTTCTGGTACTTAAGAGAGAGATTTTTGCTGTAGGGCATGTGTACTTACCAGAGAGAAAGAGAGAGACAGAAGGTAAGAAATCAACCCCCCAAGGGGAAGGGCCACACCACAATCCCTTCTCTTCCATTTTCCTCTTGAGATTTTGGACATGCACGCACACGTGCCTGGTGTGAGTTTAAGTTGTCAAGTCCAGGACTTGAACTGTGGTCAACTACATGGGAGTACAGTGACGTAACCATTATGCCATCTACTGGTCCCAAGCCATTTATATTTCTTCTATAAACTTTTCCCATTTTTCAATTGGGTTACTAGTCTTTGTATTTATTTTTTATTGTAGTTGTAGATTTACATATAATAATTGTACATCTTTGTGGGGTATAGTGTGGCTTTTTACAGCTTGGATACAGTGTATAGTAATCAAAGATATAAACATACTGATTTTTAGGTTGAGCATTAAGGTGTGCACATTTGATTATCACTCTACTAGTTTTGTTTTTGGAGCGGTATATAAAATTGTCAGTGACATTCTTTGTAATTAGAAAGATTAGCCACTGGTCTAAACAATTAATTGCTTTTTTCTTTTCTTTCTTTTTTATTAAGGTTTTTGACATAGAGCACCTGTGCCCATACATGCACGTGCCCAGTGTTATTTTCAAGCCTCCAGGTCCAGGACTTGAACTGTGTTTGGCTATGTGAAAGTCTAGTACCTTTAACCACCACGCCACCTTCTGACCCCCAATCTTTTATTTTTAAGTGTACTTTTTTTTTTAGAATTATTTATTATTATTATTTTAAATTTGACCAGGGCAACACAGAGAGAGAAAGGGAAACTGAGAAAGCAAACTGCCAGGTCTGGGACTTGAATTGTGGTCAACCATGTGGGAGTCCAGCACCTTAACCATTGTGCCAACTGTCAGCCCCTAATTTCTTCCCTGAGTAAAGAAAAACAGAGAGAGAAAATGGCTGAGAGAGAGCACCCGTAGGAGGGTCCTGACACTGTAATCCACCCCCAACTTTAGCCAGTTACAGATAATGGGTATGCATGTGCTCTGTGTACTTAGGGAGGTCTTTGGATGTGATGATCCTGGAACCTTCCCATGTGGGTCCTTTGCAGAGTCAGGTTTTATCACCGTGACACCATCCAGCCCCATTCCTCCACACCCATGTTTCTTTTTGTAGCTAGTATGCTAATTAACTCTGCTTTTGTTGATATTTTTTCATTAAGGTGTGTTAAGTGTAGTGTATTTATTAATATTTTTATTTTTTTTACTCCTGTATTTTGTGACATAGAAGATTCTTCTCTAGCCAAAGGTTATAAAAGAATTCTTTTATTCCTTAGTACTTGCATGATTGACTTTTTAAAAATGTTTTAATCTTTGATTCATTTTAGGTTTTTTTAATTGTACAAGGTATGAAATATGGATCAAACTTAAGTTTTTTCCTGATGGCTATTCATATGATTTTGTTAGAGATGTTTTTGCCTCAGGGCATATGCACTTGCCAGAGAGAGAGAGGGAGAGACAAATAGACAGACAAAGACATGAGAAGGTAAAAAATCACCCCCTCACCCAGGGTGGATGGCCACATCGTAATCCCTTTTCCTCCTTGGATCTTGGACACGCACACTGATACACCTGGCGTGATTTTCAAGCCACTGAGCCTGGGACGTGAACAGTGGTCGACCGGGTGGGAGTCCAGCGACATAATCTCTGCGCCATCTGCTGGACCCATATAGTAATTTTTTTAAATTTCCACAGGGCGTGGGCACTTAACAGGGGGGTTGGGTAAGGAAAATGCCTCCCAGTGAGGCTTGGTCACACTGTAATTCCTTGTTTTCCATTTTCGATCCTGTCAGGATTTGGGGTACACATGTACACAAGCCCAACATATATTCGGGCTGCCAGGGCTGGGATTTGAACCATGGTCAGCCATGTAGGCTTCCTCAGCCAGCAGGACATGGGGCCAGCCCATTCATATAATAGTTTTAAAGTAAACTTTATAAAGGAAAAGAGTTCTGAGATAACATTATCCTAACACAAAAATTTAAGGGGAACCAGCAGTTAGCGTAATGGCTATGTCGCTGGACTCCCACGTAGTCAACCGCGGTTCGCGTCCCGGACCCGGTGGCTTAAAACTCATGCCGGGCGCGTGTGCGTGCATGCCCAAGATCCCAAGAGGAGAATGGAGGAGAAGGGATTGCGGCGTGACCATCCCCCCTGGGGGGTGATTTCTTGCTTTCTGTCTCTATGTCTCTCTCTGTTTGTCTGGCGAGCGCACACGCCCTATAGCGAAAACCTCTCCAAAAAAAAATTTTAAAACTTTTCCTTTTGAGGTTATGAACTATTGGGCCAGCTGGTGGCTTCCTGGTTAAGGCAGCTAAATCCCACTTGGCCAATTACGCCATTCAAATCCTAGACCTGGTGACTTGAAAAACAAACTGGGCTTTTATGTGAGTGCCCCAAATCCCAAGAGAATGGAGAAAGGATTGCCATGTGCTATCTCCCTGGGGGTGCTTTCTCACTTTCCCTCTCTTTGGCATGTGCATTCTTTGTCTCTTCTGTGAGTACATGTGCCCTATAGTAGGTTTCTTTTATTTATATATTATATATATATATGTATATATATAATATATAAATAAAAGATTTAAGTTTTAGTGTTGAGGCTAGCTGTTCATCAGTAAGTCTAATCAAGTCTACATGAATATATCGGTACTTTCTTTTTGTTGAATTGTAGTCTTATGTTACATTCCCAGATGTTGTATTATTAAGAGCAAATGATAACTTTTGGTTTAAAGTGTAAAGGTGACTTCAAAAAGTTTATGGAAAAGGGGAATTAAAGTACAAGTTTATTTTGTTGCAAAAGTTGTTTAAATCTGTAATACACATTTCCCATGAACTTTTTTTTTTTTTTTTTGGAGAGGTTTTTGCTATAGGGCGCGTGCACTCGCCAGACAGACAGAGAGAGACAGAGAGACAGAAAGCGAGAAATCACCCCCCAGGGGGGATGGCCACGCCGCAATCCCTTCTCCTCCATTCTCCTCTAGGGATCTTGGGCACGCACGCACACGTGCCCGGCGTGAGTTTAAGCCGCCGGGTCCGGGACTCGAACCGTGGTCGACTACGTGGGAGTCCAGCGACATAGCCATTACGCTAACTGCTGGTCCCCCCATGAACTTTTCAAAGACCCTTTATAATGTATATTGTTCTTTATATTTTAATTAAAGATTTTTGCTATAGGATTTGTTTACTCAACAGTGAGACCGAAAGCAAGAAATCATCCCCACCCCCCCATAGGGGATGGCCATGATGCAGTCCCTTCTCCATTCTGCTCTTGGGATTTTGGATATATGTGCACGGGAGGCTGGCGTGAGTTTTAAGCCACCTAGTCCAGGACTCGAACCATTGTCAACTACATGGGAGTCCAGCAATGTGACCATTAAGCCATTTGCTGGTCCTGCTTTTTCTAAAAAAAAATTATTAATGTTACTATTTAAAAATTTGCTATAGGGCAGAGAGTGAGAAAGCTGCCTGGTCTGGTCCTCAAACTGCAGTTGGCCATGTAAGGGTCCAGCACTTTTACCACACCAACTGCTGACCCTGCATGTTGCCTTTTCTTTTTTGAGAAATTTTTGCTATAGGGCATGTGCACTTGCTGGAGAGACAGACAGAAAGCAAGAAATCACCCCGAGGGGAGATGGCCACGCCACAATCCCCTCCTCATTCTCCTCTTGGGATCTTGGACACATATATGCCTGGTGTGAGTTTCAAGCCACCGGGTCCAGGACTCAAATCACAGTTGACTACATGGGAATCCAGTGATGTAACCATTACACCATCTACTGGTCCCTGCATATTGTGTTTTAAAAGGCAGATTCTTATAAAAGAGCCAAACTAGAGGGAAATAAACATATTGTTGCAAATGAATAGAAATGATGCTTTATTAGGTTTACCTCAATTTACCAAGTAAATATATCACCTAGGAAAACTTCAGCAATGCCTTCCTCTTAAGTGATAAAGTGACTTTTAAGTAGTTATGTTTTCTTCCATAGTCAAATGTTTCAGACTGCTTTCCATTGGCTGTTTTATTCCAGAATTTGAACTCTAAACATTGAACTCTCAGCATACCTGTACTCCTTGCCCCCACTGGTCTTTAATAAGGTTTTCTCATTTATAGGGTGTCAGTTAGCAGAGCAATCAAGCCCTTTGCAGAACCTGGCCGCCCTCCAGACTGGTTCTCTCAAAAAGTAAGTTCCAAACAGATGATCTTTTGGGTGCAAAGTCAGTTCTCTACTGTGCCTTTTTTTCCCCCTTCAGGTTTTTGCTATAGGGTATGTCTGCTCACTGGAGAGAGACAGAGAGTTAAAGTAAGAAATCACTCCCCAGGACCATGCCATAGTCCATTCTTCTCTTGGGATTTTGGGCACACATGTCCTCATGCCACCTGCTGGCCCCTGGCCTTTTTCAGTTTTTAGGATTGTGTACCATAAAGTGGGAGAATAGGAGAGAATACCATTTTCTTTTTTCCACTCTTTTTTAATCTATCTACATATTCTCTTATTAAAACCTCTTTGTGTCAGTGTGGCATAACAATTAAGAACCCAAGCTTGAGAGTTAGACAGGTTTAATATGACTCAATCTATAAAATTAGGACTATGGTCCTCAGTTTTCTCATTTGTAAAATAGAGATAGGAGTTGCTTCATGAATGTTATCAAGTTAATTGCAGTAATTCATGTAAAGCATTTAGCTCAATGTCTTGTATGTGGTAACTACTCAATAAATATTAGATACAAATATATATTTTTTCCTTTTAGAGAGATGTTTGTTATATGGCGCGGGTGCTCACTGGAGAGACAGCGGGAAATCACCCCCTGTGGGGTGGCATGCCGCTATCTTTCTCCATTCTCCTCTTGGGATTTGGGGTACTTATGCACACTCTCCTGGCATGAGTTTCAAGCCTCTGAGTCTGGGACTTGAACTGCGCTGTCGGCCATGTGGGAGTCCAGCAACATAACCATTACACCATCTGCTGGTCCTGTTATCTATAAATATTATTTGGTTGACTTTCCTGAAATATACAAATTCCAGGCCAGAATACTCCTTTTTCTCTTCTCTGATACTATTTTGAATGGGATTGATTATAAAATTATTCATATTCCTAGAAACAAACCACTCATACCTTATATCTCTAAATCTTGAATCTTTTGAAGCTTGGAAAGGTCATACTTTTCCATGCTTGCTCATCAAATTTTCACTTTTTTCCATAGCATTGTGCTTCTCAATATTCAGAGCTTCTAGAGACCACTGAGACCCCAAAGTGAGTACAAAACCAGGTATTTCAACCAAATCCCTTTAATGGAGAAGTGTTTACTGAGGAAGCTTGTTTGATATATTTTTTAAATTGCTGAATAATAAAAGTATTACAAACATGATTTAAGTGGTAGAAATGGTTCACAGAAAGCAAGTGGAAGTGAGAACAGATGTCTCTTACTTAAACATGGATTTTTTACAAAATTTCCCACAGACGGAAACGGGGTGAAAAGGGAGAAGTTGTGGAAACTGTTGAAGATGTCATTGTTCGGAAACTGACTGCTGAACGAGTTGAGGAACTAAAAAAAGTGATAAAGGAAACCCAGGAAAGATATAGGTACTTATCAGAGAAAGTTTATATGGTGGGAATAATAAAAAGGGCTGACTTTTCGCACTGGTCAGAATTTTTTAAATAGCAAGTTTAAAAAAACCCAGGTTACCTACCTCTCTTTCTTCCTATAGACGACTGAAAAGAGATGCAGAATTAATTCAAGCTGGACACATGGACAGCAGACTGGATGAACTTTGCAATGATATTGCAATGTGGGTTATATTATATTGTTCTTCCATTTGTACTCCTTTCTCTCCTTTCCCTCTCTTTTCCCCTGATGTAATCTCATTTTCTCCATCTGCCATCTCTTTATACTTGAGACTGTTTCTGAAATGGGAAAACTGCAGAGAGGCTTGGTGGCTGGGAGGGAGAGTTGAGACTGAGAAGGTAATGTGATGAGACATTTCCATATGAGAATGTAACTTAGTATTTTTTTTTTTTTTTAAGGAATTAATTAATTAATTTTAATTTGATCAGGAAGAGAGAAAGTGAGAAAGCAAGCCACCAAGTCCAGGTGTGGTTGAACTGTGGTCAGCCATGTGGGATCGCCCAGCATCTTAACCACCATGCCACCTGGTCGTCCCGTTTTTTTTTTTTGTTTGTTTGTTTAGAATTGTTTTTTATTTAACTTATTTTTTTTTTCTTTTTTTTTTGGAGAGGTTTTTGCTATAGGGCGCGTGCGCTCGCCAGACAGACAGAGAGAGACAGAGAGATAGAAAGCAGGAAATCACCCCCCAGGGGGGATGGCCACGCCGCAATCCCTTCTCCTCCATTCTCCTCTCGGGATCTTGGGCACGCACGCACACGCGCCCGGCGTGAGTTTAAGCCGCCGGGTCCGGGACTCGAACCGCGGTCGACTACGTGGGAGTCCAGCGACATAGCCATTACGCAAACTGCTGGTCCCTATTTAACTTATTTTAATTTGATGAGAGAGAGAAAGTGAGAAAGCAAGCCACCAGGTCTGGGACTCGAACCACGGTCAGCCATGTGGGAGTCCATTGCCCTTAACCACCATGCCACTTGCTGGCCCATGAGAATGTAACTTAGTTGTAACTTAAAAGTGGCTGTAGTTTTCTTGGGTTAGGTTCTGGGAGTTAATGCAGTATTACTGTAATTCCATCTTTGGTTTGGGTTCCTATTTAGTTCTTCTAGGATATACCTAGAGAAAAATTGTGAGGGCACTGTAAATAGTGGGGAGAAGTTACAGCTTCCTGGCATCTAATCATTTATTCCCTCTTTAGGAAAAAGAAATTGGAGGAAGAGGAAGCTGAAGTAAAGAGGAAGGCCACAGATGCTGCATATCAGGGTAAGCTCAATCTAATACCTACTTAGAAATTGTTTTTACAGTACGTCATGCTTATTATGACAATTTAAGTCTCTTTTGTAACAGAATCAATCGACTAGATCAGATTTACTTTTGCACACTTTCCTCTGTTATCATCTCTCCTACTAGAATAAAAACATCCCTTACTATGCAGGAAGAAATGCTTAGAAAACGAACTCTGCTCAGGTCTCATTGGACTGGAAATGACTTTTAGGACACAAAGATTGATTATAAGACATTAAACATGGGACCAGCAGTTAGCATAATGGCTATGTCGCTGGACTCCCATGTAGTCGACCGCGATTCGAGTCCCGGACCCTGTGGCTTAAACTCACACTGGGCGCGTGTGCATGCGTGCCCAAAATCCCAAGCGGAGAATGAAGGAGAAGAGATTGTGGCGTGGCCATCCCCCCTGGGGGGTGATTTCTCACTTTCTATCTCTCTGTCTGTCTCTGTCTTTCTGGTGAACGCACACGCCGTGTAGCAAAAACCTCTAAAAAAAAAAAAAAAAAAAAAAAAATTAAACATAATTAACGTTTTAGAATTCAGAGATCTTTAAAAAGATTGAAGATAATTCAGTGATTGGATAAGAAAGGAACTTAAGAATTAGCAACTTTAGAAATACATTGGCTGTTGGGGACCAGCAGTTAGCGTAATGGCTATATCACTGGACTCCCACGTAGTCGACCGCGGTTCGTGTCCCAGACCCGGTGGCTTAAAACACACCGGGCGAGTGTGCGTGTGTGCCCAAGATCCCAAGAGGAGAATGGAGGAGAAGGGATTGCGGCATGACCATCCCCCCTGGGGGGTGATTTCTCACTTTCTGTCTCTCTGTCTGTCTGTCTGGCGAGCGCACGCACCCTATAGCAAAAACCTCTCCAAAAAAAAAGAAAGAAAGAAAGAAAGAAATACATTGGTTGTGAGCCAATGAGGTCTTTTTCTCTTTTTGAAATTATTTAAATTTTGCAAGGGGGCACATGTGCCCTCTGAGAGAGAGAGAGAGAGAGAAAGTACCACCCATGGGGAACAGCCCATACTAACTGTTCCTTCTCCTTCATCACTCCTTTCTCTTGGAATTTTGTGCACACCCACGAACTTGCCTAGCATGTTTTTCAAGCTGTAGGTCTGGGACTCAAACTGCAAAACCAGCCATATGGGATCCAGCTGCCCCAACCATCATGCCACAGTCTGGCTCGAAAAGCAATCTTAGTAAGTTGCTGAAAAGGATGTTGAGGGGTGTTTAAACCATTTGTTAACCTGAGGACCTTTGAGATAAATAGTTAAGGAATTTGCTTAGTGTGAAAATTACCCTTAAATTAGACTGAAAGTTTCTTTTTCCCAAGGTCTAAAGGAAAGCTTATTTATTTATTTATTTTTAATTGCCAGAAGATACCTGAGGGTGGAAATATCTCCCAGTGAGGTGTGGTCACACATCAATCTTTTGTGGGTATGCATGGTCATGCTATGTTTTTTAAGACCAGATATTCAAACTGTGCAGTTGGCCATGTGGTATTTGGAATGATTTTATTTAACTTTGTTTATTTACTTATTTTAATTTGACCAGAGAGGGATAGAGTGAGAGAAAGTGAGAAAGCAAGCTGCCAGGTTTAGGACTCAAAATGTGGTTGGCCTTGTTTGAGTCTAGCACCCTTAACCACCATGCCATCTGCCGACCCTGGTACCTGGCTCTCTTAACCACTAAGCTACTGGGCTGGCAGGTCTGTAAGAGAGCTTTCTATTGATAATTTATACTTCTAATAACTGCTTCAATAATACAACATTAAGGATTGTCTTTTATTATACAGTAGCAGAGTAGTGTCTAGTTTAATTTATTTAACCTCTTATTTATATTCTAGCTCGACAAGCAGTAAAAACACCCCCTAGGAGATTACCCACTGTGATGGTCCGGTCTCCTATAGATTCTGCCTCCCCTGGAGGTGATTATCCACTTGGGGACTTGACTTCAGCCACTATGGAAGAGGCCACTCCTGGTGTGAGTATATTTCCATCTGTGAGAATTGAGTTGTAAAGGAGCCATAAGTCAGCAGAGAGCTGAGTGATGAGGAAATCTCTTTTGGCCTAGAGGCAACTTCTTTTCTTGTTCTGAATGCTAAAGATTTAATCTACCCTGTTTTCTGCTCTAAGATAAGGATGAACCTAAAAACATTAAGACTTTTGACTTTTTGAGAGAGAGATAAAAGACTATGTTAAGGAATTATTTGCTAAGTATATTAGTCATGAAATTCCTGCTAAGTATAAGGGACAGTTTTCTTATAAATATAATGTTGGTAGGGGATAATAAGTATGGAAAAGGCAGGTTGGGTGGAATGGTTGAGTCATTGTGGTTTTGGGTGGGCACAAGAGGAAAATTGTGGGAAAGAAAGGTATGACTGAGAGCAGAAGGGGTAGGGAGTTTCTGGGCAGTTCCACTTAGGACTAATAAAGTAATAGTTAGACACACTAACCCATCCAGATTAGTAGGGAACCTTCCGTAGTTTGAGAAGTCAGATAAAGGTTCTCTGTTGTCTCTTAGGTAACCCCTGGGACTTTGCCGAGTACCCCAGTCACCTCGTTTCCTGGGATTCCTGACACCCTTCCTCCAGGCTCTGCACCCTTAGAAGCCCCCATGACCCCAGTAACAGATGATTCACCCCAGAAAAAGATGCTTGGACAGAAAGCAACTCCACCCCCCTCCCCTCTGCTGTCAGAGCTCTTGAAGAAGGGCAGCCTCCTGCCTACTAGCCCCAGACTGGTATGGAGACTTCTGTGGGTGTTTGAGAGCTGTGGTGATTTAGTACTTGGAAGGGAGTGCCTGGGACCTAAAACATGACATGGAAAAAAAAAAGTTCAAAAAAGCGACCTCCTACTTAAATGTTAATTTTTTAAAAATACAATAAGTTGTTAGGGTCCTTGGGTCCAGAGGTATCTGAACCACAGTTATTTTGGTTCTCTTCTCCAGAGAACTCTTGTCTAGTAAGTTCTGAACATTATAGTTTAGAGTTTCCCTTGGGTCTTAAATTATTCTGTGTGGATATTAACTTAGTTTCATGAAGTTTGGTTGACTGTCAGAGCTTTTTGGGAAGTGGTAGTAAAGGAAAGCTTGAGTATAGCCTTCACCTCTATTCTTCCCTGGTAGGTCAATGAGAGTGAAATGGCTGTGGCATCTGGCCACCTGAACAGTACGGGTGTCCTCCTGGAGGTAGGCGGGGTTCTTCCCATGATACATAGTGGGGAGATACAGCAAACACCCAATACTGTTGCAGCCTCCCCTGCTGCCTCAGGTAAGTTACCACTTTTACTTACCTACTTCAGAGATATTGGACTTGGCATTGACTGCCCTTGGTTTTCAACGTTTATTACTAAGCAATTGTTGATCCTAGATTTAAAGCCCAACTACTTTTTCTAACTTTCTCTTTAAAATATTGATAGCCCTGATTGACCACAGCATAGATATTGATGAGAGATATAGTAAAGTTAATAGTGAAGCTGCTTCTCTGTGAGTTGCAAAATTGTAGAAGATGCTAGAGATACCAAGATTATAAAATAGGGGAATGATATTTGGGACAAGAAAACTGAACTCATATCTCAGGTCTGTCACACATTGCTTTGTGACCTTGTGTAGATAATGATTGAGCTTTAGTTTCTTTTATTAATTGTGATGTAGCTACTTCACAAGCATGGTAAGAATTAAATGAGGTAGGAAATGTAAAGCAAAAAAAAATTTTTTTTGCACAATACCATGTGAACATTAGATACTTGTATTTGAATGGTGTGAAAGTTGGGCAGTTTACAGCTTTCTAAACTTCAGAAGAAATAGTAGACTTATTCATACCAGTTTTTTGGTTTTGTTTTCAGTGATTATTTTTTCTCTGAGGAAAACTTAGAGCCCATTTTTTAATGTATGTTAGGTTTTCTAGTGCTTTGGTTCATTCCTAAGTTGGAGCAGTTAACTTAGAGAGAGTAAGGATATAGATGATGAGCTTATCCAACACAGTTGCTTTCATCCTTTGAGTCTATAAAGTTTTTCTTAGTTGAGTCTTAAAGTGGCTCTTGCTGCTTATTCATGTGCTTTCTTCTTACTTCATTTTGTGTACCTCTTTGTCTGTTAGGTGCTCCCACTCTTTCCCGGCTTTTAGAAGCTGGTCCTACACAGTTCACCACACCTCTTGCTTCCTTCACTACTGTTGCCAGTGAGCCTCCAGTTAAACTTGTGCCACCCCCCGTAGAATCTGTGTCCCAGGCTACCATTGTCATGATGCCTGCGCTGCCAGCACCATCCTCTGCTCCGGTTGTCTCCACTCCTGAAAGTGTAGCTCCAGGTGCGTCCTTGACCCACGCCCTGAGCAGCCACTAGGTCCAAAATTTAATTTTGAGCTTCAGTTACAGAAAGATCACTAATAGTATCTGCTCCAATTCAGATGCTTCTGTTCTGTTCTCCATAGATGTGTGCCATCTTTATCCTTAGAAAAATAAGAATGTGAGAAAAGGTGGGTGGGCATTTATGTGTCAGGGGAAAAAAGCTAAGTGTACAAGTAAGAGCAGGCTTGAGAGTATTTTCTCACTTTACTTTCTAGATAAAACAGGGGAGGAGAAAACATAGGCAGATGTAAGGTGACTTTTTCTGACCTGAAATTTGCGGGTACTTGACCTCCATGTATAACCCTGGTATGATCTCTGGGTAGTCATTTAGTAACCAAGAAGCTTCTGAGATTCTTTTCTCTTTCCGTTATTTAGTGAGTCAGCCTGACACCTGTGTTCCCATGGAGACTGTGGGGGATCCACATACTGTGACTGTTTCCATGGATAGCAGTGAAATCTCCATGATCATTAATTCTATCAAAGAAGAATGTTTCCGATCAGGAGTAACAGAAGCCCCTGGAGGATCAAAGGCTCCCAGCATAGATGGGAAGGAAGATTTAGATCTAGCTGAGAAGATGGATATTGCTGTGTCTTACACAGGTGAAGAACTGGACTTTGAGACTGTCGGAGACATCATTGCCATCATTGAAGATAAGGTAATTATTCAGCAGAGCCCCCAAAGAATCTCTCATGGGTCCTACACAGGCTTCTCTCCTTAGCCTCTTTGCTTCTATAGTAAGAATTACTTTACACAAGTCTCCTATTTCTACCCATCTTTATGTGTAGTCCTAAAACCCTTTGATGCTGGCATACTAGACATCTCAGCCATTTCTATATTACTAGTTTGCACAAGACAGGTGTCTGTCCATTGTTGTTTCTACTACATGGAAAAGATGGAGAGAGAAGCTGCAGATTCAGACCATCTCATCCAGGGCTAACAAAATTGAGGGACTTGGGCTTCTTTCTGTGACGTCAATACTCTGTGTATCATGGGACAGGTAGATGATCATCCTGAAGTGCTGGATGTGGCAGCAGTTGAAGCAGCACTATCATTCTGTGAAGAGAATGATGACCCCCAGTCCCTTCCTGGCCCCTGGGAGCACCCTATCCAGCAGGAGCGAGACAAGCCAGTACCTCTTCCTGCACCAGAGATGACAGTCAAGCAAGAGAGACTGGATTTTGAAGAAACAGAAAACAAAGGAATGCATGAACTGGTGGACATGAGAGAACCCAGTGTTGAGATCAAGGTGGAACCTGCAGAACCAGAGCCAGGCATTTCAGGTTCTGAAATAGTAACTGGAGTTGTTCCAGTGACAAATTTGGAACCACCAGAACTCAGAAGTCAAGACTTAGATGAGGAGCACAGAAGTACTGCAACTGGAGAGATTGCCGAAACAGATGTTTCTAGTGGGAAAGGCGATGAGACACCACTTACAGCTGTGAAGACAGAGGTATTTGATAAGATTGGACTCAGGGGCTGGACAGTGGAATGGCAGTAAAATGCAACACTCTGCAAGGCTGACCCACATGGTGATGTTCTGGGTTTGCATCCGGAGATTTCTGTGGGTATGCTGGGCACCTATATGCCCATCATCTGGGGCTAGCTCAGGCTCGGGGGTAGAATGCTAAAAACCCTGTTGGGGGTGCTGCATCTCTGTCTCTGTCTCTCTCTTGCTCAGGGAAGAAATGAATAAACTTAAAAAGAAGAAAGATTGGGCCCAGCAGTTGGCATAATGGCTATGTCACTGGACTTCCATGTGGTTGACTGCAGTTCAGGTCCCAGACTCAGTGGCTTAAACTCATGCCAGGCACGTGTGCGTGCGTGCCCAAGATCCTGAAAGGATAATGGAGGAGAAGGGATTGCAACGTGGCCTTCCTCCCAGTGTGTGTGGGGGTTTCTTGCTTTCTATCTCTCTGTCTCTCTGTCTTTCTGGTGAGCGCATGCACCCTATAGCAAAAAAAATAAAAAAAATTTTAAAAAAAGATCAGGGCTGGAAAGAAGGTTTATACATAGGCATATATAGCTTAGGCTTTTGGTTCTGACATGTTTGGTATGTGATCTGTGCTATATGTACTTATCCTAGGTCCTATTAAGATGACCATTAGGATCATATTACATTAGATCTTGGAATTTTTTTCTGTAGTCTTTTTTTTTTTTTCCTACGTGGGGGGTTTTTTGCTATATGGTACATGCACTCGCCAGCAATACAGAGAGGGACAGAGAGACAGAAAGCAAGAAATCACCCCCCCAGGAAGGATGGCCATGCCGCAACCCCTTCTCCCTTCTCCTCTTGGGACCTTGGGCACTCACGCACATGTGCCTGGCGTGAGTTTAAGTCACCAGGTCTGAGATGCGATCCGTGATGGACTACATGGGAGTCCAGCGACGTAGCCATTATGCCATCTGCTGGTCACTAGTCTCGTTATTATTAAAGAATAAAATTGTGTGAGCTATAACTATTTACTAGTACTTAAGGTATTTGTTCTTTTTTGGTCTTCAGGCATCACCTGAAAGCATGTTGTCTCCATCACATGGCTCAAATCCCATTGAAGATCCTTTAGAGACAGATACTCAACACAAATTTGAAATGTCAGGTAAATAAAGGCCAGCATATTTGTACTCTGTAACTAACTTGAAATCATTTGCTTTGGCTTCTGAGGGATTGTGGGTTGTGGGCAAGTAGATGAGGTAGCACAGGTCAGCCTGGAAAGGAGAGCTGCAGGGGATTATGGTCCATAGGAAGGGGAAGGCTAAGGTGGAAAAATCTTCAGGTAGTCTTTCTCTCCTCTGCAGACTCATTGAAAGAAGAATCAGGGACTATTTTTGGAAGCCAGATAAAGGTATTTCAGACTTTTCTTTATTCCTCTTGCCATGTGATTAGATTCCCCTATAGCACTACTTTTAAAATGAATTTCAGTAAATACATCTTCATTCTCTGAGATGAGACTGGTAAAAAGTTTCATGGGAAAAGCTGCAGTGTATAGTCAGGCAGTAGTGGGAATACTGTAGCAACTGTGCTTCCCATCTGAAAGGGCTTATGAACATTACACAGTCCTTTCTTCATATATAGTACATGAAGATGATTTGATAAACCTTGAGTGATTTGGAATAAATAGGGATACCTGAGCCAGGGAGAATGTACAGGAAATCAGATTATTAATTAGACTACTGCAAATAGAATTATCTAAAGTTTCTTTTTAGGATTATTAAAGCAGTAGTAACAGAGACTTAATGAGATGTGAGCTTGCTCCATCAGATGAGACACAAATAAAAACTATTTTTGATAACTTTGTACCCAGGGTCAGAGTTCCTCTCAAGAGCAAGGGGAAAGAAGGAACGCCTCTTAGCTTAGTCTTAAGTAAGTAGCTTTTCTTTTTCTTCCTTTTGAAAAGATCCTGGGTCTTATTCTTTGTCCAGGTTCTAAATTACTTAGTCAATGTCTGTAAGTAGATAGTGTAAGTGATAGAGGGCTCAGTCAGGAAACAGTGAGAGGCCATTTCTAGAACTAATCTAACCCAAAAGACAGATTATGTTTAGTGATGCTTTGCCTGGATAGCTTTGCTTGCATTTATTGACTGGAGCACACTGTATCTAAGGATGCCCCAGGTGAGGATGAGGAGGAAGATGGGGTCAGTGAAGCGGCCAGCCTAGAGGAGCCTAAGGAAGAAGATCAAGGAGAAGGCTATTTATCAGAAATGGATAATGAACCCCCTGTGAGTGAGAGTGATGATGGCTTTAGCATCCACAATGCTACACTGCAGTCACACACACTGGCAGACTCCATTCCCAGCAGTCCTGCCTCTTCACAATTGTGAGTATCTGTGATTCTTTCTTTGAGGCCAAGGTAGTGAAGATAAGAAGTGTTAATAGTAGAGGGTCTTTCTTTTTTCTTTTCTTTTTTTTTTTTTTTTTTGAGAGGTTTTCGCTATAGGGCGCGCGCGTTCGCCAGACAGACAGAGAGAGACGTAGAGACAGAAAGCGAGAAATCACCCCCCAGAGGGGATGGTCACGCCGCAATCCCTTCTCCTCCATTCTCCTCTCGGGATCTTGGGCATGCACGCAAACGCGCCTGGCGTGGGTTTTAAGCCACCGGGTCCGGGACACGAACCGCGGTCGACCACAGAGTCCACTGACATAGCCATTACGCTAACTGCTGGTCCTGAGGATCTTTTCTTTAATCTTACTTTTTTATCTTCCCTTTCTTGGTCTGAAACAAATAGTTGACAAGAAATAAATGAGACTTTTTAAATTTGTGCCTAACTGAACTTTTAATAAGAGTCTTTCTTTTAGCTCTGTTTGTAGTGAGGATCAGGAAGCTATCCAAGCACAGAAAATCTGGAAGAAAGCCATCATGCTTGTGTGGAGAGCTGCAGCTAATCATAGGTGAGTGTTTTACATGAGTAGGTTTATTTTCTCCTGTTGCTTCTCATTGTTGGTGACTAGAAAAAAATCTGAGTAGGCTTCTGTGACACTGTTGGTATTGGCTTTTACTACCTTCATCTATTTAGAGTAAATTTCCTTCTTCCTCTGTGGTTTTGGAGAATAAGTCAGTATTTTCACCTTAATGTTTTTGGACAGGTATGCCAATGTCTTCCTACAGCCCGTTACAGATGACATAGCACCTGGCTACCACAGCATTGTACAGAGGTAAGCCATGTTCCATCCAGCATGCTAATTTATCTGAAGTGTAAGTTGTCTAGTCCTAGTGAACTTTTGCTTTAGATATTAAGTGTAGAGGAAACATTTTTGATGTCAATAAGGATGACAGAGTGCTAAAGTTTTGATCACTACTGATAGTCTAAAATAATTAACCCCCTTTTTTACTTCTTTCAATGCTTCTTGTGTATATATACACACACACACACACACACACATATATATATATATATATATATATATACACACACACACATACACACTGACTGTTTATTGGGTTAAGTGCATGTTTTGGGATGAAGGGCTGGCATTTAAGTCCTGACAGCTGAAAGTGAAGATATATATGAGAAGGTCTGCATGTTGATAATGTATCCTGAGATTCAGTTGAGTCCTCTTGTCTTCTCTGCCATTTATCCATACTATTCCTTTTTTAGGCCTATGGATTTGTCAACTATTAAGAAAAACATTGAAAATGGACTAATCCGCAGCACAGCTGAATTTCAGCGTGACATTATGCTAATGTTTCAGAATGCTGTAATGTACAATAGCTCGGACCACGATGTTTATCACATGGCAGTAGAGATGCAGCGAGATGTCTTAGAGCAGATCCAGGTACTTTGAGGATCCTCTTTGTGTTTCAGCAGGGATGAAGTGAAAATATTCAAGGGGGAGGCCAGCAGGTGGTATAGTGGTTAAGGCACTGGACTCCCATGTGGTCGATGGTGGTTGGGAATCCTAGACTCAGCGGCCTGAAACTTGCCCTGGATGTGTGTGTGCGTGCCCAAAATCCCAAGAAGAGAATGGAGGAAAAGGGATTGTGGCGTGACTGTCTCCCTGGGGAGGAGTGGGATGAGGTGATTTCTCGCTTTCTGTCTCTCTGGCAAGAGCACACATTCTATAGCAAACATCTGTGCAAAAAAAAAAAGAAAGAAAATATTGAGGGAGGGAATTTGTATTAATCATAGGATAGAGAGCTTTTACTTGGAATAGTTACCAGGGGTACAGATAGAAAATTTTATTCTTACTGAATTCATTTTGATTTTCTTGGGTTTGGTGAAAGAGCTGTGATCAATATTCTTCCTTTAATGGGCAAATAACTTGAATTTCTTGAAGTCTGAAATTTTTAATAACTATTTAAAGTTTTCTTTTTTCTTCTTTTTTTTTTTTTTTTTTTTTTTTTTTTTTTTTTCTGCTATAGGGCACTTGCACTCACCAGAGAGAGAAGTAAGTCTCCCCTAAGGGGAATGACCACACTGCAATCCCTTCTCCATTCTCTTCTTGGGATCTTGGGCATGCACGCACACATGCCTGGCATGATCTTCAAGCTACCATGTCTGGAACTTGAACTTTGCAGTTGACCTTGTGGAATCCAGCACCTTAACCTCCATGCCACCTGCTGGTCATAATAAAAATTTTCTTAGTGGTGAATATATAGTTTCAGATGACATCAAATCCCTGATACATAATAGACAAATAGTTTTTTCTCCTCTTTTATCACAAATAACCTACTTCTATCTTGTAGTTGCATTACTAAGCACCCTTTGGAATGTTGAACTCGTAAGAATGTTGGATATTTTTTGCAGGGTCTGTCAAATTACTTAAATTACTGAATGACCTTTGGTTCATTTTGGTTTTGTTCTTTTTCTCTCCTTTTTTTTTTGGAGAGGTTTTTGCTGTGGGGTGCGTGCACTCACCAGAGAGACAGAGAGAGAGTTAAGCGAGAAATCACCACCCTAGGGGGGATGACCCTGCTTGCAGTCTCTTCTCCTCCATTCTCCTCTCGGGATCTTGGGCACGCATGCACACGCGCCCAGCCTGAACTTAA
The DNA here is from genome assembly GCA_026018925.1 of Tupaia tana. NCBI lineage: Eukaryota > Metazoa > Chordata > Mammalia > Scandentia > Tupaiidae > Tupaia > Tupaia tana. Next base: position 24,747,115 of record JAKSZU010000014.1, on the reverse strand, counting down.
GCAACCGGGTCCGGGACTTGAACCGTGGTTGGCTACATGGGAGTTCAGCGACATAGCCATTACACTAACTGCTGGTCCCATCTTTTTCTCGCCTTAAAGGATAGACATTTTGATCCTTTCTTATAGCCTATTTATAGAAAAAAAGTTAGAGCTATTTGGCATATTTAGATTCTTTAGCATGCCTATTACAAGTAGGACTAAAACTTAATATGCTAAACTTCCAATCAGTTTGAAAGTGTTTGAGTAGAAGGATACTATATACAAAGTCCTGTCTACAAAGCCTAAAGTGTCTTACTTCTTCTCTACCAGATTAGGTCTCTGTGGCCAAACCTGTTTCTTCTCTCTACAGCAATTCTTGGCCACACAGTTGATTATGCAAACATCTGAGTCTGGGATCAGTGCTAAAAGTCTTCGCGGAAGAGATTCTACTCGCAAACAGGATGCTTCTGAGAAGGTGAGGAAACAAAGAACCTGTTTGCCAGTGTTTCAGTGCTAGAAACATCCAAGGAACCTACATTACTATTAATACTTAATATTGCCAGATTTCTACATTTCAGTGGTATGTAGACACATAAATCTTAGAATGCTGGTTATTTGCTTCCATCCAAATATTTAAGAAATCTGTGACTGAAAGATTCAGCCATATGAGAGGCATTGTGAGATGAGTGAGTGAATTAATTCCTTTGAGAGAATATTCTCAACATGGAGGAAATTACTTAGCTGGCCGTAGTTGGAGACCATTAGTTCCTATTCCAGAGGCATAATAGCCAAATTGCTTTTGGTTCTCTTTCCTCTTAGTCTTGAGTTTTAAAATTTGTCTTTGTGTGTATGGTGCTTGTGTCTCTGTCCTGAGGTTTCGGGTGCTTGTGGCTGAGTGTTTCCATGGAAGCTGATCAGTGTTTGTTTGTCCTTTAACAGGACAGTGTCCCCATGGGCTCTCCTGCCTTCCTTCTCTCTCTCTTTGTAAGTATTGAATGGCTACAAGGGGTGATGTTGCCACAAAGATTCTCAGCTCCTGCTGGGGGTGGGTGACAGAGGGAAATCCAATATACAGACTGTAGAAATGTCTTAAACTTCTGTTTTTTCAGGTCACTGAATAAGAAATTGTCTTTTCTTCTGCATTCCTGTCTTTCTACGTGTGTGGTGTGTGTGGTATGGTGTGTGTGTGTGTGCGCGCGTGTGCGCTGCGTAGGGACTGTTTATGAGGTCATTGGGTTAAAGTGAGGAATTTTAAGATAAAGGATCTAGAATGCATCTGCTCCTCATTTCTTAACTCAACCTTTCACCAGTTCTTTTCTTACAATTAAAAGATTACTCAGAGCAAGAGCTACTAGCTGGCATTTTAATAGTGTTCCTTGTACTGGCAGATACTCAGCAAATAGTTTTTCTCTTTTCTCCAAAAATGAAGTTGTAAGGCGAATGCCTGATGTACAACCACTCAATAAAATGTAAGCTGAAGATTGTAGTAACAGTGATTACTGCATATAGTAGTGGCTGGTGGAATTACAGATAAACTTAGTAGGGTTAGACTAAAGACTTCTGTTCTTCCATGAATCAAACAGCTCTGGCTCTGTGTTATTCATTATGGGGCAGTGAGGCATGATGTAATGGAAGGGGCATCAGTCTGAAGAACTGCACATCTTAACCTCTTGCGGCCTTGTTTTCTTCATCTGTATGATGGAACTAATATAATGAGGTACCTGTCCAGCCTACCTCACAGGGATGTTGTGAGGATAAAATAAAAGGAACGGAACCAGCTTGGAAGAAAAAAAAAAAAAAGGCTTATATAAATGCAAGGTGGTATTTATATTCCTATTGTTGCCTCAAAGGCAAACTTAGGTTCATGAGCTCTAAAAATTTGGTCCTTGCATACTAGCGATAATAATAAAGGCCTGGCCCAGCGAAAGTATTCAGTAGTCCACCTTGCCTATTGGCCTCTCAGCCTGTGCCACAAACAGAACTCTGTAATCTCCATTCTTTCTTATTGGGGTACAACAGTGACTCTGGATTCCCAAGCAAATTGGCTGGCTCTTGCAAGGCTTATTAATAGGATCTTTTATCTATTGAAGACAGCAAAGTTTTGCCCAAGAGGAAGGAGCTGGGCTGCAGGGAGAGAGCAGCAGATGGAAAGAAGCCTTCTGATTACCCTGATCTCATGGAAAACAACTGTCAGGAGGTGCTAGGGAACTAGTGCCAGGGTCAGTCTGCAGGAAAGGCCTTTCTTATAGGGACCAACAGCTGGACAGGTATGTTAGCCAAGAACCTTACTATCCACTACCCTTTCTGCCTCTTCCCACCCTTGTTTTACTTTTCCCATTCCTTTCCACATGATTTGGGCCTGGGTGGGATGACTAATAGTCATTTTGTGGGATCCCAGGTAAATTCCAAGGACCTCTGTGGTGGGCATGAGCAAGACACTCTGTCCTACATTTCATCTCACACACCAAATGTTCTTTATCCACTCTGGGAAAACAAAAATATGTCCCTCATTCCTCTGGATTTTTCTGCTGATTCTATCCCCGTCCCCCTAAGAAACCAATTCCCCACCATTCCTATTGCACTTTCTGTCTTAGGTCTAACCAACTCACTCATGCTCTTTCTTTCTTTGCCTGTCATCTAGGATGGGGGAACCAGGGGACGCCGCTGTGCCATTGAAGCTGATATGAAGATGAAAAAGTGAAGCCTCAGAGTACCCTCTTTGGCTGAACCTGAAATAGAAGTAAAAACAGGATAGAGCTTGGGCTTGCAGGCCCAGTTCCAGAAGTGGAAGATACAAAGGAGGAGGTGCCTGGGCCGCATGACACAAGAGCTGGGAAAATCTCTCTCAGAGAGTTGGAGTTGCACAGTTGCCTGTTTTAGGGCAAAAATCATGGGCTTAGTTAATGTCCTAATGTGTAGCTAGCAGATTGTAGCTAGTTTGTACTGTCTTGTGAAGTGTACAGACTTTTTAAAAAACCTGTGAAGTGTGTGTATACAATAAACTGAAAGAAAAGAAAAAACTAGCCTTTGGCGTGTTCTGTGTGTGTGCGTATTTGGAAATTGGTTTCCTCTGCATAATTGATAACTATTTCATCATTTGCGGGGAGATTATTAGAAGGGAAAAGTTGTTTTATAATTTGAACTGCCTGCTGTACCTGAGAGAAGGTAAGTAACCAAGATTGAATTTATAATTAATGTTTTGAAGTGTTGAATTGTACATTATGGACTATCTTACTCTCCTTTTCTAAATGTTTGAGAAAATTTAAGGTTTTCAGAATTCTCTTCCTGGAATTCTTTAAAATTAGAGAGTAGAAATAGGTAGCATTGACCTTTATCTCAGAAACATTTGTCTCAATACTACTATCTTTGCATAGGGTATTTCTATGATACTGCATTATCATTTCCTTCTTATCTGTTTATGGGTAGGACTGCTGTATATAAAGAGTTTTTACTGTACTTTATTATTTTTAAAATTTAATCTTATTTATTCATTCATTCATTTTAATTTGACCAGAGAGAGACGCAGAGAGAGAGAGGGAAAATGAGAAAGCAAGCCACCAGGTCCAGGACTCCACCATGTTTGGCCATGTGGGTGTGTCCAGCACCTTAACCACCATGCCACCTGCTGGTCCCAGTTTTTACTGTACTTTAAAGGCTAAACTCAGTTTAAAAATTACCAAATTTATCACCAGAGTTCTCTTTCAACTTCTGTTGCTAAGTGACAATTTTTGACTATGTGAAATGAACTAGCTATGAGCTTTTTATTATGAAAGGATGATTAATAGAGTTTTGTTCAGTACTTTAAAAATATTTTCTGTTTTGGAATCAGCAGGTGGCGTAATGGCCACATTGCTGGACTCCCATGTAGTCGACCATGGTTTGAGTCCCGGACCTGGGGGCTTAAACTTACACTGGGCACGTGTGCGCGCATGCCCAAAATCCTGAGAGTGGAAGAGAAGGGATTGTGGGGTGGCCATCCCCCATGAGGGGTGATTTCTGGCTTTCTGTCTGTCTCTCTCAGTCTTTCTGGCGAGCACGTGTGCCCTATAGCAAAAATCTCTCAAAAAAATTTCTGTTTTACCTTTTATCATTATACATCTTTGTGGGATACAATATGGTTTTTAAAAAAGTATGTACAGTGTGTGAGTCAAATCCAAGGATATTTTTCTTCAGTGATGTATGTATTGGCAGTGCCCTTTTTTACTTTGTTCTACACTGTTTGGTAATCTATTTGCTTTGTTTACATGCATTCTCATGTCTATTAATCATTTTTTCCTGAGCAACTACCCTTCCAACTCCATGCATTGTATATTGTAAGTCGTCTTGAGAAAGATGGACTTCAAATTATGATTGGAAGTCGGTAATTTTCCTTTAACAGCTATTTTACAAAGTATTTTAGGATGCTAAGGAAGTAGAAGAAACAGTGTTTGAGAGGTGATGGAAAGGAATTTTGTCAGTCTTGAAGTTAATATATTCTCAAAGCAACCCACAAATAAGCATATGATAGAAACATTGACGCACTGAGAGTTAAAGTTTGTGGAAAAAGTTCATTAAAGAATACAGATTTGGGGAACCAGCAGTTAGCATAATGGCTATGTTGCTGGACTCCCACGTAGTCTACCGCGGTTTGCGTCCTGGACCCGGTGGCTTAAAACTCACACTGGGCGCGTGTGCATGCGTGCCCAAGATCCCGAGAGGAGAATGGAGGAGAAGGGATTGCAGCATGACCATCCCCCCTGGGGGGTGATTTCTTGCTTTCTGTCTCTATGTCTCTCTCTGTCTGGCGAGCGCACGCGCCCTATACCGAAAAAACCTCTCCAAAAAAAAACAGATTTGGAGTTGGCACAGATGATGGATGAGCTGAGCAAACTGAGATGTAGGCATTTGCAGTGGGGGCAATAAGGAAATAAACAGATCACTAAGGAATGGTGTGTTACCAGTCAAGGGGACAAAATTAGACTAATTTATGGAGGAATTAGACAGGTTGAGAAAGATACATATGAGGTGATAACTATTCTAAAACCTGAAATAGGGAGACTGTTTATTGAGGACAGGTGAGATTCTTTAGTCTCACCGCCTAGGAGAAATGTGTTCAGGAACAAAGGATGTACACTAAATATTACGGAAGATTCAGAAGAGCACTTGTTTACTGAATACAAGAGAAGGAAGATTCAGAACATTTGTGACTTATGTGAACTAGAAAGTAGTATTTGTGATGGGCATAAGGCAATTGGGAAAAACAAATTATTTTCCTTTATCCTTTATTATTATTATTTATACATTTAATCACTATACATCATTTAGATTGTAAAGAGACTTTACCCAGCATTATATACACCTCAGTCCAGCCCAGTTAAGACCACCATACACATCCTTGTCAACAGATAACAAACATCTGTGTCCCACAAGTGTCTTACCTCTCCTTTTTCCCCCAAAATTTCCTACACTCTTTCCCTCCCACACTATCTTTCCACTTTGTCTCCAGTGTCCATTACAATTTTTAATACTTATATTCTCCAGTCTTTCAGTCTCTACCATAGAGTGCAGACAGTTGGTATATGTTAAGTGGAGACATGCAATGTCTCTCTTTCATAGCCTGACTTGCTTCACTCAGGAACTAATCTTCCATATTCGTTCACTTTCTGTCAATTTCCATGGCCTTGTTTTTTATGGCTGACTAGTATTCCATGGAGTATATATGCCACACTTTTTCAACCCATTCATCTGCTTGTGGACATTTGGGTTGGTTCCATTCTTAGCGATCGTGAATATTGCTGCAATAAATACAATTGTGCAAGTGCTTTTCCAACTGAATGTTCTCCTGTCCTTTGAGTAAATAGCCAGGAGTGGAATTGCTGGATCATATGGTAGTTCTATTTGAAGGTTTTTGAGGAACCCCTATATTGTTTTCCACAGTGGCTGGACCAATTTACATTACCACCAACAATGTAGGAGTGTTCCCCTTTCACCACATCCCCTCCATCACTATCTTTTTTTTTTTTTAACCTTTGCCATTCTGACAGGTTAGGTGCTATCTCATTGTGGTTTTGATCGAACTAGTTATTTTTGCAGCTAGAAACAGTGGTTTTAGTTTTAGACATGTTGAAGCAGCTGGTAGGGCATCTAAAGAGAACTGACTTGGTTGTATAGAGAAATGAGACCATCATGAATATAAGAAGTAAAGCTGGAGAAGTTTGGAAGTCCCCTGAGTAGGATCAAAATTGAAACCTCAAAGTATATATACTTGTTTTGTTTTGTTTTGTTTTAAAAAAAAGAAAGTGTTAAGCAGAGGACCAAGCAAGAACATAGAAGACAAGGATTTATAGAAAGTTGTGTAAGGACAAAGATGTAAGGAAGCCAGGATAACATAATTTATTTAAAGTAAGGGAAGATTTTGGTTCTCCTGAGAAGTGACAGTTGAATATGACCAGAAAGATGCCCGAGAACCTTAAAATGTGGGGTTTTTTATAATATTAATTATACTTGTAAAAAAATTTTTTTTACTCATTGTCATTATTTTATTTTTACTCTTTTTGAATTGACCAGAGAGAGGCAGAGAGAGAGAGAGAGAGAGTGAGAAAGCAAGTTGCCAGGTCCGGGACTTGAACTGTGATCAGCCCATGTTGGAGTCCAGCCGCCTTAACCACCATGCCACCTGCCGGCCCCTAAAGTGTGTGTTGAAGATTTAATGGTTAAAAATGTACATAAGTGGAGCAAGATACTTCTTTTCACCTCAGATTTATTACCTTGCAGTTAGGTTTATGGATAATTTGGAATAGAGGAAATGTCTTTAACAATGCTCCAGTTCTTTCCATTTTGAGTGAGTGTGTGGAAACCTCAAATAAGAATGGTTATTGGGTAATTTATTATCCTGTATATACAGTTTGTTATGCTGACATGGGGCATTTTATTTGCAAAGACAGATTATGATAATTTCATCTCCTGATGTCTCCTTCAGCTTGTTTTTACTTAATAAGTAGAAATGTCTGACCCCTTATATTTCTACTGAACTTGGAAGATAGAGATACTTTAGGAATATTTTTTTGAATGAATTTAATGCATTTTCTTTTGTGTGTATTTACAGATGGGGCGTGAGTGGGTTTGGTTGGATTCTGAACAAGACTACCCCAATGACTCTGAGTTGAGCAACGACTGCAGGTCTCTCTTCAGCTCATGGGACTCCAGTCTGGATCTTGATGTGGGCAGCTGGAGGGAAACTGAGGATCCAGAGGCTGAGGAACTAGAGGAAAGCAGCTCAGGGAGAGAACCTAGTGAGCTGCTAATAGGGGACAGAGGCAGTGAGGAATCTCAGGAAGAAACAGAGAAAGGCAGCTGTCAGAACCTCCTCCACTTTCTCTCTGAGGTAATAATGATCTATTATTTCCAAAGCCGGAAGAACTTCTCTTCCATGCTTCTATTACTCTTAATATTGCATACTAATATAAAGCTTCACAGTGGCAGGAACTAAATTCATTACTTTTTCCCCAGCACTTGATGCTGATAAAAAATGTGTACCAAATTCATACTTTTTTTTTTTTTTGAGAGGTTTTTGCTATAGGGCGCATGCGCTCGCCAGACAGATAGAGAGAGACAGAGAGACAGAAAGCAAGAAATCACCCCCCAGGGGGGATGGCCATGCCGCAATCCCTTCTCTTCCATTCTCCTCTCGGGATCTTGGGCACACACGCACACGCGCCGGCATGAGTTTAAGCCACCGGGTCTGGGACTCGAACCGCGGTCAACTACGTGGGAGTCCAGCCACATAGCCATTATGCCAACTGCTGGTCCCCATACTTTTTGACTAAATGTTCTAAGACCTCAGTAATTCGGGGTCTGAGTCCTAGGAAGTGGATTTTCTGTATGCTGAAATGCCTCCTGAGAATCCTTGTAATGTCAAAGAGTGTTTTAAATTGTTCTCATTGGGCCCAGCTGATGATGAGGTGGTTACGGTGCTGAGTTCCCACATGGTCGACTGCTTGGTTCGAGTCCTGGACTCGGCTTAAAAATCATGCCACATGCATGCCCAAGATCCTGAGAGGGGAATGGAGGAGAAGGGATTGCAGTGTCACCATCCCCCTTTGGGGGTGATTTCTCACTTTCTTTGTCTGGCAAGCTCACATGCCCTATAGCCTAAACCAAAATAATCTTTTTAAAAAATTAAAAAATTATTTAATTTTATTCATTCTCTTATTTTAATTTGATTAATGAGACACACATAGAGAAGGAAAGTGAGAAAGCAACTGCCAGGTCTAGGACTTGAACTGTGGTTGGCCATGTGGGAGTATCCAGCACCTTAATCACCATGCCACCTGCTGATCTCCAATAAAGTGTTCTTATTATCCTGATTCAGGGTTAGGGACTAGAAATTTAAAAAATAGAGTTTATGCCACAATTGAATACATTCATGGACCCAGGTCAAGATCAGTAAGCATTGGGCTGTTTCATAGCCTAGTGGTTAAGAAAGCCAGTTCCCATATGGCTAACCAGTTCAAATCCTGGCCCAGTCATGTTGAAAAAGGCTGAGTGGGGCCAGCAGATGGCGTGGTGGTTAAAGGCACTGGACTCCCACATGGCTGACTGTAGTTCAAGTCCTGAACTTGGTGACTTGTTTTCTCACTTTCCCTCTCTGTCTGATCATACTGGAATATAATAACAAATAAAGTTATATAAAATAATTTGCAAAAAAAAAAAAGAAGGCTGAGTACATGTATGCCTCAAATACCAATGGGACGGAAAAATAGAGAAAGGATTACAGTATGATCATTCCATGGTTTTTTCCCCCCTCTTCGTTAAGCACCCATGCTCTCTGGCTGAAAGAAAAAAAATATCGAATGGATTCATTAAACTCTTGCCATCTCAGATTTAGTCACACTGGCAGCATAAGCATGATGTAGCATTATTGATATGTGGGTAATTTGCATTGGTGTTCCTGTGTATCTAATAATAAACTTTGATTGCAGGTAGCTTATTTAATGGAGCCCTTGTGCATTAGCAGCAAAGAATCAAATGACAGCTGCTCTCCTCCATCTGGTACCAGGCAACAAGAGGAAAGGGAAATTAAAGCTACTGAAGGAGAAGGGGAGTGCTGCATAGAGACTGAAGAGTTTTTAGCAAAGGTAGATTCCTTAGTAGCTGAAAAGAAGCCACTGGGAGAAAATGGAGAGCCAGAGATGGCTCCAGTTACCCCTGATATTTGTGCAGTTCAGGAGCTAACCATAGAGAACGAAGAGGTAAGTGAATAACTTAAACTTCTGCACAGGGAGGCAGAGCAGAGTAGTTACAACACATAGGCTATCTGCAGAGAGTTAAACAACCTGGTTCAGATGCTGTTTTGTTTTTGTTTTGAAATTTTGCCAGAGGGTAAGTGCACTTGCTGGAGAGAGAAAGTGAGAAAGAATAGCCTTCCTCCTGCCCCTGTGGGAAATGGTCTAACCATAATCCTTTTCCATCTCTCCCTTCTATAGGGATTTTGAGCATACATACATACGTACCTGATGTGTTTTTCAAGCTACCTGATTTGAGACTTGAACTGTGTAGTTGGCTATGTAGGAGCCAACCACCTTTACTACTATACCACTGGCTGTCCTGATAATTTTTTAAGTTTATATTTCTTTTTAAAAGAGTGTCAAGAACATCTTTGACAGGGTCTTGATATACTGCCATTCTCCACCCAGCCTTTCATTTAGCCTAAATCATGCCCACAGGCATGCCTCTGTTAATGTTGACCTAGGAACTGAATCCAGCCCCTTACCTTTGGCTCCAGTTTATCAGTACAGTGCCACTCTATTGCCTACACCAATGTAACCTTACCTAGAACCTGGTTTTAGTACCAGTTTTAACTGTGTAACCTTAGTCATGATAGTGATTTTTTTGCCCTAGATGGCACATGTCGGAGAGACATCAGAGAGAAGGGGAGATGGGAAAGTACCCTCCATAGGGAATGGTCATACTACAAAACTTTTCTCCTCCTGGGATTTTGGGCGTGTATGCACATATGCATGTCATGTTTCTTGAGCTTCTGGGTCAGGGACTAAGAACTGTGCTGTTGGCCATGTAGAATCCAGCTGCCCCAACCACCAGGACAAGAAGCTGACTTGTTAGTAAACATTTTAGAACCTTAATTTTCTCTACTATGAATGGAACAATAGTGCTCTATTTTGTAAGTTTGCTGTAAAATTTAAATGAGACAGTTCATATTAATAGCTTAGCATAGTGCCTGACTCATAGTAAACAATAAAATTTAGGATATAATTACCTTTTCTAATCTTAAGGTCAACCTTTATTTACTCTGTAAATAAAAACTACCATTCAGACAGCATATCTCTTTCTCTCTCTCTCATTTTTTTAAATTTGCTAGAGGGCACCACACATGCTCACCAGAGACAGACAGACAGAAAGGGAAAGGGAGAAAGTACTCCCTAATTGGGATGTGGTCACACTACAACCCCTTCTTTTTCATTTCTCCATCCTGTTGGGATTTGGGGCATGCATGTGCATATGCCTGGGATGTTTTTCAGGCCACAGGTCTGGGATTTGAACCATGTGGGTTGGCCATGTGAGAGCTGACTCTCTTAAGCACTAGACCAGAAAATAGCCCAATAGTAAATCTTTTTCTAAAATTTTCGGTGTTTGCTGGCATTCTCAGGGGGAGGTTCAGCAAGACTCTAAAGAGGAAGACCAAAGTGAAGGGTATGTGTCAGAAATGGAAGACCATCCCCCTTCAGGTGAGTGTGATGATGACTTCAGCATCCAAGAGACTTCCCTGGTGGATATCCTTTTCAGTCATGCTACCTCCTCAGAGCTGTAAGTATAGATTTTTATCTAAGGTTGTTAAAATTCATACTTCTGTTAATGTCTATTTGAATATGTTACCGTGAAATAAATTTTTTAAAAATAATTATTTTATTTATCATTACTGTTTTTTAAATTTTACCAGAGAAGGACAGAGAGAGAGAGAGAGAAAGTGAGAAAGCAAGCCATCAGGTCTGGGACTTGAACCATGGTCGGCCATGTGGGAGTCCAGCACCCTTATCACCATGCCACCTGCCAGCCCCGAAATCAATTACTTTTATAAGTTAAGAAAAAGGAAATTAGAAAACACTAAAATTACATTTAGAAAACACTATCAATAGAATTACATGCAACTTTTGTTTTTAGAGGTTTTTGCCTGAGGGTGTGTGTGCTCATTGGAGAGAGAGATACAGAGATACAGAGACAGTGAGAGGACAAGTGAGATGTCACCCCCCAGGGCAAATGGCCATGCCAAAATCCCATCTCCATTCTCCTCCCCAGATCTTGGGCGCTCATGCACATGCATTAGGTGTGATTTTCAAGCTTCAGGGTCTGGGACTTGAACCATGGTTGGCCATGTGGGAGTCCAGTGATGTAATTTATGCCATCTGCTGGTCCTGAATTAAATGCAGTTTTGACATCATATGACTAGAAGTCCAGGAGACTGTATGATAGAGCAGTTGTGCTCTTTAAGACCAATTTATATGGCAACATTCTGAATTTGTGTCCAGAAACCTCTCGGTATGCTTGACATGTACATACCCATAATCTGGGATTGGCTGAATGCTGGGGATAGATCGTAACATCAAGACGCTATTCTGGCTGCTGTCTCTCTGTCTTTCTCTTCTCTTTTGTCTTCTCTTGCTCATAGAAGAAATAAATAAACTTAAAGAAAACAAGCAAAGAAAAAATTCTACATGCTTTCCTGTTACAAAACAAGTTTGTTTCATCACCGTTAAGGATCTCTTTCTGAATCAGCAGATGGTGTAATAGTTATGTTGCTGGACTCCCACATAGTCAACTGTGGTTTGAGTCCTGGACTCGGTGGCTTAAAACTCACAGTGGGTGCATGTGCGTGCATGCCCAAAATCCCGAAAAGAGAATGAAGGAGCAGGGATTGAGGTATGGTCATCCCCCCTGGGTAGTGATTTATTGCTTTCTGTCTCTGTTTCTCTTGCAAGTGCACACACCCTATAGCAAAAATCTCTCAAGTAAATAAGAAGAAAGATAGAAAAAAGAAAGAAAGAATCTCCTTTGGGGGGACCAGCAGATGGTGTAATGGTTAATGTTGCTGACTCCCACATAGTTGACCACAGTTTGAGTCCTGGGCCTAGTGGCTTAAACCTCATGTCAGGCACGTGTGCATGCATGCCCAAGATCCTAAGAGGAGAATGGAGGAAAAGGGATTGTGGCATGGCCATCCCCCGGGGGTGGGGGGGGGGTGACTTCTCGCTTTCTGTCTCTGGTGAGTGCCTGTGTTATATAGCAAAAATCTCTCTCAGAAAAAGAGAGAGAGAGAGAGGGAGAGAGGGAGGGAGGGAGGGAGGGAGGAAGGAAGGAAGGAAGGAAGGAAGGAAGGAAGGAAATAAATCTCTTTTGGGGGACCAGCAGATGGTGTAATGGTTACATCACTGAACTACCATGTAGTTGATCACAGTTCAAGTCCAGGACTCAGTGGCTTGAAAGTCAGGCCAGGTGTGCCTGTGTGGGCCCAAAATCCCAAGAGGAGAACGGAGGAGAAGGGATTGCAGCCGGGCCATCTCCCCTGGGGGTGATTTCTCGCTTTCTCTCTGGTGACTGTACATGCCCAGTAGCAAAAAAAAAATCCCCAAAAAGGAAAGAATCTCTTTTGAGGGGGTTGGTGTGAATGTGGGGACAGCAGGTAGCGTGGTACTTAAGGTGCTGGATTCCCATATAGCTGACCATGGTTCAAGTTCTGGTGACTTGAAAATCACTCCCAGCACTTGTGAATGAATGCATGCCCAAAATCTCAGGAGCAAAAGGGACTACACTGTTGACATCTTCCCTGGCGAGTAATTTCTCACTTTCCTTTTCACTGTCCTTGTCTCTTTATCTCTCCAGTGATCACATGCGCCCTATGGCAAAATCTTCTTTAGAAAATACCGCTTTCACAAGTAATCCTCCTGGGACCAGCAGTTAGCGTAATGGCTATGTCGCTGGACTCCTATGTAGTAGACCACGGTTCGAGTCCTGGACCCAGTGGCTTAAATTCACGCCGGGCACATGTGCATGCGTGCCCAAGATCCTGAAAGGATAATGGAAGAGAAGGGATTGACGGCATGGCCATCCCCCGGGGGGGGGGGGGGGGGGTTGATTTCTCGCTTTCTGTCTGTCTCTTTTTGTCTTTCTGGCGAGCGCACACGCCCTATAGCAAAAACCTCTCCAAAATAAATAAATAAATAAATAAATAAATAAATAAATAAATAAATAACCAAGTAATCCTCCTAATTACTAGCTTCATTTATTTCAGAAGCATTGCAGTTAGGCTGTCCCTTTAGTCTAGTAATATACAATGTACCTCTTTTAAAAGTACTAAAACAACTCCTGTAACTTGAAATTAAAAATTATTTTTGGGCCAAGACTGGTGGTTAAGGCAGCTAGACCCCACATAGCTGACTGCATAGTTTGAATCCCGGACATGGTGGCTTGAAAAACATGCCAGGCACATGTGTGCATGTGCCTAAAATTCTGAGAGGAGGGAGCTATGGAGGAGAAAGGATTGTGGTATGACCATTCCCCATGGAGGCTGCTTTCTTGCTTCCCCTCTCTCTGGTGAGTGCATGTACCCTTTGCCAAAATTAAAAACAAAAAGATTATTTGAAGTTTATGATCTCATTTCTTTTTTGCATATCTTGGAAAATTGTTTATATAATCTAATTTTTTAACAGATAATTATGGGACTAAAATGCACATTATAGAATCCTTCTTTTGTTAGTGAATTCCTGAACAAAGTTATTTTTGTTAATGGTAATAAATAATAGTTCTTCTTCTGAGCCTGCTCTATCTGTCGACAGAATATAGGATGAACTGGTGCCAGTAGGTGATGTGGTGGTTAAGGTGCTGGATTCCCACCTGGCTGACCATGGTTCAAGTTCTGGACCTGGTGGCTTGCTTTCTCACTTTCCTTGCCTCTCTTTCTCTCATCTCTCTCTGATGAGAACACATGCCTTATAGCAAATTTTAAATTAATAATAATAAATAAAATTAAATATACTTTTAAAACATTTTTTAAAAAAGAATATAGGAGGAACTATTTTTTTATTCACTACATCCTAGATTTACCCACATTATCTGTGGGAAGGCAAAACCAATAGTTATTCTAGTGTTCTTTTGTTTAAGGTATATAGTTGAACCATGAATTTTTTTTAAAACAGCAAATTTCATACTGATTATAAAAATAGAATACAGCTTAAAACCTTGATTGGGGAAGAATGGCTTCATTTGTTGTTGTTGTTGTTGTTTTAATTTACTATGGGACACATATGGTTACTGGAGAGAGAGGAAAAGTGAGAAAGCAACCCCTGGGAGGGATGACCATGCCACAGTCCCTTCTCTATTCTCCTCTTGGGATTTTGGGCGTACATATATGCTCCTGTTGTGTGTTTCAAGCCAGTAGGTCCAGGACTCAAACCGCGTAGTTGTCCATGTGGGATCCAGGTGCCTTAACCACTCTGCCATCTAGCTGGCTGCATTTGCTTTTTTTTTCTTTCCTTTCTCTTTAAGAGAAATTTTTGCTATATGGTGCATACATACTCATGGGAAAGACAGAGGACAGAAAGCAAGAAATCACCGCCCCCCCCCCTCCCCCCCCCCCCCCCAAGGGGAATGGTCACACCCAACCCCTTCTTGTCCATTCTCCTCTTAGGATTTTGGGCACGCATGCACATATGCCCAGCGTGGGACTTGAACCACGGTCAACTACATGGGAATCCGACAACACGTAACCATTATGCCATCTGCTGGTGCCCCTATTTGCTTTTTCACACTCCCTGTCTAAGTATGAGCATACAATACTGAGATGACCTATCTTGACTACACATAGAATAGAGAGTCTGCAATCTAAGATTTTTTTTTTTTTTTTTTTTTTTTTTTTTTAGTTTTTGCTATAGGATGCATGTGCTTGGTGGAGAGAGAGAAAGTAAGAAAGCACCCCTGGGGGAATGGCCATGCTGCAATCCCTTCTCCATTCCCCTTTTGGGATTTTGGGCATACATGCACACATGCCCAGTATGTTTTTTGAGCTGCCAGGTCCAGGACAGACTGTAAAGTCAGCCACCTTAACCACCATGCCACCTGGCCAGTGCTGCAATCTAAGATGTCTTATCTTATGTTAGTTCAGCCTCTTAGATGCCATGCTCTACACCTTTATCTTAGAATTTGGGTTAAACATGAAAGTCTTCACTAGATTGTAGTAGATATTGGGCAGCTCAATACCTAGGAGTTAAGGGAGTAATCCCACATGGCCAATCAGTATTTAAACCACAGCTCTGGCAACTTCAAAATTATGGTTGGGTGTATGGGCATGCATGCCCTAAGTTCTGACAGAATGGAGAAATGGAGGAGAAGGGATTGCAGCATGACCATACCTCATTGGGGTATGAGGTTATATAATACATATTATTATAATTATGTTAAGATTAAAATATATATATATATATATGTATGTATATATATATATATATATATATATATATATATATAAACTATTATAATTATAAAATTATAAAAAGAAAGAGGGTCAGTTGGTGGTGTGGTGATTAAGGTGGCTCGATCCCACATGGCTGCCTGATTGGTTCAAGTCCCAGACCCAGTGACTTGAAAAATATGCTGGGCACGTATATATGCATAGGTGCCCAAAATCTCAAGAGGAGAATGGAGGAGAAGGAATTGCGGCATGGTTATCTCCTGGGGGGTGATTTCTCACTTTCTTTTTTGTTTTATTTTGTTTTTAAAGAATTATTTAATTTCATTTTTAATCATTATTATTATTTTTTAATTTGATATAGTGCAGGTGCACTTACCAGAGAGAGAGAGAAAAAGCTACCAGGTCTGGGCTTGAACCATGGTCAGCCATGTGGAAGTCTAGAGCCCCAACCACCATGCCACCTGCTGGCCCCAATTTCTTGTTTTTTTTTTTTTTTTTTTTTAATCTCTCTTTCTCTTTCTCTTGCAAGTACATTGTGTCCTATGGCAAAAACTTAAAAGAAAGCAATAGATAATGATAATTAAGCTTAGTTGACTATATATCTTCAGTGGAGCTAGGAAGCTGAGTTCTTGGCTCAATTATAGTAGTGAGTATTAGACACTATCTCTTGGCAGGCTCAGTCCACACAGGAGGCTTGGATTTGATTCCTTGACCATCTTTTTTTCTTTTTTCTTTTTTTAAAGAATTATTTATTCAATTCCATGTCTTACTATTATTTTTTCAATTTCACCAGAGAGAGACTGAGAGAGATGGGGGGCGGGGGGGAAGAAAGCAAGCTGGCAGGTCCAGGACTCAAACCACAGTCAGCCATGTGGGAATCCAGCCTCTAACCACCATGCCACCTGCTGGCCTCAGATTCCTCAACCATCTTAAAAAGGAGAGCAAGTAAGCTAGCCAGTGGCCTGGTAGGTGGCTGGATCCCAGATGACTGACTGTGTGGTTTGAATCCTGGTCCTGGCAACTTGAGAGACATGCCAGGCACGTGTACATGGATGCTCAAAATCCTGAGAGGAGAAGCTGGCAGGTGGTGTGGTGGTTGAGGGTGCTGGACTCCCACATGGCCGACTTGTGGTTCAAGTCCCGGATCTGGAAACGTGCTTTCTCCCTTCCTCTCTCACTCTGTTCCATTCTGGTCTAATTAAAATAAATAAATAAATAAATAAATAAAGTTAAATAAAATAATTCTTTAAAAAGATAAAAAAATTTTTAAAAAATCCTGAGAGGATAATAGATTGTGGTGTGGCCATACCTCCTGGGTGTTGCTTTCTCACTCTCCCCAACTCACTCACTCTCATTGTCTTTCTCTGGTGAGTACACACTCTATAACAAACATAAAATTAAAAAAAAAAACAAAAAACTAAAATTAATGACATAACTAAATAACAATGCTACTGTAAGATTGACATATGTATTTAAAGGGGGGCACCAGCAGGTGGTGTAGTGAGTAAGGCACTGGACTCCCACATGGCCTACCTTGGTTTGAGTCCCAGACCCATCAGCTTCAAACTCATGCCAAGGCCATATGCATGCATGCCTAAAATCCCAAGAGGAGAATGGAGGAGAAGGGATTGCAGCATGGCTATCCCCACAGGAGCTGATTATTCACTTTCTGTCTGTGTGTGTGTGTATGTCTCTCTCTCTCTGGTAATAACAAAAAATCTCTCAAAACGAAAGAAAGAAAGAAAAGAAAAGAAAAGAAAAGAAAAGAAAGAAAGAAAGAAAGAAAGAAAGAAAGAAAGAAAGAAAGAAAGATAGATTACAGAGCCTAGCATGTCCTTTTTATACACTGAACATATTGAATATCTTTTAGGTGGATGTATGAACAAGATTGTAGCACCAGTACCAAGGAGCTATTGTTCATTTTGGTTGACTGCTAGAAACAAAGGAAGAATTTTGTTTTTGACTTTAAATGCCTTATTCTGATACAGGCCCTGTAACTAATAACATATAAGAGTAAGTTGACTGTAGACATAATGAAGTTAATGTTTTTGTGACAGGTGATTTAGATGCAGATGAGCTACTACACAATGAAAATGAATAGTTATGTGGAGAACTCAGATTGGAGAAAGATAATTAGATGTGAGTTATGGTGCTCAAATGGATACAGATTGTGTGGTACATAAAGCAAAATAGAGGTGTGAAAGCTAAGATGTGACGAGAACCCATTTAGAGGAAATAATACAGTGCATAAAGTGGGAAGTAAAACATGATGTTTAACTTTGGACTAAATAGAAAACTTATCAATTGGGAAAAATGGACCATGGGTGTTACAGTCCTTCAGATGTTAATTTGGAGTGCTAAGTCTTTAAGAAAATCTCATTACCCACATGAAGAAGATAAAATACCATTTGTGAATTACTGTCTCTTTTGTCATGTTTTATCCTGTAGTACTGATCTAAGCCATGGTGACCCTATTCAGGATCATTTGCTATTTAAGAAGACTCTCCTGCCAGTCTGGAAGATGATTGCCAGTCACAGGTAGGTTGCTAAAGTGGTAATAGGATAATGTTCAGAACTCAAGTGATTATATATATTTGTGCTTACCTGTAAAAGGAAATATGTTCATCCCTCACATGAGTCATGGTTCAGAGACAGATCCTGTATCTAAGCCTGGTTTAGCTATAAGTACCCACAGCTACTTTCATAAGTCTGTCCAAAAAATTAGTTGATGTACAATTTGAATTACCTCTAGAATGCCATTCCTATTACATGATAAGATATCTGTATCTCCTTCCAATTTGTATGTCCTTTTTTTCCACAGAAACAGGGCTTCAGGAACTTTGAAAAAATTTGAGTTCTAAGTCAGAACATTATAATAATAGTTAAATATTTTTGTAGTTTTTTTCTAGGTTTTATTTTTTATTTTTTGGAGAGATTTTCGCTATAGGGCGCGTGCGCTCGCCAGACAGACAGACAGAGAGAAAGCGAGAAATCACCCCCCAGAGGGGATGGTCACGCCGCAGTCCCTTCTCCTCTATTCTCCTCTCGGGATCTTGGGCACGAACACACACGCGCCTGGCGTGAGTTTTAAGCCACCGGGTCCGGGACACAAACCGCGGTCGACTACATGGGAGTTCAGCGACATAGCCATTACGCTAACTGCTGGTTCCCTAGGTTTTATTTTTATTCATGATAGTATATATGTGTGCAGGAGAGAAAAAGAGAGAACACACTCAGCAGGGTCTTACCCTGCTGCAATCCCCTTTTTCTAGCTCTCCAATTTATGAGGATCTTAGACATGTGCCCAGCATATTTTCATGTCAACCTGGGGGTTAGAACCCATGGTTAGCCATGTGGCTTCTAGCACTACAGTTCAGTTATCTATAAACTGGGCCACTAGGCTGGGCTTAGTGAATTTGTGTGTTTTAATTCCCTCTCAGTTTGACAATAGGGAACTAGTAGATTTCTTTCTAATAGTATAAACCATCTACATTCTCCTAAGGGAGAATGCGTGCCCATGATTCCAGGAGGGGAATGGAGGAGAAGGGATTGCAGCGTGGCCAAACCCCCTGGGAAGTGATTTCTCACTTTCCCTTTCACTGTCTCTCTCTCTTTGGTGAGCCCCTGTGCCCTATGGCAAAAACCTCTAAAAAAAAAAGTTAAATATTATTTATTCAGTTTTATTTATTATTATTATTGTTTTTATTCTATTTTTTCCCTAATTTGCTATAGAGCACTTATTCTCTCTCAACAGAGAGAAAGAGAGAATAAATAAGCAGGCAACTGGGTCCAGGATTTGGATTGTGGTAGGCCATGTGGGAGTCTAGTTCCTTAACCACCATGCCACCTGGTGACCCTAAGGAAAATCTTAACAAAAACTGAGTCATACTCTGTAGTTCTTTTTGTTGTTTTGCTTAAATTTTTGCTGTAGGGCATTTACGCTTGCTGGAAACAGAAACAGAAACCAAGATAGCACCCCCAAGGGGGATGGCCAGGCCAGAGTCCCTTCTCCTTCATTCTCCTCTCAGTATTTTGAGCACTCACTCACTCACATGTTCCCAGTGTGCTCCCCAAGCCACAGAGTCCGGGACTCAAAGGGCATAGTCAGCCATGTGGGATCCAGCTGCCTCCACCTCCACACCATCAACTGACCCACATACTCTGTAATTTTAAGTATTCTTGTTCAAAGCCATTGTTCCCATTCAGAGAGACTTGCCAGGGTTTTTTTTCATCCTTTTTGGGTTTGTCCCTTAACAGGTTCAGCAGTCCATTTTTGAAGCCTGTGTCAGAGAGGCAGGCCCCAGGGTACAAGGATGTGGTGAAAAGGTCAGTGGGAAGGGATCAAGAAGGTTGGTTACTTTTATGTCTTTTCATTCTTTATTTTTCATCTATTGGATTATTTCTTTATTTTATTTATATTACAGGCATACCTTGGAGATATTGCAGGCTTGGTTCCAGACCACTGCAATAAAGCAAGTCACACTATTTTCTTGGTTTCCCAGTACATATAAAAGTTATGTTTATACTGTACTGTAGTCTATTAAGTATGCAATAAATAACGTGTAAAGAATGTCTTTTAAAACATAGATTTAAAAATGCCTTATTGCTAAAAATTGGTAAAGATCATCTCAGTCTTCAGCAGGTCATAATCTTGTTGCTAGTGGAGGGGTGCGGATAACTGCTGACTGATCAGGGTGGTGATTATTTAACGTTGGGTGTGTGTGTGTGACAATTTCTTAAAATAAGATGCCAGTGAAGTTGGTCACATCAGTTGACTTATTTTCACGGAAGATTGTTCTGTGGCATGTAATACTATTTGGTAGCATATTACCCACAGTGGAACTTATTTCAAAATTGGAGTTAATCCTCTTAAACCCTGCTACAGCTTTATCAACTAAGTTTATGAAATATTTTAAATCCTTTGTTGTCATCTCAACAATGTTCACAGCATCTTGACCAGGAATAGATTCCATCTCAAGAAACAACCATCTTTGCTAATAAGAAGCAATTCCTCATCCATTAAAGGTGTTTTGTTTTGTTTTGCCAGAAGGCAGGTGAACGCCCCAGAGAGAGGTAGGGAAGGAGTAATGAGAAAGCACCCCTAACCCCCCATGGGGAATGGTCACTCCCAATCCCTTCTTCTCCATCTCTCCTTTTGAGATTTTGGGCATGCCGACATACCCAGCCTGCATGCCTTTCAGACTACTGGGTCTGGGACTTGAACTGTGTAGTCAGCATGTGTTTGGGGCGCTGGACTCCCACATAGATGACCACAGTTCGAGTCCTGGACCTGATGGCTTGCTTTCTTGCCATCTCTCTCTCTCTCTCAGTTCAAATAAACAAATAATAATGATACATAAAATTATTCTTTTTTTTTTTTTTGAAATTTTTTTTGTAGAGTGTGTGTGCTCGCCAGAGAGACAGAGAGACAGAGAGACAGAAAGCAAGAAATCATTCCCCAGGAAGATGGCCATGCTGCAATTCCTTCTCCACTAACTTCTCAGGATTTTGGGGACACCTGCATACCTACGCAGTGTGAGGTTTTTTTTTTTTTTTTTTTTTTTTTTTTTTTTTAGAGGTTTTTGCTATAGGGTGCGAGTACTCGCCAGAAAGACAGAGAGAGACAGAGACAGAAAGCAACAAATCACCCCCCCAGGGGGGATGTTCACTCCACAATCCCTTCTCCTCTTTTCTCCTCTCAGGATCTTGGGCATGCACATACACGCGCCCAGCATGAGTTTAAGCCACTAGGTCTGGGACTCGAACTGCAGTCGACTACATGAGAGTCCAGCGAAATAGCCATTACACACTAACTGCTGGTCCTGCCAGTGTGAGTTTTAAGATACCAGGTCCAGGGCTCAAACCATGGTTGACTATGTGGGAGCCCAGCAACCTAACCATTACATCATCTGCTGGTCCCCAAATAAATAATTCTTTTTTTTTTAGAATTATTTTATTTAACTTTATTTATTTATTTTTAAATTTTGATGAGATAGAAAATGAGAAAGTGAGAAAGCAAGCCACCAAGTTCAGGACTCGAACTACGGATAGCCATATGAGAGTCCATTGCCCTTAACCATCACGCCACCTACCAGCACCTGAAATAAATAATTCATTTTTTTGAGAGGATTTTGCTATAGGGCACGTGTACGTGCCAGAAAGACAGAGAGAGACAGAAAGCGAGAAGTTACCCCTTGGGGGGATGGCCACACTGCAGTCCCTTCTCTTCCATTCTCCTCTCGGGATGTTGGGCACACATGCACATGTGCCCGGTGTGAGTTTAAGCCACCAGGTCTGGGATACAAACCGAGGTCGACTACATGGGAGTCCAGCGACGTAGCCATTACACCTTCTGCTGGTCCCTTGAAATAAATTATTCTTTTTTAATTTATTTTTTGCTATAGGGCTTGTGTGCTTGACAGACAGACAGAGAGATAGAAAGTGAGAAATCACCCCCCAGGGGGGATGGTCACGCTGCAATCCCTTCTCCTCCATTCTCCTCTCAGGATCTTGGGCATGCACGCACACGCGCCCAGCGTGAGTTTTAAGCCACCGGGTCCGGGACGCAAACTGTGGTTGACTACGTGGGAGTGCAGCGACATAGCCATTTCGCTAACTGCTGGTCCCGAAATAAATTATTCTTTTTTTTTTATTTGGAGAGGTTTCTTTTTGCTATAGGGCGCGTGCGCTCGCCAGACAGACAGAGAGAGACAGAGAGAAAGTGAGAAATCACCTCCCAGGGGAGATGGCCACGCCGCAATCCCTTCTCCTCCATTCTCCTCTCGGGATCTTGGACACACACGCACACGCGCCCGGCGTGAGTTTAAGCCACCGGGTCCGGGACTCGAACCGCGGTCGACTACGTGGGAGTCCAGCGACATAGCCATTACGCTAACTGCTGGTCCTGAAATAAATTATTCTTAAAAAAAATATTTTCATCGTGAAATTGCAGCAATTGAGGCACATCTTCAGGCTCCACATCTGATTCTAGTCCTTTTGTTATGTCCACCACATCCACAGTTACTCTTTTTTTATGTAATTATTAATTTCTTTCTTTCTTTTTTTTTTTTTTTAATTTGACCAGAGAGAGAGAGAAAGAAAGGGGGAAAGCAGGCCATTATGTCCAGGACTTGAACCGTGATCGACTATGTGGGAATCCAGTGCCTTTAACCACCACACCACCTGCTGGCCCCTCCAGTTACTTCTTTCCGTGAAGACTTAAATACATACATTTATCACTTAAAGTCACTGATTTATATGAATATGGTTTGTGACACCCCAAAACAATTATACTAGTGACAGCAAGGATTCTAATCACAGATTACCATAACAGGTATTACTTAGTAATAATGGAAAAATTTGAAATATTGCAGGAATCATCAAAATGTGACAGACATAAAGGGAACGCCATTGGGAAAATGGTGCCAATGATTTGCTTGACACAGGGTTGGTATAAACCTCCAGTTTGTAAAAATAATAATAATGATAAAATAAAACCCATAATATCTGCAAGTACACAATAAAGTGAACAAAAGTTATTACTATTCTTAGAAATGCAAGATATGGTTTATAACCAAATTTGTACAGTTATGGCGAGTTCAGTATTGTTTGAGATGGAATGTAGAGAAGAAAAGGATGATATAAGCTTTTCATTTCATGTTTTTTTGTTTTTTTTCACTATGGACTTTAATATGAAGTAATATGATCCATTTGTTATAATCTTTTTTTAGGAATTATTTTATTTATCTTTAATTATTTATTTTAATTTGACCAGAGAGGGACAGAGTAAGAGAGAGAGAGAGAGAAAGTAAGAAAGCAATCCACCAGGTACGGGACTCTAACCATGGTTAGCCATGTAGAAGTTCAGTGTTTTTAATCACCACACCACCTGCTGGCCCCCATTCATTATAATATTACATTAGCCTTTGGCATTGTTCTTTTGGAGAAAAACTTTAAAAGGACTCCTGTATTAATTTGGGCAATGAGTTATATGTCTGCTAAGGCAAACATGTTAATCTAAATGGAAGTTACAAACATTAATGGATTACTGTATTTTAGATTTTTGTAGCATAGTACATCCAAAATGTTTTCATAAATCAGTGTGGCAGTAGAGTATAAAATAAAAGATCAAGAAGGGGACCAGCAGGTAGTGCGGTGGTTAAGGTGACTGAATCCCATATGGCCAACTGTGTGGTTTAAGTCCTGGACCTGGCAGCTTGAGAAGCATGCTGGGCACATATGCATGCATGCCCCAAGTCCCAAGAAGAGCCTGGAGGAGAAGTGATTGTGGAATCACCATCTCCCCTAGGGGATGCTTTCTCATTTTCTCTCTCTCTTTGTCTCTCTGGTAAGCATACACACCCTATTGAAAGCTAGAAATAAATTAAAAAGATCAGAAAGGAGACTAGCAGGTGGCATGGAGGTTAAGGCACTGGACTTCCATATGGCCAACCATGGTTCAATTTCTGGACCCAGCAGCTTGAAAGACACACCAGGTACATGTGCATGCATGCCCAAAATCCTGAGAGGAAATGGAGGAGAAGGATTGTAGTATGACCATCACCTTGGTGGAGTGATTTTTCACTTTCTGTCTCTGGTGAGCATACAAGCCCATTAGCAAGAAATCTCTAGAAGGAAAAAAATAGGTTTAGGAAGGGATTTTTGGTGTCTGTCTTATTTCATTTGTGCTGCCATAATAAAATACCACAGACTAATTTATACCACAGACTGGGTAATTTATAAATGATAGAAATTTATTGCTCATGGTTTTAGAGGCAGGAGAGTTCATGATCAAGGTGCCAGCATGATTGGTATTTGCTGAGGGCTGCTCTTTTATTTTGTGGGGGTGGGAGAGTTTTTTACTATAGGGCGTGTGCGCTCGCCATAAAGACAGAGAGAGACAGAGAGATAGAAAGCGAGAAATCACCTCCCGGGGGGATGGCCACGCTGCAACCCCTTCTCCATTCTCCTCTCAGGATCTTGGGTACGCTTGCACACATGCCCAGTGTGAGTTTAAGCCACCGGGTCGGGGACTTGAACCATGGTCGACTACATAGGAGTTCAGCGACATAGCCACTACACTAAGTACTGGTCCCCTGAGGGCTGCTCTTTGCTTTTAAGATAACAGCTCTGAATTCTACATCATTGAAAGGGAATGAATGCTGTATCCTCTCATGGCAGAAGGGACAGAAAGGCAAGAGGGTGTTCCAGTCAACCTCAAATTCTTTTTTTTTTGGAGAGGCTTTTGCCAAAGGGCGTGTGTACTCAGAGAGAGACAGACAGAAAGTGAGAAACCACTCCCCAGGGGGGACGGCCACGTTGCAATCCCTTCTTCTCCATTCTCCTCTTGGGATCTTGGGTACACACACACACACACACGCCCATCATGAGTTTAAGCCACCGGGTCTGGGACTCGAACTGGAGTCAGCTACATGGGAGTCCAGCAACAAAGCCATTACACCATCTGCTAGTCCCAAGCTCAAATTCTTTTAAAAGGATGTTAAACTCATACATGAAAGTAGAACCATCAGGATTTAATCACCTCCCAAAGGCCACACCTTTTAATACTATTACATTGAGGATTGAATTTTTTTTTTTTTTGGAGAGATTTTTGCTATAGGGCGCGTGCGCTCGCCAGACAGACAGAGAGAGATAGAGAGATAGAAAGCGAGAAATCACCCCCCAGAGGGGATGGCCACGCCACAATCTCTTCTCCTCCATTCTCCTCTCGGGATCTTGGGCATGCACGCACACGCGCCCGGCGTGAATTTAAGCCACCAGGTCCGGGACTCGAACCGTGGTTGAGTGGCTATGTCCAGTGACATAGCCATTACGCTAACTGCTGGTCCCGAGGATTGAATTTTAACATGAATTTAGAGTGAACGCTATTATTCAAACCATAGCAGACACAAACTCTTTTGTTATTTTTTAAAGAAATAGTTATTAAATTTTATTTATCATTATTATTTTTTTAGTCTAACTAGAGAAAGAGAGAAAGAGAGAAAGCTGCCAAGTCCAGGACTTGAACAACAGTTGGCCACGTGGAAGTCTAGTGCCTTACCCACCATGCCACTTGCTGGTCCCAAACTCTTTCATTCTTAAATGTAAGAAACTAAGGCTTATGGGAACCAGCAGTTAGCGTAATGGCTATGTCGCTGGACTCCCACGTAGTCGACCGCCCTTCGCGTCCCGGACCCGGTGGCTTAAAACTCACGCCGGGTGCGTGTGCGTGCGTGCGTGCCCAGGATCCCGAGAGGAGAATGGAGGAGAAGGGATTGCGACGTGACCATCCCCCCTGGGGGGTGATATCTCGCTTTCTGTCTCTCAGTCTCTCTCTGTCTGGCGAGCGCATGCACCCTATAGTGAAAAAAAATCTCTCCCCCCCCCCCCCCAAAAAAAATAAAGAAACTAAAGCTTAGAGGTGGAGGTGGTTATGACTTGAATGTAATCAAGAGAAACAGCAGAGCTGGGTCTAAACTCCAGATTCTTACCTCCAGTTCTCTTTCTGTACTGCTGTGTCTTCTCTTATATATCTGTTCTCTGTGTCTCTTTAAATAATTTATCTTCCATTTCCTCACTCTTTTCATCTCCATAAAATGAGATAAAAATTAACTTTTGGGGAACCAGCAGTTAGCGTAATGGCTATGTCGCTGGACTCCCACATAGTCAATCGCGGTTCGCGTCCCGGACCCAGTGGTTTAAAACTCACACCGGGTGCGTGTGCGTGCATGCCCGAGATCCCGAGAGGAGCATGGAGGAGAAGGGATTACAAGGTGGCTATTCCCCATGGGGGGTGATTTCTTGCTTTTTCTCTCTCTCTGTTTCTGGCAAGCACACACATCCTATAGCAAAAACTTAAAAAGTGCCTAGCATAGTGCCCGGCCTATTGTAAACAGTCAAATGTTAACTGCTGTTGCTATTTTATTATCTGATGGAGGGGTGGTTGTTATTGCTACTACTCACTAAGAACTTTTTATTTTTTTAAAGAGATTTTTACTATAGGGTGTGTGCATTTGCAGGAGACACAGAGAGAGACAGAAAGGGAGAAATCACCCCCCAGGGGGGATGGTCACGTCGCAATCCCTTCTCCTCCATTCTCCTCTTGGGATCCTGGGCACGCACGCACGCACACGCACCCGGCGTGAGTTTTAAGCCACAGTGTCCAGACCTCAAACTGCAGTGCACTCTATGGGAGTCCAGCAACTTAACCATTATGCCATCTTCTGGTCCCAAGAAATTATTTCATTGGGCCATCAGGTGATGTGGTTTAGGTGCTGGATCCCACATGGCCAACTCTGGGGTTCAAATCCCTGAACCAGCAGCTTGAAAATACACTGAGCTCATGTGCATGTATTCTCAAAATCCCAAGAAGAATGGAAGGGAAGGGATTGTGGCATGGCCATCTCCTTTGGGGAGTGATTTTTCACTTTCCCTCTGGTAAGTACCTGTGCCCTATGGCAAAAATCTAAAGAAAGTTTTAAAAAGAACATACTTCATTAAGAACTGGTTAGTTTTCCAAGAAAGCATATTCACTTGAAGGTTTGATTTCCTCTGTTCTTTTTTGGCCACCTGCAGACCCATGGACTTAACTAGCCTCAAGAGGAATCTGTCTAAGGGACGCATTCGTACCATGGCCCAGTTCCAGCGGGACCTGATGCTGATGTTCCAGAATGCTGTAATGTACAATGATTCTGATCATCATGTATACCATATGGCTGTGGAGATGCAACGAGAAGTCTTGGAGCAGATTCAGGTACTGTCTATAGAAGCTTCTCAAGGAAAAGACATGTAGCCTCTGGAATCTGATTTTAGAAAGTCTATGAGAATAAAGATTATGTTGAAGTAACACTGTATTCCCAGAGTTTATCTTTAGAGGTGATTTAAGTTCCTGAAAGATTGATGGTGTACCTACCACTTTGGAAAACTCTATGACTCTCAGTAGGTCAAGCTTTTTTTCTTTTTAAGAATTATTTTTTTAAATTTTATTAATTTATTTTAATTTGACCAGAGAGGGACAGAGCCAGAGAGAGAGAAAGTGAGAAGGCAAGCTACCGGGTGTGGGACTCGAACCATGATCAGCCATGTGGGAGTCCAGCGCCCTTAACCACCACATCACCTGCTGGCCCTAGTAGGTCAAGCTTTAATAGACAGTAATATAAAGTAGTTAAGGAAGATAGGCAGCAGTAAAGACCTTTCAGCAGCGCTACAAATAATGGGAACTCCTGTTTCCAGAGCCTCAAGTCAGAACTAAACAAGCAAACCAAGGGACCAGCAGATAGCAGATGGTATAATAGTTACATCACTGGACTCACACATAGTCAACCACAGACCTGGCAGCTTAAAACTCATGCCAGGCACGTGTGTGTGCATGCCCAAAACCCAAGGGGAGAATAGAGAAGGAGAAGGGATTATGATGTGGCCATCCCACCTGAGGGGTGATTTCTTGCTTTCTGTTTATCCCTCTCTGTCTCTCCCGCAAGTGCATGTGCCTATAGCAAAAAAAAAAAACTCTCTAAAAACAAAACAAAACAAGACAAAAAAACAAGCAAACCAAAGACTGAAGTCACTGTTAATTTTTTGGTTGCCACATCTTTTGATATTGTTACATGTTCACATTTTCCCATATTTAGGGAATAAAACACAGTAGGTAGAAGACATTTGAGGGTTCCTTTTTTGGGCAGCATTGTATGTTAGAGAAAAAAGTACAATCGGATCTTTTCTTTAAAAGAAAATTGGAAAACAGAAAAGAAAGAAGAAAATTGAATTCAGTCCTGTGTAGCGTTTTTTTTTTTTTTTTTTAATATTTATTTATTCCATTTGTTATTTTAAAATTTAACCAGAGAGAGACAGAGAGAAAGCAGGCCACCAGGTCCGGGACTCAAACCACAGTCGGCCACGTGGGAATCCAGCGTCTTTATCCACCATGCCACTTGCCAGCCCCAATCCTGTGTAGCTTTTTTTTTTTTTTTTTAAAGAATTACTCTATTTTAACTTTATTTATTATTTTCCAATTTAACCAGAGAGAAAGAGAAAGAGAGAGGGAAAGTGAGAAAGGAAGCCACCAGGTCTGAGACTTGAACCATGGTTGGCCATGTGGGAGTCCAGCATCCCCAACCACCATGCAACCTGCCAGCCCCAATCCTGTGTAGCTTTTAAGATTCATGGCTTGCTGGGGCCAGCAGGTGGCGTGGTGCTTAAGGATTCTGGACTCCCACATGGCCAACTGTAGTTCAAGTCCCAGACCTGAACTGGCGGCTTGCTTTCTTACTTCCTCTCTCTCTGTCCCTCTCTGGTCAAATTAAAAAATAAATAAATAAATAAATGGATAAATAAAGTTAAGTAAAATCATTTTAAAAAATTATTTATAGCTTGCTTTCTGTGCCTTAAACCTTGCAGGTGCTGAGTATTTGGTTAGACAAAAGAAGAGACTTAAGTAGTTTGGAAAGAGAACCAGCCAACTGAGTAAATGACAGAAGCCTATTTTATTATCCTGGAGCTTCTACCCTGATCACATTTGGAATATTGGCAACTCTCCTTGAGACTGACTCAGAGAACATCTCAGTACTCGTTATCATCTCTGTTGTCTTCTCTAATAAAAATAATGCTTTAACTCACACAGAATCAAAGGTGCCTATGGAATAAAATAAAGAAAAAAAAGAGAATTAGAAATGTGGGTTTATGTCATTATTGTGACCCACTTCTTTGTTCCATAAATTTAATTTAGAGGTAGATTAAATCTTTTGTAACTTCTGTAAATAAATGTTATTTTGCAAACCAAAGAATGCTTTTCAGTGATTACATAAGCTGGGACTAGAGGGGACAGTATCATCTGGTGAGAGGAAGAAGGTAAATTTAACACTAGGGGTTATCTGTTTTTCTTTTTTTCTGAGAGATATTTTGCTATAGGGCATGTGCATTCACTGGAGAGACAGAGAGAGAGACAGAAAGTGAGAAATCATGCCCAGGGGCATGACCATGCCACAATCCTTTCTCCATTCTCCTCTTGGGATTTTGGGCATGCACACATACGTGCCTGGCTTGAGTTTCAAGCTACCCATTCTGGGACTCGAACTATAGTCGGCCATGTGGGAGTCCAGCAATGTAAACATTATGCCATCTGCTGGTCCCTCATCTTTATTATTATTAATATTATTTTAAATTTTGCCAGAGGGCTTATTCCCTTGCCAGAGGGGTGAAGAGGGAGAAAGAGAGTGAGAAATCACTCCCCATGGGGAATGGTCATGTTGCAATCCCTTTCTCCTCCATTCTTCCCTAATATTGGGCATGCACACACATTACCCTAGCATGTTTCCCAAGCCACTGGGTCCAGGGATCAAAAGAACTGCAGGGCAGTTAATGTGGGATCCAGTCACTTTAACCACCATGTCATGGTCTGACCCAACACTGGGGACTTCTTATATGAACTCTGGAAGGAGAAGTGGGATATCTGAAGTATCTCAAAAGCCCATGAGGTGAAATAAGATAAATTATGAGGAGGGCCAAAGCAACATAGCGGTGAAGAGAGCCAGATCCCAGGGCAAGCAGATGGCATAGTTGCTATGGCTGACTATGGTTCCAGTCCTGACCCAGTGGCTTCAGACTCACACCAGGTGCTTGTGCGCGCGTGCCCATGATCCCAGAATGGAGAAGGGATTGCCAAGTGGCTATCCCCTCTCAGGGGGTGATTTCTCACTTTCACTCTCACTGTCTCTCTGGTGAGCGCCTAATGGCAAAAACCTCTTAAAAAGAGAGAGAGGGGAACCAGCAGTTAGCGTAATGGCTATGTCGCTGGACTCCCACGTAGTTGACTGCAGTTCGCGTCCCGGACCCGGTGGCTTAAACTCACGCCGGCGCATGTGCGTGCGTGCCCAAGATCCCGAGAGGAGAATGGAGGAGAAGGGATTGCGGCGTGACCATCTCCCCCCTGGGGGGTGATTTCTCGCTTTCTGTCTCTATGTCTCTCTCTGTCTGGTGAGCGCACGGGCCCTATAGCGAAAAAATCTCACCAAAAAGAAAAAAAATAGAGAGAGCGCGCGCGCGAGCCAGATCCCACAAGGCTAACAACAGTTTGAATTGTTTTTGAGTCCTGTGGTGGCATGTGTGTATAACACACCAGGGTGCACGTGCTTGCCTGTTTCAAAACGCCACAGGATAGAGAATTGGAAAAGGAATTGGCCAGGATTGTGCCCCAGTGAAGGGTGTTTTCTCTTTCTTATCTGTCTTCTCCCTGGTGGACCCACGTCCCATCTGGCAATTAGAAAATACATTTTAAAATAAGATAAACTATGAGGGAAATGTTAGAAAACGCTTGGTGTTCTAATAATTGCAGGAGAATCAAAATGGCTATGGCCAACTCCCTTTCTGGATTAAATCGGCCAGAGGCTGTGGGGCACGCTAGGATTGGCCCTCTGCAGCCACCGTCTCTGTCTCTATGCCAAAGCTTCCTGTTTCCTAGCAACGGATTGTCCCGAGAGGGTCAGCTGCTGAGGTGAGAGCTGAGAGGGTCACCCAAAATTCGAAGGTACAGTCTAGGGGATCCGAGAGGATATGGGGACTCTCCTTTCCAGTCAGGCCGCTTACCTGTAGCTAGAGCAGTGCCCAGGGGGGCCGGCCACAGCCCCACCCACTTCTGCTGCTTTCTGGGTGCACCCCTCTGCCTCTGGGCGCGTAGCTCCTTGTCTTCTCTGTCTCAGTGAAAGCGAGTGCAAAAACTCAGGGCACGACTTGAATGCAGTAGGAATTGTGGGACTGAGACACTGCTCACAGAATAGCATGGCCATTTCTACCTTTATAAATGAATGAAATCAAGCCTCTTGCTACTCTTAATCACAATTACATTGAATTTGAAACGTGGGGAACCCTGTCATTGCAGTTGATACTTGAAAAACCAGAATGGAGATGTCAATGCCCCCACCTCAGATATATGTAGAAAAAACCCTGGCCATTATCAAACCAGATATTGTTGACAAAGAGGAGGAAATACAAGATATTATTCTCAGATCTGGATTCACCATTGTTCAGGTAACTTCTGGGCATGATGATCATGCTTTTTTCTTTGCTCTTTTTAATTTTTAAAAATACTTATATAGGGACTAGCGGGTAGCATGCTGGTTAAGGCGCTGGACACTCCCACGTGGTCGACCATGGTTCCAGTCGCAGACCTGGCGGCTTGCTTTCTCACTTTCCCTTTCTCTCTCTCTCTGGTCAAATTAAAATGAATGAATGAATGAATAAAATTTTAAAAAATACTTATATAAATATGCTAATTCATTTAGATCTTTAATATTTCTAAGTATAAAAGTTACATCATATTTTTTAGTGAGATTTTTTTTTACACTTAAAGAGGTTATAAAATGAGAAGTAAAATTGCCTTTTCCTTCACCTGTTCTCTTCCACCCCAAGTCCCTGTCTCCTGAGAGAGTCAACCACTTAACATTTTCTGTTCTTCCAGAGTTTTTTATGTACTTTAAAAATTATTTTTTTTAAACTTTATTTATTTGAGAGAGAAGAGAGGAGAGAGAGAGAGAGAAAATGAGAAACAAGCCTCCAGATCCAGGACTTGAACCATGGTTGGCCATGTGGGAGTCCAGCATCCTTAACCACCACACTACCTGCTGGCTCTTTTATGTACCTTTAAACAATTTTCCCCCATAGGGTAGTTCCCTTCCTTGACCTCCTTTATAAAGTTCCTCAGATAGCATTCCAGATCATTACATCTGAATCTTATTTCATTCTTTCTGTCTTTCATGTACTATTCCACTATGTATTAGAACCATAGTCTAGTAATCTTCAATTGATGGACTTTGAGGCTATTGAGGTATTTTTTTTTCAGTTATTATAAGCCTTAAATTCTGTAGTTGGTAAAGATTGTCATTCTGGAGGCTTCAAAATGACAAAGTGAATTTAATACATGTTAAAATCATCAACTAGAACTGTTCTTTTTAGATTTAAATTTTTTTCTTTAATTTTTATTCATGATCATGTACACATACTTGAGAGAAAGAGGAGCACCCACACACAGGGCTCAGTCACACCACACCACAAATTCCCTTCCTCCAGACCTCCAGCCTGCCAGGATCCTGGGTTACATGTATACCTGCCAAACATACTTTCAGGCCAACTGCAGCAGGGACTTGACTTGGTCAGCATGTGGCTTCTAGTTCCTTAGTCTGGTATGTTGCCAACTGTACACCAAGAAGAATTTATTTATTCATATTAAATTTTTTTCTAGGGGCATGTGTGCTTGCTGGAGAAAGACAGAGATGGAGAGACAGAGACAGAAAGTGAAAAAGCCCCTCCGTAGGGAACTATCACACTGCAATCCTTTCTCCTCCATTGCCAAATGCATGCCCAAAATCAGGAGACGAGAATGGAGAAGAGATTGCAATGTGGTCACCTCCTCTGGAAGGGTGTTTTCTCATGGTCTCTTCCCACTTCCCACTCTCCCACCCACCTTGAGCAAGCATATATGCCCTATAACAAATTTTAAAATTTTTTTTGAAAGATTGGGAAGAAAGAAAGCATTAGAATATTGTTTAAATAAACCTGACTTGGGCCAGGTGGTGGTGCAGCAGTGAGAATAATGTGTGTGTGTGGGGTACCCTAATCCTGGCAGGTAGAGAAATGGAGGAGAAGGGTTTGTGCCATGATCGCGTCTGATTTCAGGGATACTTTCTCCCTCTTTTTATCTTTTTCTCTCTGGCAAGTTTGTGCACTCTCTGGCAAATATAAAAATTAAAGAAAAGAAAAAAAGAATTAGCAACAAACTAAATAAGTAGCTAGTGTTAATTATAAATTGAAAATTAGTATAAAATTTTTCCTAGTCAGCAATACATTTTAGACCAAAGAAGGCCATGATGAATATTATATGCTCATTTTTTGCTTTAAATGTGGTAAGACATACATACCATAAAATTTACCATTTTAGTTTTTTTTAAGAGACATTTTTGCTATCAGGGTTTGTGTGCTTGCCGGAGAGACAGAGACAGAAAGCGAGAACTTACCCCTCAGTGGGGATGGCCATGCAGCAATCCCTTCTCCATTCTCCTTTCAAGATTTTGGGCAGGGAACCAGCAGTTAGCGTAATGGCTATGTCGCTGGACTCCCACGTAGTCGACCGCGGTTCGCGTCTCGGACCCGGTGGTTTACAACTCACGCCGGGCGCGTGTGCGTGCGTGCCCAAGATCCCAAGAGATTTTAGGCATACACACATGCGCCTGGTTTGAGTTTCAAGCTGCTGGGTCCAGGACTCCAATTATGGTTGGCTACATGCAAGTCCAGCGCCTTAACCACTACACTGACTGCTGGCCCCACAATTTTTTAAAAAGAATTATTATTTTTATTTGTTGTTATTATTTTTTATTATTATTTTAATTTGATCAGAGAGGGATAGACAGAGCAAAAGGCAAATTAAGAAAGCAAGATGCCAGGTCTGGGACTCACACCATGGTTTGCTATGTGGGAGTCCAGAGCTTTAACCACTATGCCACCAGTCGGCCCCATGGTCCCACCATTTTAATGATTTTTAAATGTACAGTGGCATTAAGTACCTTCACAGTGTTGTGCAGTCCCTAGGACTCTTTCAACAAAAACTGAAACTTTATTCTCATTAAATAGTAATTCCATTTTCCTCTCCACAGCCCGAGGTAGCTACTATTATACTTTGTTTATAGAAATTTGACTATTCCACTTATTTCATATATGTGGAGGCATACAATATTTGTCCCTTGAACTGTATGTTTTTTTTTTTTCTTGAGATATTTATCCTATAGGGCACATATGCTCACCGGAGAGACAGAAAGCGAGAAAACACTCCCTTCACAGAAGGAAGGGGATGGCCACACTGCAACCCTTTCTCCTCCATCCTCCTCTTGGGATTTTGGGCACACATGCACACACACCTGGCGTGAGTGTCAAGCCACTGGGTCTGGGACTTAAACCACAGTGAACCACGTGGGAGTCCAGCACCTTACCCACTATGCCACCTGTTGGCCCCATGGAAGATATACTTTTGAAATAGGCTTTATTGGAACCAGCAGATGGCATAATGGTTATGTCGCTGGACTCCCACATGGTTGACCACAGTACAAGTTCTGGACCTGGTAGCTTAAAACTCACGCCAGGTGTCTTTGAATGTGTGCCCAAAATCCCAAGAGGAGAATGAAGAAGGGGTTATGGCGTGGCCATGGCCCCGGGGAGGTGATTTCTCACTTTCTGTCTCTCTGTCTCTCCAGTGAGCACACATTCCCTTAGCAAAACTCTTTTAAAAAAATATACATATATATATATATATAGGCTTTATTTAGTTGCATTTAATGTATTGAACTTGAGACATTTTTTTCCCCGTCAAGGGGAAACCTCAACAATAATTATCTTTTTAGTAGATGACAGCCTTTTCCTGTGTTACAAACTAAGGGTTCTGCTGCTAGTAGCACCTGATCACTGCTTTTCTTCTTCTTTTTTTTAATCTAATTTTTTAAAGAATTGTTTTATTTGGGACCAGCAGTTAGTGTAATGGCTATGTCGCTGGACTCCCACGTAGTCGACCGCGGTTTGAGTCCCGGACCAGGTGGCTTAAACTCACGCCGGGCGTGTGTGCTTGCGTGCCCAAGATCCTGAGAGGAGAATGGAGGAGAAGGGATTGCAGTGTGACCATCCCCCCTGGGGGGTGATTTCTCGCTTTCTGTCTCTCTGTCTCTCTCTGTCTGTCTGGCGAGCGCACATGCCCTATAGCAAAAACCTCTCCAAAAAAAGAAAAAAAAAGAATTGTTTTATTTAACTTTATTTATTTATTTATTTTAATTTGACCGGAGAAGGACAGAGTGCATGTGTGTGGAGGGGGCGAGAAAGCAAGCCTTTAGGTCCGGGACTCGAACCGCGGTCGGCCATGTGGGAGTCCAGCATCCTTAACTACCACGCCACCTGCCGACCCCCATCACTGCTTTTCTTTGCAAAATTATTGAACTTAGGGACCAGCAGTTAGTGTAATGGCTATGTCCCTGGACTCCCATGTAGTCGACCGTGGTTCGAGTCCTGGACCCAGTGGCTTAAACTCACTCCGGGCATGTGTGCCTGTGTGCCCAAGATCCCGAGAGGAGACTGGAGTAGAAGAGACTGCAGCATGGCCATCCCCCCTGGGGGGCGATTTCTCGCTTTCTGTCTCTCTGTCTCTCTCTGTCTCTCTGGCAAGTGCACGCACCCTATAGCAAAAACTTCTCTAAACAACAAAAAAAGTCAACTTAAATTCAAAATTTTTTTTTTAGAGTTTTTTTTGTTTTTGTTTTTTGTTTTTGCTATAGGGCGTGTGTGCTCGCCAGAAAGACAGAGAAAGAGAGACAGAAAGCAGGAAATCACCCCCCAGGGGGGATGGCCACGTCGCAATCCCTTCTCCTCCATTCTCCTCTCGGGATCTTGGCCATGCATGCACATGCACCCTGTGTGAGTTTAAGCCACTGGGTCTGGGACTCGAACCGTGGTCAACTACATGGGAGTTCAGCAACATAGCCATTACACTAACTGCTGGTTCCAATTTCAAATATTTTAAAAATAATTTTTAATTTAATTAATTTATTTAGAATTATTTTATTTAGCTTTATTTATTTATATTTTTTAATTTGACCAGAGAGGGACAGAGTGAGAAAGAGAGAGAGGGAAAGTGAGACAGCAAGCCACCAGGTCTGGGACTCAAACTGCGGTCGGCTCTGTGGGAGTCCAGCACCTTTAACCACCACACTACCTGTCAGCCCCTATTTAATTTTTTTAATTAAAATTTTTTAAAGAATTATTTAACTTATTTATTTATTTATTTACTTTAATTTGACCAGAAAGGGACAGAGAGAGAAGGAGAAAGTGAGAAAGCAAGCCACCAGGTCCGGGACTCAAACCGCCATTGGCCATGTGGGATTCCAGCACCCTTAACCACCACATCACCTGCCAGCCCCTAATTTAATTTTTAAATAATTTTTTCTTTATTTTATTTATGATTATTTCTATTTTCAATTTGACCAGAGTGAGACACAAAGAGAGAGAGAAAGCAAGAAAGCAAGCCACCAGGTTCAGGACTCTAACCATGGTCAGCCATGTGGAAGTCCAGCACCCCTAAACATCATGCCACCGGCTAGCCCCTTTATTTACTTACTTATAAAAGAATTATTTATTTGATTTTATTTATTCATCCATTTTTAATTTAACCAGAGACACACAAGAGAGAGAGAGGGAAAGTGAGAAAGCAAGTCACCAGGTCCAGGACTCAGACCATGGTTAGCCATGTGAGAGTGTCCAGCATCTTAACCAACATGCTACCTGTTGGTCCCTTATTTTATTGATTTCTGTTTAAAGAAACCAATGGAATCATTGATTCATTGCCAACTTTAATTAAAGATGAACCCTTGGACCAACCTTGTGGCACAGTGGTTAAGTGCTATGCAGCAATATAGCCAGATCTCACTTAGCCTACTGTGGTTCATATCCCACCCTGGTAGTTTAAAAAAACATGCCAGGTATAAGTGCCCGTGTACTTTATATCCTGGCTGGAAGGAGAAATGGAGGCAAAAAGACTGCAATGTGACCACATCTGATTGGAGTTTGCTTTCTCTCTCTGGTGATTAAAAAAAAAAAAAAAAAAAAAAGACCCTTTTTGTTTGAGAGATTTTTAGTATAAGGCACATGCACTCACTGGAGAGATAGAGAGACAATAAACAAGAAATCACACCTGGCAATTCCTTCTCCATTTTCCTCTTGGGATTTTGGGCATGAATGCACATGTGCCCAGTATGTTTCAAGCTGCTGGGTCCAGGATTTGAACTACAATCAGCCACATGGGAGTCCAGCACCCTAACCACTACACCACTTGCTGGCCCTAGAACCCTTAATTTTAATTTATTTATTACTTTTTTATTCAACTTTTAAAATTTAACTTTATTTATTTATTTATTTTAATTTGACCAGAGAGGGACACAGAGAGAGACAGAGAGAAAATGAGAAAGCAAGCACCAGGATCGGGACTCAAACTGTGGTCGGATATGTGGGAGTCCAGTGCCCTTAACCACCACGCTACCTGCTGGCCCCAAATTTTATTTTTTTTATTATTTATTTTACTTACTTTTTTTTTTTTTTTTTTTTTGAGAGGTTTTCGCTATAGGGCCCGAGCTCCACTCACCAGACAGAGAAAGCGAGAAATCACCCCCCAGGGGGGATGGCCACTCCGCAATCCCTTCTCCTCCATTCTCCTCTCAGGATCTTGGGCACACACGCACATATGCCCGGCGTGAGTTTAAACCACCGGGTCTGGGACTCGAACCGTGGTCAACTACGTGGGAGTTCAGCGACATAGCCATTAAGCTAACTGCTAGTCCCATACTTATTTTGATTTGACCAGAGTGGTGCACAGAGAGAGAGAGAGGGACGGAGGGAGGGAGGGAGAGAGAGAGCGAGCGAGCGAGAAGGAGAAAGAAAGTGAGAAAGCAAGCTGTTTAGTCCAGGACTCAAACCATGGTCAGCCATGTGGGAGTTCAGTGCCCTTAACCACCACACCACCTGCCAGCCCCTAGAACTCTCAATTTTTAAAAGTATGCTACCTTAGCTAGCATACAGTAAAATATAGTTTCCTCTGCTTGTTGATGAGCATGTGGCAGATAAGGGCTTATACTGCAATAGAGAAGAGTTTAAGTTTTTTGTTTTTTGTTCTGCTATAGAGGCACATACTCACTGGAGAGAGACAGAGATAGAGAGAGAGAGAGAGAGAGAGAAAGTGAGAAATCATCCCTTCAAAGGGAATGGCCATGCTGCAATCCCTTCCCTTGCATTTTCCTCACGTGATATTGGGCATGCAAGCACACATACATGGTGTATTTTTGAGCCTCCGGGTCTGTACTCAAACTGTGCAATTGGTCACGTGATCCAGTTGCCATAACCTCTACACCATCTGCTGACCTGTTCTTAAATTCAGCAAGAAGAAACAAACAAAAACTAATCATAAGTAAGAATCATAAATACTGTCTAGTTGTAATTTTGAATAACTGAATCAGATATACTAAATCAGGTGTTCTTATAACTTCACATAGTCTTTTATTTCTTACTGTGTGAATTTCAGTATGAGGACAGATGATAGCACTTTCTTCATAATAAGTAGTCCTTGACTGGTGAGGGTGTTACACTTGTTCAGTATAGGCTGCTCAAAGCAGTGCTTTTGTTTTGTTTTGGTTTTGGTTTATGGAGAGGTTTTTGCTATAGGGCGTATGCACTCACCAGAAATACAGAGAGAGACAGGAAGCGAGAAATCACCCTCCAGGGGGGATGGCCGCGCCTCAATCCCTTTTCCTCCATTCTCCTCTTGGGATCTTGGGCACACACACACATGCACCTGGCTGGACTCCTACATGGTCGACCACGATTCAAGTCCCAGACCTGGTGGCTTGCTTTCTCACTTTCCCCCCATTTCTCTTTCTCTGGTCAAAATTTTAAAATAAGTAAGTAAGTAAGTAAATAAAATTAAATAATTCTTAAAAAAAGAAGAAAAAACATATCATGTTGAAGGAAGCTGCCAAATGAATACTTATCTCAAGTAGGTTAAAGAATTTATTATCTTATTTCTTTTCCTAATAATACAAAGGTAAACAGCAAATTTGTAACCAGATTGGTACTAATTTTGAAATTATTGATAATTTGAGGTATTTTTGAAATGTTATTTTAAATGCTTTTGTTGACTTTGTTTATTTGTCTTTATAGAGAAGAAAACTACATCTCAGCCCTGAGCAATGTAGTAACTTTTATGTGGAACAATATGGGAAAATGTTTTTCCCCAATTTAACAGCTTACATGAGTTCTGGACCACTTGTTGCTATGATATTAGCTAGATATAAAGCTATTTCTTACTGGAAAGAACTTTTGGGACCAAGTAATAGCTTAGTAGCTAAGGAGACACACCCAGACAGGTAATTTTCCTTGAGGAATGGGGAGGGGGAATATACTCTATTTGTAAAAATGGTGGTGGTGGGGAAATCTAGTTTTATTATAATGGGAATTTGTTTTTAAAGGGCAGTTTTCTTAAATCAAACTTTTGGGGGATGAAAAAGAAGTCCAGTTTATATTTTGACCATTTATTTATTTATTTTGTTTTTGTTTCGTTTTAGGTTTTTGCCATAGGCCTGTGCACTTTTAGAGAGAGACAGAGGAAAAGTGAGAAATCACCCACCGAGGAAATGGCCATGCCACAGTCCCTTTTCCTCCATTCTCCTCTTGGGACCTTCGGCATGCACACACATGCATCCAGTATGAGTTTCAAGCTGCCAGATTCGAGACTTGAACTGTGGTTGGCCATGTGGGAGATCAGCGCCTTAACCACTGCACCACCTGCTGGCTCGTTAAATATCTATTGTGACACCATATACCACAAAAGTCAGAGGATGTCTGATTAGCCTTATTTTTCTCTCATTTTAAACTAAATTGCAAATACAATAAAATAGGATTTTTCATAGGGAAATGGGATAGTTTTTGGTTTTGTTTATGTTTGTTTGTTTTAGTTATTTTAGGGGCTGGCAGGTGGTGTAATTGTTAAAGGTGCTGGACTCCCACAAGTCTGACCATGGTCTGAGTCCCGGACCTGGCTGTTTGCTTTCTCACTTTCCTTCTCTCTCTTTCACTCTGTCCCTCACTGGTCAAATTAAAATAAATAAATAAAATAAATATTTTTTAAAAAGTTGTTTGTTTTTTGCCTTGGGGTTTATATGCTTGCCAGAGAGAGAAACAGACAGACACAGTGAGAGAGAAAGTGAGAAATCAGCCCCCAGGGAGGATGGCCACGCTTCAATCCCTTTTCCTCCATTTTCCTCTTGGGATTTTGGGCATGCACACACATGCTCCCAGCATGAGTTTCAAACCACCAGGTCTGGGACTTGAACTGTGGTTGTGCATTACGTCACTGGATGTAACCACTATGCTATCTGCTGGCCCCAGAATGATTTTTTTTTTAGAATTATTTTATTTAACTTTATTTATTTATTTACTTATTTTAATTTGACCAGAGATGGACAGAGTGAGAGAGAGAGAGAGATGAGAAATGAAGCTGCCAGGTCCAGGACTCGAACTGTGGTGACCTTTGGGAATCCACCATGCCACCTGTTGGCTCCCCAGGGATGGTATTTTAAAAGAATGTTGGTAATATAGGAGCAGAAATGTTTAGTTTGATTTAATGCTAGTGTTTAGTTTAATTTATGCTAATTTTAACAGTATCTCTAACGTCTGGAAATAAGAGGACATTGAGTTCTTAGATTTTTGAACATTCATTGTTTTTCACTTCCCATAAGACAGCACCTCTTTTTCACCCAGAGAATGACTATTTTCCCAGCATATCCTTCCTGCAGACTTAAATGTATTTGAGTTTTATCTAAGTAGACTTAAGCTTAAATTCAAAATAGATCAAAGCCTCCATATATAAGAAGCAGCAATGCTTTTGTAAAATTCTTAAGTAGACTGCATGTTTAAAATAAGGGAAGTGTGTCAGGCTGGATGGATATCATTTCTAATTTGCTTTTAGTCTAAGGGCAATTTATGGCACAGATGACCTAAGGAACGCACTTCATGGAAGTAATGACTTTGCTGCGGCAGAAAGAGAAATTCGTTTCATGTTTCCTGAAGGTGAGTTACAGATAACCAGTTTGTCAAAGGCGTCTTCTTATTGTTTGTTTTTTCTTGTATTCGGAGGCTATAGCTGGAAAGGAGAACAATGGGATTTTTCTGCAATATATTTGCCACACTTCTGTGTTGTACTTACTTAAAAACTTGAAGCCATGGATGGAAACACATTTCCCTCAGAGCTTAATTTTGCCCTCTAGGAAATTTTTTTGAGAACAGTTTAATTTCTTTCTTTTTTAAAAATAATTATTTAATTTTATTTGTTGTTATTATTTTTAATTTGTCTAGAGAGAGAGAGAGAGAGAGAGAGAGAGAGAGAGAGAGAGAGGAAGGGAAAGTGAGAAAGCAAGTCACCAGGTCCAGGACTCAAACTGTGATGAACCATACAGGAGTCTAGCACCTTAACCATCATGCCACCTGCTGGCCTGAGAGCAGTTTAATTTATTTTCTCTTGAACTAAAAATATTTAAGGTTTCTCTTCTTCTGTGTTGTAAATCTTCCTTATCCCTAATGCTTCAGTAAAGTTTATTTCACATGAAGAAAAGAATCTTATAGAAATTACTATTTGTCATTTTTTTCTAGTAATTTACTGTTTGCCTAACAAAATCTCATGCACTTGTGAAATTAATAATTCTTGGCCCTGGGGCCAGCAGATGGTGTAGTGGTTACATTGCTGGACTCTCACATTGCCGACTGTGGTTCAAGTCCTGGACCTGGTAGCTTGAAAATCATGCTGGATACGTATGCATGTGTGCCCAAGATACTGAGAGGAGAATGGAGGAGAAGGGATTGAGATGTGGACATCCTCTCTGGGGGGTGGTTTCTCATTTTCTCTCTCATTGTCTCTGTCTGTTTTTCTCCAGTGAGCGAACAGCCCTAAGGCAAAAACTTCTCAAAAAAATTTTTTTAATTAAAAAATAATAATTCTTGGCCCTTTTTAAATGTTTGTTTCCATCCTGTTTTGGAAGTTGTAAACCTATTGGAAGTAGACATTCTGAGGAATGGCATTGAGGTTTTTTATTTCTTTTAATAATATTTTCAGAGCAGAATGAAAATCCAGTGATATCCATTATAAAGAAAAAATGTAAAGCAGTGAACAGTTAAAATGATTTTTGGAGGGGCCAGCAGGTGACATGGTGATTAGGGCACTAGACTCCCACATGGCCGATCTTAGTTTTAGTCTAGGACCCAGTGGCTTGAAAATCACTCTGGATTGGGGCCAGTAGGTGGCACGGTGGTTAAGGCACTGGATTCCTCTGGCTGACTGTGGTCCAAGTCCCAGACCTGGCAGACTGTTTTCTCACTATCTCTCTCTCTGTCTCTCTCTGGTGAGAGTATATACTGGTAGCAAATTAAGAGAAGAGTGATAGTGATAAATAAAATTAAATAATTCTTTAAAGAGAGAGGAAGAGAGGAAGGAAGGAATGAAGGAAGGAGAAAGAAGGGAGGGAGGAAGGGAGAAAGAAAGGAAGAAAGGAAAGGAAAGGAAAAGAGGAAGAGGAAGTGAAGAGAGGAGAAGAGGGGGAGGGAGGGGAGGGGAGGGGGAGGGAGGGGAGGGGAGGGGGAGGGGGAGGGAGGGGAGGGGGAGGGAGAGGAAGGGAGGGGAGGGGAGGGGAGGAGAGGAGGGGAGAGGAGGGGAGGGGAGGAGAGGGGAGGGGAGGGGAGGGAGAGAAGGGGAGGGGAGGGGAGGGGAGGGAGAGGAGGGGAGGGGAGGGGAGGGGAGGAGAGGAGAGGAGGGGAGGGGAGGGGAGGGGAGGGGAGGGGGGAGGAGAGGAGAGGAGAGGAGAGGAGAGAAAAAAGAAAATCATTCTTGGCACATGTGTGTGTGTGCCCAAAATCCCGAGAGGAGAATGGAAGAGAAGGGATTGCACATGGCAATTTCCCCTGGAAGGTGATTTCTCACTTTCCCTTTCTCTGTCTCTCTCCTCTCCAGCGAGCATGTGTATGCCTCATAGCATGTATATGCCCTAGGACAAAAACCAAAAAATAAAATAAATTGGGGGGACATATTTTCCCTAAGTCATTTAGACCTATTCTTCTCTATTTTCAACTAGAGATGTATTCAAAACTGAAAAGTTCCTGTTTTTTGGAAATTTACAGTTATTGACTTACTGATGTGATATAACTTGGAATTTAAAATTCCAAATAAATTTCACTGTTTGAACATTTGGTCTGTTACTTTTTTTTTTTAAAATTATCATCATAATCTTGTCCATTTTGCATTGAA
Source organism: Tupaia tana (assembly GCA_026018925.1). Taxonomy (NCBI): domain Eukaryota; kingdom Metazoa; phylum Chordata; class Mammalia; order Scandentia; family Tupaiidae; genus Tupaia; species Tupaia tana. The sequence continues at coordinate 24,703,823 of JAKSZU010000014.1, read as the reverse complement.
TCACATATAACTTTACAGTGTATCACATTTCTTTCTCCAGAAGGAATACCATGCCAATCAGTCAATACTGAGACACTACAATCCCCATTTCATCATCCAATAGCTTTTCATTATTTTTCCCGATTGTTATTATTATTATTCCAATTATTTTTATAAACAGTCAATCTCTACCTATCATTTGGCTAGTAAAAAGACTTTACCCAACATGAAACATTTCTCAGACCAATCCAGTTGAGAATACTATACACGTCATCAACAGGTAATAGATCATATCTGTGTCCCACCAACGTCATGCCTCTCTATTTGTTCTCTTGCTTTTTTTTTTCCCTCTGCCATTTCTTTTTTTTTTTCTCTTTCTATATTCACATTCAATCATTACACCTCTTTACTGTGTACAACATGGTTTTTTCCCCAGCATGAATACAGTGCACATCAGTCAAAACAATGACATCACCTTATACATCATCAACAGACAACTATTCACTCCTGTGTTCACCAATTGTGTTGTTTGTTCCCTGAATCCCTCCCCTCCGTCCTTAACCACTCACTCCCATTACCTCCCCCACACTGTCTCTAGTATCCGCAGTTGCCTTCCTTCCCTGCCATCATACCCTCCAGTTCTTTCAAATGTTCTTTTTTTTTTTTTCCTCCAAACATCAGCTCACAAAGTTTTCAACAATAGGGAGCATAGATTCCGTTCAAGGTTGGATTCAGGGTGGGTCTCGTGCAGTTCCGCCATTGCAGGTGAATCTCAATGGAATACAGTCTCAGGAAAGCGGCTCTGGAAAGCAGAGATGATTATCAGTTGATGAAGCACAACATCCATCTTGTGATTACCGGGAGTGGTGTTGTGGGGATCTGCAGCGTGAGTCATCCTCGGGTATCTGGTTTCCTTAAGAATGGTAGAGTAGTTCTTGTTTTTTCCTGCGGTAATGCAGGGCTGGTAACCATCATCTTCATATTGTCCATAGGCAGAGAAAATCCTCCTATACAATATATTTCTCAATTGGTTTAAGATAGCTAAAGTTTCTTTCAGTTGCTTGTAGAGGCAAGTTCTCAGTCCTAGTTTTTGGCTTCAGTTTGCTGCCCGCGGCCGGCGGTCACGCGCAGCGCAGGCCCAGCGGCCACGGTCCGACGCGGGGACCGACGGCCATGCGCAGGCCCGGTGGCCACGCTCCAGCCCGGAGGCCACGCGCCAGGCTCGGCGGTCACGCGCAGGCGCAGGCCCGGCGGCCACACTCAGGCCCGGCGGCCACGTGCAGGCCCGGCGGTCACGCGCAGGCCCGGCGGCCACGTGTAGGCCCGGCAGCCACTTGCACACGCTGGCCCGGCGGCCACGCGCAGGAGCAGGCCCAGGGGCCACACTCAGGCCTGGCGGCCACGCGCAGGCATGGGCCCGGCGGCCACGCTCTGGCCCGGAGGCCACGCGCAGGCCCGGAGGCCACGCGCTGGCCCGGCGGCCACGCGCAGGCCCGGCGGCCACGCACAGGGTCAAATCCGGCGACCACACACAGGCCTGGCAGCCACTCGCAGGCACAGGCCCGGCGGCCACGCACAGGCCCGGCGGCCACACGCAGGCTCGGGCCCGGCGGCCACGCGTCAGCCCCGAGCGCGCTAATGTGCGCGAGATCCAGCGCCACCCCCCATTCGCCCATCCGACCCGAGAAAGGAAGGATGGCGAGCTCGGCCGGTCTGCGCCGCTGGCCCGCGGCGGCACCGAGCGCGGGACACACCCAGCGCCGGAGAGGCAGCAGGGGCCAGGCAGTCCGAGCTGCGGCACGAGAGGCAGAGCCCCCCAGGCCGTGCGGACTCGGCTGCCGCGCGCGAGGCGGAGCCCCCCGCCCCAGGCCGCGCCGGCCCCCGGGCCGCGCTGGCACGCGAGGGCGGGGCCTGGTCTGTTACTTTTTAGCACCAACAGGATTGATCACACTGATGCTTGCTTATCAGTGGGTTGACGTCCTTCTTCCGCTGGCCCTTCAGCCTGCTTAATAACAAGATTTTTACTTCTATCATTTTCCCTGGGGATGGCCTATTGCCTTCTTTCTGTGCAAACGAAAAATCCCTGATTCTTTTCTTTTTCTTTTCTTTTTTTTTAAATTTTTGCCAGAGGGTGCACATGCTTGCCAGAGAGAGACAGAGTGAAAGAGAGAGTGGGAGAAAGCATTCCCTATGGAGAATGGTTATGTCACAATCTTTCCTCCCCCATTTCTCCCACTTTGGGGGTTTGGGGCACACATGTGCCTAGTGTGTTTTAAAGTCACTGGGTCTCGGACTTGAACCACACAGTCAGCCATGTGGGATCCAGCTCCTTTAACTACCAGTCTCTGGGCTGTCCCAAAAAGTCCTTGATTCTTAAACAAAAACTACTTTTTAAATAGATATTTGTACACTAAAGGATTTTCCTTCATACATATTAGTATTATTACTATTAATTTTACTGATCAAATTTATTTTTGTTGCATATCCATTAAGTTATCTTTTTCTTTAGAACTGTTTTTATTATAGAAATTTTCAAATATGCATGAAATGAATCAATCACTCAACTTTAGCAATTGTGGTTAGTCTCACTTCATCTATTTATAGCCCTTAATCCTACTTTTCCTGCTTCTATATTATTTTGAAATGCATCTCAAATGTGACATATCTTTTTTAAAAAAGATTGATCTGATTTTAATTTTATTTATTAGCATCATTAGTCTTCAATTTTGACCAGACAGAGAGAAAGGGAGAGTGAGAAAGTAAGCTGCCAGTTTCAGGGACTTGAACGGTGTTTAGGTATGTGGGAGTCCAGTATCTCAACCACTTCGCTACTTGCCAGTCCCATGTGACAGATATTTTTTTCCCTGTGTGTGTGTATGTGTGTGTGTGTGTGTGTGTGTGTTAGATAGAGTCTTGTATCAGTCTTTCTGCTTCAACCCTCAACCTCCCTAGTAGCTGGGACTATAGGCACCTGCCTTCATGTTAGGTTGCGGCGTGGCCATCCCCCCGGGGGGGGGGGGGTGATTTCTCGCTTTCTGTCTCTCTGTCTCTCTCTGTCTTTCTGGTGAGCGCATGTGCCCTATAGCAAAAACCTCTACCAAAAAATTAAACAAAACTTATTAATTTAATTTAATTTATTTATTCATTTATTTTAATTTGACCAGAAAGAGAGAGAGAGAGAAAGTGAGAAAGCAAGCTGCCAGGTATGGGACTCAAACCATGGTCAGACATGTGGGAGTGTCCAGCACCTTAACCACTATGCCACTTGCTGGTCCCTATTTACTTATTTTTGAACTTGATCGAGAGGGACAGAGAAAGAGAAAGTGAGAAAGCAAGCCACTAGGTCCAGGACTCGAAACGAGGTCAGCCATGTGGGAGTCCAGCCCCCTTAATCACCATCCAACTGCTGGTCCCACAAAAATCTGTCTAAAAAAAAAATACTAAGCTAAGATTCAAATAGGCATTTTACAAAAGAAGATAATACAAATGGTTAATAAGCATGTGAAAAAGTGTTCAACATAATTAGTTATTAGAGAAATGCAACTTAAACCACAGTGAAATACCAGTACATACCCACTAGAATGGCTATAATCAATAACGAGGGTGTGGAGAAACTGGAATCTTAATCATTACCGTAAAATAGTATGGCCATTTTAGAAAATAGTTTGGCAATTTTTTTTAAAGTTCGAGTGCTTCTGTGTACACACTCTCTCTCTCTCTTTTTTAATGAATTATTTATTTAACTTTATTTATTTTTCCTTTTTTTTTTGGAGAGGTTTTTGCTATAGGGCGCGTGTGTTCACCAGAAAGGCAGAAAGAGACAGAGAGATAGAAAGTGAGAAATCACCCCCCAGGGGGGATGGCCACGCCGCAATCCATTCTCCTCCATTCTCCTTTCAGGATCTTGGGCACTCACGCACACACGCCCAGTGTGTGTGTGAGTTTAAGCTGCCGGGTCTGGGACTCGAACTGCGGTTGACTATGTGGGAGTCCAGCGACATAGCCATTATGCTAACTGCTGGTCCCTTAACTTTATTTTTTCATTCATTTTTAATTGACCACAGAGAGAGAGATGAGAAAGCAAGCCACCAGGTCCGGGACTTGAACTGTAGTCAGCCATGTGGGAGTGTCCAGTGCCTTAACCACCATGTCACCTTCTGGTCCCTAGTTTGGCAATTTTTAAAGGTTAAACATAAACTTACCATCTAATTCCATCAGTAGTTCCACTCCTAGTTACCCATCTACCCAAGAGAAATGAAAACATATGTTCACACAAGACTGGTATATGAGTGTTCACAGCACATTCACACACATAGCCAGCAAGTGGTGTGGTGGTTATGGTGTTGGATTCCAACATGGCCTACTGTGGTTTGAGTCCCAGACATGGGGGCTTAAAAATCATGTCAGGTGTGTATA